>CM044899.1:29405246-30005246 GCA_024500145.1 Gentiana dahurica var. dahurica | reverse complement strand
GGGTGTCAAGCTCTTTCGTACAACACAATTCCAAGAACTAATATTTCTTGTGTAAAATATAGAGCATCCTATAGAGAGTTGGAGAGAGGGAAAAAGGCCGGTCTAGCAACCGGAGTTTTCCAATAGCAATCCATGATGGGATTCCGGCGGGGTGTTCGTGTGGACTAGCGGTAGAGGCCGAACGCTTGGGCGGCTCTATGCAGAACTACTCTCCTTTCAAAGCATCGATCTTTTGGATCAACCAAGGTAACCACCGTCTACTACTTGTTTGTTTATTGCTTAAACGACGTCGATCTTGGGTCGATAGGAAATAAATTTTTGAATTCCGCTGCGTTCCCGCGTAGATTTCCTAACACCGATGGGCTATCGAAAACACTGAGTTCGATATTCGGTATCAACCTAGAAAAGCTATCAAAGCTCAAGCATTTCCGGATTTTATTGTTGAGACAATTTTCAGCTCGCCTCGCCCGAGTTCGCCAGTACCACTTGGGCCCGCTGAGGCCCCAAGCAAACCCGATCAGTGCTGGCAGCTATATGTCGACGGAGCATCAAGTTGAAATGGTTGTGGGGCTGGTGTTATTTTAATGGAGCCCAGAACTACAGAGGAAATCGAAAAAGCTCTAAGGTTCGAGTTTCCGGCCATGATTAATCAAGCCGAGTATGAAGCAGTTATAGCCGGACTTAAGCTTGCAAATGAGCTGAAAGTGGAAAATGTTGAAGTCTACTCTGATTCTCAACTCATCTTCGGGACTATGGGACGCGTTGCGGCATCCTCGAAAAATAAGGTGAAATTGTCCGACGATTGAGGGCCGACTTCAACTACTGTGGATTTATCAGAGTTCAAAGAGAGGATAACGAGCGAGCAGATTATCTCTTTAAATTATTTGGAGGAGGAAATTGTGGATCCTTCAATAATGATAGAGTATCTTGTTGTACCCTCCATCGAAATAATAGAAATCATGGAGATTGATGCACCAACGCCGACTCCATGCTAGATCGACAAAATTCAAGCATACATAGAGTCAGGTACATTGCCCGCTGAGGCAGATAAATCTCGTGCTCTCAGCAAAAAAATCGGTCAGGTACATTATACATGACGGAACGCTCTACAGAAGGTCCGTCACTAAACCTTTATTATGGTGTGTCCGAGAGGAGGAAAGCAAGAAGATACTTATGGAGCTTCACCAAGGAGTGTGTGGGGGCCATTCCGCTAGTCGCTCCATAGCACTGAAGGTCATTACAGCGGGTATTATTGGCCGACAATCCTTAGGATTCGGAAGCTAGTTAGAGAATGTCCGGAATGCCCAAAACATGCAGACATCCCGAGGATACCATCGGTCAAGCAGAGCATTGTGATCGCGCCTTTGTTCAGGGTCAAATTGTATGATTTTTATAGATATATTTTATATCAATTTCCCCCGTATATGTATTATTTTCATAGAAGTAGGGCTTTATATCGAAATATTGAGTAAATAGTGTTTTTAATAGGTTAATTGCAAAACGTAACGAATTATGTGCTTAAATGATGATTTTATGTTATTTTGGAAATACGTTACGCTTTGGTATGTTTTCCTATTGTTGTAGATACTCATTGATGATGGAAGAGAGGATTTTAGAGAGCCAAATTCGTGCTTGGAAAGGATCAATCAAAGTTATGGAAGATTGAAAGATATAAGGAAAGAAATCAATCAAGATAAATGTCGGAAAATCAGGATTCCGGGTAGTGACGATCTTGTAACGCAATTCTTGATATGATAACAACCGATTTTACTCTGTATCTAAAGAGAAGATTTGTAGGTCTTGAAGAGAGGATTCTACAGGATTTTGAATCACTCCATTCCGACTTACGAGGCCCGAGATATGAGCGTTACAAGTTTGGATGCTGTTGCTGAAAATAATGGACGAGCGTCCGGATATTCAAACGAGCGTCCGGAACGGTTACTGTAGCTGCCGACTTAATTTTCCTATTTAAACAGCTGCGATTTTAACCCTAATCACATCATATTTTCTCTATACAAAAATACAGAGAAGCAGCCGCACTTAGGTGGTTTCAAGGCCGGTCACCCGAGCCTTGTGCTCGGGTGATCCGGGGTTAGATTAGATGTAGTTTCTTCCGTTTATTTCGTTGTTGATCCGTGGAGTTCATCCAATGTACCAAAACTATGTGAGTTTAATCTTTTAATTTATTCAGTCCTTTATTTATTTTCATGATGTTTAATTTGTTTTGTATTCTTTCTATGATCTTTGATGCTACTATGTGAATTACATCGGAAGATTGTTTGCTATTGATACGTTTACAAAATACGGAAGTTGAGTAGATTAGATCACCGTAGAAAGATGAGATCTTTAGCCGTTAATTAGTGACAGATTAATGAGTTAATTATCTAGGTTGTTATATTCGATTATACGAGAGTAACTTGAATCTACACCGAGTTTTGTATTGAAAATCAGTCTCAACATTCGGAAGATGAGAGATTGATAAATTGGATTTACTAAGGAATTAGGAATCCGTAGCTTGAGATTAAATTCACTAAGGAATTAGGGGTTTATGTCTCGTGATAAGGTGAAACCACAAACTGAATTAAAATCATAAATTGAACTAGGATTGAGATCACATAGGTTTGTACATTATTTGATCCCATGTCTTTAGATTAGATTGTTTATTTTATTCCCTAGGTTAGATTTATTTTGATTGTTCTTTATGTTTTTATGTTTTTATGTTTTTGCTTTTCGTTTTTAGAGTAGCAATTGGTAGGATTAATAAGATTAGATTGAACATACCTTTTCCCTGAGGATCGACCCCTTACTCATTACGCTTTACTAGCAACAACCCGATGTTTTGGTCGGTTAGGAGTTAGTTTTGCATATAGGTTAGGGTTATAAATTTTCTTTTGTTTTAATGATGCAAAATCTCCCCAACAAAAGTGGCGCCGTTGCCGGGGAATAGGTGTCATGTTGAATCTAGTCTTGATATTTCTCGATTTTGTTACGTTTATTTTTCGTTTTAATAAAAGTAGCGTATACCAAGTTGAGAGTTTTTATTTTGCCGTGTTTCGATGACTGTTAGGTTAAGAATGTGCAAAAGTTTTTTACTCAACTTGTTTTACGTGAAGTTTATATGTTTATGTGTTACCTAGTCTAACCCCTGTGCTTAATTTGATAAGGCTGCTGTGCTGTGATCTGTGTTGCTGTGTTGTGTTCATAAGTATTTAGGGTTTTGCTGTGTTTTTCCTGCTGTCTGTGCATTCTTGTTGTATGGACGAGCGTCTGTTCTGTTGGACGCCCGTCCAGTTCTTCATCTGCAGGTGAACGAGCGTTGGGAAGTATTGGACGCTCGTCCGTTCAAATATTTTCAATCCTGTTCTGATTTAGAGGACCAGAGGAGCGTCTATACTTTCTGAACGCCCGTCCGGTCGGTTTTCAAGGCAGACGAGCGTCTGCAAGGTGGAACGCCGGTCCAGTTCTGAACGCTAAGTGAACGTTCGTCCGGGGTTCAGTCCAAGTTCTAAATTTCTTGATTTTATTTTCAATGCTTTTATTTGATGTGGATTTTTCATTCGAGCTTCTGTGGCTAATTGATTTTTACATAGATGCCCTGAACTTATATGTTTTTACCTTTCCATCTATGAATCCATGTTAGATAATTGATCAATTCCTTATATATGATTCAACTAGGCATGTTATAGTGACTGTCGGTTCTCGTAAGCTATAACTGTTCTTATGGTTAATTAGTAGCTAATGTCGGTTCCCGTATGCTACATACCGCTCCGATGAATCTTTTAAGCTTTTAAGACTTACGTGCTTCCTTTGTTTTTATAGTTCATATGGGTAGCTATTGTCGGTTTTCCGTATGCTACGTCCTTTCTCCATATGAGTTATACCTGTTTAGATAGATGACTGTTGGTTTCCATAAGTCTATCACTTTCGATAAGTCTTAAGGCGCGTCGGCACTAGTGACAGCACTGTCGTTTATCGTAACCTGTCATTATGTGGTAGACGTTTATATATATGTCGTGTTGCATATAGTGGGCTAGTTTTCTTTCTTTTATTTTATTTTCTTTTTGCATATCATTTAAATACATTTCATTTAGATGCATTTCATATAGTTGCATTGTTTTTCTATTTTTCCTTTTATTTTTCTTAAGTGTGGTCACTGTCGGTTCCCGTAACACCACATCATTTATTTCTTTCTTTTATTTTTCTTGAGTGTAGTTAACTGTCGGTTTCCGTAATACTACCTCGTTTTTTTTCGAGTATGGTTACTGTTGGCTTTCCATATACCATCACTCTTTTATTTTCTTAGGATTTTTTCAGGTAGTTTGCATTTACATGTAATTGCACCTAGCCTACTATTTTGTAATATTTCATGTATGTGTTTTCCATCTTTATATGAGCTTACTCTAAAAATTCTCTAGACTTCCTTTCCTGTGCTTTATATGTTATCTTCCCCCTATCCCCGAGGTATTTCATGTTTGTCAAGTGTGCAGGATATTAGCGTTTGTGAGCTGTAGATGAATTCAGATTTCCGGTGGATGGTCCACAGTCTACTGCTTTCTTCAGGCATTTCTGGATCTGGAGTATGCCCACTTCCAGAATTGCCACATTCGAACGACAATCAGCTAAGTTTTCTTTTTCTTTTTATTTCTGTACAACTTGAGGGCAAGTTGCAGTTTAAGTGTGGGGGAGGGGATGGTTTATGTGTATCTACAGTCATTTGCTTAATCTGTTATATTTCTATGAAAAGTGCAAAATTTTCAAAATTTTGTTTCGTCCCGAGTAACATTTCAATTGCATGCTAGTTTTCTAATCTGGCACCCTTTAGTTGTTATCAGTAGTCATATCATGTTCTAAGAATAGGTTTAGTAAGTCGATACTCACTTGAACTTCATTTCACGAACCTATTAGATGAAGAGCCAAATATAGAATAGTTTCCGGTTAGTTAAAGGAAAGTTAATTCTCGATGCAGATAACACTTATTTAGCATTAATGAAAGTTAAGAACTTGTGCTATACTCACAGTTAGAATCTCAGTACCTTAGTGTTCTTGAGAACTTTGAGAGTCTTGAATGTGTTAGAAATATATTTGACCGAGAGTTTCCAAAGAGTTTGAAAAATATAAAAATATATATATCTATAAATAATAAATGAATAGAATTTTTTGCGGGAATTTTGTTTGTAACTATCACCTCGAGTCCATTTGGATACTGCCCCAATTGGGGAGTGTGGTTTACCTTGGACAGTAAGGGATTGAGTGATCTCAGGGTGACTGCCTCTAATGTAGGGGAGTGTGTTATACTTTTGAGACGCGACGATAGGATATATAAAATATACGTTTTTTTTTGGATTCTAAGTCAAGTTGATCTAAACCCAGTAGAGACCCGAAAGGTATTTTCTTGGCACCAAGTAAAGGATTTTAAATGTGAGTTGGTTACGGTGTTCTTGGTAATTAGTTTTTGTAGGGTAAGTGCTGTAGATAGAATGAAGTTTTTGTTTAGTTGACCGGATAACTGTTAGTGCTTGATGTATTATATCAAGAGAGGATCGGTGGAAGTTTAGTAGGTTCTGCACACACATCACCGAGTGAGGTCGATTTGCTGAATACTAGCTTGTCATGATTTTGACTATATCTCGTGTCAGGTTATGTGGATTCTTGATGGTATGTTCTTGTTTTGTTTTGCTCGGGACGAGCAAAAGTTTAAGTGTGGGGGTGTTGTTCAGGGTCAAATTGTATGATTTTTATAGATATATTTTATATCAATTTCCCCCGTATATGTATTATTTTCATAGAAGTAGGGCTTTATATCGAAATATTGAGTAAATAGTGTTTTTAATAGGTTAATTGCAAAACGTAACGAATTATGTGCTTAAATGATGATTTTATGTTATTTTGGAAATACGTTACGCTTTGGTATGTTTTCCTATTGTTGTAGATACTCATTGATGATGGAAGAGAGGATTTTAGAGAGCCAAATTCGTGCTTGGAAAGGATCAATCAAAGTTATGGAAGATTGAAAGATATAAGGAAAGAAATCAATCAAGATAAATGTCGGAAAATCAGGATTCCAGGTAGTGACGATCTTGTAACGCAATTCTTGATATGATAACAACCGATTTTACTCTGTATCTAAAGAGAAGATTTGTAGGTCTTGAAGAGAGGATTCTACAGGATTTTGAATCACTCCATTCCGACTTACGAGGCCCGAGATATGAGCGTTACAAGTTTGGATGCTGTTGCTGAAAATAATGGACGAGCGTCCGGATATTCAAACGAGCGTCCGGCACCGTTACTGTAGCAACCGACTTAATTTTCCTATTTAAACAGCTGCGATTTTAACCCTAATCACATCATATTTTTCATACAAAAATACAGAGAAGCAGCCGCACTTAGGTGGTTTCAAGGCGGTCACCCGAGCCTTGTGCTCGGGTGATCCGGGGTTAGATTAGATGTAGTTTCTTTCCGTTTATTTCGTTGTTGATCCGTGGAGTTCATCCAATGTACCAAAACTATGTGAGTTTAATCTTTTAATTTATTCAGTCCTTTATTTATTTTCATGATGTTTAATTTGTTTTGTATTCTTTCTATGATCTTTGATGCTACTATGTGAATTACATCGGAAGATTGTTTGCTATTGATACGTTTACAAAATACGGAAGTTGAGTAGACTAGATCACCGTAGAAAGATGAGATCTTTAGCCGTTAATTAGTGACAGATTAATGAGTTAATTATCTAGGTTGTTAGATTCGATTATACGAGAGTAACTTGAATCTACACCGAGTTTTGTATTGAAAATCAGTCTCAACATTCGGAAGATGAGAGATTGATAAATTGGATTTACTAAGGAATTAGGAATCCGTAGCTTGAGATTAAATTCACTAAGGAATTAGGGGTTTATATCTCGTGATAAGGTGAAACCACAACTTGAATTAAAATCATAAATTGAACTAGGATTGAGATCACATAGGTTTGTACATTATTTGATCCCATGTCTTTAGATTAGATTGTTTATTTTATTCCTTAGGTTAGATTATTTGAATTATTTTCTGTTTTTACGTTTTGTCTGCCGTTTCTTGAGTAGCAATTGAGAGAATTAGTGAGATTAGATCCTTCATCCCTTTTCCCTGTGGATCGACCCTGTACTTACCCTACTATGCTATCAACTACCCGATATTTGGTCGGTTAGGAGTTAGTTTGCATGTTAAGTATAGGTTTATAAATTTTCTTTTGTTTTTATGATGCAAAATCCTCCCAACAGCCTTGGCCTTTCGACATGTGGGGACTTGATCTCATCGGACTATTCCCGCCAGGAAGGGGTGGATGCAAAGTTATCATAGTACCTGTGGATTATTTCACAAAATGGATCGAGGCCAAGCCTATGGTCAAGATAGGAGCGAATGATGCGAGGTATTTCCTACACGACCTGATATGGTCTCGTTTCGGTATCCTGCGGGCAGTGGTGTCAGATCACGG
This sequence comes from Gentiana dahurica var. dahurica, assembly GCA_024500145.1. Taxonomy (NCBI): domain Eukaryota; kingdom Viridiplantae; phylum Streptophyta; class Magnoliopsida; order Gentianales; family Gentianaceae; genus Gentiana; species Gentiana dahurica. The sequence goes on along the minus strand of CM044899.1, from coordinate 29,997,778 downwards.
TCCATAATTCAAGAAGGAATTCTCAAGTTTTTGCGAGGAATTCAAGGTCAAGCATTGGAAATCATCTGTAGCTTATCCCCAGGGCAATGGCCAAGCCGAGGCCGGCAACAAACAGATAATTAAGATTCTCAAAAAGAGCATGAGTGAGAAGGCTAAAGCAGGCGGTTGGGTCGACGAGTTGCCCGCCATATTATAGGCACTCCGTATAACAATCAAAACATCCACCGGAGTTACACCGTTTGCTCTCACTTACGAAATTGAGGCCATGACTCCAATTGAAATGGCACTCCCAAGTATCAGGGTCGCTGTATATGATCCAGCGGACAATGTACTAAACAGGCATATCGACCTAGATCTGGCAGATGAGAAAAGGTTGGCAACATACCATCAGCTAGTGAATTACAAACACGATAAACGAATTCACGGCTATTCTTTCAAGGTCGGCGAATTCGTCCTTAGAAATAGAAAAGCCACTGGTTTGGAGCCCGACAAAGGCAAACTCACGGTGAACTGGGAAGGCCCTTATCAGGTCGCCAGGGAAGTCAAAAAAAGGACTTACGTTCTTAGAAATCAATAGGGTTTCGAACTCAATAGGCCTTGGCCTGCGGACAACCTCAAAAGGTACTACATGTAATAATCGGTTAGGGTTATGGCTATCCTCCCGTTTACGACGTGAGTGGTCAGGATTTCTTACTTGTTTGTAATCTTCACTCATCTAACGGGATGAGTCGAATTCAATAAAACCCGATTTTATGTTTATCTTTTAGAATACATGTTATCATGTGCTTCAAACGTGCCCGTTGTGCATATAAGTGCGATTTTTTCGACAAAATTTTCAACAAAGACTTTGAAATCATCTCAGACTTGTTAAAAATAGGGGCAATATGTGGGAAAATTTCAAACAAACGCGATCAGGCGAGTTACATACCCTCTAGTTCACGACTCCGACCCTTATCTAAAATAAGAGGAACCTCTGAGGAATTTTTTACGCTGCAATCGGGTAGTTATTTTAGAGAGGTCCGGTCGTCTTTTCAAGCATGCAAGCGAACAGTTATTTGAGATCCGATTCCAGTGAATTTTCCATGCCATAATCAGACAGCTTCGAAATAGTTATTTCAGATAAGCCTCTCGTGTTCGACTTCGCATCTTATCTTAAACAAAGGGGGCCGGAGGATACTACTACAATCAGACTCGATATATGCAAAAATTCGAGCAAAATACAGACACAATAGCGAGTAGAAAAGAAACTTCATACATTCAGAGCATTAGGGAAATGTTATTACAAGTAAGAGCGTAATGAGAAATGAAGAAAAAGTTATATAAATGCGGAATCAAAAGTTATTACATCAAAATATTGTTTTCACAAAATAAGAATCAGCAAACTCAAGAGTTTTCAGGCCGCATCCTATCGTCGCCAACGTTCTCGGCTCGAAGAGAAGGATGCATCAATTTCTCAGCATTTGCGTCCGACTCAGTTTGAACTGTTTGCTCGACGTCAGGGGCCTCTTCCTCAGCCGGTCTCTGGGTGGCATGGAGTACTAACTCCCTCAGGTTCTCCTCATCAACGAGGGGTGCCTCCCAACCCTCAGCATAGGTTTGTAGTTTGATATCCGAGAAGGGAATCTGCGGATGGAAACCCCTCAAGTGGTCGGAAAAGGGAGCGGTAAGGATCCAATCTCGCAAGGTCTCGAGATAAAAAACGTCGCCACCTCGAGACCACACACACCTGGAGATATGATAAAAGCCTTGATCATATCCTATAAGAAAGTTATTACCCACAGATAGCTTTTCTGGCAGCCTCTATCTGAGACTCGACTCCGGAACTCAGCTTCTTCATCTGTCTCTTCAGACCAACGGTTACTCCTTGCTCGGCTTCCCAATGAGCTTTGGCCTAATCAACCCGCTGTTGCATCTCTTTCATGGACTAAGCACCCGACCTATCTTTCTCTGCAAGCTCGGCATTTAGCTTCTCTAGACTATCAGAGTTCTTTTGAGCCTCTCGCTGTGCCTTCCTCACCTCAGCAAGCTGTTTCTTCAGGCCCTCACTCTCAGCGAGCTGCTTCTTCAGGGCATCAACCTCAGCCAGCTGCTCCTTTAGTTTGGAGTTTTCGGCTTAAGCAACACTAAGCCAAACACGCTGAAGAGAGTTTGAGAATGTGATAAACACAAGAGTAAACTTCAACTTAGTTTATTCATTGATATGGGAGGTGTATAAATAGATACAATTGAGAGAGACTAGCAAGCTAGCTTGGGTGGCCACTTGAGTATGTAGATGTGGGCGGCAAGCATGCAAAAGTAAAAGTAAAAGCTATGTCTATGACATAAAGTAAACTTCACAATTAAGATGTCTATGACATAAAGTAAACTAGAGTTTGACATATTAATTGTTTATATGTATCACAATTAATATGTCTTTTATAATTAAATAAAGTGTACAAAATATTCTGTACGAACTCCTGAGGCTGCTGGACACCCTGCTGAACTTCAGCAGTCTGCTGAAGTAATGCTGTAATATTTCCACACCCCCCCTCAAACTGGGCTGTATATATTGATGCAGCCAAGTTTGCTACTAAGTCTACAGAACATAAGAGGTGGAATAGCCTTGGTTAGAATATCAGCATTCTGATCTGCTGAGGGAACATACTGGAGTTGAATAATCTTGGCATCAATCTTTTCCATCAGAAAGTGTCTGTCAATGTCCACATGCTTGGTTTTATCATGATGGACAGGATCTTCAGCCATGCATAAGTCTGAATCACAGCAGTGTGTGATAGGTTGCTGAGGAGGTTGCTGAAGTTCAGTCAGTACCCTTTTTAGCCATAGGGCTTCACAAATGCCAAGTACAAGTGCCATGAGTTCAGCTTCAGCACTGCTTCTTGACACAGTAGGTTGTTTCTTGCTTCTCCAAGTAACCAGGTTCCCCCATACATATGAGCAATAGCTTGTGGTAGATCGTCTGTCAATGTGACATCCAGCCCAATCAGCATCAGTGTAGACCTTGATTGATCTATCAGTAGACTTGGTGAAGTGCAGGCCTTGGCCAGGAGTGGACTTTAAATATCTCAGTATCCTATTCACAGCATCCCAATGTTGCTCAGTAGGGCAGTGCATGAACTGACTGACCAGACTAACCCCATATGCAATATCAGGCCTTGTGTGAGAAAGGTAGATGAGTTTACCTACAAGCCTTTGATATTGTTCTTTTCTGACAGCAATGTCACCATGCAGTAGGGTGTTACTGGGGTCTACTGGGGATACTGCAGGTTTGCATCCCAGGATGCCAGTTTCCTTCAGTAGGTCCAGGACATACTTCCTTTGGGAGACCGAAATGCCATTGGTGTTTCTAGCTACTTCCATACCAAGAAAGTACTTGAGGTAGCCCAGATCTTTAACTTGGAACACCTTTGCCAGGAGAGTCTTCAAGTTCTGGATCTCAGTAGAGTCATCCCCAGTAAGGATGATATCATCCACATATACAATTAGAATGGACCTCCGCTGGTTGGTTGTCTTGACAAACATGGTGTGATCAGAGTTGCATTGATGATATCCAGCAGCTTTAACCACAGTAGTGAGTTTTCCAAACCATGCCCTTGGTGATTGCTTCAGGCCATATAGAGATTTCCTCAGTTTGCACACCTTGCCTTGAGTATGAGGATTGGTAAAACCAGGGGGTACAATCATATAAACCTCCTCAGTGAGGTCCCCATTTAGAAAGGCATTTTTTATGTCCAATTGGTGAAGAGGCCAGTCAAGTTGGACAGCTAGGGAAATCAGTACCCTGACAGTATTGAGCTTTGCTACTGGCGCAAAAGTTTCCTTATAGTCAATGCCATAAGTTTGAGTGAATCCCCTTGCTACCAATCTGGCTTTATACTTGTCAATTTTACCATCAGCATTGTATTTGATAGTGAATAACCATCTGCAGCTAACTGTTTTCTTGCCTTTGGGAAGAGTTGTGAGGTCCCAAGTATGATTATCCAGAAGAGCAGTCATCTCTGTTTTAACAGCAGCCTTCCACTTATCATTTTGAAGGGCCTCCTGAATATTTCTAGGGATAGAGTGAGAGTCCAGGTCCTGTGTAAACATGGCAAAGACAGGAGACAACTGATCATAAGATAAATAAGTATGAATAGAATGATCAGTGCATGATCTTTTCCCTTTCCTTAGAGCAATAGGTCTGTCATCCACTTCAGTAGACTGCTGAGAGTCAATAAGCTGAGGTCCAGCAGACTCTGGTTCAGTAGGTTGATGAGGTTCTGGTTCAGCAGGCTCTGGGTCAGCAGACTCTGAGTCAGCAGACTGCTGAGGGTCAATAATGTGAGTATCCGCAGGATGCTGAAGGTTATGAGTCTGCTGAGGGTTAATGGTTTGCTGAGGGAACGGACTTAGTTCAATCTCAATCAGGTTTCCATCGGTGACTGGCTCAGTAGGTTTGCTGTAATATGGAGTCCTTTCAAAGAATTTCACATCCATAGAATTGTAAAATTTCTTTTCAGCAGGAGAGTAACACTTGTAACCTTTTCTGTCCTGTGCATATCCAAGGAAAATGCACTTATGAGCTTTAGGATCAAGTTTACTTCTGTGTTGAGCATGAATATAAACAAACACAGTACAACCAAAGATCTTTGGAGGCAATTGGGTAATAAGATGAGAGCAGGAGTGTGTGGTTAGCAGGGTTTGGAGAGGAGTTTTGAAACCTAACACTCTGCTGGGAAGTCTGTTGATTAAATATGTTGCAGTCAATATAGCTTCACCCCACATGTATTTAGGAACATGTGTAGTGAACGTGATTGATCTGGCCATTTCCAGCAGATGCCTGTTCTTTCTTTCAGCAACCCCATTCTGTTGAGGTGTTTCCACACAACTACTGATATGAACAATTCCTCTGTTTGTCAAGAAGTTACTGAGGTTAGACTCATAGTATTCGAGCATTATCTGTCTTTAAGATCTTGATCTTAGTATCAAATTGGGTGGAGACCATGTGATAAAATTCTTGGAAGATAGGTCCAACTTGATTTGTCTTTCATTAAGAACAACCAAGTGTTTCCGGTATGATCATCAATGAAGGTTACAAACCACCTTTTTCTGTTATACTTTTCACTCTTGAGGGTCCCCATACATCACTGTGAATTAGGGTGAAAGGGAAGAGGGCAAGTGAGGTAACTTAGCATACACAGATTTGGTGAGTTTAGCAAATTGACAAATATCACATTGAAGATCATTAAGATTACATCCTTTAAACAATTCAGGGATTAAAGACTTTAAATAACCAAAACTTGGGTGTCCTAGTCTATAATGCCATAACATGATATTGTCTAGGTTTTGAGTGCAGGCTGCTGAGGCAGATTCTGTCTTCAGTCTTCTATCTTCAGCAGGGTTGATCACAAACAGTCCTGAGCAGGGTTTAGCTTGGCCAATCACTTCCTGAGAAGAAAGATCCTGGAATGTGCACTGATTCTTATTAAAAACAACTGTCCAATTCATATCTTTAGTGAGTTTACTGACAGATATAAGGTTACAGTCTAACTTTGGAACAAACAGGACATTCTGTAGATATATCTGATTAGTAAGTTTAACCTTCCCAACACCTTTTGCATAAGAAACAGAACCATCAGCAGTCTTAATTCCGTGAATTTGGTTGCATGGCATATATTGGGTAATAAGGTTTTTATTACCAGTCATATGGGAAGAAGCCCCAGAATCAACAATCCAAGTCTCATTACTAAGAGGTGAGTAAAATATACCTGTTTTAGCATGAGTGGCCATTTCAGTAGGGGAGCTACCTTCCTGATGCTGAGCAATAAAGGCTTTAAAGGTAGCAAACTGAGCATTCAGCTTACTGTCATTCTCCTCTTCACTGACAAGTTTGCCTTGACTTTCCCTGGTTGGTTTTGAGGTTTTAGAAGGGGTAGGTTTGCCATGTAGCTTCCAACAATTGTCCTTGGTGTGATTTGTGCGTTTGCAGTGATCACAGAACAGCTTTCCAGCTTTCTCAGTAGGCTTCCTGTAAGTCTCATTAACCTTCAGCAGGGCAGTACCTTCAGTAGTGTTGTCAGCAGGGGGGTTCAGCAGCATCACTTTCCTCCTGCTTTCCTCATGTTTGACCTCAGAAAACATGGATTTGAGATTTGGAAGAGGTTTAGTAGTAAGAATTCTACCTCTGACATCATCAAGAGTAGGATTCAGTCCAGTAAGGAATTTGAATACTCTCTTTTTCTCGATAATGTCTTTAAAGAGTGCAGCATCATTAACATCATTCCAGAGGTGAGTTTCCAACATATCTAGGTGTTGCCATGCCTTAGATAGTTGATTAAATTATTGAGTTACAGACATATCCCCTTGTCTGTAATTTTGAATCTGAGCTTCGAGTTCATAGACTTTAGATGTATTGTCCTTTTTTGAGTAAAGGTCTCTGGAATTGTCCCAGATTTCCTTAGCAGTGTCATACATCATGAAGTTCTCACTGATCTCTTTTGTCAAAGACCTCGTGAGGGTGGTCATGACTTGGTTATTTTCTATGTCCCATGCTTCAAACTTGGGGTCAGTTTCAGCAGGGGCAGGTTTGGAACCAGACAGATATCCCATCTTGCCCTGGCCGGAGATATACATTTTCATAGACCTTGACCATAGCAAGTAATTGTTACCATCAAGTTTATGATTTGTAAAAGAAGAGTGTTCAGTTATCCCAGTCTGCTGAGGCAGCTGTGAGTCTACTGAAGAAGATGAAACTTCAAATAATGTTGACATTTTTCTGAAAAAGAACTGAGTTTTGCAGCGGATTTTAGAACTCAGTAAGTCTCTGATACCATGAAGAGAGTTTGAGAATGTGATAAACACAAGAGTAAACTTCAACTTAGTTTATTCATTGATATGAGAGGTGTATAAATAGATACAATTGAGAGAGACTAGCAAGCTAGCTTGGGCGGCCACTTGAGTATGTAGATGTGGGCGGCAAGCATGCAAAAGTAAAAGTAAAAGCTATGTCTATGACATAAAGTAAACTTCACAATTAATATGTCTATGACATAAAGTAAACTAGAGTTTGACATATTAATTGTTTATATGTATCACAATTAATATGTCTTTTATAATTAAATAAAGTGTACAAAATATTCTGTACGAACTCCTGAGGCTGCTGGACACCCTGTTGAACTTCAGCAGTCTGCTGAAGTAGTGCTGTAATATTTCCACACACGCATATCAGCTGCGACTTCATTTGCGGCGTTCAATGTCTTGGTAGCATCAGTGCTGGCCGATATGGTGCTCATATATTCGTTTATGAACTGCTGCAAGTCGGTGCCGACCTGAAAAGGAGCAAGTACCGTGGAGTTAAACAAGACTTCAGCAATAAAAAGAAAGAAAAAGAGAAGTACATAGTGGATAAATGTTTACCATGCTCACCGTGGCGCCATATAAACCCCACAGGTCATCAATATTTTGGAAAAAGGTGTGGCGAGGATCGGTCTGATCAGCCAGCACGATCCGGTTTTGCAATGCCCCGGCCGATCTCCAGCTGAATTGGGTTAGGGAGGCTCCATCTTAAATGCCTTAGTGGGGCCACATCAGAAACCCCTCTCAAGATCGTGATTGCTTTAGACATATCTAAGGGCTGTTGGCACATAAACTCCCTGTCTAACCAGACCTCCGGGCGACCTTCGGGCCAAACGGGCACACCAGCGAAAGGTACCATCGACCTCGTGCCTGCTGAGAATGATGGCTAGGCTAAATATTTGCCTTTGTCAGAAGGTTTGTCTTTATTAGTACCTTCTTTTCCTTGAGCGTCAGTGGCTTTGGATTTTTTTGGTAGGGGAGCATCCTGCTCGCCATCCCCACCTCCGGCGGGATCAATCACTTCGACAAAGGCTCTTCTTTTCTTATCTTCAGCCGGCGGCTTGGTTAGAATGGATTGCTTCAAGGTCCTGCCCACTGGAGCTTTACCCGCTGGTTGCTTAGCTGGCGGCGGTGTCGTTTTCCGGCTTGGGGCCTAGAGGAGCCCGCCGCATCTTTTCGGATGTCGACCAAAGGAAGTGTCGTCTTAACTCCTTTCAACTCAGCGGCTCTCTTCTATTCGCCCGCTGCTTTCCTAGTACCCAGCAAGATACGTTGTTTCAGAGCATCCATGGTACCTGCAAGAGATAACACTTATCAAAAACAGATAAAATAATAAGAGCAACAATGAAAGAACAATCAATTAAAGTGAAAATCGTACCGGGGCCCGGAACGAAGGGTTGCCTAGACAAAATTTACACTTGGAAGGCATGCATTTGCCGAATTGGCACTCCATGTACCAATCAGGGTCGGTAGGCAATGGATCGACTACTACCAAGGGATCCCCGACCCATGCTCTAGAGACTCCTGCCCTTCTCAGATAGGGTTCGCCAACGTCTAAAAGAAGCATCCAGTTAAAGGCCCGAGCTTGCTCATGTCCTTTTTGTGTATAACCGAGCAATTCCTTGAGCTCGACTATAAACCCGTCATCGGCCTCCTGGGTATTGATGTCCTTCAAGTGGTCGGTCTTCATGAAGTTCACTGGGAGCTTTTTGAACCGCCATTCTATGCGAGACTCGACTTTCATACATCTTTTATCCCAGTCCGTCATTTTGTCAGGAAGGTCGATTAGAAGTCGAGGCCTACCACTGCTCGATCGGCTCCGTGGTTGAATCTGTCCGGAATCACCCTTTCTGTTGAAGCTGTAAAAGTAGAGTAGTGCCGCTATCGACTGTTCGTGACCTCTAAGCCGACTAATAATAATGAAGGAGAAAACCAACCGGACTACCCCTAGGCTAGGGTCGCAAGGCATAACCCTTAGTACTTCTATAAATTTAATAAAGAATGGGTCAAAGGGCGGCCTAAGTCCGGCAATTAGGTGGTCTTAAAGCAACCAGAGATAATCATCATCATCTCGGCCGCACGTCCACAACACATTCAGTGCACCCATGTTGGCAAACTGGTAATCCTCCGGAATATCGTAGGCGGTCAGCACCGTGGTATAATCAGTTCAATCTCGAAACTCCCTCCATCGAGCAATAAGATTGACGTCAGCACGCTTCTGTTCCGCCAGTTCTATCTCAACAGTGATTGATATCTTCTTAGGCGGCCTCTTCTTCTTCCCGGGCTCATCCGATACGACCGTTTTCTTAGATTCTCGGGCTTTCCTGGACGTCGATGGCTTCTCTGACTCTCTGGGCCTCTTCATTTCCATGGCTTCCTTGAGCATAGCGCTGCGAGTAGCGGCCCCAGAGGACACTGCCTGTTGGATTCGGTTAACGAGGTCGCTCAGCGGCGTCTGATCTTGGTCTTCATCCTCGACCTCACCCCCAGTGGCACCCTCGCCGATTACGATGACCTCCTCATCATCTTCTTCTTTAGCGCCCAAGTCAGATTCGACCCCGACGGCCTCTACTTCGAGAATTTCCTCTTCGCCGCTTGAGCTAGCCTCCTCCATGATGACTTCCTCTGAGCCGTAGCCGGCAGCGGCCCGAGTTTCTTTGTCTGACTGTGACATTGTACGCTCTGAACTGGAAAATAAACAGGGTGAAGTGGATCAGTTTAATCACCCAGATATGGAAACCGGGCCGAAGTGAGAGTTATCACACCCCGACACCTCGCTCCTCCATTTTCCTTAAGCAAACAACCCAGAAAATACCCCTAAACCACCTAGAAAAACATTAAGCAAAATCAAACCTTCAAATTAACCCAGGCAACGATTTGGGCATTTATCCATTGATGGATTTCTCGAAAAAAGGGGCACACGGCATAGGGGAACATAAAAGGAATGAACTTGCAATTCCCAAACCAAAAAAGCCCTAAATTCTACCTCCACATTACAGCTTTTGGCAAAGGAAAAAACGAAACTGAAGCAAAAGAAGTAATAAAGGCATTCGAAATCATACCTGATTGAGGAAATAAGGATAAAAGGTAGTGTCTTTTAGCTGGAAATTGCTCTTGCCGGAATTCACTTGCTGACTTGCCGGAGAAATTTTCAGAAAAATGAAAAGTAGGAGAATGGGGGTGGAGGCCTCTATTTATAGACAAAAACTGGAGGGAAACGACGTTTCGGATTCGAAATTCAAACATTATTGTTACGGGAGCGGTTTACGATAATCCTCAGCCAATCAGAACGCATGACGGTTCATGTGAACATCACGTCATTCACGCCAACCGAGGTGACGGTTCACAAACTGGTATGACCTTTGCTACCTTAACTGCCCTAGCCTCAACTGACGGCCTCAAATCTACATAGCTTGTGGCCTCAGCTTCCTCTGGCCAACGGTCCTATTTCAAATGTCTTACGGCCTTCACTCAACATGGCTTGCGGCCATCTAAACCCGTTCGCTTTACAACACGGTATCTAAGCCGGATAAAGTGCTATCGGCACCTAAACCCATTCACTTCATAGCCCGGTATCTAAGCCCGATTGAACATTATTGGCACCTAAGCCTGACCGCTATCACACGCAGCATATGATCGGTAATTCGCTACGTGATACTAACACTGATACAAGCCTGATTCATAGTATCGGCATATAAGCCCGTTCGCTCCAATAAACGGCATCTAAAGCCTGTTCGCTTCAATGCACAACATATGTCAAGTATTTCGTAACACTGATTTAATCCCGATAGCCACTATCGTCATCTCTGTCATGAACGACAGCATCATGGTAACTTCGGCTTCTGGATTTCTACTCTCCGCCATGGCAGGCACGCCAGGCACAGAGTAGGGGGCCATTGATATATCCAAACTGGATTGGGGTCCTGTTCATCTAGATTGGGCCTATTTTCATAGCCTAATAACAGATCTTGGGCCTTCATCCTCTTAGTCTGCAATTCGTAAGCCGGAACCTGCCCGTCGTTCGTAAGCCGGGTCTTGTCCGCTATCTATAAGCCAGACCCTTTCGGTCTGTGTGAACTCTACCCATATATCCAGGCTGACATCAAGACAAGGCAAATATGAGTCCGACCTACAAACGAGTCTGCTGGCCGCATACTTATCCAGACAGCTGGCCGGTCCACCTGTATTTTATGTATGATTATCTCTAGTTATATCCTTTTAATTGTCTTGTCATGAACAGTAAACCGACTTAGTCCTAGCCTATATATATGGGATCACAATGTAATATAAAGCATCCAAGAACTAATACAAATAGAGCTACTCTGTCAATTTGTCGAATCACTTATGTTTACTCTCATAAGCATCATTCCGACCGCCTAGTTCTTCACATCCACCACCTTCTTCCCGGTGAAATCATACATACACAGCCATATATCCATGAAATATATCTGTTATCGCAAATCTGGTATTCACCGCAATATCATTCCCCAATGCCTTTGTGAAAATATCCATCAACTGCTCTTGTGTAGGTACATACGCAGGAGATATGAGACCCTCAGTAAACGCATCACGTACCAAGTGACAGTCTGCCTCTATATGTTTAGTCTGCTTATGAAAAACTTGATTCTGAGCGTGCATTATGAAGTGCAGCTTGACTATCGTAGTGGAGAGGTATACCCATAGGGATCCGGACCCCTAAGTCCCTGAGGAGTTGTCGAAGTCATTTCAACTCATAGGTAATGGCTGCCATAGATCGATATTCCGCCTCTGTTGATGAGCGGGACACTTTTTGTTGTTTCTGGGTCTTCCACAAGACCGGTGAAGTCGCGAGTAACACAAACCACCCACTCAAGGACCGACGTGTCACCGGGCAACTCGCCCAATCGGAATCACACCACCCATCCAAGGATAATGCGCTATCGTCCCGCAAGAGAACTCCCTGACATGGGTTCTTCTTCATGTAGCGTACAACCCGCAAAGCAGCATCCCAATGCTCGACCCACGGTGCCTGCATAAACTGAGAAAGTATATGCACCGAATATGTCAAATCAGTACGTGTAACGCCCAGAGAAATGAGATGACCCACTAACCTCTTGTATTTTCCAGGGTCATCCTACAAAGCCCCATCAGCAATTGCCAAGTGATGATTTTGTTACATGGAAAACTCGGCTGGCGAGCCCCTAACAGCCCCGTCTCTGAGATAATGTCCAACGCGTACTTGCGTTTTCATAAGAAATTTCTAGCAACTTCCAACCCAAGAAAATACTTCAAACGCCCCAAATATTTCATTTTGAAACAGGTCCCCAAATAATTTATGACCACTTGTAGAGCAGTAGCATCATTCCCTGCAAGAATCATGTCATCGACATATACCAAAACATTAAGCCGTATACCCCCAAAACAAAGTAAATAGAGAATAATCTAAGTAGGACTGATGAAAGCCATGCTCTTTCAAAGCTAAGGCTAACTTAGCAAACCAGGACCGGGGTGTCTGCTTCAACCCATAGAGTGACTTCCCCATGGACATACCAGATTCCACTGTTTGTTTTCAATACTCGGCGGAATACGCATATAAATCTCCTCATCAAGATCACCATGAAAGAATGCATTATGGACATCCATCTGATGAATATCCCAATTTTTAATCGCCGTGACTGCCAAGAATGCGTGGACCGTCACCATCTTCGCCACAGGAGAAAATGTCCCATTGTAATCAATCCTCTCTACCTGGTGATCACCAAAGGCCACCAACCTTGCCTTTAAACATTGAATATTTTCATGCTCATCGTATTTTTCAGCGTAGACCCATTTGCTCCCTAGGGCCTTCTTACCAGGAGCAAATTCCTGCAACACCTACGTGACATTTTCCTCCAAGGTGTGTATTTATTTTTCCATAGCTTTCCGCCAACCCTCGAATTGGACTGCCTCTTTAAAAGACCAAGGCGGAATTCCTACAGTCATATTGGCTAGATATCTCCTGTGCGCGTCAGAAAAACAAGAATAATCCACAAAATACGTAAGAGGATATGATGGACTGGGGAAGTGCGTTGAAGGACTTTTCATATCCATTTCCATGTGTGTCACGTACTCGCGATATCTCGTATTAGGGACTTTTGTCCGTTTACCTCTGCCCAACTATGTTGTGTCTCCAGACGACTGCTCACTCACAACTACCCCATCTGTCAGTAATCCATCAACTCTCTCACTAGGTTGCATCACCCCCTATATCAGTGTCTACGGGATCCCCACTAGGTGGAGGCGGCTCTACAATCGTATCACTAGCACCCATATAAAAACCATCACCGTCATCCTCAGGAAAAGTATCCGAAGGAAGAGTAGGATTTTGTGACTCGCTCATAGGAAAAACATGTTCAAAAAATTTCACATCCCTCGAGATAAAGATTTCTTATGCTTCCAAATCTAGGAGTGTCCAACCATTTTTAGCAAAGAGGTATCCCAAAAACACACACTTTCGACTCCGACTCTCAAATTTATCTCATTTATGTCGTAAATTGTGTGCATAACACAAACTTCCAATAAATCTCAAGCCATCAAGACTTGGGGGTTTACCAAACAAACATTCATACGGTGTCTTATAGTTCAAAATGCTTGATGGGATCCGACTAATTAAATATCAAGCTGCCATCACACACTCCCCCCAAAATTTAAGAGGAAGCTATCTCTCAAACCTCAAAGCTCTAGCAACTTTCAAAATGTGTTGATGTTTTCTCTCGACTCTACCATTTTGCTAAGGGGTTTCCACACAGGATGTTCCAAAAATTATTCCTACTTTTTGAAAATGCAGAAGTAATCGTTTAAATTAAATCCTATTGTCACTCCGAACACGTAGAATTTTCCCACTAAATTGACGATCAATCAACGCCATAAAAATCAAAAAAAATAGTCTCAACTTCCCATTTGTTATATAGTAAATACACCCACACAGAACGAGAGTAATCGTCCACAATCGTCAAAAAATAAGAGGCCCACATGTAGAAGATATCGCATACGGTCCCTACAAGTCACAATGCACAAGTTTGAAAATTCTACTAGCCCGACTATCACTGCGTGGGAAACTTTCCTGAGGTTGTTTAGCCCGAAAACTGACGTCACACCCATTTTTATTCAATGAACTAGACTCACTTACCATGGGAAGTTGTTTCAGTACTTTTTCTGAAGGATGACCCAACCGTTTACGCTATACGTCTATGGAGTCTCTCCCACCAATAGCCATAACCTTCACATGTGGAACTCCCCGGAAAAAGAAAAGTCCATCTTGAGCTTACCCACTCCAATCAGCCTCCTTGTTGTACGGTCCCACATAACACACAATGTGGAAGTGAGTTGAATCGACAATCAAATGCATCTAGTAACTGTCAGGGGCGGACCCACCCTATGCCCGGGGTGGTCTCAAGCCCCCCCCCAAATGGTCACAAGCCCCCCACATATGGTCCCAAGCCCCCCCAAATTTTTATTATTGTAGTAGTAGTGTTAATATTAGTATGCTATGTGTCTTTTTCTTGAACAAAAGACCTTATATCCTAGTGGTTTAAAAACAAACCCTTTTAAGTCTCCATAATTCTAGGTTGTAAGTTCAAATCCCACTACCAACATTTTTTTTTTTTCCGGATTTTTTTTAGCTTTGCAGTTTATATACCAAGACCACCCCAAAAATTTTTCCTGGTTCCGCCACTGGTAACTGTGTTACAGATAATAAATTGCAAGCCAAATTGGGCACATAAAGAACATTTTCCAATTTCAATCCGCCGGCCAGAATAATAGTTCCTTCTTGTGTGTCATGGGAGGTTCGACCATCCGAAAGTGCAACTGGGCATTTTTCAATCACATGTACATTCAATAAATTACCCAACATACCGGTCATGTGATGAGTAGCCCCAGTATCACTTATCGATGAACAATCACTTGTTAAACGATTTTTAGTTTTGGCAAGATTCAAGAGGTCGAGTATGCCTTGCCACTGTGCCGATGTTAAATTGGAAAAACCACCATGCTCAGATGTTCCGTGTACATTCAGTTCGCTGGAATTGCGGTTCGACGAGCCCACAATTGCCTTGTTTGTGCGAACCGAGCTTAACTCATCCCGACTCATTGCTGCTGCCGAACCTGTCTGTATTGTTTTTTATTTTTGTTTTTTGTTTTTTTAATTATTTTTTCAAGAAATGCAACCTACAACAATTGATATTCAATTGCAATTCAATGCACTAACAAAATCATCGACAGTACCATGCAACTTGATGGTACACGCCGCCAAAAGAAGAGAAACTGCGTATGTTTTGTTGTGGTTATTTTTTCACGTAATGGATCAACGGCCGGCGAGACAATGAATAATCTCTTTTTCGTCCTTCACCTAAGCACACAGCTTTGAAATTCTCGATCACGCTCTTGCAATTTCTATGATTACCTTTGTTTTCCGCAAAGCTGCTTTGTCGGTGAACCTGAAGAAAACACCTCAAATCTCCATTAGAGCTTCGAAGAGAAGCTTGAATGATCAGAAGTTAACAGAATGCATTGAAGGAAAAATTGGGAATAAATTTCTATCTTCTTATTTTTCTTATCTTGATGTTATGTACAGATCTGCTTATATATACATTTGCATCTGATAACCGCTATGAACAGAGAGAGGAATATTCTATGAATATTCCAGGAATCTAAGGGAATATTCCGGGGAATCTTATTCTAATGAAAAGCTCGATCTGTTCTTCTTCACGCTTTGACTCCTCTGACTTCTTTTCCATTCTTATCACCCCCCGCAAGCTGGACTTCTCGTAAATAGAATTCAATCCCAAACGACGAATCAACCAAAGAAACCGGGGTGCGTCCAGAGGCTTAGTAAATAAGTCTGCTAACTGGTGTGTGGTAGAGATAGCTGTGGGAACGAGAAGACCGGCTTGAAACTTATCTCGAATAAAATGACAATCCAATTCAATGTGCTTCGTGCGCTCGTGAAAGATTGGATTTTCGACGATGTAGCAAGCACTTTGATTATCACAATGTAAAGGTATTGGCAACGGCGGTGATACCCCAAGATCATGAAGTAAGTAAATCAGCCATTGAAGTTCGCAAGCGGTGGAAGCAAAAGCTCGGTACTCCGCTTCAGCAGAGCTGCGTGATACGGTACTTTGCTTCTTGGCTTTCCAAGAAATCAAAGACTTGCCAAGGAATATGCACCAGCCTGTAATTGACCTGCGGGTATCTGAGCAGCCCGCCCAATCAGAATCGGAAAAGGCGGAGAGACGAAAATCTGGGTCTGCTGGGTACAAGATGCCTTGTCCGGGTGACAATTTCAAGAACCGTAAAAGGCGAATGGCAGCCTGTTGGTGATTTACAGTCGGACAATCAAGGAACTGGGATAATTGTTGCACCGCAAAACTGATGTCCGGTCTCGTAAATGTGAGATATATCAATTTGCCCACAAGACTCCGATATTTGGTATTATCCGAAAGTAAATCGGAGTCATCTTTTGCCAGCTTATTACTTGTAACCATAGGTGTAGTGGCCGGTTTGCATCCAAGTAACCCATAATCTTTAAGCAAATCGAGGGTGTATTTACGTTGAGAGAGCATAATACCCTTGGATGATCGGGCTACCTCCACACCTAAAAAGTAATGCAGCTTCCCCAAGTTCTTGATTTTGAATTTATCATCCAAAAGATCTTTGATTTGCTGGATAAGTTCAGTATTTGGGCTGGCCAGAATTATGTCATCCACATAAACCAAAAGAGCCACGAACTCTGAATTAGAACCCTTGGTGAATAAACTGTAATCACTCCGTGATTGTCAGAACCCCAGTTGACGCAAAAAGGATGTGAGTTTGGCGTTCCACTGACGCCCGGCTTGCTTAAGGTCGTAGAGGGACTTATGTAACCTGCACGCAGCGTTGGGAATCCGGGTTTGATAGCCAGGTGGAAGCTTCATGTATACTTCTTTTGACAAATCGCCATGGAGATAGGCGTTATTAATGTCCAATTGCTCCAAATGCCAATTAGCCGCAGCAGCAACAGCCAAAAGAACTCGGACAGTGGTGAGTTTTGCTACCGGAACGTAAGTTTCATGATAATCAATTCCCAACTGCTGTGTATAACCCTTTGCTACGAGTCTCGCTTTATAGCGTTCAACATCTCAATTTGGCAAATATTTAATTCTGTAAACCCAACGACAACCAATGGCACTTTTACCTGGGGATAATGTAACAACGGACCAAGTATTATTTTGCTGCAGTGCGTGAATCTCAGCGTTCATAGCTGCCCTCCATTTAGCATCAAGTACAGCCTGTTGGTAACTTGCTGATTCGTCTGCAACACCCACATTCATAGCAAGTGTCTTATAGTTAGGAGCTAATGAATCAAATGACATGTACTCTTGAAGTGGCTGACTGGTGGAGTGTGAAGAAATGGAGTTGCAGATGTAGTCTTGAAGGTACGCTGGGGACTTTTTGGATCTAGAAGATTGTCTAATAAGAATAGGTTGTGGCTTCTCTATGGAAATGTCAGAAGATGATGATGGCTGTGGTGGACTAGATGAGTTAGAAGGAAGATTAATTGGCTGGGAAGTAGGGGAGGGAGAAGGAGAGGAATTAGAATGAGTGGAACTGGGCAATGACTGGGCATTTGGAGGGCTGTTTGGTTGGAGGTTAAATGGGAGATGACCATGACAAGAAGGAATGGGATATGAGTATGACACATCAGAATCAGTCGTTGCAGGTTTCAAAGAGAATGGAAATATGTTTTCATGAAGTAGCACATTTCTAGAAATGAGTACTTGGTTGGTTTGAAGATTAAGCAGGATGAACCCTTTGTTGAGGGAGGATACCCCAAAAAAACACATGGTGAGCTCCTAGTATCAAACTTTTTCCTTGATTGTATTGGTGTACTAGCAAAGGCCAAACAACCAAAAACCTTAAGATGACCATAATTGGGTGTTTTAGAGTACAATCTGTAAAAAGGAGTTTGGTTTTGTAATTTTGGAGAAGGTGTTAGATTGATTAGGTAGGTGGCATGTTGGATACACATGCCCCAGTAGGAGATAGGAATGTTGGACTGAATTTTGAGGGCTCTAGCAACATTTAGGAGATGTTGATGTTTTCTTTCCACTATGCCGTTTTGTTCCGGGGTGTCAACACATGAAGTTTGATGGATTATTCCCCTGCTACTATAAAATTCAATCAACTTAAACTCATTTCCATTGTCTGATCTCACAATTTTGACAGATTTGTTGAATTGAGTAGTAACAAAAATGCAGAATTGTTTAACGAGAATGCTAGCTTGAGATTTGGTTTTCATAAGAAAAGTCCAAGTGTATCGAGTATAGTCGTCTACTATAGTTAAAAAATAATGCTCATTATTGATGGTGGCCTGTTTGTAAGGGCCCCAAATGTCAATGTGAATCAATTCAAAAGGCTCAAAAGTACTAGAATCACTTAAGGGAAAAGACAATTTCTTTTGTTTTGCCAAATGGCAAACAGTACAATCCCAAATTTCAGAAGAATGCACTAATGGTTCAACTTTTGTTACACTTTTTGCTACTTTATTTGACATATGTCCTAACCTAAGATGCCATAGATAAGCATCAGGCCTACCAACTGACTGAGAGCTCCCTGTAACATTTATTTGAGAGGAAAGACGTGCTGAACTAGGACTTCCAAGGGGATGAACTTCTAGACACAGATAATACAATCCATAATACTGACTAGCTAATCCTATCCTCTTCTTGGTCAAATGATCTTGAATTAGGCAAAAATTTGAAGTGAAAGAGACAGATAGGTTAGGATATTGTTGCAATAATCTACTAAGGGATAGCAGGTTATGCTTAAAAGAAGGAATGTACAGAACATTATGAAGAATCAAACCAGAGAGCAATTTAACATCTCCTGTATGGGTGGCTATGGTGTGATTACCATTTGGAAGAGTGACACTGATGTGTGTAATAGGTTTATAGGATAAGAATACCTCAAGGTTACAAGTTATGTGATCAGAAGCTCCCGAGTCTATAATCCATTGCTTTGAAATACAGTGAGCAAACTTACCAGCAGGTGCACCAAAATTTGCACTAAGAACTGCAACTTGATTGACCATGTGCTCAGCTTCATCCTTCTGTCCTTGAATTGAAGTAGGACTCAACAAAATTTTCAATTCATCCAGTTGTTCTTGTGTGAGATGTGATGTGCCAGAATATGGAGCCGGATCCTGAAATTGTCCTTCTGAGGTTTCAACGTGATGCTGGTTTTGGTTCGCCATAACAGAAATGAAGAAGATCGAAGAACAAATCGAAGAAGAGAAGATGAACAGCAGCGATAAATTCGTAACCGGGCTCCGATACCATGAAGAAAACACCTCAAATCTCCATTAGAGCTTCGAAGAGAAGCTTGAATGATCAGAAGTTAACAGAATGCATTGAAGGAAAATTGGGAATAAATTTCTATCTTCTTATTTTTATTATCTTGATGTTATGTACAGATCTGCTTATATATACATTTGCATCTGATAACCGCTATGAACAGAAAGAGGAATATTCTATGAATATTCCGGGAATCTAAGGAAATATTCCGGGGAATCTTATTCTAATGAAAAGCTCGATCTGTTCTTCTTCACGCTTTGACTCCTCTGACTTCTTTTCCATTCTTATCAGAACCTGATAAACTTTCTCTTGGTCGGAAAATCTTTATTTTTTGTTTTGAAAACCTATGTCTCTGATACCATAATGAACTACCATCTCTCCCAAGAGCTTAAGCTGTTGGAGAGGTAGATAATTAACATTTTATATATACTTCAACACGCCTCCTCAAGTGTGGGCAATCTCTCTCAACACTTGCACAATATAATTGGGGTTCAATATGCCCCCTAAATTACTAAAAATAATTACAACAGAATAACCAATCATAATAATATATAATCCCGCAATAAAGTGGGATAAATATTACTCCCTCTGTTTCAAAATAGCTGATACCGTTGATAAAAACACGCATATTATGAATGTGATTTAATGCAATTATTTGAATACCAATGTGACTAAAATTCCCCAACACTATAATTACTGCAATATTGTTTTTATTCTCTTACTTCTTAATAAATAAGGGCAGATGTAGGAAAAACTCAGTAAATGATGCATTAGAAACGTAATTGTCTCACATAAAATGAACCAAATGATTTTGACAGCTATATCAGTTATTTTGGGACAGATGGAGTAAATGCTTCTATTTTATGACAGTAATTAGCGCTTAATCTGGTCATCATTTTTTAGTTTCATTAAGGACAAAACAAATATACTGGACGAATATGCTCCTATGTTGAAATCCTGCATTTTGTAATATCAATTAGCCTAATTTCTCTCACCGCAATCGGATCTCAAATCCCTTCTTTGGATTTGGACTTGAATCGATTCAGAAGAGAGAAATTAAAATAAATTAAAGTGAAATAATGATTATAAAGTTCAAATCTTCTTTTGAAATTTGTGTAGATAAAAAAATGATTGATGGGAGAATTTTAATGAAGTATTATATTGATAAAGTAGTTGTTCGATAGAGCAGTGGGTGAATAAAGTGATTTAATTAATCAATATTATTTTATTTGTTGATGGTGAAATGATTGATGAGAGAAATTACAATAAAATAATAGAATCGGTAAAATAATGATAAATAAAATAGTTGAGTGAATAAAATGATAGAGAAATTGAAAAGAGATTGTTTACATTGATTGATAATAATGAACCAGAATACAATATTTATAGACTAATTACTGATAGAGATCTATTCAAATAGATTTCTATCAAATAATCCATCCTAACAATTCTATCATAATTCAAATTCAAACAATAAACAAACTCCTAACTCAATCTTATCATAATCTATAACACGCCCCCCGCAATCTCATGGTAATGCAATGAACATGGAGATTGACTCGTAACGAATGAATCTTGTTTCCTTCAGACGTCTGCAACAAACTTCTACATTTCAATCGGCAACAACTGGTTCACATCAACTTGATATTTCTTGAATCCTAAAAAAGAAGATGATGAAATATTTGGAGAGAATATCATATATACCCTAAAAAAGAAATAGAAGAAAACAGAATTTATAGATTACCGATGAAAGGGGTAGTCAATTGGGAGACACCATTGATTTTGATTACTAGAAGAAAGAAAAAAATTGGTGGAAATTGTTTGAAATCCGGAGAAAAGAGTTCATACTAGAAAGAAGAGAGATAAAAAAAAATATTTTTAGAGACTACAACCATTTAAGTGATTGGATAGTCCAATTTGTTTTTTAAAAAAACCACGTATTGTTGAGATTTGTGAAATGAATAACGACAAAAGATCAATTTATTTGATAAAAAAAACAATCAAGAGAAACTCAACGTGAAAAAAAAGAGATGGAAAGGAAGGAGGTATTATATATATATATATATATATATATATATATATATATATATATATATATATATATATTTATATATTGGTGTCACCGGAGTTTAAAACTATATCTTTTATCCAAAAAAAATTCCAGAAGTCTAAAACATCAATTTTTATCGATAAAATGACACTTTTTAACAACAAATCAACATAGTTTTAATACTATTTTTTTTATTTAGAAATTGAGTGGGGTCACGTGACTTGGGTATCTGGATCCGCCCTATATATATATATATATATATATATATATATATATATATATAATGGCGGCTGCACTGATCGTCATATGTCATGTTTCTGTTTTAAGAAAATAAAAATAAAAAGAGGCTATATAATGTGTTTTTTTTTGTTTTTTTTTATAGTAATAGACATATATATCCTTATCTTATAATTAATGCTTGTTTTAAAATTTGAAATTAACATACAACAATAAATGTTAGGCTAAATGTATGTTTGGAAAAAACGTACTCCCTCCGTACCTATTTATCTGAAACAGTTGCCAAAAGTCTAAGTGTCTAGGTACATTTAAATAACAACTAATCTTGAATTAAAAAGTGTCTAGATTCATTCAATAAATTTATGTATGAATTTTGGCAACTGCCTCAGTTAATTCGGTACGGAGGGAGTATTAAATGTTATATTGGTTTTCAAAATATATTTCTTTTTTATGGGAAATTAGGGATAATGACACAATCTGAAATATTTTTAAATAACAAGACAGCTACATATTTTTTATAGGGAAAATGACAACTGTATAATTTTTATAGCGAGAAGAACAAACAGTGAATCCCAAAAATCAGTGAATCTCCCCAGTGAATCCCGAAATCAGTGAATTTCGACAGTGAATCCCGAAAATCTGTGAACTTTGACAATGAATTTTGAAAATTAGTGAATTTCGAAAGTGATTTCGGCAGTGAATTTAAACAGTGAATTTCGAACACAAGTGAATTTCGACAGTGAATAAATAGTTTTGTCATTTATGTAAAAGTTTCAAAAGATTGTTCTTCTACTCAATTGATGAAATATTTCTATCATTCTCCCTCATTCCCATTTTTTTATGAGACAAATTTTTTTTCAAATGTAGACACTTTTTGTATAACGTAAGTAGTATTAAAGTAGAGAGGAGTTGGGACTTTGGAAACGAGAAAGCAAATATAGAGGTAAAGATGGCCTAAATAAAGTGCTGACATTTGGAGGTGGGTTTAGAGAGGGAAATACTTGGTGGAGAGGGATTTTGAGATGAAGTGACGGGTGAAACGATCAGAAAACCACACAGTTTAAAGACAAAATAAAACTGTGTGGTGTGTGGTGTCTCCACACGTGTCTCCACACCGTGTGGAGACACCACACAAGAACCATCCGTTTAAAGAAGCTGAAAAGGATATTGAAGAAATTGAGGGAAGTTATTATGTGGTGTCTCCACACGGTACGGAGACACCGTGTGGAACCATACAGACCACACAGTTTAATTATGTATTTAAACTGTGTGGTTCTGATTGTTTCACCCGTCAATTCATCTCAAATTACTTCACCACACAATAACTTCCCAGAAATTGAAGGTTTAGAGAGACGGGGAGAGCCGGGGATTTGTTGTGCCCAAAGAATTATTGATTCACATCAATCTTGAAGAATGATAGGAACGAGAGGTGAATATTCAAAGTAACAAAAAAAAAATTAAACAGAAATAAAGGTAAAGACAAGACGTGAGGTGGGGTGGGGTGAAGATTCGTTTAGATCAATAATACGAATCTTCCACTCAAAGAAATTTCTTGAAAGAAGTGTCGAGAGTTCTGATACCATATTAGAGAAATAGAAAAGATATTGTATTTTATTGATTGATAATAATGAACCATAATACATTATTTATAGACTAATTACTTATAGAGATCTATTCAAATAGAACTCTATCAAATAATCTATCCTAACAATTCTACCATTATTCAAATTCAAAAATAAACAAACTCCTAACATAATCTTGTCATTATTTCTAACATAAAGTACTGAGTTGGACGTGAATGGATCCATATCCAATCGAGCCGCTCTAGGTTGGATGTTAAGTACCGGTTTGCTAATGTTGATAGATTAATGTCATACTATGCTGAATTAAATGAGCCAAAAGTTATGAAGAAGAACACGGAATTGCATCCACATTTTTTATTCATCTATACATATACTGCAACACATAGAATCATAAATGCAAAAAACAAAAATAAAACGAACACTTATTGCGATTGAGGCGCGTAGAAACGTAATCCTTAAGAGATTATTGTCCCGACTATATGCACACGGATATGGAAAATGTTTTTCAAGATACAACAGCCTATACCTCTTCGTGTTCTGCACTTGAATATGAAGAGGGCGACAAACTGATTAGACCTTCTTTATCTCTGACTTGTGAAGTGCAAAAAAATTTTATGCAGAGTTTCTGTTTTTTGAAAAATGAATTTTCGTTTACTAACCATTTTGTGGTGTTGGAATTTATAGGAGAGAGTATTCAGAACATGTAGAAGAGATGTAACTCTTCTGAATTTTCTCTTAGAAGTTTTTTGTTTCTAATATGTTCAAGTTCGAACCGACAGATGTTTAGCTTGTTCAAAAGGAATACATTGGCCCACCCTGGGCCGATTCGAGCCGGACGGTGGCGGCACGTGCGTGGGGTCCTAAACAAACAAACATTTCTATATTCCCTCAACAAAATTCTCTCGTCCCTTGGGGCTTGTCACTTAATGCACACTACTTCTTAAGTAGTGATTCCATTTGAGTAATTCTTCCAATGTGTGATAAATGAATACACATTACTCTCTCTGTTCCTATTTAACTGTGGTATTTGTCAAAACACACATATTAAGGAGAGTAGTTAATGCTTTGAGTTAACATCAAATTGACAATAACACCCTTTGAATATAATTAATGCAGTGTTATTGTCAATATTCCACCCCTTAACAAACAATGATAGATATAGAAAAATACATTAAATAATGTTTTGGAAATTAAACTACGACAGATATAAAAAAAATTATTTTTGGTAACTGCGACAGTTAAATAGGAACAAAGAGAGTATTTATTAACGCTTCATATATTTTATTCTACCTTTAAATATTAATTTCTCATTTACTCGAAATCGAAATCGAAACTAAAATCAAAATGCAAATCGAATGATTCAAACACCTAACATCAACTACTATCTTAATAGTTTCCAAATCTGTTTTTAGTTTTCGGAAATTCATTAAATAAATCAATCAAAATCGAGCCTAAATGGATTGTTCACCACTTACCCTTACACCTGGTGTGAGCAAAAATTACCTTAAAATTCGAACACTCCAATCCTTCATCGTCTTACTTAGCGTCGTCTCGTCGCTCTTCCGTCCTCGTTCTTCACCACCGCTGGTTATCACCTTGCTCTTTCCCGTCTTCCCCTTAGCCGCCTTCTGACTTGCTCTCGACGTCATAATTTCTCTTGAAGTCTCTTTTCAATTTCAGATCAATTGTCGTTCTAGATTCGATTTTTTTTTTTGTTTTTTTTGTTATAGGACTTTTTTTGTTTTATTAAAAAACTTAACGAGATGTAATCAGTGGCCGGATCTACCTTTTAGTAAAGGGGTCTACGGACCCCGTTAAAAATAGAAATACTCAACATTTTACCTATAAAAAAATATTTCGGACCCCGTGAAAAGAATATTTACTGTGTTAAATATTTACAGACCCCGTTGGATAAAATTTCTGGCTCTGCCATTGGATGTAATACAGAATACTGGTTGCTGGCTTGACTTTGATGCCTTTGCATCTGACTTTTATGATCTGGGAATGCCAATATGTATGATGATTCAATCAACTGTGCAATTGCAAGTGCAAGTGCAAGTGCAAATGCTAATTCTTTTTCGAATAATGATGACTTTCTAAGAATTGTTTGCAGGAAATAATACTGATGCTTTGAAGAAAAACAGAATACAAGCAGAAATTTAAAGACTGAATTGATGTTTTATTGATTGATCAAAATGTTACACTGGTACTCCTTTATATAGGAGAGAAAGTGATTATTCAAACAATAATAAAATAAAGATAAACTCCTATCAAAATCTAATATGAATTTAAAAACAAATTATAAATCTTTTTATTTAGAAGAGACTTTATCTATAACAATTTTATCTCTTTTTGACATTGATCCATATCTCTTCAATTTTGTCTTCTATTACCCTCCCTCAAACGAGGCCGGGTTTGGAGGCCGAGTTTGTTTTGACATGATTTGGAGGGCATCTCCACTCCGGTGCTTTTTCCGGAGTCCATAGTTGTGGTATTTTGGAGGGCATCTCCACTCCGGTGATTTTTCCAGAGTCCATAGTTGTTGTGTTTGTTTTTTTTTTTTCTTTTTTTTGATCGAAGTTTTTATTATTTCACGACATACACAAGGATCTGAATCAAGACTTTTATCCATAGTAAATTTCATCAAACTAATTATCTACACAATCAAAACCATATTGAGAGAAAACAAATCGAAATCAGGAAACTCACAATAATGAAGATCAAAACATTGTAGATCAAGATTTTTGAATCTCAAATCAGCAAAAGATATCAATCTTTAATTCATACAATGATCCCAGGCACGAACTCCACCAAGCTATCGATCGAATATCGTATTCTACTATATATATAAAAATCTAAACTAAGAAATTGAAATACGGAGCCTAGTCCAGAACTCTAATCCGACTATTTAGATGTCAACATGTCATAACAACCGCCGAAGCGGTTGGGTTGAGCACCTAAGCCGACCTCAAACTCAGTCCAAGCGAATAAAAATCAGAATACAAGCAGAAATTTAAAGACTGAACTGATGTTTTATTGATTGATCAAAATGTTACACTGGTACTCCTTTATATAGGAGAGAAAGTGATTATTCAAACAATAATAAAATAAAGATAAACTCCTATCAAAATCTAATATGAATTTAAAAACAAATTATAAATCTTTTTATTTAGAAGAGACTTTATCTATAACAATTTTATCTCTTTTTGACATTCATTCATATCTCTTCAATTTTGTCTTCTATTATGCTTCATCATGGTGTCCTCCATCGATTGCGTCAGACGGGAACATCTTGCAATCACTGCGTATTTTGGGATGAGTTTTATTTAATCCAAGATTCCAAGTTCGACTATGAAAAAACAAGGACTAATTTAAAAGAAAATTATTGTTGGTTTATTTCTACACGTAGGGGTCTATTTTTATTTTTATTTTTTTGCGTATAGAGGCCCATTTTAAAACCCATGATTTGTATTGAATGTAGTGCACCAAGTAAAATTTACACTATGGTCAAGCTAAAATTTGTGACAAAGCCAAAAGGTTCGTATGAAGTTTTCTCTGTAATATTCCGATTTTCGGGAAAGAACAGACGTGTCTTTTTGTGAAAAACGAAATATTGGGTTCGGTTCCTTTTATTTGGAGTTTAAATAACTGGATATTTATATATATAATTTTTAAGATAATTATGTATATAATAAAGGAGATTTTCTGATTTTATAATAGAAAAAGGATTTAATTGGGATTAACTATATAAGGGATCTATTATACACATTAATCTCATAACCTAGATCTTTATTCACAAAAAGGGGGGGCAGACGCATATTCTTTTTTTATGCGTGTGTGAGCATAACTTTGGGCTGAAGGATTTCTCATCGGTTCTGAGTCAATTCTCAATCGTTTTCAGATCAGAGTGGTGTGCCGGAATCGTCGTGAGGAGAGCGTTGATTCAACACCAAAAAGTTGAAGTTTTTGTAAGGTATGTTTATGCCCAAAAATCTGCTCTTTTGTCGAGTTTGGTGGGTTCAAACTCATATCTTTTTCGTAGTTTATCGTTTAAGAAGCGTGTGATCGAATCTAATCAAAGTTTGGATTTATCACACATGTTTCTTGCAGAAAGGAGATTGTTTTGCTGCTGTTTTATTGAGCTTTTGTTGTTGGTTTTGCTGTTAAACAAGTAAGAAGCTCTTCCTACAATCTAATTACGGTGGAGAGTAGTTAGATCAAGATTTAAGATGTTTTGGTGCAAGAAAGATGTATCTTTT
Organism: Gentiana dahurica var. dahurica; assembly: GCA_024500145.1. Taxonomy (NCBI): domain Eukaryota; kingdom Viridiplantae; phylum Streptophyta; class Magnoliopsida; order Gentianales; family Gentianaceae; genus Gentiana; species Gentiana dahurica. The sequence goes on along the minus strand of CM044899.1, from coordinate 29,970,465 downwards.
TGATTGGTTAATGATCCTAGATGCTATGTTACGGTTAGATATGCGTTTAGGCATTTTGTCTGTGTTAAAGTTGCTGCTGTTTGTGTTAGAAACAGATTAGAAATCGAGTTTGAAGATTTGGGGTTTTAGGAAAAACGTAGGTGGACGGGCGTCTGCATAAGCGGACGGGCGTCTGAAAGCTTAGAAACTCAAACGGGCGTTTGCCTTAAGCGGACGGGCGTTTGAGGAGTGATTTTACATACAGGTTGTAGCGTTTTTAGGTGGACGGGCGTCCAGTTATAGTGGACGGACGTCCAGTCCCAGACGGACGTCCATAGGATTGGACGGGCGTCCAATAGGGTTTAAACGAGTGTTTAGGGTTTCAGACGGTGTTTGATCGGTTTACCTTGTTTTATTGATCTTAATCGATTCAGTTTAGTTCAGGCTTCAATGTTATGTTATTTATTGGTTTGAGCTTTTAATTATGATGTATTAAGATTAATTAAAAATGAACTAGCTTCGATTGTACTTCTGATGCGTTCAGTTAAAACACCGAATGTACTCTTAAAGGGAGTTGAAGTTCGGATCCGTCGGAAGGGCATGAAAGGGCTTGTGTTTTGGTGAACTAGAGTTCATCAATGTCTGTGTATTTGCTAGGACTTGTCCGTGTCTAGTGGTCTAGGTACGAGAGTAGGAGATGTGAGGGAGCTTACTTGAAAACACTAGGGATGGCTAGTTAATTCACATCAGTACTTACATATGTGTAGTAAAAGATAAAGCATCATCTATTCTCGGTTAGACACTATTCCATATCGGCGATGTGATACGTTCATAAAAGGTGGACAACACTGCTGGCCTTAAACGGCTGAAGGGTAGTGGAGGAAATCCATCGGACGTATACGCATACCGGGGAGACCCCGGAGCTAATCGGTGCTAATCACCGTTAGTTAGCAAGTATATCTTCAGGCTGATGAACGCCATGTGCAGTGTCCTTGAGTAATGACGCAACAAAGATAAGCTAAGTAGAAACGTATAGTCATGACATGTTGATGGACATGAAGTGAACCCTAGATTGAGTCGTTTCATCAAGATAATCTATTAATAACAAACCTTAATTAAATTGTAGCTTCTACTTCTTACTATGTACATTGTACTTACCTCAAATGCATGTTTATTTATGTGTTTGGGGGAGAGAAGACGAACAGGTTGGTGATGGTTTCGAGGAGGACTTTGATGACGACGTTTGAAGACGCCGGAGTTGAAGACTCTTATTTATTTTTGTTCCCTTCATTTATGCTATTTCATAGACTTGGATTAGTTGGATGTAATAGTTATCTTAGTAGCATTGGATTTCGTTGATTTCTTTTGAATGTAATAAGCATTACATTTTCTTTCTACCTTTAGTGATTCCTATTCTTTAATGTTTGGAAAAAATTACCCGAGTCTTTTGCTTCCGTTTGCTTTTATTTGATACGACGTAGTAGAGGCTTACGTGTAATGTTATTTATTTAATGTTATGCGTGCCGAACGTTTCGATTTCCGGATAAGGACTCGGTGTCCGGGAACGGGGCGTTACATTCTCTGTTTGATTAAGAGTGTTGTTGTTGTTGTTGTTGTTTTTTTTTTTTTTTTTTTTAAAAAAGGATGTATTATTACCTGGTCTTGCTCTTTTTTTAAAAATCGGGAAAGTTATCAGAACCGGACCGGATATTCAATCGGAAAAGACATCGGGTCACCCGTTCAACCGGCAGGTCATTGGCTCAACCGGTCAGTCACTACATATAATTTAAAATATAATAATATATTAAAGACATAAGAAAAAAACTATAATATTACATTCAAAATCATTTTCAAAATTTTCCAACATCAAAATTACAAACAAGACACAAATGACATAGGTAAATTATAAAGAAACACTACAATATTAGTGAAAAACCACAAAAGTTCCAAATAAAAAATCAAGTTTGTAAATTTTGCACATTGTAAAATGACATAACTATTGTAGTCCGTAATTTTCCAACTAGCAACAAATTCATAATAAAAAAATTGAAAACCTAAAACTTATCAGTTTTCACAATTATCCAACGTAAGAGAAGAAAAAGAACATAGAGAACAAAAGACTTTGATGAGGAATAGTGAATTTTTACGGGATTTGTTTCCAAATGGAGGAAGCGGGAAAGAATAAAAAGGCTAATAATTGATGAGTGAATTAAGGTTTTTGCGTTTGGCTGTGATTATAAAACGAAAAAAATATTCTTTTCATTTCTGTAAGTTAATTCCCACTGAATTACTAAAAAAACTGGTTGGACCAATAACAGGCCGGGCCACGGTGTAGAGGTTCAACCGGCGGCTTTAACTGCTTTGACTGGTCGGGGTCCTTAACCGGTCGAATAACTAAACCGGACCGGTTCCATGTCCGGGTCACCAGTTTTACCGATCCGATTTTGATAACTATGCTTGAACTTGCTCTATTCTTTGTCTTGTGTAAAACTTATACTTAATTTTTCTCAAAATACTTGCTCGATCTATAACGGTTTTTTGCTCATAAAAAAAGATGTTAAATAAGATGATGTGTTGGCCCAAAAACAATAAAATGGTACCCTTTATATAGTCGTGTCTCCCTAAAAAAAAAAAAAAAAAAAATAGTCATGTCACCGTAATAGTAATGTTGACTATATGGAGAATAGTTTCTACGGTCTTTTTCACTTCATTGAATCAATCCTAATGTTTTTTTTTTGTTTTTTGTTTTTTGTTTTTTTTTTTTTCCAGAAACGAAAGGAGGGGGAATCGGACTCGGATCTCCAACCACCGGAGCCGAGAAGTAACCACTAGGGTATGGTCTCTTGTCCAATCCTAGTTGATGTTCACATATTAAGCACCAAAACTTCAATCTGAGAGTCGTGCATGGGGTCCGGCATATTTTCGACCCGACATGCGATCGACACGCCTCCGATACGTGTCGGATACGGCACGACACGTTTTTTGAAAAATTAAAATCCGACACGGCGTGACACGCTTCCAACACGGTGTCGACATAACCCGACACAGCTGTTTCATATATTTTTGAATTCTCTTATAGATTTTTCATCTTTTTATAGGATTAAAAGAATGATTAAAATGCAAAACATGTTATATATGACTTGGCAAAAAAAAGATTTACAATACTATAATTTTTCAAACAATGTTTTTATTTACATTATTTGTTTGAATTTGAAAGAAAAAAAAAACAAACAAACTTTTACAAATCGTAAATCTATAGAACACCAATCGAGTTTTTGTAATTTATTTTTAAAAAAACAATCTTTTACAAATTTTCATCTACAGAAGGTCAATCGAGTTTTTGTAATTTATTTATGGTCATCTAATGCTCAAATAATATCTAGCCAATATATAGTTTTGGACTTTTATTCGGGACGGGGAGAGAATCGAACATTAGTTCTCACCAGGAAATGCAATGACATGTACCAGTGGAATAATTAGTTTATTTATGCATATGTATTAATCTTATTATATCATCTATATATATATATATATATATATATATATATATATATATATATATATATATATATATATATATATATATATATATATATATATATATATATGGGTTTTTGGCAGAAAGGACATATTTACTAATTAATCAGGCTTGAAGGAAACTGAAAATTAATCAGGACAAAAACAATATAAACTTCAAACACTACCCTTTTTATTAATTTTTATAAAAAAAATCTGAATTTCCCTTTTTTTTTTCCTTTCTTCTTCGTTCCATTCACAGCCACAGCAGCAACACCGGCGAGTCCAATTGCCGGCCAATTTACGACATTTTCCGGCCAATTAAGTGACGGTTTCACATATGCTGCTGCTTCTTCAATAGACTAGTCTTTTTTTTCTTTTCTTTTTTTGTTGGATTCAATGTGGTAGAACTTGGATCCAAAACTAGCCGAGAGAATCTTGGCAGTCTGCTTCTCAAAGGCGCGTTAGATTGCTGCAACAGTGGGAGAAAACACGATGGCGTCGGCCAAACGTGGCCGGATTCCGGCAAGAAGACAGGCTCGTAGGTGTTGGTGGTGGGTTGTTTTTATGGCGGGGAGGACGGTTGTGATGAGTGTGATGCTAGACAGTGCTGGGTTGTGGGAGGCAATTTCTGTGCGGAAGAAGGGAAGAGCACGACAACTACGGCGCCGGAAAAGGTGACCGGAAAAAGTAAAACATGAAGGAGGCGGCGTTTTTTTTTTTATTTTTTGTTTTTTTTAAGGTTAGGGTTTAGAAATTAGGGTTTGGGGAGGAGAAAGAGGGGGGACGGTTGTGCCGCCGGAGCTGAACGATCGGATTTGAACGCTGGAGCTGAACGCCGGAGAAGCAGGATGCAGTGTTTTTTTTTTTTGGTTGAAAAAGTTTAGGATTTAGGGTCGTTACTGTTAATTTTTCAACGGCACTACATTTTTTTGATGTAATTTTATATATTTTATGAGCTGTTACTATTTGTTTATTGTCCATTACTACATTTTACGGGGCTATTACTATTTATTTTTAGACTGTTACTATTTTTTTTATTGGATGTTTCGACATTTTACGGGACTGTTACTACTTATTTTTAGACTGTTACTACTTTTCATTGCATGTTACGACATTTTATGGGCGGTTACTACTTGTTTCTTGACTGTTACTATTTGTTTTTTGGCTGTTACTACACTTTATCTAGCGTTACTACGTGTTCAATGTGTAAAAGGGTATTTTTGTCCATTTATTATGAATTTGTCCTTTTTAATCACATAACATGGAGTAACGTCCTTCTGGACCCATTTATATTTTTTTTGTCCTTCTGGCCCCTTCCCTATATATATATATATATATATATATATATATATATATATATATATATATATATACATACGTGTCGCGGGAGTGTCGTGTCCTTTAATTTTGACATTAGCCGTATCGTCGTGCCCGTGTCGTGCGGTGTGTCCGTGTGATGTGATCCGCGGTGCGAATCAAATCCAAAAATGCCTGAGGACTTGACTGAAGGCACCAATTAAACGAGCACCTCGACCTTTGGTTAACCCGTGACCAAAAACCTTGGTATAACATAAACCCTTAGATAACCCGTATCTAAGAACCTCTATGTGTCCACCCACAAGGTAACCTCACGACCTTGATAAGTCCGGTTGAAATCCTCTAAGTGAGAAAAAAATCACCAAAACTTAATCGCTTTAAATAAAGTTTATATATCACTCAAAAAATTCAACTGACTGTAAAAGTTACATATGTTGGCTTTTTATAGGTTAGAATAAAGACATAAAGTACTCTGAAAGCAATGTGATACAAAGTTATTTAATAGAAATAATAAAAATAAATAAATAAATACTAATAAAATTCTAAGAAAATTTGTCGAACTTGCAATATGGGATGAAATGCCAGCTTCTTCCACTATCTTTCTTTTTCTTCTTTTTCCTTTGAAAACCGCCATGAATCTTGTCCGGGATCACATCATTCCCTCCCGGTTCGGGAAGGATTCGACCTCAAATCTACACATCAACATCTCGAACAATGCTCGGTGTAATGGATTTGCTCTCCAGCTTGGCTGCAACTTTAACAACATGAAGTGGTGGATCTTTATATTCCTGCAATAAAGAAAAAGAAGAACCCGAACGAGCAGCCAATGAAGTTAAACGCGTCTTCTTTTCTCCACTTTGCACAACAGAATTTGCACCTAGTTTTTGCTCTATAACCTCCCGACTTTGAGCAAATTTAAGTTGCTCCGCACGTGCTTGTTAGGGTGATAATTAAACCAAAGTAACCTTCTTGCCCCATCATAGTTAACTCGCCGATCAAATTGCCAAGGCCTACCAAGAATAACATGTGCAATATGAATAGGCACTACATCACACATAACCGTATCCTCAAACTTCCCAACTTTAAAACTGATCATCGCTTGCTTTGTAACTCAAACTTCCCCGCATTCATTCATCTAGTGTAGCTTGTATGGTTGGGGATGTTTAGTAGTCTTAATGCTCATCTCTTCGACCAACTCTTTGCAAACAGCATTGATGCAACTACCCGAATCGTTGATCAAACCACACAACTTATCTCCTATAAAGCACCGTGTTTGAAAAATGTTGTCGCGGTGCACACTAGCATCTAATTTGACTTGGTCATCCACAACTTTCTTACTCACGCAAAGAAATCCTTCAGGTCCAATCTCGGGTGGGTCTATAATTACCTTCTCCAAACTCTCCTCGGAATCACTCCCCTTTTCCTCTTCGGATTGTGACATGTATTCCTTCTCACCATGCTTTTCTCCCACAACAACCATTACTCGCTTATTCGCACAATCACATGTCTTATGCCCAATACCTTTACAACTGTAACATCTAAGCTCGTGAGTGGGTTGATGTGGTGTGGCTTGAGCTTTACCATTTTTGTTTTCCTTAGCTTTGTAAGCCTCATTGGAGACAAACGATTTGGCCTCGGTGGGCTAGAATGTGAGCCATCATCTCTAGGGTGAAAAGAACGATAAGAATAGGAATTGCTTGAACTTCGTTTCTTCAAATGTTTTTCTGTCAAAATGTTGTATGAACCATCTTCTCCAAAGTATCACAATCTTTCATTTCAACCGGATGTACAATCTCAGCCCTCAAACCACTCAAAAATCTAGCCATGGTTGCCTCAGAATCCTCTTTTGTACCGGTGCGAATCAAAGTCAGCTCCATCTCTTGATAGTAATCTTCCACATACTGATTACATGTGTAAGTGTTTGCAATTTCCGGTACTGTTCACGGTAATATGAATCTGGTACAAATCTTCGCTTCATTTCCCGCTTAAGTTCATTCCGTGTCTTGACAAGGTCATCCCTTGCCCTACGCCTACTAACAATCAATTGTTCCCACCAAATTTCCACGTATCCCTCAAACTCAAGTGTTGCCAACCGCACTTTGTTTTTTCTCCGATTAGTTATTACACCGAAATATCTGCTCCACTTTGCTCACCCAATCTAGATACACATCAGGATCATTTGTAGCCTTAAATACCGGAATCTTCATCTTATTCGCCTCATATTGTTCTTGATTGTTTCTCGTAAATTCACTCAAAGTTTCATGTACATTGTGCATTACATATTAGTTAGGTAAGAAATAGAATGATTTGCACAAAAGCAATTTCGGTTATAGAATAAAGGGCAAGCAAAATCAAGTAAATCTTGTGAATCAATAAATAGTCTTTATCTAGGTTTGACAATTATATAATTACAAAGAATTCTACTGGATAAATCTAAGAAATCTAGCATGAATCTCAGTGATAAAACCATCTTGCTTCATTTTGAATTTAACTTGATGCAGTAGACAATTTTATCAAGATAAAAACGATTTGTGCAAGTTATAGTAGGGCGTTACTGTGTACGTAAAGTGTTGTTGTGGTGTCATTGCATACATATAAGGTGTTCCTACAAATAGTCACTAGCTATAAAAGTAGTGTCACTGAAATTCATAAGGTGTTACTGCATAAGTAAAGTGTCACTTTGACAACAGCGAGAACTACTATTTTTCACGTTCATTCACCAATGATACAATTTTCCCATTTTCTTCTATCTTTACAGCCGGCAGGTTGTGTTTAAATATCTATTTTGCTTCCTTACTTTCAATTCTATTTCCTGAGATATATTATCTTTCATTGGATTAAAGGATTTATGTTATCTTGCTCACTACATATCCCAATTATGGTTCAGTTTGGGTTTGTAAATTTTAAAACCATAACAAATGGTTTTGTTTCAAAAGTGATAAAAAAAAACCAGAAAATCTAACCATATACACCCCTACCCACGTCTTAAGAAAAGATTGTGTCATTAACAAACTACATGTGATCCACCACAATTTATCCTTACCTATAACATCACCTTTGAACATTAGTATGCTTATCTTCAAGCATCAGTATGTATGTTCAAGCTTCAACAATTGAACTAGGAGTAAGATTTTACAGGTTTGTGATGATTATCTTGTGTTTTACTATTTCTCATGTTCATTCTTTGAGAATGATACAATTTTCGCGTTTCCTGCTATCTTTACAGCCGACATGTTGTGCTAAAACCTCTACTTTGCTTCCTTAATTTTATTCCTATTTCCTAAGATATTATCTTTCATTGGATTAAAGGATTTCTAACAATTGTCAACCGTAGTTGAACTGAGAAGTTCTTCAAATTTCATGTTTCTTTTGCAGATTTTCTCTTGCATGATGGAATGGTTACATCTTGAAACAATTATTACAACAAATATGAGTACTTTGCTATTCCTAAAATCAAGAGATTTAAGATAATCCATGTCTTCTAATTGGATTCATGCCTCCATGTATAAATGTCTACCAATTTCTGGTCCTTTTAACAAAACAAATTCTTGAGGTCTCATTCTTTTTCGTCTTCAAAAAATATGGTTGGAATCGCCAAAGGAGACAACAGAGTTGACACGCATTTGAACTGTTACAGCATAATATATAGCATAGTTAATGTCATGACTTGATAAGAATATACATGACCAAACATTTTTTTTCCAATAGCATACGAATACAACGATGGTTACCTTGTGTTGCTTGTACTTATCTCTGATTGCCATCAAAGAGCTCCCTCTTCTGCACAATTGCAAATCATGTATGATTTGGACACATTCTTTTAAATCCTTGGCTTTATATCCAGAATATTGCTGTAATGCAGCATTCTGCAAGTTTTTACAGTAGAAAATGTTAAGCCCATGACAGGTAAACAATATGAAATCATGAACATGAACATAATAGAAAAGATTTGTTACCCATGGATGTAATTTTGGTTCAAGCATAAACCTTGAAAGGAAAATAACAGCAGCAGCAACTAATGATGGGAGGAATTTCACACATGCATAATCCAATAAGCTTAACTCAGCCAAATAGCAGCCCAAGAACTCTAACTGCACATCCGAATTCTACACAACAGAACGTTTTATTAGGACAACGCTAAAAGAAACCAAAGACTGAAATAAGAAGAATATTAGAACTTTAAACATACCTTTTGATCTTCTTGAGCAACTCTTGTAAGCCGTCTGTGATACAAAAGAAGAATAACATGAAATAAGAGCATATCATTAGATTCGTGAAAACAGAACTAACATGGTGGAAATATATATATATATGTATATAAGCATTGAGTAAAGAGAATTAAGCTACCTAAGGAAAGTCTTGATTGTTGGATTTCCCATTTCAAACTTGAGGAACTTGAGTATGTCCGCTTCCATCTTAACCACGTCATCCTTTGTGTATGTGTTGTCTGTGATGTAACAAAAATCTTCAACGTTCGGGAGATTAATCTCCTCATACTTCCTGCACAATGCCACAAGATCAAACTCCATAAGTTAAAAGAAAAAAACCAAAACTTCAACACACAGGCAAACACTACACCATAAGTGCAAAATGAGATGCTTACGAGGCAATTAGCATAGAAGAAACACCCAAAAGCTGAAGCCTTTTCCTGTTAATAGCATTCATTGACAAGAATCTGTCTATATATGATATAGATAGATATAGAGTATCAGAAAGAAGCTTGTATTCTTCTGCAACTTCAACCAACCAATCCACCAAAATTCCCCTCATGTTTGGTGTCACATCTTTCTGAATTTTTTCAAGATAATGTGGTAAAGGCCTCCTCTTTGGCTCAATCTGCATTTTACAGTCCCCATTCATCAAAAAAAGAAATCATCTAATTCAATTTAAAAATCGAAAAACCAGAAATAAGCACCAAATTGGAATCATAACGATTGCCATCTCATTGCATTCAGTTAGCTTCCGTAATAATTGGGATAAAATAAATAAAACATTGATTCCTGAAATTTATGAAATAGCGAACAAATTAGAGGAGAAGAAGAACAAAACTGCAAAATTATTTACCTCCATATTATGAAGATATTCATAAATCTCAGAAACATAAGCAGAACACATCTGAGGATCATCTGATTCCCCCTCCTCAATCAATACAACTTCAACAGCCTCCTCCGGTGCATTTCGTTTTTCCTCCAAAATATCATCACCCTTCCCCTTCATCTTATCCTGACACTTCCCCTTCTTCTGAGGCTTGCAATTCAAATCCTGAGCTTTATTCAACATAACATTACGATTACTTTCAATCGAGCTCTTCATTTCACCCAATGCCACTCTCTTCTTGCTCAGGTTCTGCTGAGCAGGAACAGACATCTCCTCTGCTGCTCTCTTCCTCGCCAATCGTGTGACCCTCATGAGATTCTCCTTGCCAGACATTGTGTAGTATAGTTCTTTGTTTCTTTTTCCTCTGGGGGGATTCTCACAGGTGACTCAGAGAGGAGAGACAAAGATGGGGAGAAGGGTGGAGGAGAACGGGTGGGAGAGAGAGGCTAATTTGTACAGACAAAAATACTACCGCCATTAGAATGAAAAGGTATGTTTTCGAAGAAACAGAGTTTGCGCGGTGTTTCAAAAAATATTCAGGTTTGAACTTTGAAGTTAAAGCGGAGGTTTGGTTTTTAGGAGGGGGACTTAAAAATTTTAATTAGGTGCCTCTTCAGTTAATCGCTCGCTTTTGTTTGAATTTAAAAAAAAAATTTAAAAGAAGAAAACTTTAGAGGAAATTAGTCCCGTTCGTGCATATTTTTCAGAGGCCCACACACGGGAAGTTATTGTGTGGTGAGGATAAGGTGAAGTGAGAGGTGAAACAATCAGAACCACACAGTTTAAATACAAAATGAAAATATGTGGTGTGTGGTGTTGTCACACGGTGTCTCTACACCGTGTGGAGACACCACACAATAACCTCCCCCCATACACAGCAACAGACTTGAGACTTTGTTTCTCTAACATCATAAGGCAGAACAAAATCCACACACCATATAAAACGACAGAGGCAGGATCGTCCAGGGGCACAATTATGTGTCGGAAAAAAATTACATAGACATATATAATAAAGATGTGTTTTAATTTTCTTTGAATTTAAAAAAATTTTAAAATAACTAATCGTAAGAATATTGTATATTTCGAAAATATATATTTAAATTTTTTTTTTTAAAGCTAAGGGAAAAATTTGGATGAAAAAAAGATTGGGCTAGTTTGAAAAATTTGTGAAAAAAAAAGGTATGTGACCCCAGTGGTACACCCTATTCCACTCCCAACTTATCTTATTTTCAGTTCCAGATTCACCTTTTTAACACCCTATAAAACAACATACTCCAATAACACTCCCTATAACATTCCTCAAAATTATTTTTCTCTCACATCTCAACTAATTAATTTAACTACCAACACATTTTCCTTTTTTTTTAAATACAAAAATCGGAATAAAATATTTTATAGTTGCAAAATGAGATTTTAATGTCGTATCATTGTCAAAAAAATGTCGGATGCGTTTAAACAACCAAATAGGGGATTATTAAATGTCCTCTAATAAATGTCGTATCGTTTTTATTAGAGGAGATTATTACCGAAGTGATTAAAATTGAGTTTAATATAGTTGAAAAAAATTAGGATAAATAGGTGGAGAGAGAAAAGTGAATTGTATGGTTAAAAATGGTTATTATTCACCCCCAACCCTCCCCCTAAATTTAGGGAGAACCTTAGTTTCAATTGGGGATAGAGGGTGGATAAATACACGACTGTAGCCTTAAAGCACCCTAAACCAATTATAGAGAGAGCCAAAAGGCTCTCCCATTGGGGTCACTCTTAGAATTTTTTTCAAAGCAGAAAACTTTACAGGAAATTAGTCCCCATTTTGCATATTTTTCAGAGGTCCACACGCAGCAACAAACTTGACACTTAATTTCTCTAACATCATAAGCCAAAACAAAATCCACACACCATATACATTGGTGAAAGAAGGACCAGCCCATGAAATTTACTATATATGCTATTGAGCTTGAGGTTATCAATTAGAAGTCTTTTATTTACTTGTAGTGTCAATAAGGCCTAGGCCATCATAATAGGCGCATATTTTGATAGTTATTGGACCTATTTTATGATATTTCATTAGTTTTTCATTAATAAGTGTCATATTGAGCCTAAGTGATGTATGGGAGCCCAATAAGTCATTATAGGCGAAAATTCTAAGTATTGTGTATCGCACATTATTTATCTAGTTTATTTACTTGTATTTTGTCCAACATTAGGTAGTTAGTTTATTTCCTTGGAGTCTGCAGCTTATATAAAGGCAAATAGAGTCATTGTAAAATTTCAACTCAGTTCAAATTTGAGTGAAAATTTTATTAAGTCTTTGACTTATTTTTATCACTTGCAAGTGAGATTCTCTTCGTTGTAGAGGTTCAACCCTTAAGAATTTATCAGCGCCTTGAGCAAGCGTTGTGGTGTTATAGTCAACGTTCTTAGATTGAATTATCTAAGATCGTTGTTTCTAGCTCGTTTCATTGATTCCTTTAAAAGGTCTTGGGCAAACTCATTTGTGATGCGTATCCGTGTTACTGTGAAATCTATGCTAATGCCTCTGTAAATCAGCGGCGGTGTTCCTGTGAAATTCGTGGTAGTGTTACAATGAGTACACAAGTTGTTACTGTAAAATATGTTCTAGTGTATGGTGGTGTTACTGTGAAATCTATAGTAGTGTCACTGTGAGTATATAAGGTGTTACTGTGGAATTTGTTCTAGAGTCACTATGAAATCAGTGGTGGTGTTACTGTGAAACCCATAGTTGTGTCATTGTGAGTACATAATGTTGAATAGGTGTCCTAAACTCAATCAGTTTGGACCGGATCCGACCGAGTCGGGTCATTTACAGTCTATTTAAGTTCATGTAACAACTTTATTATGATTAATAAAAACACTTTTGTTATTATATACTTTGTTTATTTATTAGACCAATTATGATATTATGTATATGATAACATCCTTAGTATTAAACTGTGATAGAGAAACCATGATAGTGATTATGGTTGATGAGATCTCTAATCACTTTAATAAGTTTGATGCTTAAATGTCTCTAGGTTGATGTACTGTTGAACAGGGCATTGATAGTACGAGCAAACTAGCACGTATTAGACGTCTTTTGTCTTTAAGGGCAGGGATAGATCTCGTCTATCGAAGTGTAGTGACACTTGGATTGTACATGGACGTGTATTAGAGAATGCGTACGTTAGACTGACCCACTTACACTGTTAAGTGTCACACTATGTGACGGTTGTGTATTTATCCTTAGGACCGGAGTCTGCATGGCATCACGGTGTGGATTGTCATGCTTTTACACTATTGAGGTTTCTCTTAACCATGGGGCGATCATGCGGTAGTGATTGGGTATGATACTGAAGAACGCGGAGTATACATGTTAGGTCGTCTGGGAATCGCGTACCCTATGAGTAGGAGTGAATATCCGAAAGGGCCTTCCCATAAGAAATGTCTAGTTCTCATGAATCTTTGCAAAGTGGGAGTAATTGAGTTATTCCGAGAGAGCTTGATATCCAGATTATGGGATACGATCAAGATACGATCGTATGTATATTACTACATCGATAAGATTCTATTTACACGCTAACCGAGCACAAGAAAGGTAGTAGTCATTGTGTATTGACTCTTCCGATGATTGGGGGTCATGGACGTGTTGCTAGACGCTATCCATGATCGTTAGAGGTGAAAGGCATTTTCATAATTGCTCCTTATGTCTAAGGCCAACATATTTGGAAGCCTATCGGGTCACACACATGTGAATATCGAGTCGGATTAAAATGCGGTTATAGTTGATGACCAAATAAGGAAAGTTTTATCTCAAGACGATAAAGGTTATAGTGGTAAATTAATATGATGCTATTTATTTATTATGAATAAATATAATACAAGATATTAATTATGATGATTCATTAAATATATATGTATTTAGATACATAATTCGAAATTTATATGTATAAATGATATATATGTATTTTGTGAATTAATCATAGCATTATATTAATTAAGGAAAATCCCAAATCCCAATATTTAGGGATAGGGGCGCAGGTCATTAGTGTACTAGATACATTTGTATTGTTCAATTTAATTAATAAGATTACCATAATATTAATATTGGATATTAATTGATTTTTGGAAAATAGAATTATGGTAATAAGATAAAGATATTCAATATAAGATATTGTCAATATCTAGATTTATTTAATATGAGATATTAAAATAAAAGAGATAAATCAGTCATAGTGATTTTCCTTATTTTATTAGGAAAAAGTTTTTTCTTTCTCATCAATCTACTAGAAGTTTCTCCTAATCAGATTAAGAGGCAATAGGGGCACGGGTTACTCCTATAAAATGGATGCTTGACTAGCTCTTCCGTACATCATTATTCCAAGCGCTAATTGTTCTTGAAAAATAAGAGAGCTTCTTACAGAAAGTATTGTGAGGAAGAAGAGGTCGACCTAGCAGTCGAGTTTTTCTAGTAGCAATCCAGGAGGATTCCGGCGAGGTGTTCGTGTGGATAACTGGTAGAGGCCGGACGCTTGGACGGCTTGCGCTCATCTACATCTACCGGACGGTCAAAGCTTCGATCTTTAAGATCAAGAAATGTATAATCTTTGTCCTCCTTGTTATATGTTTATTGTTTAAACGAAGTCGATCCTTGGATCGGAAATCAAATTTTAATTTTCCGAGCTACTTGTTTGATTTACTAACACATAAGGTGTTATTATGAATCTTGTGCTAGTGTATGGTGGTGTTACTGTCATAAAGATGTTAACGAAAATTACGTTGGATTTCAGAAATTACTTCGAAAGGGTATCAAATGTGATATCAAAATAAAAATGACGAAAACATATGAGTTATAGTGTTTTTTTATTATCAGAGGTCTGATCAAAAGTTATGATTGTTTAAAAATTGGTAGGAGATACAAAGTAATATTCGGTTTTTTATCACTAAATATATTGTCATAAAAAAAGAATGCGTGTGTTTGCCTTAAACAATAACATGTGCGCGCCACTGCCTCATTCAGCGTGTGTTGTTGTTGATGATTTTATAAGTGTATTTTTGTAAAGTGAATTTTATTTTTCCCTTTGTGCAATTTTTTCAAAATTTGTGTCTTATTTCTTCATTTTGTATTAAAAAGTGGAATTTAACCTTTTTCTCTCAAGAATTTATTCCAATATATCACAAAAGCCAAGTTTACAAGAGTAGGCGGCCTAATGCCCATTGTTTGAGACCAACCAAACTCAAACTTTCTTTAGCCAAAAGACGAGCATGTGTGTTATCGACTCTTTTGACGAAGGTGATAATTGGAAAGCAAGCTAACACACGTATTGTTAGTGTAGTGCCTTAAACCCAATCGGGTTGGACCGGATCCAACCGGGCCGGATCATTTCTACTACACTTTTATGTTTATACATAAGATAAATGGTTTTTCTGTTATTATATATTTGCTCGTTTAATGAAACATTGTGATATTGTATATGTGATAACTCCCCTAGTGTCAAACCGTGATAGATAAATCATAATAATGATTATGGTTGATGAGACCTCGACTCACTTTAAAAATGTTTGATGCTTAAATATCTATAGTCGCGTGTATTATTAAATAAGACATTAATAGTACAGTTAGACTGTCACGCATTATATGTTTTTTTTATCTTATGAAAATAGTGATAGATTTTATCTATCGAAGTGTAGAGACAATTGGACTGTACGTGGACGTGTATTAGAGAATGTGTACGTTATATTGACTCACTTACTTTATTAAGTGTCGTACTATGTGGCGGTTGTATAATTATCCTTAGACCGGAGTCTTCATAACATCACGGTGTGGATTGTCATGCTTTCACGCTATTGAGGTTACCCCTAGACACGGGGCAATTGTGCGGTAGTGATTGAGTGTGATATTGAAGCATGCACAAGATTTACGTTGCTCGTCTGAAAATCGTGTTTCCTAATGATAGGAGTAAATATCAAAAAGTACCTTCTTATAAGGAAAGTCTTATTCTCGAAAGTTTTTGCAAAGCGGAAGTAATGTTTTATTTCGAGAGATATGATATTCAAATTATAAGATACGGCCGCTAATGTTTTGACACTCGAGTTATGACTATATGGATATTATATATGCGATAGGATTCTATTTACACGGTAATAACTTCACATGAAAAGTTGTAGTCATAGCATTCGACCATTTCCGATGATTGAGGGTTGTGACGTGTGTCTAGACGCTAATCACGATCGTTAAGTGTAAAGGGTGTTTCCGTAATTACACTTTGCACTTACGGCCAACATATTCGGGAACCTATCGGGTCACACACATATGGATAACTAGCCGGAATTAATTTGTGGTTATAGTAATAACCGAATAAAGATTTATTTATGTACTACTATAAAGGGTTAAAGTGGAAATTAATATTCAAGTATTTATTTATTATGAATAAATAATATTGGATATTAATAATAAGATTATACATATATTAATATTAGATAATATTAAGTATGTGTGTGTATACATACATATATATATATATATATATATATATATATATATATATATATATATATATATATATATATATATATATGTGTGTGTGTGTGTGTGTGTGTGTGTGTGTGTGTGTGTGTGTGTGTGTGTGTGTGTGTGTGTGTGTGATATAAGATATTAATACATTGGATATATTAAATATAAGATATTAAATTTATGGTATAAATAAGATTGAGGAAAATACTTAATGAGATAATCAATCAAATATCTGATTGATATCTCAAATCCTTATTCGATTGGAAAAGAGTTTCTTATTCCCTACCCAAGTCAAGAAAATAATCCCAAGCCAATTGAGAGAAGAAAAGTGGTGCCTCGTATCTCCTTATAAAAAGGAAGTTGTGTCAACTCTTTTGTAACACAATATATATTCTTGCAATATTTTAGAAAGATAATAGAGCTTCTTGAGATAGAATTTTGTGGGAAGAATAAAAGACAACCTAACATTCGATTTTTTCGGAAGCAGTCTTTCGAGAATTCCGACGGTTGTTTGTGTGGATTGCCGCTAGAGAGCGGACACTTGGACGGATCGGTACTTGGACCATCAACCGTAGATAAAACGTCGATCCAATTAGATCAATCTGGTATGATTATATATCTACTTTATTATGTATTAATAGTTTAAACGATGTCAATCTTTGGTAAAAGAAAATCAAATTTTTGTTATCCGCTGCGTCAATCAGACTTGATTTCCTAACAATGGTATCAGAGCGAGTTTCGTTTTCAAGCAATTAAAAAATGTTTTAAATCACGTAGTCATTTTTCTATCGAATCAATACCATCTTGAATTTTAATTATGATTGATACGCACGATGATATGATCGAAACGAAAAAAGGGTTCGCACCAACACCGGAGGTGGAGGCGGCCCTGGCTGCCACCGACGACAATGGTTGTTGCTTAGGTGGTGGTTCCTTTTGTCTTCGTTTTCATGAGCGAATAGATTTTGGTTTATATTGATGTTTTTGAAAAGTTGGTAATTCCTTATGTGTATTGGTTGAGTCAATGTTGTACTTGGCTGGTCATAAAGTTCAAATATATAAACACATATTCACGTATAGTCTAAGTGTCTACAATTCGACAGGTGAGATATGTCACTATCTTCACAATATAGGAGCCATCTAATACGTGCTAGTCTAACCGTACTATTAATTTCTTATTTAATAACAAATACAATTAGAGATATTTAGGTATCAAGCCATCTAAAGTGATTCGAGATACCATCAATCATAATCTCTATTATGATTTATTTATCACTGTTTGACACTAAAAACGTTATCATATATACAATATCATAAGTCAAACGAACAAATATATAATAATATAAAAACCATTTATTATATTTATAAGAATAAAAGCGTAGTAGAAATGATCCGACCCTGTCGGATCTGGTCCAAACTAATTGGGTTTAGGGCATTACACTAACATAGATGTCCATAGGAAGCCTTATGTGTGAATGAACCTAGGCGGCTAGATTAAGTTCATAATAAACATTATTGACGTGTCTAAAAGCTAAAGCACAAGATCACTCGTGAAGCACGTTTTAACTTCGTAATATAGGCAGGCCCACACGGATCAATTTTTGCCATATGAGGTACTGAAGGATATGTCATTGTGCATAACATTAGCATGCAAAGTGTCATTTGGTCATGATGCAACTAATCCTTGATTGGCCAAGGTTTGATTAGTTGAGCCGGTAGAGGAGAGTGAGCACTTTACAACACATGTGATAGCGAATGTCGCTTTTATTTGATATGTATGTTGATTGTACCGATTATTCTACCCTTACTAATTACGTAGTACTTATTGTTAGGATAATATTATTATTATAACATGTTAGCAGAACAGAAGATCTCGAGTTCAAGCCTCGCTTCCAGCACAATTAAAAACAATAATATTTAAAGTAAATACTATAATAATATTATTATCCTAACACTTATCCCTTATATTTGTTCCTCTCTCGAATTTTTTTTTTTGACAGGTTTGATGACGGACGAATAGGCTTGGGATGCAAGAAACTATTACCTTATCATTATTATTTTATGATACAACAGTTGTAGCAAGGTTGTACCAAGTGGCATACATTACAACCATTCATTTCTAACCTCTCACACACGATAAAAGTGTATTATGTGAAAGAGAGTAAAAATAAGAGGCTCTAATGTATGCCACTTGGTACAACCTTCTTACAACCGTTGCACCATAAAATCTCTCATATGTTGAGACTCGTAAACATTGTTATGTCTAAGAGATGTAAGAAAAATTATGTCGGCCATTAATTGAGCCCGATTAATTTTCTTCCCCGTAATATTGGTTTTATAGGAAATTCGGTTTTCCTAGGAAATATGCTATTTATTATTTATTGGTTATTTAAAAGGAGTTTTAATCCGATTAAAACTCAGCTTTGATGGACGGCCGAGATTAAAGCTAAACCCTAGGTCATTCGGATTTCGGCCCTCTCTCCACCTATAAAAGCAATGCTTTATTCCATCATAAAGCATACGAAAGAAACAAACACATAACGGTTGTAGGCAATGAGAGAGATGTCGGAATCCTCTCATCAATGGCAACAACGGAGACGTAGTCGAGTAACAATGGATCTAAATGAACGATCCTGGTGATTTCTTCCGCTATTCAGGTACTCTAAATTTATCGTTCAATTTATACGTGGTATCAGAGCCACCTATATTCCATGTTATACGACTGTTGATGCATGTTCTGATTTATTCATTGTTTGAATAATTGTTGATCGATATTTATTACGCTGATATTATTAAGAAATCAATAGTCTCAAACAAATACAGTAAATATAGAGACCCATAAATCGGCGTCCCTTGTTGAATAATATCAGTTCGACGTAAATATGGATACCAATACAGTAGGCTTTTAAGACTATTGGCTTTGACGCTGATAATTATTCTGATTGTCGGACCTTCACCGGCGTAATTTTGCGTCTTTTTCGCAACCTTTAGAAACATGTCCACTCATTGCTAACCGGCGACAGCTGATGGATAAGGCTTTTAGTGTGGTCATTAATTACCGTCTATTTGCGTTTATGATGCTGGATGATAGATTTTTTATTTTTTATTTTTTGGGTGGCAGATGTATTGTAGATGGAGATAGGGGTGTACATGGTCCGGTTTTCCGGTTTTTAATCACTTTTAAAACCAAACCATTTCTTACGGTTTCAAAATTTACAAACAAAAACCGAACCATATATAGCTAGGTAAAACCAATTTATCCGGTCCGGTTTGGATCAACTTGGTTACGGTTTTTTCCCGGTTTTTAGTCCTCTTTTTTATTATAAATAATTCACTGAAAGAACGTTATCACGGTTTAACGAATTCATGTCTTCATTCATACGACAATCATACAAGATTCTCATTCTCCATTTACCATACACCATAACTCGAATATCACTATGTGTGTGTGTGTACACACAACATTGTATTATCGTATTTTTCAATTAAGATGATCATATAAAATCATGTAAACTGTTTTATTTCTTCTTGTCATAGGTCCTATTAGGATTGGCATCAAACTACGTGTGTGAGGTAGTTGATTAAAGTATTCATAGATCATAGACTTAGATATTAGTTATTTACATGTAGTGATAATTAAGGGGGACCGATGAAAATTCGGTTTTACTGTGGTGCACAAATAGAGTGGTACACGAGTGGATTGGTGTGGTGCAAATAAAGGTCCCCTTAATTTATAGAGTAGATACACTACTAGAAATAGGACTTCTAATGAGGAGAATTTAATGAGGAGCAGTATTTTCGACATTATATGTATCCTTTAATGAGGAGTGAAGGAATTTGATGACCAAATTCCATTTCTCCTCATTGTTATTATAAAATCTCCTCATTAATATTCAAAAAAAAATATCTCCTCATTATTTCATAAAAATATCTATTTTAAAACATTTTATTCCTAAAATATAATAAATTTTTTTGAAGAAATATATTAAATAAAAACACTACCCTAAAATACTGCAAATACCCATCCCTCATATCTGCCCAAAATCTCTAACTCAATCGCAACCCTACTACCCAAATTATTTTCATCGTCATGTTTCTCATTCCCTAGCTGCGGCAATTGCAACCTTCAAGCCACCATTCAATAAAAGGTATCGATTACAAGACCCTTTCTCATCTTGTTATTCTTATTCGGCAAAAGACCTCTCGGTGAGCTCTCAAACAGTAGTAGGCTCCAGCGATTTGATATAGCGAGAAGCTTCTCCGGCGATCTTCTCTTGTTCCGGCAAGGGTTGACTGTTTTCAATGCTATTCTTGGCTCCTTTCTTCTCCAGCTCCCATTTATCTCTCTTTTGATCCAAGGGTAAGAATTTTAGAAAGAAATAGGGGAATGTCTCTGTTCAGTCCTCGGAATCCGATGATACCCCTGTTGTTGCTCTCCCCGCTGTGATTGGTGTTCCTATAGCTAGGAATGAAGTTCCGTTGGCCGGAATTTTGGCTCCCTCAGCTCTGGCTACATCACCCGATGTTCTGATGATTGATTTTGTAGCTCAAGTTCTTGAATTGAAGACTCAGTCAAATGAAAACCCTGCTGCTTTGCCGGTTGATTCTAGTACTCCCCTAGCATCTACTTCTTTGAAGTTGATGTCGGGTAAGCTCCTATGTGCAATTCAACCTTCAAAGAAATGTTGCCCTCTGATGGTTGAGGTTGAAAATGCATTTGCTGTTGTTGCTCTACCTCCTGCTGCTGCTAAGGTACCTGAGATGGCCTCTTCTTTGAGTTCTAGTGCTATTAATGCTTTTGTTAATGATTCTGGGATTCCTTCACTGTCTGTATTTCCTGCTGCTTTGAATTCTATACATGTTGAGGTTCATTCCTATAAGGTTAATACACCCGCTGCCCCTGCTATTTATAGTAGTATCATTGCTGATGCTTTTGCTGCTGATAATGATGTTTCTTGGGTTAAGTTATTTGAGAAAAACAGAGACCCTTCTTCTGAATTCATTAAACTACATGAGGACATCAATGGTGTCTTTACTGATGGTGTTGATCTCAGTAAGGAAGATTTTGAAAAGGATGAGATGCAGAGTTTATGTTTTAATCCACTTCTTGATATGTACTTAACATGATATAGACATGTTTTAATAAAGTGGTATTCTTACTTGTTTGTATAGGTACACCTCAAATAAATCTATGGAAGACTGCGTTTTACAATGTTGATGGAGATTTTTTGGCTATTCCTCAAGAAGGAAGTAAGTAACCAACAGTTGATATTGCCATGTCATGATTCTGTTATGCACTTTACATACCTACAAAGTATTTGATCATGTCTACTGTTTGTGAACAAATTTCAGTTATATTTTCTGTTAATTATGTTGCTCCAGGGTGTAATTTTATGGTTGAAAGAATGATGTCCATTATTTTTTCATTGTCAATTTTACTGCATAATCTTATTCTTAATTTCCAGTTGAACAGATTTTGGATCATATTATTGCTGATGATTTGCAACAAGAAGTTGGATATCTATGCTCTGCCTTAAAATTTTAATGTTATGCAGGGTATGCAAGGACTCAAAGGGCGTAAAACGGAGTTCTTGTCAGGCTCATAGCATAGTGGATGTTGCTGTTGTTTCTATTTTAGGTTCCTTAATTAGGGTACCCTCATGTTCCACATGCAAGGGGCTCAGAAATAGAGGTGCAGTCTACTTGCTGTCTTTTGCGGAAGAGCCACTGAGAATGAATTGAATGACAATACCGTCAACACAAACCGAACTATGGTATGCACTATCCATCAACCGAGCATCGACATCTTTGATGCTTTTGATTAGGTAATTTCAATTTTGTTCGAACTATATGATGTTTTTAATCATAACTTATGAACTAATTCTCCATTTCACTATAGTTGGTGCTTCTAAAACGAGGAGGTAAAGAAATAGGCCTTTAAAAAGTTTTAGAACAGGGGACTACATTGTGAAGAAAGTTTCAGAAGATTCTGTTTCTGTAGGGGATCGTAAATTTAACTTCGATTCAGTGTTTGATGCTAGTTTCTATAGGGGATCGTAAATTACAAAACTCTCTTCCGTGTCCTTTAACTTTCCATATATTTTTTCATTTAGAAAATCATTTCATGAAGCGCCGTCTAACAAAACCCTACTCTCTCCTCTTCGGAAGAATCTCTGCGAATAATGCTGAAATACTCAGCTAAACAGGTGTTCGGAAGCTTATTGGAGAGGTCGGGAAGCTCTCCGGCAGATGCGCTAAGCCTATACCAAAAGAGAGTGGTGGAACATTACAATAACCCTAGAAATGACCCCACGGTCGGCACCGGATTAGTCGGTGCTCCTGCTTGTGGTGATGTGATGAAGCTCCAAATTAAAGTTGATGATAAGACTGGTCAAATCGTTGATGCTTTTTTCAAGACGTTTGGATGCGGTTCAGCTATCGCGTGTTCTTCTGTTGGTTCGTTTATGTTTCTCTTACTCTCCGCTAGGTGGTTTATTTTTTATTTTTTGTTTGCTGGAATTATTTACAAATTCCGAAGGTCATGGAAATGCAGAGATTTGGGAAATATGACACTGACAGGACTTTATTTGCTTTTCCAACTTCTAGGAGCGCTTCAGAAAGCTCAAGTCAGAATATGGAAAGGTTCAACAGGGAATCATTACTGTAGATATGGTAAATACGTGACTCGAATGAGAGGAAGGGACTTGTAAACTTTAGGTTGCTAGTTCTGCATATAGTCTTTGGCTAAGCTTGGCTACTTGGGGGATGAGAGGAATGCCAGCATTGCTGTGGGAACCCTCAATGCTTGATCCAGATGAGGTAGATCACTATATTTTATCCTGAGTAGCTGTAAAATCTTTGTGCATTGGCATGATAATTCTTAAAAGAAGAACTTTGTACTTTCTTTTAACAACCATCTCTCCCCCTCCCCCCTCTCCCTTTCTACATTAGGAGTCTGATTTCGAGGATTTTCCATACCTGAATGCCAAAAGCTGCTGACTGCTGCCAAGCCAGGTAGGGAACCATTGCATGAGGGGCTCCTATGGCTTCTGTTGACCGCAAAGGTTCGTAGTAGTGTTGGAGTCTATTAATTACTTCCAATATTTGCATGTTCTTATATGTTCTGTTCATTTGATTGCTTCTCCCGAAGAATGGAATGATGGTATTGTACCTACCTTGTAGATTTTGTATTCAAATGTTTTATGGTTTCATAATCAATTTCATTATATGACATTGCTTTTGTTATGTTAATCTCTCTCACTCTCATGCACAAACACACACATAGAGAGAAACATATGCAGAAAAAAGAAGCTTGTTTTTGGGTCCTATACTTGTCTACTCTGTTAATCTAACCTCCCTCTAATTGGGAAATACATAAAATTTTAATATTAGCTTTTGTTTCATCTTTTTTGAAGAAATTGGGAAATACATAAAATTTTAATATTAGCTTTTGTTTCATCTTTTTTGAAGAATTTACAAGGATGGACGGATTATACCAATGGACAGCTCCCTTGATTGCGATGCGAATTACACGCACATGATTGGTTTTGATAATCCTAAAATGCAAGAGCTTATACGCCTATTCATCACAACGCATAGGCAACTCAATATTTCATGTCATCAGAACCATGTTTTAGTTTTTATATTAAACGGTTCATTAATGCCGTGCATGAGCTCTGAACATTGCAGTGATCATGAAGGTGGAATGTATGTGCTCACACGGGTCACATGGTAAGTGATTATGCCCATTGCACAAAGGCTTTTATATGGGCTTATATATGTATACGGTTCCTTAGCTAAATTTTTTTTTTCTATATATGAATTAAATGATATAGCTAAAGTGAAACCCTGTTCAATAGTTCGGGTGATTGTCATTTGTTACTAAAAAAATATTTTTCTTAAATCAGGTTGACAGCGGGCTTTCAGATCCTTATCTTTCCTTTGCTGCTGTGTTAAATGCTTTGGCTTGACCAATCCATGGTTTGGCAAATCAGGTGTTTGCCATTTTTGGTTCTTTTAGCCCTATGTATCAACTAACTTGCTCTATGTATCAATAACTGGCTCTATGTTCTGTTAACAGTCATAAATCTTGATTATATATGGCAGGAAGTATTTCTTTGGATTAAATCATTCTTCTATTGTCTACTTGGTGCATCCAACATTAACATTGGGGTGAGCACGATCAAATCTTTCCCTTTGAATTAGCCCACCAATTAAAAAGGTTTCATTTCAACTATTCCTGATTCTATGAAAAAGAACTCCTTAAAAATTATAAATGATGTTTCATATTTAAGTTTGTTGCAAGGAGTTAGGCCAGTTAAAAAAATTATGTGCCCGCGACATTTTTCTCAGTAGTCCAACTTTGTTCATGTTTTAACTAACTGTATCAACTGCAACTCAAAATTGTGATATCTGCAGGCATTTGGGTGATAACGCAGAACTTGTCATCTTAAAAGATGCAGGGCATGCACTAAATGTTGAGAAGCCTAAGGAACTGCAGAAATATACGGAGTCTTTCCGTGTTAAAAACCTTAGTCTTCATGTTCGTGTTCCTAGTTGAAATGATAGTAGGCTTGTTCTTATTTGAAATGTGTTTCTTTTGGGGATGTGATATTAGAAAATCCTTTAAATATGATTATGTATGAAACTTATCTTTTGGAAATAATCTATCGTTGTCTATATTGTTGTGGAGCAACAATGAGGAGATTTATCATTTACATTTCACGATTTATATTGTTGTGTAACTTATAATGAGGAGATTTATCATTTACATTTCACAATTTAATGAGGAGCAAACGGCCTTTTAATGAGGAGTTGTGTTATATTGAATGTTTTTTCCAATGAGGAGTAAATAGCTTTTTAATGAGGAGATTAGTCGTTATTAACAACACTTTTAATGAGGAAAAAATATTCTCATTAAATGTATGCCTTAATTAATGAGAAGATCCATTTCTCCTCATCATATGTCATTAGCGGCGGAAGCAGCAATGAGGATTGAGTTCTCCACATTAAAAGCTTTTAATGGGGAGAAATGGACATTTTATGAGGAGAATTCTCCTCACTGAAAGGCAAATTTCTAGTAGTGATATTCATAGACACACACACACACACACAGATATATATATATATATATATATATATATATATATATATATATATATATATATATATATATATATATATATATATATATATATAATATATATATATAAGGCACGGCCCAACATAAATCATTACCAACGATATTATCAAAGAATAGATCCCCAACGTGAAATAAATTATGTAAGCTTAAACCGTAACAAATTCAAGGCACATGACAAAGAGAGCAAGAGAAATATATCACATTTTCTTCAAGAAGTAGCTCTTTCTTAGAGACGTGAAGATTGTGAATTACTCTCTTCCCGCCCTATCAATAGTTTCCATCTACAAAATAAACTACAATATGATGTATCGGAGAACAATATCATAAAGTCTATCACTTTAGCTTCTACTTTACGCAATGAAACATTATAGAAAAACAATAAGCGTACCATAACTACATGGTCAATCTCCCGGGACGCCTTAGCTTCCAGATCATTAATATGCTTGAAAATATGTTTCACTCATTTTCTATAAGACATTTCTCTTTCTTATCATTAATGAATATATCATTGATCTCGTGTCTGAAGAATATAAAACATGATTTGGTATTCCAACGTCAATTTTAGTGACGTTCGTACTGCAAATGGCCGTCGGTTCCACCGACGTTATGTTGTTCAAAATAATAAAAATGTTTAATGTGGTGTCCACACGGTTTTATTCAATTGTTGTGTCGAAATCGAAAATTTTCGGTTGATTGAAATTTAAAACTGAATCTGCACTGTCAGTTGGAGGTACTAAAAATGAACCGTATCGAAATATACACTTTGTTGTGTATAATATTCAATTGTTGTGTCGAAATCGAATCGAGAAATCGAAATTTTTCGGTTGATTGAAATTTAAAGCCTCCTTCGGTTTATATATAACGATAACCGAAATTCCGGTTTTTATCGAAAGAAAAACAAAAAACTGCTGTATTTAATTTTTTTTTTAAAAACAACCACGTGTCAAGTGTTCTGAAGAATATAAATAGTGATTTGGTATTCCAATGTCAATTTTAGTGACGTTCGTACTACAAATGGCCGTCGGTTCCACCGACGTTATGTTGTTTAAAATAATAAAAATATTTAATGTAGTGAAGAATAATTGTTTTATTCAACATTCTGAAGAATATAAATAGTGATTTGGTATTCCAATGTCAATTTTAATGACGTTCGTACTGCAAATGGCCGTCGGTTCCACCGACGTTATGTTGTTTAAAATAATAAAAATATTTAATGTAGTGTCCACAATGTTTTATTCAATTGTTGTGTCGAAATCGAAAATTTTCGGTTGATTGAAATTTAAATCTGAATCCGCACTGTCAGTTAGAGGTACTAAAAATGAACCGTATCGAAATATACACTTTGTTGTGTATAATATTCAATTATTGTATCGAAATCGAATCGAAAAATCGAAATTTTTTGGTTGATTGAAATTTAAAACCTCCTTCGGTTTATATATAACGATAACCGAAATTCCGGTTTTTATCGGAAAAAAAAACCTGGTGTATAAAAAAAAAGGTGCCACGTGGCTGATAACTAGATTTTGGATCTAGATTGAGGAAATCAATGAAGGAACGAAGAACACGAGCAAATCTTAGCTTTTCCTTGGAATCAGCACCTCGGAATCACCAAGTTGAGAACGTCACAACAAAGGTTGCTCAAACCTTTGATAGATTCTCAAGTTATCACTTACCTAATCAGCAAGGTAACATGAATAACTCACAAATTTTCAATCACTGAAAATTCTTATATAATATATAATTATCACTCAAAAGTTGTCTATCTCCATCGAATTATAGCAGCCATATATATAGGCTGAAAATACCAAGCATCTTGGTAATTAAAAGCATAAAAATAAATTACATTTAATTTTGGAAAAATGAAAGGTTCTAATAATTAATATAAGATATAAACCTTTCATCTTTTGCCATTATTTCTAATAATTAAGGTATTAAACCTTTCATCTTCAAAATGGCGCCACCTCCCTTGTATTTGCAGACCTTATTTTTATGTTTTATATATTAATAAAACATAAGATAATATTATAGGATCGTATCATTCCCTCCCGGCTGAAAATGATTCGTCCTCGAATCAACATGATGTCGTAGAAATCCGCATCTGCAAGCTTGACACCATGAAACTTCAAAAGAAACCCCAAAATTATGCCGGGGTCAAAAAGAATGCGCACAAACAACTTGAACTCGTGCGCTGTTGGATTATGTGCACCATGCTGCACCAGAAGAATACCAAAACAACTTTGTGGCTGGATATAATTGAGAACGACTCCATGGGCGGAAACAAGATAATTAGACAAATGAGAATAAGGAGATACGTTGTCATGCACCAAATACGGATCAAGAAATTTGTGCGTTAAAATTCCAACACTGTCAACAAAATCACTATCAACCGTAGGAAAAATAGTTGCTGCATTGGTGGTAGCAAAAATGTCAGTGTCGTGCAGGTCAGGGGTATCAACGAAAACTTTCACTTTTGGAACCACCACTGTTTCAATGACCGCTTCATTTATAGCACCATCAGCAATATTAAAATCATAGACAACCTCATCCGCTTCAACTACATCCGGTTTTATTTCAGCCTTAATGACTATCTCTTCCTCGGTAGTAACAACAACAACATCATCCACAACTGTATCAGCCACGGTTTTGGCTTCAAACTGAACATTATCACCGTGCACCACATCATTAAGAGGATTTGGAACAATGCAGTTAACATGAAAGAATTTTGGTGCCTTGCCCCGTGCAGCTTCGGCAATAGTTATACCATACTGCAGAAAGAAAAGCGCGTCTTCAGCAGTCGATTTTGCGGCAAATATCCTCCTTCGTCTTGCGTCAGAATATTTGGAATGCTCTAGTTCCTTCTGTAATCGAGCAATATTTTCTTGCAGAAGTTGTCGTAAAGGTATTCTTTTTTTCGCTCCGCGAGGTAGTCATTTTGTTCCTTCACAAATTCAGCATCGGCTTCCTTGACATCAGCCGGATAATATAGTTTGGGATCATATTCCATATAGTACACAAAATCATCGTAGCGTATCGTACCACAACGACCCCACTTCATCTCAAACTCGGATAATTCCAAACAAGAACACGAAATGACAGCAATTTTCACGACCAAACGGTAAGGAATTTGAAAAGACACAAAGAACGAAACTTGCAGATCATGAAATTTGCTTCAAGACTGTTGAGTTTCACGAAAATTGAAAATGGATAGCCTCCTCAAAATAAATTTGTAAACAGATGACTACACAACAGATTTTCGGACAGAAACAGACTAGCACGTTACGGTGACCATTGGGAAGAATTGATCGGTAATTTGGAAAAATACAAAGAAAGAAAGTTGTAGAACAGGAAATTTCCTATAAGCTCAGAAAAAAAATCACGCAATTCCGACCGTTACAACTCCGGAAAATCGAATTCGTTTACAAACTGTTCCAGAAAAATGCGCAGGATATTGTGGGGTAGATTTGACCACGATAAACTCCGAGTTTTGGAAAAGTCGTAAAGAGACAAAAGATAGATAAAAGAAAAGTATATCGACCGGTAAAAATTGATAAGTTTCCGATTTGTTTTGAATAGGAAACGAATGAAACAAAAAAACGGAATTTCGGGTTGGACAGATTTTGAAGGAAACTTGAAGATGTGAAGAAATCTTGAAGAAACCTTCAAAGAAGATGAACATACACGAATTTTTTTTTAAATTTTCTGGAAAATGATGAAGAACACAAGCATATCACATACAATTCGATTTTTTTTTTTAGATGAAAAATGAAATGGAAAAGGAAAGAAAAACACAAACAAATGGATATTTGATACCTCAATCCCTAGGCTCTGATACCAATTGATAACTAGATTTTGGATCTAGATTGAGGAAATCAATGAAGGAATGAAGAACACGAGCAAAGCTTAGCTTTTCCTTGGAATCAGCACCTCGGAATCACCAAGTTGAGAACGTCACAACAAAGGTTGCTCAAACCTTTGATAGATTCTCAAGTTATCACTTACCTAATCAGCAAGGTAACATGAATAACTCACAAATTTTCAATCACTGAAAATTCTTATATAATATATGAAGAGAGTTTGAGAATGTGATACACACAAGAGTAAACTTCAACTTAGTTTATTCATTGAGTAAAAAGATGTATAAATAGATACAATTGAGATGGAGAGACTAGCTAGCTAGCTTGGGCGGCCACTTGAGTATGTAGATGTGGGCGGCAAGCATGCAAAAGTAAAAAAGTAAAAGTTATGTCTATGACATAAAGTAAACTAGAGTTTGACATATTAATTGTTTATATGACTCACAATTAATATGTCTTTTACAATTAATTTTACAATTAAATAAGGTGTACAAAATATTATGCACGAAATCCTAAGGCTCAGCAATCTGCTGAGCACCCTGCTGAAGCCTCAGCAGACTGAGTCTGCTGAGTGATATTTCTGAGTAATATTTCCACACCCCCCCTCAAACTGGGCTGTATATGTTGATGCAGCCAAGTTTGCTACTTAGTCTGCTGAACATAAGAGGTGGAATAGCCTTGGTAAGAATATCAGCATTCTGATCTGCTGAGGAACATATTGGAGTTGAATAATCTTGGCATCAATCTTCTCCTTCAGAAAGTGTCTGTCAATGTCCACATGCTTGGTTTTATCATGATGGACTGGATCTTCTGCCATGCATAAGGCTGAATTATTGTCACAACAGAGTGTGATAGGTTGCTGATACGGTTGCTGAAGTTCAGTCAGTACCCTTTTTTAGCCATAGAGCTTCACAAATGCCAAGTACAAGTGCCCTTAGTTCAGCTTCAGCACTGCTTCTTGACACGATAGGTTGTTTCTTGCTCCTCCAAGTAACCAGGTTCCCCCATATATATGAGCAATAGCCTGTGGTAGACCTCCTATCAATGTGACATCCAGCCCAATCAGCATCAGTATAGACCTTGATTGATCTATCAAGAGACTTGGTGAAGAGCGGGCCTTGGCCAGGAGTGGATTTTAAATACCTCAGTATCCTATTCACTGCATCCCAATGTTGCTCAGTAGGGCAATGCATGAATTGACTGACCAGATTGACCCCATATGCAATATCGGGTCTTGTGTGAGAAAGGTATATGAGTTTGCCTACAAGCCTTTGATATTGTTCTTTCCTGACAGCAATGTCACCATGCAGTAGGGTATGACTGGGGTCTACTGGAGATACAGCAGGTTTGCATCCCAGCATGCCAGTTTCCTTCAGTAGGTCCAGGACATACTTCCTTTGGGAGACTGAAATGCCATTGGTGGTTCTAGCTACTTCCATACCAAGAAAGTACTTGAGGTAGCCTAGATCTTTAACTTGGAACACCTTTGCCAGTAGAGTCTTCAAGTTCCGGATCTCAGTAGAGTCATCTCCAGTAAGGATGATATCATCCACATATACAATTAGAATGGACCTCCTCTGGTTGGTTGTCTTGACAAACATGGTGTGATCGAGTTGCATTGATGATATCCAGCAGCTTTAACCACAGTAGTGAGTTTGCCAAACCATGCCCTTGGTGATTGCTTGAGCCATATAGAGATTTCCTCGGTTTGCACACCTTGCCTTGAGTATGAGGATTGATAAAACCAGGGGGTACAATCATATAAACCTCCTCGGTGAGGTCCCCATTTAGAAAGGCATTTTTGATGTCCAATTGGTGAAGAGGCCAGTCAAGTTGGACAGCTAGGGAAATCAGTACCCTGACAGTGTTGAGCTTTGCTCTTGGTGCAAAAGTTTCCTTATAGTCAATGCCATAAGTTTGAGTGAATCCCCTTGCTACCAATCTGGCTTTATACTTGTCAATTTTACCATCAGCATTGTATTTGATAGTGAATAACCATCTGCATCTAACTGTTTTCTTGCCTTTGGGAAGAGTTGTGAGGTCCCAAGTATGATTATCCAAGAGAGCAGTCATCTCTGTTTTAACAGCAGCCTTCCACTTATCATTTTGAAGGGCCTCCTGAATATTTCTAGGGATAGAGTGAGAGTCCAGGTCCTGTGTAAACATGGCAAAAACAGGAGACAACTGATCATAAGATAAATAGGTATGAATAGAATGATCAGTGCATGATCTTTTCCCTTTCCTTAGAGCAATAGGTCTGTCATCTACTTCAGTAGACTGCTGAGAGTCAGTAAGCTGGGGTCCAGCAG
This sequence comes from Gentiana dahurica var. dahurica, assembly GCA_024500145.1. Taxonomy (NCBI): domain Eukaryota; kingdom Viridiplantae; phylum Streptophyta; class Magnoliopsida; order Gentianales; family Gentianaceae; genus Gentiana; species Gentiana dahurica. Next base: position 29,938,737 of record CM044899.1, on the reverse strand, counting down.
ACTCTGGTTCAGTAGGTTCCTGAGGTTCCGGTTCAGCAGGCTCTAGGTCAGCAGACTCTGGGTCAGCAGACTGCTGAGGGTCAGTAATGTGAGTATCTGCAGGATGCTGAAGATTATGAGTCTGCTGAGGGTTAATGGTTTGCTGAGGGAACGGACTTAGTTCAATCTCAATCAGGTTTCCATCAGTGACTGGCTCAGTAGGTTTGCTGTAATATGGAGTCCTTTCAAAGAATTTCACATCCATAGAATTGTAAAATTTCTTTTCAGTAGGAGAGTAACACTTGTAACCTTTCTCGTCCTGTGCATATCCAAGGAAAATGCACTTATGAGCTTTAGGATCAAGTTTACTTCTGTGTTGAGCATGGATATAAACAAACACAGTACAACCAAAGATCTTTGGAGGCAATTGGGTAATAAGATGAGAGCAGGAGTGTGTGGTCAGAAGGGTTTGGAGAGGAGTTTTGAAACCTAACACTCTGCTGGGAAGTCTGTTGATTAAATATGTAGCAGTCAATATAGCTTCACCCCACATGTATTTAGGAACATGTGTAGTGAACATGATTGATCTGGACATTTCCAGCAGATGCCTGTTCTTTCTTTCAGCAACCCCATTCTGCTGAGGTGTTTCCACACAACTACTGATATGAACAATTCCTCTGTTTGTCAAGAAGTTACTGAGGTTAGACTCATAGTATTCCAGAGCATTATCAGTCTTTAAGATCTTGATCTTAGTATCAAATTGGGTGGAGACCATGTGATAAAATTCTTGGAAGATAGGTCCAACTTCAGATTTGTCTTTCATTAAGAACGACCAAGTGTTTCTGGTATGATCATCAATGAAGGTTACAAACCACCTTTTTCCTGTTATACTTTTCACTCTTGAGGGTCCCCATACATCACTGTGAATTAGGGTGAAAGGGGAAGAGGGCAAGTGAGGTAACTTAGCATACACAGATTTGGTGAGTTTAGCAAATTGACAAATATCACATTGAAGATCATTAAGATTACATCCTTTAAACAATTTAGGGATTAAAGACTTTAAATAACCAAAACTTGGATGTCCTAGTCTATAATGCCATAACATGATATTGTCTAGGTTTTGAGTGCAGGCTGCTGAGGCAGATTCTGTCTTCAGTCTTCTGTCTTCAGCAGGGTTGATCACAAATAGTCCTGAGCAGGGTTTAGCTTGCCCAATCACTTCCCGAGAAGAAAGATCCTGGAATGTACACTGATTCTTATTAAAAACAACATTCCAATTCAGATCTTTAGTGAGTTTACTGACAGATATAAGGTTACAGTCTAACTTTGGAACAAACAGGACATTCTGTAGATATATCTGATTAGTAAGTTTAACCTTCCCAACACCTTTTGCATAAGAAACAGAACCATCAGCAGTCTTAATTCTGTGAATTTGGTTGCATGGCATATATTGGGTAATAAGGTTTTTATTACCAGTCATATGGGAAGAAGCCCCCGAATCAACAATCCAAGTCTCATTACTAAGAGGTGAGTAAAATATACCTGTTTTAGCATGAGTGGCCATTTCAGTAGGGGAGCTACCTTCCCGATGCTGAGCAATAAAGGCTCTAAAGGCAGCAAACTGAGCATTCAGCTTACTGTCATTCTCCTCTTCACCGATAAGTTTGCCTTGACTTTCCCTGGTTGGTTTTGAGGTTTTAGAGGGGGTAGGTTTGCCATGTAGCTTCCAACAATTGTCCTTGGTGTGATTTGTGCGTTTGCGTGATCACAGAACAGCTTTCCAGCTTTCTCAGTAGGCTTCCTGTAAGTCTCATTAACCTTCAGCAGGGCAGTACCTTGAGTAGGGTTGTCGGCAGGGGGGTTCAGCAGCATCACTTTCCTCCTGCTTTCCTCATGTTTGACCTCTGCAAACATGGATTTGAGATTTGGAAGAGGTTTAGTAGCAAGAATTCTACCTCGACATCATCAAGAGTAGGATTCAATCCAGTAAGGAATTTGAATACTCTCTTTTTCTCGATAATGTCTTTAAAGAGTGCAGGATCTTTAACATCATTCCAGAGGTGAGTTTCCAACATATCTAGGTGTTGCCATGCCTTAGATAGTTGATTAAAGTATTGAGTTACAGACATATCCCCTTGTCTGCAATTTTGAATCTGAGCTTGAGTTCATAGACTTGGATGTATTGTCCTTTTTTGAGTAAAGGTCTCCGGCATTGTCCTGCATTTCCTTAGCAGTGTCATACATCATAAAGTTCTCATCGATCTCTTTTGTCATAGACCTCGTGAGGATGGTCATGACTTGGTTATTTTCTGTGTCCCATGCTTCAAACTTGGGGTCAGTTTCAGCAGGGGCAGGTTTGGAACCAGACAGATATCCCATCTTGCCCTGGCCGGAGATATACATTTTCATAGACCTTGACCATAGCAAGTAATTGTTACCATCAAGTTTATGATTTGTAAAAGAAGAGTGTTCAGTTATCCCAGTCTGCTGAGGCAGCTGTGAGTCTACTGAAGAAGATGAAACTTCAGATAATGTTGACATTTTTTCGAAAAAGAACTGAGTTTTGCAGCGGATTTTAGAACTCAGTAAGTCTCCGATACCATGAAGAGAGTTTGAGAATGTGATACACACAAGAGTAAACTTCAACTTAGTTTATTCATTGAGTAAAAAGATGTATAAATAGATACAATTGAGATGGAGAGACTAGCTAGCTAGCTTGGGCGGCCACTTGAGTATGTAGATGTGGGTGGCAAGCATGCAAAAAGTAAAAAGTAAAAGTTATGTCTATGACATAAAGTAAACTAGAGTTTGACATATTAATTGTTTATATGACTCACAATTAATATGTCTTTTACAATTAATTTTACAATTAAATAAGGTGTACAAAATATTATGCACGAAATCCTGAGGCTCAGCAATCTGCTGAGCACCCTGCTGAAGCCTCAGCAGACTGAGTCTGCTGAGTCTGCTGAGTAATATTTCCACAATATATAATTATCACTCAAAAGTTGTCTATCTCCATCGAATTATAGCAGCCATATATATAGGCTGAAAATACCTAGCATCTTGGTAATTAAAAGCATAAAAATAAATTACATTTAATTTTGGAAAAATGAAAGGTTCTAATAATTAATATAAGATATAAACCTTTCATCTTTTGCCATTATTTCTAATAATTAAGGTATTAAACCTTTCATCTTCAAAATGGCGCCACCTCCCTTGTATTTGCAGACCTTATTTTTATGTTTTATATATTAATAAAACATAAGATAATATTATAGGATCGTATCAGTGGCACAATGTGGAAAGAGCCTCTTCACTTCTTATAGATATATAAGAGAATATATATATACTAGTCATAAACCCGTGCATTGCACGAAGACGTATAACAATGTGATTACCTTCAGATAAAATCAAAAACAGACCACACAACATGTCCAAAAGTTATACTGATGCCAATGATTGTGGTTATATTACTGCTATTAGCATTGCACGGGAGAACGTATATTTCAATAGAAGAATTTTTTGAAGGATGAAAAGAATATCTTATTGGCAAATTTGTTACGCAGGTATTGATTTGAATAGAATATGCAGGATTGAAATTAAACAAATTATATAAAAGATGACACATTGAGTGATTGATAGAGCAATGTAGTGAATTAAGGTTGGCTTGAGTAGGGTATAATATGGTTCATAAGGTATGATATAGGCGAACGGGTGGGTAGTCCTACGTCATACCCCATTGCACCCTACCTCTCTTCCCACCCTGCCCTACTCACCGCTATCATACCCTACCCACCACCCTATCCTATCCTACCCGATATCACCATATCTTACCCTCGACATCCTACCTACCTTACCCATTACCTACTCTACTCCACTTTCATCCACCCAACCGTACCCTACCCTACCTTACTCATCATACCACCATACATTCCCACCACCCCATCCTTCTCTATCCTACCCAACCCACCACCCCACCGTACCCTACCCTATCCACCATTCCACTTTACCCTGTCTTACCCACCACACCACTATACCTTACCTTACCCAGTACCCCAACCTATCCTACCCTACTCAACCCTCCCCAACCCTCCCCAACCTCCCTAACCCTACCTTACCCACCACTTCACCCTACCTTACCCTACCCTAGCCAAAACCCCGTGCTATGCACGGGAAATCAATTTAAAAAAACACGACGAAAAAATTAATAGTTTTTGTCTCTATTTTAAGAGTTAATGGTTTTCACAACAATGATCAATAATTCAGCGGTAAAGAAGATGATTTGTTAACCACATAGCTTTTGATTTCACTTATTTGGTATAAGAATAATGTCGAAGCATTGTTGATCGGTGATTGACCATAGTGTTACGACAATATAAAATTATGGAAGCATGCATATTTGGACAAATTAAGAATATGCCAGAAAATTTAAAGAACAATATATATAACCTAATAGAACATTGCTCATCAAATCAAATTGGGTATATGAAGGGTGAGAAGCATACCTCAACATCTATTCTACTGTAAATGCTGTGTGAGCAAATAATAATATTAAAAAATGTTTTTTTTTAAAAAAACATACGTCATTAGAAGCACAATACGACCAACGAATAATTTTTAATTTTACCAAGTTACAAAGAAGATCAACATAAATTATATTACTTATTCTAACAATAAAAAAATTGTAGTGGTCAACACCATTTTTACAGGAATCATATATCAACAGATATACTATATTCGTGTTTTTTTAACGTGGTGTATTTGTACTTAGGTGATTTTATTTCATATATCCCGTGTGATCCAAATATTTTTGTTGTTGTTGAGGACATGTGTTTTCTATGTATCAAATTATATAGATGTATCACTACATAATTTATAGCTTCGTGTAGCCAATTCGAAAGATGATTAGTTTACTCATAAAAATCTGCATAATTTCTACACTCATATCATCTCACCTCGTTTGTAAACAATTTATTAAAAATTGAAATGCTCATAACCGTAAAACTATGATAAACTTTTAAAAGTAATGATGTCAAATGAACATTCAATCTACCCAAAGAAAAAAGACAAAAATAATCGATAGCACATGAAATGTTTACATGGTGTCTTGGACACCATGTAAGAATTGCCTCAACATCACAATAGCAACCACTCCCCATGGATAGCTTTTTGGCCAATGAACCATCTCCTGATCCATTCTGGTGAAAAAAAATAGAATCATCACGCCCCTAATGACAATCAACTCCGATACGTGAATGAGAACATAAGAAGACCAATGGACATCACCATCTATTCATCCCATTCATTAACGGAACATCACAACACATCTGTCCATGGTTCAAGTCTGAAAACAGGTGGCCTAGCAGAAGAGCAAGGAAACAACGCACAACACTAATGTTGTCGTCGTCATCCGACCTCAAAAACACCATCGCCCGCATCATCATCATCATCATGCTTGGTAGCCTTAGCATGCTCTTCAAGTGAGGAAGCTGGGAATAAATCACCCACTTTACTGCCTATCATTTGTTGATGGCCTTTTTTATGAACTACTAATGGTATTCTCTTTTATTCTATCGCACGATGAAGCGATCATCGATCCTTTTCCCGACCATTATTCTTTAATGCCTCTTCTAAGACCTTCTGTTCAGCCTCCTTTTTTAAATGTTATTTTCCGATTATGCACTCCACTCGGGCAATGTGCAACGACTTACAAAAAAATAAAAAGAACTGAGCAACGTCGATCACACAAAATGTAGAGTGAATCCTCAATGAAAGTACTAACAATTGCAATCCCTAAAACAAAAATCGAACATCTAAATCGATAGTATGGTAATCTTGTAATCAATTAGCCACAGTTGATTGAATCTATAGTTGACAAATATTTATTCGAAAGCAATTTTCATGAGTTACCTTTAAAATTTTCTTTTCTACATAGTGAAACATCCAAACCGGTGCATATCGTATCCTTGGATGCCTGAGCCCTCTGAATGAATGTATCTATAAGCACACTATAAACACTATAAAATGTGAAAATGCTCGACGCTTGCACAAAAATCATGTCTTCAAACCCCCACCTTCCCAATAAACGATTGAAAACAACAAACCTATGCAATCTATCGCTATAAAACTATTTAAGCTTTTGTTCTTAAGCTTTCTCTTATCAAAGAAAAATAAAGGCTCATACCTTCAAGAGCTTTCAAATTGGATGATCGAAAGTAAAGAGGATTAGTGTTCTAAAACATGGCCTGAAATCATTGCAAATTATCAATTTTAATGATAAAGAGATTGAAAATATTGGCAAGCACCGATTTTCCTTCCTTTCCAAAGACACAGAATCTAGAGAAAAGATTAAAGAAAAATCATCAGGATTGCTTTATTGCCAAAAAAGATCAAATGTTTCCCACATGTGTTAACAATACCTGATTGAAGTAAACCCACCGAACCTACCGACTCTTTTGTTCATGGTGATGTCGATTTGAATGGAAAAGCACTACATTTGTATGGAACATGACCTAACCAGAAATAATATTCATTGTTTGATGTGTGTGAGCTGCAAAAAATTTAGGGGATAATAAAACTTTTAAATGGGAAATTTTTGAGATGCCTTAAACACAACCAACCTTTGAGAAAGTCATAGCCCGCTGAAAAGACGGTACACGCTACCTCGCATAATTATGTCTAAAATAAGAAAAATACATCTTCAAATCGACGATTTTTGACAGCCCTCCTGCAAAAACTACAATAAGACCGAATTATACTTTCTTGAAGTATAACATGAGATCAAAACAAAGCTTGAGAAATAGACATAAAACGAATTGGAGCCAAACAAAGCTTGAGAATAATCGATCTCTTGAAAGAGAGGAAAAACTGACCTTGGTACGATGCAAGTTGCAGCGTTTGAGACTGTAATCGATTGTCCGCATCCGAATTTTGAGGTAGTTGCCGAAGATTTCACGTATCGCGGTTGAAATGTGAACGCATATTCAGACGGGAAGGATATTGATAGGAATATGATGTGAGCATCTTTCTATTGTTAAATATCCGTTTTGGATCTCCATATAGGATTTTGATTTGAGTATCTCTCGGTTGAATTTTCAGCTCAGATTGAAATGGAAAATGGATAATGCATCATCTCGATCTGTTGAATATATTTAAAAAAAACCATGATACTCGGCAGGGAAGGAGGAGTTTTTGTTCATCTGGATTCCGAAATGGGTGCACGTGTTTTCCTATTCCATGGGTATGAGTGGGTATTTTTACGGGTTTGAGTCGGGTAATTGAAGGGAAACGGACTAAATCCCTTCCTATATATATATATACATATACTAGTTTGAAACCCGTGTAATGCACGGGAATGTATGCTAATATAAAATGATGTAGCAATGAAACAATTTATAAATAATGTTAAACAATTATTGCTACATTTGTTTCGAATGATGGGTCTATTTGATCCATTGACAAAAATTTAAAAAATAAAACTAAATGGTAATCCAAATCATAAGTCATTTTTGAACCATCGCACGTAAATTTAAAATTTTGCTTTAACATGAATAAATAAAATTACTAAATGACTATAAATAGTAGATGATAAATAATATCTTTTGCATTCTTTATTGTATGAACTTTATTTATTATAAGATTGCTAATAAAAGTAATGCATCATCATTTTCCTCAAACAAAAAAAAGGAATGCATCATTTAATTAATTTCTCAATTTTATCTGTATTATAACAATCTAACAACAGTACAACCAATTTCTTTTGAGAATCAAACAAAAATAATATCTTTATTAACTTAAAACTAATTCAACTTGTCTATTACAACTCCTCAAAATTCTTACTGAAATAGTATGTGCATGCAGTAAATAGAAAGTAAATACCCATGAAAAATGTCATTGCAAATGAAGCTAAGGAAGCGACATATAGTGGTAAAAATGTAACCTTTAATCGATGGCAAATCATTGAATTCTACAAAAATCAAAAGAATTGATAGATGAAAAATAAAAATAAATATATCAAATTTTAAGAACCACCCATATTTTCTAGTTAGTACAGTACACTTCCAAAATCAAAAACATAAATCTTCTGCACAAATCTGCAAATGACATTTGCAACACTCTGCAATATTCAATAATCACAACACTTCTTTCGCCAAAGTTGATTACCTAGAAGAATATGATGACACATATGATTCCCTAAAATAATATTTTTCCCAAAATAATATACAAATAATACAATCTTTATAATCATACCTCTATAGGGACTGTCCCAATCGGACAACCTTCGTCTATCAAAAACTGATTGGCCAATAACCCTAGACCTTGATGATCAATTTTCGACTGCATTTTAGTCACCACATTTGCCAAATACTTGTGAACTCTTTCATGCACATAAAATAAATAAACTAAAAAACTTAGTGAAATTACTATAAAAAAAAGTACATCCTTATCTGTATAGCATTCTATTATGTCAAAAGTTAAAACAAAAATATATTTATGGTCATCAAGTATTTCTTTGGTATGTAAACTGGTTTTACTTTTCCTTGTAATTGATTTAAAATAATAATAATAATAGTCATCTATATTGTATACATATTTAGGAAGGAAAATTAAATCAATTTTGACCCAAACTCGGCATTTTCCCATTAGACCCGCTCCAAACCCAGAAATAAATAGTCAAATCTCATAAAAAATAGAAGAAATAAAAAAAAACATGTTGATAAAAAAGAGTGTAGTAACTTCTTTCCAAAATGTCTCCGCGATATCTCAGGAATAAATAGCCAAATCTCATTAAAAGAAAATTTTAGATGGAAAAAAACACATTGAGAAAGAGTGTGTAATAATTCATTTCCTATAATGTCTCCACAATAAATCCAAGAAACAAATAGTCAAATCTCATAAATAAATAATAGAAGAAAAAAAGAAACACGTTCTCATAAATAAATAAAGAAACAGAGGAATTTAAAATAAAAAAAACTTGTTGAAAAAATAGAGTGTTAACTCCTTTCCTAAAATGTCTCCGCAATAAATTCCACGAATAAATAGTCAAATCTCATTAAAAAAAGAATAGAGGAAAAAACATGTTGAAAATATAGTGTACTAACTCCTTTCCTAAAATGTATCCACAATAAATTCCAGAAACAAATAGCCAAATCTCATAAATAAATAAGAAGAATAGAAAAAAAAAAAAAAAAAAAAAAAACGCATTCTTATAAATAAATAAAGAAATAGAGGAAATAAAAAAGCATGTTGAAAAAATTGAGTGTATTAACTCATTTCCTAAACTGTCTCTGCAATAAATTTCAGGAATAAACAGTCAAATCTCAATACAAGAAAAAAAACAGAAAAAAAAACACATTAAAAAAGGAGAGTGTAATAACTTTTGTCATAAAATGTCTCCACAATAAATTCCATAAATAAATAGCCAAATCTCATAAAAAATTAATATAATAAAAAGAAACATGTTCTCATAAATGAATAAATAAAAATAGGAAAAAAAACATGTTGAAAAATAGTGTGTACTAACTTCTTTCCTAAAATGGTTCCGCAATAAATCCTAGGAATAAATAGTTAAATCCCATTAGACCCGCTCCAAACCCAGAAATAAATAGTCAAATCTCATTAAAAATAGGAAATAAAAAAACATGTTGAAAAAGAGGGTATAGTAACTTCTTTCTAGAATGTATCCGCAATATATCGTAGGAATAAATGGTCAAATCTCATTAAAAAAGAATAGAAGAAAAAAAACATTTTGAAAAAAGAGAGTGTAATAACTAATTTCTTAAAATGTCTCCACAATAAATCCCAGAAACAAATAGCCAAATCTCATGAAAACAATAGAAGAAAAAAACGCGTTCTCATAAATAAATAAATAATTTTCTTGAATAATAATAAATAAATGGGGTCGCGGGCTAGAAGGACAAAATAAGATACAAAATAGGAAAAAAAAGATAGTGGTTGAGAAGGACAAAAACGCGCGTGTTACTACACTTCAAATTGAAAACTTTATGCAGGGCTTTATGGTTAGAAAGAATTTGTCTGAAAACGTATAAACATAAAATATATCATACCTGATTATGTTGGAATCCAAAAACATCAACCTTCATGAAAAAAAAAGGCACTTTATGCACGGCTTTATGGTTAGAAAAAATTGTCAACAAAATCTACCATACCTGATTATGTTGGAATCCAAAATCAGCTACGTTCATGAGAAAAAAGGTATTTTAAATCAACATTTGTAAAACCACTCAAAATTGGGAACTCTATACAACCTGTCAAAACAAAAGGCTTGGATGCGTTCAATGATGTTGGAAGAACAACCTTGGCAGACTGGCAGTGCAAATCAATCTTCAAAACACGACTTCTTTTTTATCGTCTCTGCCGCCACCAGCCTTTTTTGAAATGTGTAGGGATGAAAAGGATTTTCTTATTTTGAATTTTGGTAGTAATATTAGGGAGTATTTGAAATATAAGTTAATAAATTGAAATAGGAGTTAATGATGGTTTTAAAAATATACTTGTTTTTATTTATTAAGCAAATGAAGCGGGTTTGGAGCGGATCAATTGGATAATTGGGTTAAATTCACTCATCCATATATTATATATATATATATATATATATATATATATATATATATATATATATATATATATATATATATATATATATATATATATATATATTTATTTATTTATTTATTATTTTATTTATTTATTTATTTATCCGGTTCGGTTTTTATCTTAGAAACCAAAATCAAATTGTTTTTCAGGTTTGATTTTTACAATCTAAAAACCAACCAAAAACCATGGTTTACGTATTTTCGATTTGGACCATTTGGTTGATCGGTTGGTTTGGTTTCGGTTTTGTTCACCCCTAGATGGAGGGCACAGTAGGGTTATTGACTTATCTGATTTGTTGTTTATTTTAATTTAGGCCAATTGCAAAATAATAATAATAATAATAATAATAATAATAATAATAATAATAATAATAATAATAAAAAAAATCCCATTAATGCAGCGGCTTTATGTTATTGAAAACAACAATTTATTAAAAGTAGTATGCATTTAGGTTTATTAAGTTGGGCCCAAGTTATGTGATTGTCAGCCTTTATTTATTTTCGGCCCAATTACCTTAACATTAAACAAATGCAGTTTTAGAAGGCCATGTGGTTAATTTGAAGTATAAAAGGGTCTTCTTTTGCTGAACCGATATCAAGTGCCTTTTGTGTTGGACCGAATACTTTAATGTGACGAGATGATTTATCTTTTTTGAGTGGACATTAGGGCAACTCCAACAAGGGGGATCAAACACATAATTTGTGCCCTATAGGTTGGTACTTACATCTTCAATGGTGTAAAGCAATGGGTATCAAAATAAGAGACAGTACTTGGAAGGATCTCAAATATGAGACTTATTGAAATACTACCCAAACAAGACACGCGCCGAGAGTGTTGTAGAATTTGTGATAAAAGGTGTGGACCCCACACATAAAGAGTTTGTCCCCTCATTGTCCCCCCACATGTCCCATACTTTTTCTAAAATATAATTTTTTTTACCAACATATTGTATATAAATACATTCACATATCATCTCATTTTTCACAATCTCTCCATACTTCCTTTTCTAGATTTTTTTCTCCAATTATAATTTTTTCCATTGTTCAAATAATATCTCTTAAACCAAGATCTGAAAGTTGGAAAACATGGGAAGACGAACTCCTTTGTGAAGCAAGGTTAATGTTTGTGCATTTCTTCACGAGAAAGAAAGGATTTCTCGAAGCAATCCCCCAGGTTCCAGACCCAGGAGTCCACTTTCCCTCGGGTTTCGGTGGGTACCCATGTGGACTGCGTCCTCCGTTAGGACTCAGGAAGGGTTCCAAACCTTTTTTTGGTTTAAGGGATGCTCGCCCTACCGAAGTACCAAAGGCTTTCGAGGCTTACACCTCCTCCGCTCTTGTTCTTGATGTGGTATGGTACTTGACTTTCTGCTTTTTGTTTTAGAAAGGCAAACTGCTGAGTTGATGAATTGGTTTCAAAGACCTCCAAATAAAGAGTCAAAAGATCTATGATGTTTGCCCCGCGCAAACAAAACCTTTTCACTCTTGTAAAGTTCAATACAGTAAACCGATCTGCCAATCAATAGAAAGGGAGGGCCGACTTCCGTACTTCTGATCTGCTAGCGCTGTGAATTACCTTATACCTACGCAGCAGGAACGATATGGAGCACCTACTCTACTGGTCGTCTGCTCTCTCGAAGTCGTCCTTCTCTAGGTAGAAAAAAGTTTTTTTTCGAACCCCAGAGTATGATAAAAATGAAAGATTCTGTCCACTTTGAATTGATCTTCGTCGATTCCTCTTTTTTTCAGCAGCAAGCTACGGTCTAACGACCCCCTGCTTCCCCAGGGGAAGCGGCGCGTCTCTTTCTCTAATAATAAGGTGCGAAGCCACTCTTAGCATGCTTTTTCAAACAACCTTTGGAAGTCTGGGAAAGGACTAGAATTCCATTCATGATTGACCCTACCCCTCATTTCTATAAGAGACCTCTTCAGAAGAGAGGTAGACGGATCCAATTTAGCAACCAACCCCCGTGATTGCCTTAAATAAAGGGGTTCCGAATTCGCGTTCTTCTTCTATCTGTTTTCTACTTTTTCAACCTCTTCTTCAGGTGGAGTACATACGAGCTTTGTTCAACTGTGCCCACGGAAGTCAACGAAGGCTTTACCTTTTCTATGACGAATTCCACGATAACAAGAAATGGAAATTAATCGTTCGATGTCTGCTCGTTCTCCCCTCTTCAATTCCTAATGAACAACATGATCTTGACCTATCATTTGTTCCATTTGGTCAATCTGAAGTCTCTCGCGGGCGAAGGAGATGTATTTCTGGTACTGGGGTATTGGACAAGCTCTAGGGCGGTATTTATTGGGGCCAATCCGATAAGATATTAGGTCAGAAAATCCTAATAGAAAATCATTGAACGACATGTGGCAAATTGATAAGCTTTTGGATTATTGTATTAAAATAATAAATAAATAAATATATATATATATATATATATATATATATATATATATATATATATATATATATATATATATATATATATATATATATATATATATATATATATATATGTGTGTGTGTGTGAGAGTGTGTGTGAGACATATGTGAAATAATTTTAATTTATTATTTATTTTGATTTTAAATTTTAACAATTATTTTTTCAATAAATTTTATATTAATAAAAAAAATATTAATTAAAATAACCGTCATTAGTTACCCTAAATTATTGATATTCATAAAGTAATAATAAACTAATAAAAATAAATTTGATACCACATTTTGATCCCTATTATTAGAGATGGTAGCTTGATATCATATTAAACATGGCCATAGGGGTCTTATTTTGCATTTTAATCTCTATCTCCAAGTACTACCATTGGAGTTGCCCTAATCAAGATGGTGGTCCCTCTTTACAAGCAATTTGATTTTGCTTTTAATGTTGTTTTATGTATTTTATATGTGCCAACATATTTACTTTTATCAATTATTAGTAAGTATATTTTGCCACTTATATGAGTGTCCATAATTTTTTGTTATAAAGATTATATTAATCAAGCATCTCATGTCATGTAATATAATGATTTATCACATTTAGTGGGTGATAAATAATGACACATAAAGAAATTAGTCGCATAAAGCTAATTAATTCGTATATTGGTCAGTCTTTATATAAATGATGATTTAGCACATTAAGTGATAAATAATATGTGAATAATGATATTGGTCCTTTTATAATAGAAGTTCTTCCTCAAAAAAGAAAACAAAAAAAAAATAATAGCTGTTCATTCCTGCTTTTACTTTCGAATTGTGTTATTAGTGTGTACATATTTTTGTGATGAATTGGAAGGACTATTATTTTGAATATTAGTTGTCACATATTGTGTGTGTTTAATCGTTTATTATTGTTAATGATTAAGTTATGACATCCGAAGCAATAAAGTCACGTATTGATAAAGTGACTGAATATCATTAAAGTGCAAATTACATATATTTGTTGCTATTTGGTTCATATAAAACATTTGACATATCATAAAGTTTTGGCCTTGAAATTATTGAATTATTGTAATGATTATAAATATGTTTTATAGATGTGTCAAGTTTAGAGTATTGCCACAGCAGCTCAAATTCTTGACATATAAAGACTATTCACATTATGTTGATTAGATTGCTACATATTTATTTTGTATGTCTAGTAAGGAAGTAGACATGTATAGTTGAACCATTTTTAAGTATTACAATGCACATGTTTATGTCAACATAATGTTAAGTTGCTCTCTTTATGATTGTCAATGCTTGACTGTCAATGGTGTCTAATGTTGGGTATAGCCACAATAGCCTGACATGATGATGCATAAATGTTTTGATCACATTATGTGAAGTGATTGAATTTTTTTTTATTGATATTCAGTTAAATTTCCAAATGGTTCAAATTAATTAAGGATATGTCAAATTAAGGATTACATTGGTATTTGACCCTAGTTAGTTGGTATAAGCAACTTTTATGTTGTATTAAGTTGTTAGCTTTTAAGTGTAGCCCCTTTTATTAAACTTATCTTAATACCTCTTTTGCTGAAATCTCATCATTATCATTACTACATGAAGAATTAGAGAATGTATATTATGAAGGTCAAGAATATCCACAGATACCTTGTTCGTTTTCTTTACAAAAATATCACTCAATTATGTGTGAGTATCACGACATTATGTGTAGAATTTATGGTGACTACCCACAGGAGCACCTTATTTTCTTGTCTATACCCCACTCATATGTAAGTGTTGTTTAAATAGCTTCATGAAATATTTTGTATCTCAATTTAGCCACAAGAAGTACATAGCTTCTTGAAATAATACATACAAACAATTGTGGACCTTTTGATGCTCCTACCTTTGGAGGAGAAAATTATTTTATCACTTTTATCGATGATAATTCACGTTACTATTATCTATACTTGTTGCCTTACAAATCTCAATCTGTGGACATTTTACAAATGTTCGTAACTAAAGTCACGAGAGGCAACAAGATAGAAAGGTGAAAATCATAAGATTGGATAGAGGTGGTGAATTTTATGGAAGGTATGATGAAACAGGACAACATCCTGGACCTTTTGCAAAAAAAAAAACAAAAAAAATCTCCAAAAGCTAGAATTATTGCTCAATACACGACGCCTGGATCTCCATGGCGGAATGGTGTAGCAGAAAGGCAGAATCATACGTATATGGAAATTAATGGTTAGATCTATGATGAGTCATGCTAATGCCTATATCATTGTGGATGGATGCTTTACGCACAGCTATTGCTATTTACATTTCAAATAGGATTCCCAGTAAGAAAGTTCCAAAGACACCTTTTTGAACTGTGGAAAGGGTGGAAACCTAATTTGAAGCATCTCCAAATATGGGGATGTCCAGCTGAGGCTATAATTTACAATCCACAAGTAAAGAAATTGGATTTAGAACAGTTAGTGGTTACTTCAAGGTTACCCAAAAAAATCCAAAGGATATAGGTTTTATTGTCCTAACCATATTATGAGAATTGTTGAAAACTGTAATGCTATATTCTATGAGAAAGGCGAAATCAGTGGGAGTGATAAAATTCATGATGTGACCAAAAGAAACTCCTTTTGCTTTAACATATGGATCTGAAGCTATGGCGCCTGTGGAAATGGCCTTACCAAGCCCTAGGGTCGTTTTTTTACAGCGAGGTCAATAATACAGCGGCGCGTAAACTCGAGCTTGATCTAGTAGAGGAACGGCGCATCCAAGCATACAGTTGTCTAGTCAATTATAAACAGGCGGCAAAGCGCCACCATGACAAACGTATTCGAAACCATCACTTCGCCGTCGGGGATTACGTTCTACAAAAAAGACAAGCCACGGGCCACGAAGCGAAAAAAGGAAAGCTATCGGAAAACTGGGAGGGCCCCCTACGGATTTCGCGAGTTATCAAAAAGGGGACGTACATGCTAAGTGACAAGGAGGGCCGCGAGTATAATAGGCCATGGCATGTAGACAATCTGAAAAAATACTATATGTAACAAGCCAATTCAAATAAAGCTGTTCTTCCAAATCGTATTTTACATTCTTGTCTTTTCGTCATCAGCAAAAAAAAAAAGAAAAAAAAAATGATGATGATGAGAAGTTTTTTCAAACATATCGGTCGAGAGTATGGAAGGGAACCCTGGCGCCACTGCATAATTTGGTTATCAGCGACGCGAAAGGCATGCGGCGACCAGTACCTCGGCGATCTTGACCCACCGAGCACGCATATCTTAGTGCCTCGCGTTGGATCAACACTCCCCAGTCTATATCCACTCGATGGTCGCGAATGGCGTGCAGAAGGAG
The DNA here is from genome assembly GCA_024500145.1 of Gentiana dahurica var. dahurica. NCBI lineage: Eukaryota > Viridiplantae > Streptophyta > Magnoliopsida > Gentianales > Gentianaceae > Gentiana > Gentiana dahurica. Next base: position 29,922,351 of record CM044899.1, on the reverse strand, counting down.
CGCTTCGCTCTCACTAACAACATCAGCGTCGCAAAGATAAGAGCGCGGGAATTTATAAACTTCTTCCACTCACGGTCGCTGCGAGAGAGGTCGGACGCAGTCACTCCCAAAGACCAAACCTGCTGATTCTCGGGGAACAGCTCGCACATTGCAATACCTAGACGAATCTGCCTATTCTCCTCATCCGCAAGGTCCCAGGCGATCTCATAATGGGAGGAGGGATTTATAGCGGGTATGTTAAAAACTTGGTTAATTCTCTCCGGAGTAAAGATAACGGGAACACCCCGGAGAGAAATGCTGCTCACTGTCCCGCCAGAGGCTACCTCAGACAACACGGAGTAAAATTCCCGTATCATGGTAACATTAACCGCTCCCAGAGGCTCAGCAATAAATTCCCACCAGCCAGAAAGCCGAACGCGCAGCATGGAGCCGTCTTCTATTCGTTGTTCATTTAAGCCCCTCTCCCTCATAATATCACGCCACTTAAAGTAATCCCAGAAATAATCCTTGGCTACGGGGGAGGCAGTGGTGAAAAAGGGGGAAACATCCCGGATGGGACGAGCTTTGAATATCCGAACCCGGCTGCTTTCCCCTGAATGAGACATAGAGTTTGGGGATAAACGGTAAAGAGGATAATGAACGATTGAGGGAAGAAAGCAAAATTCAGTATGAGGCAAGACATAGAGTCTCAAAGTAGCCCCCTTTTATACCAAAGAAGGGACATAATCAATGGTTGGGATTAACTGGATCCTAGGGCCAGATATGCAAACTGCCCCGAAAACCAAGGCAACAGGAGCGCCAGACCATGAGGAGACCGAAATTTATGGCTACAGTTATAACTGACGCCTAGTCATTAGGGGTCATAACTCTGCTTTAATGACAGTCAAAGGCTGCTCTGAGAGGCTCTGTTTTCTGGCAAAAGCACTGCTCTCAATAGGGCCGCTGAAACTTTGAAAGATTAGCATCGCATAGCGACTACGGTTAGAATGAGACGACGACGTTTCATGACTGATCGACGCCGCCAAATTATTGAACAACCTCGCACAAATCAAGAAGACGGCACAGAAAATAAAGTAGCCTGTCACAGCCTCGCGAAAGGCCGCCAGATCGAATCGAGGACAGGAAAAGCCACGTTTTATAAATTAAAAAATACAGAGAGTAAATTATCAAGATATTACAACTCAAGGTTCAGTCAAATCACAAAGCAAATAGTCAAAGTTACAAATCAAATTTTCAAGGAGCTCGCAGAAAAAACCAGGAAATCTAGAAAGCATGAGGGGTAGGCGGGGTGCTGATAAACTCGTCGCCTTGCTCAGAGGGCGGCGGCTTCTTCAACGTCTCAAAGTTTACAGGATTAACAGGGGCAGGATCCCAAACAGGCTCGCCACGTTTTAGCTGTTCAGTCTGAATCGAGGTAACAAGCTCGCTTGCATAAGGGATTTCTGGGTGAAAGACCACTAAATCGGGATGACCTTGGTGCGTGTTCACCCACCGCAGCATATCTTCCAAAGTAATGTGCCCCCTACCTCGATCAGCCCAGATACAGCGAGCTAGGTGACTAAAGCCCTGGTCAAAGCTATGCTCCATAAGGTCGAGGAAGTCATCCGAACTCTTGTAAGCGGTAACGGCCCCAGACTTGGCCTCCTCGACAGCCTCGGCCGTTTTCTTCGCAGCTTCCTCAATAGCTCTCTCAGGAGCCTCTTTGGCGGCCGTCTCCGCCTCAGCAAGCTTAACCCTCAACGTGGCGATCTCCTCCTGCGCCCCCGCATAATCCTTTGTCAAAGATACAACTTTCTCATTGATCTCAGCATCCAATCTAGAGTGCTCCTCCATGATTGCTTTCATCTTCTCCACCTCGCCAGCCGCATGTTTAGCTTTCTTTTCGGCGGTAACCTCGCCTTATCGGTCGCTCCCAGCTGCGCCGTCACTTTCCTCACCTCGCATCGCGCCTCTCAGCGGCCTCAAGTACCCTGTTTAAACGAGCACCGAGCTGTGGAAAACAGGGGATAATTAGCAAAAAAAAAAAAAAAAACTGGTCTTACCAGAGAAGCTGCAATCCCAAACTGGCCGCTCAAATCTCTGATTTCAGCAATCTCATCTTGAGGCGGAGAGTTGTCTTGAGCCGCAAAGCGGGCTAATATGCCCCGGCCAATCTCCACTTGAACATGATCAGGATAGCCGAGAGGGATCGGCCCAAGAGGAATCACATCAGCAATCGCTTCACCAACCCGGCGAGCTTTGGATAGGTCAAGATCCTGGGTAAAGCTCGGATCCAACCATAGGGCCTCTTTCCCAGAATAACCTCGAGGCAAAGTTTTTTGTGGCAGCGTCTCAGCGGGTGCGCTCTTCTGCACCGGAGTTTCAACCTCTTCAAGATGTGCCGGGCTGGGAGCGGACCGTTTGGGTGGGCGATCATCCTTCGCCTTCTCTGGTTGAGGTCGCTTCACGCCGTGCGACTCTTTAGTAGGGGGATGAGTCTTTTTTGAGGCACCAGCCTGACCTGGGCCCGCAACAAGGGCAGAGGAAGTCGCAACAAGGGCAGAAGAGGTCGCAGCTTCCGGGTTATGTGTCTCTTCAACAATCGAGGCGTCTACAGTTCGGGGCACCATCCCTAGAGCTTTCTTCAAAGCCTCCTGTCGAGCATTGGCCGCCTTGTCTGCCTCCGCATTAAGCTTGTTTCGGTGAGCCCTGCGAGCATTTGGATCCATACCTACAAAAAGAAAGCGGTTTAGAACCCAGGAAAACAAAATGAGCATTTACAAATAAATACAAGTGGACAAAGAAAGTTACAAAGCGGCCTAAGTATAGGATCGCCCCCACATTCCAGGCACTCAGAGGGAAAACATTTGTTGATATGACAACCCCCAATCCAGTCCGGATCGCAGCTCTCAGGACCCATCCGTACCATGGGCGCGGCATTCCCTCTGCCCACCAGGCCCGCCATACATACAAAAGGCTCGGCCAGATCAAGAAGTTCAACCCAGGAAACATTTCTCCAAGATGGCGCCGCCCCGTCCGACTGAATTAACGTCATCAGCCCCTTTACGTAGCGCCGCTCACTCACAGAGGGGTCAAAGATTAAAAGCGTGGATTTGCCTCCACGGACTTCTGCCCTAGGAAAAGGCCAGCCTACCTTCGACTCGACTTTCAGTACCCGCTGCCCCCATTTGTGAAACTTATTGGGAAGCGGGAATAGTAGGCGGGGAGTCTGCGACCTCAGAGAGACTTGTCCAGGAATAGACGTCCCACAGAAGGAATAAAATTGCCCCAGTAAAGTTAACGTCGGCTCGATCTTCAGAATCCGGCACATGACGATGAAGGCCATCAACTGGATAATAGCCCCGACGGCAAAATCAGAGGGAAGCGCCTGCATCTCCTTGCAGATCTTCACAAAGAAAGGATCGAAAGGCGGTCTCAGACCCGCACACAAATGATGGAAGTGGAGGATAAGGGTGTCCTCGGAGCGACGCGCACCTACATAATCCTTATGGTCCCCGGGTTTAAATTTATCGGACTCCTTCCCATAATCGAAAAAAGAAAACCGATACACACTGGTGTCGATTCCGAATATGCTATTAATGGTCCTGTTGAGATCGCTACTCTTGCACAGTCGGGACCATTTCTTATCAACGTCCTTCTCATACGCCGCCACGATCGCAAACTCTCGCATAGCTTCAGGATTGTTAGGACGAGAGCTCTTCGGCTGGGTATCGGCTCGCAATTTTCCTTTTCTTCTGCTTTTTCGCAGGCCTCCAGATATCCTTCCGAGGCAATTCCGCATTTTCATCCTCACTGGACCCCATTAACTCATGAACTGCGGCGTCCTGAACATAAGCTTCGTCGTGGTCGGGAGCGCCGCTAGTACTCGGGACCGCAGTTTGTCCTTCGGTCGGGAAAGCGATCTTTTCAGCCCCACGAACTGTTGGAGACTTTTGAGCCCGCGCCTTCTCCTTAAGGCTCACTCTACGCGGCGGATTTCGGGCAGAGACGAAGGCCTCCAACTCAAAAGGGTCGGCATCCATAGGTTCGGCCTCATCAGCGGTAATCTCGCCAATATCTGCGCGACTACTTTCCACTTCAACCTCGTCCAGCAGATCGCCAACTGAGGCAGCAGATAGTATGGGGTCATCCTCAGCATAATCGTAAATCTCCCTCTCCGCAGAATCATCGCTAGAATGATCATTCCCCGACATCCTGCAAAAACAAGGGAGGAAAAAGGTGGAGCTTTCAGACCTGGTATAATAATAAATTAGCCCAGGAAGGTGATCGCACCCACTTCAATACCGCCTCCTCCATTTTTGCAAGAGAGATCGCAAATAAGATTACAGAGGATAGCAGGGGAGCGGGTGAAACCCCAATTTTCCCAGGAAAGCTATGAATCTCTCCCCAGGAAAAACCCCCGTTATTAATCGGAAACAAGGCAATTTCGCATCTCCATAGCAAAAAGAATGACAAAATTGATGTGTGGAAAAACAAGACAGAGCGGGATGAGTAAACAAGTTAACAAAAAGGATTTCTTACCTGATTTGCTGAGAAAGATTGGAAAACCGCGTAAAAGCTGGGAAATACTCAAGGAGGTGGCCGGAATCTTCAAAAGAACCGCCGTGAAATCCTAGAACCACCGCAGGAACGCCGTTGAACCTTCAAAGCTCTGCCAAGAACTAGAGAATTCTAAAACAACAAACGGAGAAAGTAAGAAGCGCTAAAAGTGTGAAGGGTGAGAAGCGAAAGCTTTATATAGGCAAGGGGGCAACGATCGTACGGTTGGGAACGCTTCATCCAACGGTTCAGATTAGGGCGGCAGTTGTCAGTTTTGAAATGCGAAAAGGCGTCCCATCAGTATCCACGTACAACTCCCTAGGCAGTTGCTGAAACGGCCGCATCACTCCGCAGAAGAAGACCTGGAGGACTGACGTCAGCCGCGATTGACGGCCTCGCCCCGCAAAAACAGGCCCAAAGTTACCTTGAGGTCGCTTGCTTTGAAAGCACGGCCCTTAGAGAAAAAGTCGCATCAGACGACAAGGTCGCAAAAACAGGCCCAAAGTTACCTTGAGGTCGCTTGCTTTGAAAGCACGGCCCTTAGAGAACAAGTCGCATCAGACGACAAGGTCGCAAAAAACAGGCCCAAAGTTACCTTGAGGTCGCTTGCTTTGAAAGCACGGCCCTTAGAGAACAAGTCGCATCAGACGACAAGGTCGCAAAAACAGGCCCAAAGTTACCTTGAGGTCGCTTGCTTTGAAAGCACGGCCCTTAGAGAACAAGTCGCATCAGTCGACAAGGTCGCAAAAACAGGCCCAAAGTTACCTTGAGGTCGCTTGCTTTGAAAGCACGGCCCTTAGAGAACAAGTCGCATCAGGCGACAAGGTCGCAAAAACAGGCCCAAAGTTACCTTGAGGTCGCTTGCTTTGAAAGCACGGCCCTTAGAGAACAAGTCGCATCAGACGACAAGGTCGCAAAAACAGGCCCAAAGTTACCTTGAGGTCGCTTGCTTTGAAAGCACGGCCCTTAGAGAACAAGTCGCATCAGACGACAAGGTCGCAAAAACAGGCCCAAAGTTACCTTGAGGTCGCTTGCTTTGAAAGCACGGCCCTTAGAGAACAAGTCGCATCAGACGACAAGGTCGCAAAAACAGGCCCAAAGTTACCTTGAGGTCGCTTGCTTTGAAAGCACGGCCCTTAGAGAACAAGTCGCATCAGACGACAAGGTCGCAAAAACAGCCCAAAGTTACCTTGAGGTCGCTTGCTTTGAAAGCACGGCCCTTAGAGAACAAGTCGCATCAGACGACAAGGTCGCAAAAACAGGCCCAAAGTTACCTTGAGGTCGCTTGCTTTGAAAGCACGGCCCTTAGAGAACAAGTCGCATCCGACGATGAGGTCATAAAAGTGTTGATGATTACTCCATCCTTCATATCCCCAGGGAATGTCATTAAAGCACGGAGTAGGGGGCCATTGATGGGTATAAATAATTCCACCACCTCAACAGTAGGAATCAGCCCACTGCGGCCACCCTCCGGAATGACAAGAGAGATCGCAAAAGGGGCGGCCACTGTGTCTCACCTCGCCGCGACCACAGCATTTGCGGTCCCAGGCAAGTAGCAGATCCCGTGAATCTCCTCCAGGCAGGTCAAGACGGGTCGCCAAGGGGGCGAGGCTGGAAAAGGCTTACTCCTTGCGACCTCAGATAGATGGCCGCCGATTGACCCAGATCTTTTTCCCACTTGTATATCAGATATTTCGTCTTGCTTAGCATCTAAGTTAAACCTAGATATTAGTAAAATATCTAATAGATTACTTATGCCCTAAGTTACCCACCTCTATAAAAGGGGTGATCATTGTAAACTAGAGAGCTATGAAATAAATGGAATACACACTATACTTGCAAGCCAAAGCTCTCTCCATTCTCACTCCTCCATACCACCACCCGTCGGAATAACACCACACCTTAAATACAGCCAGATATCCACCATCCATACACCGCAAGGACACCCGTGACGATTTAAACATCTTCACTGACATTAGTTATGTTGTTGGCATACTGGGTAGATTTCAAAGCAATCCAAGAATGTCTCACTGGAAAGCTGCTAAGAAAGTACTGAGATACTTAAAGGAACAAGAAATACATGCTGACATACTGAAAATCAGGACACCCACATGTGACTGGTTATTCAGACTCGGATTTTGGAGGATGAACTGATACCTGACATTGTACTCTTGGCTACTTGTATCTCTTAATGGAGCTGCCGTATCATGGAAAAGCCAGAGTTCAGAGTTGACTTACTCATCCACCATGAAAGCAGAGTACGTGGCATGTTATGAGGCTGCAATCCAGGGGACATAGATCCTCTGAGCATGATAGGATATCTAAGGGACCAAAACACATGGACCTTAAATATCAATTACTGAAGCAAGATGTTATAAGATATTTGTTTGTCAGTGAACATATAAGGACAAACCTTATGGTTGCAGCCACATTTATGAAAGGACTACCCCAAAGACATAACAAAGAGACACTGAAAGCATGGGTCTTGAGGATAGCTCCTAATTATCGTGTTCTGTAATTTATTTTGTACATACGTTTGACATATGTTGAGCTCTTAATGTTAATCTTCTACATCATTATTGTTTTCTGTTTTCCATTGTGTACACCTTACGAATGGATATATTAGGACAGGAAATTGTCTCTTGCAAAGACATAATGAGACCGTTTATGTAATCTCCGCTTATGGTCTAGTTATGACGGTTGTCAATGTTATGGTACATAGAAGGGAGCATGTTGCAAAATGATGTGTACCGCTATGACTCCCATTGACTGCTAGATTAATGATGACACTTACGCTGACCGACTAAAAGAAATGTTTAGCATATAACGTGCCTAATGATCCTTAAAAGGAAAACATTAATGAATATTCCTATCGACCAAGTGTGAGAATTTAAGAAAAATTATGTCGGCCATTAGTTGAGCCCGATTAATTATCTTCCCCGTAATAGTTATAGGAAATTCGTTTTTCCTAAGGAATATGCTATTTATTATTTATTGGTTATTTAAAAGGAGTTTTAATCCGATTAAAACTTGGCTTTGATGGACGGCCGAGATTAAAGCTAAACCCTAGGTGATTCGGATTTCGGCCCTCTCTCCACCTATAAAAGCAATGCTTTATTCCATCATAAAGCATACGAAAGAAACCAACACATAACGGTTGTAGGCAAGAAGAGAGATGTCAGAATCCTCTCATCAACGGAAACAACAGAGACGTAGTCGAATAACAATAGATGTAAGGAAACGAACCTGGTGATTTCTTCCGCTATTCAGGTACTCTAAATTTATCGTTCAAATTACAAGAGATTCTTAGACTTAGATACCTTTATCTTTTAAGTTCTTTCTATTTAAAGTTCCATTCTTGCGATTCTAATGGATGTAACAACTATAATATCCGTTTTTGATTGGGATTGTTTTCCTTTAGACTTGAATTGAGACGTACTTTTGCGATCATAATTTGTCTTTTGACATTCCCGAGTCATTCATTTGTTTTTGCTTTATACTATGATAATGATCAGTATCAAGATTTACGTATACATAAAAAAAAAAAAGGGAAATATAAATGTCGGTCGTTTTTTCTTTCTATTTTTCCGAATAAGGTATCGGTGTCCAAAAACTGGACATCACAATAAAAGTTTGGATCAGCCGGATATTTCTTGTAGGTTTCCTTACAATCCTGTGTGAGTGCTTGCAGGTAAAAAGATAGAGATCGTGTGAGAAAAATCCAAGAATAAGACCTTGAAAAGAAATTGGTCCATTTGTTTTTCTAATCCAATTAGATTATATCAAAGGGTTTGCATATTTTTCAACAAATAAATTGAGGCAAACAAACAGTCATCAAAATAAACTAATGAAAGTAACCGAAGCCAAGAGGTGTATGTCGGCCAGAATTGTACTTATCTTTAAGGTAAGATTTATACGTGGCGGCCGTGTCCAGACGACAGACTAGCAGCCAAGTAAGAAAACTACAGGATGCGTGCTGCCGATGTACTCTCGTCAATCATATGCTTTATTACTTTATATATTATACATAAATTTCGTTCATGGTAAATAATTGCATGTCCCTAATTATAATCACTAACTAATCTCACTTTCAATTAATTTAATTTTTATTAGAAGAAATTATACAAAAAAAATCAATTAAATTAATATATTACGCTGCCTAGTATTAGTAGAAAAAATGTTTTTCCACTATCAAATGCGCGTTCTAAAACCTTGTGGATGCATCAAAATCTTTGAAGAGGTCACACTTCTGATATCCGACAGTATTTTAAATGATTAGTTTTAGACAATTATAAGGAGATACCTGCTAAAGAAAAAAAAATAAAAAATTTAAAAAAATAATGAATCGGAATCCTATTAATTAAACCACCGACCTATTTTTTGTTTATGCCCACCGACTTATTTTATATAAAGAAACTATCCAGCTATATGGTTAAAACTATACCACTTGTATAGACTGATAGATGGATCCAAGAATTTGTTTTAGTGATATTACCTGACTCTAAAAACTATATTTTTTAAACATTTTTGTTCGGTGGGTTCAGCGGAACCGAAAACTTTATTTTTTTTATCGACAAAACAAAATTTTTTAACAACAAAACTAATCGTTTTTATAATAAAAGAAAAATCACCAATCACAACGAGGCCACATGACTAGGGGCGTACAACGAAATTGGAAAACTGGACTGACCGAATGAACCGATTAAACCGGACCGGAAAATGATGAACCGTGGTTTTCCAATCGGTTTTTTCATTGAAGAAAAACCGAACCGGAAATCCAATTCAGTTTTCGGTTTTATCCATAAAAACCGGTATGACCCGAACCGAACCGGTTATACTTCATTTTTAATTTTATATATATACAATTTAATTTGTTCACTAGCTCCTACTATAAAAACCCCTCACACGCAACCATAAATTTCTAAACTTTATACTTTTGTCGTTTCTACCTAAACCTAAACCTACAATGTTTCCCAGCCGCCGATAACCGCCGTTTGAGCTCACCAGCTGTTCTTGCTTCTTCTAATATTCTTCATTCTTTGATCGTGAAAGGCTGAAAGCAACCTTTGAAATTGTTGTTACAACGACCACCCACTGGCTTATGGTGCCAATAATGGTGTTTGTCTCACTTTTAGAAGAAAAAAATCAAAATTTTATGGAAAATAAAATACAGTCTGAAAAAACCGAAACTGAACCGAACCGGACTGTATTGGTTCAGTCCAATTCAGAAAAATGACCAATTCAGTTCAGTTCAGAAAATATCAAAACCGTAACTACAGTTCAGTTCAAAAAATCGTAAAAAACGACCGGACTGGACTATGTACACCCCTATACATGACCCATCCTAAAACATATAGATGCGCCATAATCAATTCTTTTAGACACCTTATTCTTTAATTTATGAATTTATGTGTTAAATTCAACTCTAAAAATCAAATGTAAATTTTCCAAAATGTAATATAGAAAGGTTTTGCCATAACCATTCCCAAAATAACTATCCACACATACATATACACGCAACTCTCCTTCCACCTCCATATAAATACGTGGTTGGTTCAGTTCGATAGAGGTTTTTTCATCAAAGTTAATGCAATACAGGACTTTGAGCTCAATTCTTTCTATTAATAATGCCCCGCCTATTTCATTCTTCAACTTCAAATTCATAAAATATCAAAAAGTTGTTTTTTTTAATTCCTTTTTTTCTGTTTTTTGTGATGGATGGAGGATGCTGTTCAAATACAGAGAAAAGAAAACAAAGGGATCAAAATCAAGATCAACATCAGAAACCCTATAGAGGAATAAGGATGAGAAAGTGGGGTAAATGGGTAGCTGAGATAAGAGAGCCCAATAAAAGATCAAGAATTTGGCTCGGTTCATATTCATCTCCGGTGGCGGCGGCGCGTGCCTACGACACGGCTGTGTTTTATCTGAGAGGGCCTTCGGCCCGACTCAACTTCCCTGAATGTATTGAAGATGTTGATCTTCTTCATGATTTATCCGCCGCTGCTATAAGGAAAAAAGCTACTGAAGTTGGAGCAAGAGTTGACGCTCTACAAAGTGCAGGAGGAATCCATGCTTCTTCTCCTGAATCGAAACCGAGCCGAGCTGAGAAGCCCGATTTGAATGAATATCCAAGCCCAGATAGTTCTGATGAGAATTGATAGAAAAAGTAACTTTTGAAAATCAAATTTTCGAAGAATTTGAGCCACGCTATATATATATATATATATTTTTTTTTTTTCTCTTCAGCTTTAAGAGGTTTGTTTTATGTAATCCATTGGGTGATGGCATGGCGATGGTAGAAAATTCTTGTTGCAATTCAACTTTAATTAGATGTATAACCCGAAGGGATTATATGTTCATATCTCTACTGTATAACTAGTTTTAGAGATGTTTACGCAGTTTTTTTTTTTTAATTTTTTTTTTTTGTTTTGTTTTTGATAGATAAAGTATATAGCTATACTTTACGCTGAATTATTCGCTCTGTTTAGATCATATTTATCATTACCTTTTCCATTTTTCCAGCAGATATTACTACCTCTGTTTTATCTTTCTTCTTTCTTGTTCATTTAAAAGGCAGGTAAATAAGTGATTGCTGGGATTAATGAGCAATTAATTACTGATTAATTGCAAAGATGATTTAGAAGGGAGGTGAGTAAGTAATTATTGGGTTTAATGAGTTTTTCTTTTTTTCCTTTGAAGGTTTAATTAATTAATATGGAAAGGAATTAAGAAATATGAGTGATTAATTAGTGTGAAACAGAATTGGGAATGAAGAACAGAAGAAGGCAAAGAGAACGAAGAAGAAGAAGGAATTAAAAATGCGTATGGCCTACATTAAGTTTAATTATGGAAAGAGGAGGAGGAGGAGGAAAGATAAGATAAGGTAGGTGCAAGTTTGGTTTTGTAAGCCCCACTTGTGACGTCCTGTGTGTGTATACTACGCTAAAACACATACATCCATGAAAGAAAGATTAGTAGGTTCAAAGGAAGGAAAGTAAGTTTATAGCCTCAAAACGTTGCAGGTTTTCTTCCTCTTATTCGGGTTTTCGGGTTTTCGGGGGAAATTTTATTGCTGAGGGCTCTTTAGTTTTGAGTTTTACTTGCGTTCGATAAAAAAAAAACTACATGTGATATGAAAAACATTAGAAATAAATACATAAAATAAGTGAACACTTTAAAATAATATCCTATGTAGTGTAGTTAAAAGGTGCAATTGTTAAAAGAGCTATTGGTTAGGTCTTTTTTTCTGAGTGTGAGTCAGTTTCTACAGGTACGACTTGTGTCGAAATTCGAATTAGCCGGGTCGGTTTCGGATGGTTTTAAGCAAAAAAAATAAAAAAAGATGCAAATGTAATAGTGTTCTAAAGAGTCTCCATAGTAGAACTTCTCAGAAGTTTTTTTTCTTTCTTTTCTTCGGAGTGGGGAGAGAGAGAGAGAGGGGGGGTGGAGGGGTATGATTTTTTTAAAAAGAGATTTGGATATGATGTGATAAAATGATTTGTTATGTCCAAAAAAAAGACTGCTTAATTAATTAAAAAAGAAAACTGTGGAAAAATATGTGTGATGCAAAATCAACTTGAAGTTATATTTGATCATTAAATATTCTGGTATATAGGCTTACTTGTAATATATGTGCAATGATAGCCATAAGTTCTCCAATGTAAATGGTATTCTTCTCCGTTGCACCAATAAAACTTCTGCCAATAACTCTTCAACATCTCTGAAGATGCCACCAATGGCAATATCGTCTTTTTCGTTGTAATAAGGATTGATGACACTAGCATCCGTGTTTACCATAATCTAACATTTGGGAGGAGGATTCTAAGCTATCCATTGCATTTCAGCATGAGACATAGAGATCAAGTTAGCTCAACAAACATTAACAGATTCTTGAGCATAAGTGATATGTTTCCTGTTAAAAATAAAGGTATTTCTATCCTTCCAGATATGTCAGAGAATAAAGAAGAAAAAGGTATTTTGTAGGACCATTAAACTAAGCATTTCTAATAACTTTACTATCAGCTATATTGGAATTAAACCACTCCCCTGTCATCAAGGTTGTCATCAATAAACTGATGGAAGTAGCCTTATGACATTTCATGTAATCTTGTATGGTAGGATAACGTGTTAGGTGATTACATCAAGTGTATGATTTCTGGTGTATTTGGTCGCATAGCGTCTGTAGTCAATATGTTGCTTGTTGCTTGTTTAAATTCAACGCTTCTATATTTTACTAAGTACGTTTGTATTTACCCTGTTTATTGTACGTTTTCCCCACCCCGAGAAGGTGCTGGCGATGAGTTTGAATTCTTGGTTTTCGTTGAGTAGCTCTCGAGGTTTCCGTTGAAGAAGAATACCACTATGGTTTCAATTTATTGTTTATTGTAAACACTAGTTTTAGAATTTTATTTCAATTTTTTAATAGTTAGTTTTTCTTTTACATGAAGAGGCCAAAGGTTTAAGGGGAAGGGGAACTAGTCCTTAGGGAGGCAGATGCCCCTAAAACCGTCTTCTAAAATGGCCTTTAAGATTACAGGTGTCTCTTCCATAGTAGTAACTCCAAGAGAAGCATATTGTCCCAACCGATGAAGGTGCAACAACCCTCTTGGCCTCCCCCGTGAAAGTGATCCTCACATACCAACCTCCATCCTTCAGATTGTAAATGTCTTGAATAATAGCCATGCTATTCTCTTTTCTGGTTCTACTATTGATGGCCAGAACAACAAGAAGGGAATCAGACTCAACCCATAACGCTAGAACATTATACTTATTATCCAACCGCATTGCTCTTTAATAGCCATAAGTTCTCCAATGTAACTGGTATACTTCCCCATTGCACCAATAAAACCTCTGACCCACAGCCCTACAAAATCTCTGAAGACGCCACCAATGGAAATATTGCATTTTCCATTGCAGTTAGGATTGATCACACTAGCATCCATGTGTACCCTAATCTAACCCTCAAAAGGTGGATTCCAAGCTATCCACTGCGTATTAGCATGAGAGATAGAGATCAAGTTAGCACAACAAACATTACATGTGTGCTAGACGTTCTTTCTGGATAATGACTCGTATCCAGGACATGGGCATCACAGGTACATTAGTTTCTGATCATTGGTACAATATGATATCTCAATCATAAAGACCTATCTTCATGGTCCAATGACTCATGAACGTTTGAATGAGCTAGCTATGATATCAATTGAGATATATAAGGTTGAAAAAGTGATTTTGATGTGCTAGAAGAGCAATGTTGAAGTAGTACTTTGTAATGTTTTGTGAGAACCTATGAATTTGAATTTGGTTTTTATTGAGAAATTTGTTTTCTTATTAGATAGATGTTATCATTTCCTTAAAGAAAAAGAGGAATATCTTGTGTGTAGAATAAACTCTCAAACCTTTGGGTTATTATCCTATATAAAGAGAGTTTATCCAACACTTTGACACACAATTATAGGCACCACTTTTAGAGAGAGGAAAGGGAGAAAATTCAGTTTTCTTGTCTTGGCCATTGAGATAAGAAAAAACTAGGGTTTTTCTTGGAGGCATATTTGTGGAGGTTCGAATGCGGGATCGACGTCCAACAGTCGTCGCATGGAAATAAAACTCAGAAGATCACGGCATCTCGATTTGGTTGGGTAATCTGAAACATTCTTGTATTTTAGATTAATTAATTATGCGTATCAAATCATGGTGAAATCGAAAACCAATTAGTAATTCGTAGTTTCCGACGCGAATGATCGAGTGTCTCGATCGGTGCTGAAGCCTGATTCTCTACTAGAACGGAAAAGGCGAAAAAGCCCAGGACGCAGCTATGGCGACCTACGCTGCGGCGTCACCCTGGAAATATCCACGTCAGGTTTTCGTGATTCAGATCCGGTTCGGGTGTATTGTATTTCCAGCAAATATAATCACATTAATAGGAGAACACACATAAACCATGCGTAAACCAAGGTTTAAGTTACATCCGTAAACCATGCTGCTTTTTGTGTTTAATTTACGTGAGTCTCAAAGGTAGGAGAGCATACATAAATAGTCTAGTCAGCTTAGTAAAGCTGATATATTATTTTTATTAGTATCTTTCTCACTTATTTTCGTCAACTATGCTGAGATGCAGACACTTTGTTAAAAAACGTATGTCAGTGGTAAAGGATTTATTTATTTACGAAACGAAAGATTTTTTTTTTTAAAACAATATAATTACAACCGGACAACCGTCGGAACAATACCAAACTGTTAGGAAATCAACTAGTTTAACGTAGTGGAATTTAAAATTTGATTTATGATCCCAAGATCGACTTCGTTTAATACAATAAACACGTTAAGTTAGTAGACGGTGATTACCTCACTTGATCTATAAGATCGACGCTTTGACCGTCTAGGGAGAGTAGTAGTGCGCGCAAGCCGTCCACGTGTCCGACCTCTATCAATATCCACGCGAGCACCTCGCCGGAATCCTCCTTGGATAGCTACTAGAAAAATCCGGTTGCTAGACCGGCTTTTTTTCTCTCTCAAAACTCTCTAGAATAAGCTCTCTATTTTTCACAAAAATTCTGAACTCTTGGAATTGTGGTGTACTAAAGAGCTAGCCAACCCCTTACTTATATAGGGGAGACCTGTGATAACGCCCTAAATATGACCATTAAACGCACTTTTGTTTACCCCGAATCATGCTCAAGAGGAGATATATAGGCTCGTTATTGTGAGGAATATGTGTCAAATGCTAAGTGCATGGTCCTAGGTTTACAATTCTGCATCTATGTTATTATCTCGTGGATTTGGTACTGTTTCGCCTTGTTTTGTACGTTTTTCAGATGTACTACAATCTAGAGCAGCTGAGGATGGATCTGGATCGAAAGGAGAGCATTAGGCCAAGTGTAGGAAGTCCACGAATAGATCTACCAGAAAAAGGAACAGAAAACTGGGCCGATTAATCGGGGGCCAGGCCCGATTAATGGAGGCCTTGGATGACAAGAAACCGAAGTCTTCCGCCTCTACTAGGTTGGTAAGGGTTTTATTGAGTCATATGTAGGCTATAGCATCTATATAAAGCCACAAATACTGATTGCAATATAATCAACAGATATGTTTTTCACAACTTTTCATATACATTGATAGAATTTCATGAAATTAAGCTTTCTTTAGTTCTTTGGTGATTTATTTTCTGGTTTCCCTCCTTCCACGCCATCTCTAGCTTGAGTAGATCAAGCTAGATCTCCATAACCGAAGGTATGAAGCTTTGAACGTTCCTTTATGTCTTTATTATGGTAGATCTGCTTGTATTTACGTGTTATAGTTAATCTGCATGTTTAACAACCCCATAATTTACATGAATTGATCAGAACGAAGCAATGTAGATTCCAGAATAGGAACCGATGATGTAAGTCAACCTGATGATATAATTTCCGATGATTTACCCCATTTTCTGGTGCAATTAGCGATATTTTGACATCAACTTGAGCAATTTGAATGATGATTGGAACCATATTTTGTGTACATATAATTTGCAGAAAACCATGTTTTTAGTTGTATTATATTACTCCCTCTGTCCCATTTTATGTGTCCAGTTTGATTTTGCATTTTCTGGCACGCTTTTTAAGGTGATGATAACTAAGCCAATTTTGACACTATCTTGATGAAATTACCGCCCAACCTTTCTTCAGTAATTGTAGTGTAAACAAATGAGTAATTTCGTCGAGATAGTGTCAAATTGGCTTAGTTATCATCACCTTAAAATGCGTGCCAGAAAATGCAAAATGAAACTGGACACATAAAATGGGACGGAGGGAGTAGTTATTAGCCGATTTTGTTATCGGATTTACACGTGGTATCTTTGTGTCTATTTTGCAGCACAGATATCATGGTGGGGAGTGTGGATTCTGACCTCATGGTGGCTTTTGATTCTTTTGTGATGATTTTTGTGCTATGGCGAGGATTTCAGCCCCCGAGGATTATTTGATACACATTAGAGGGTTCAATCCAAGCCAGCCGGTAGAATAGATTATGATTATATGATTTCATATAATGATGACTCGCGCCATGTCACCTTGACCCGAGTCAAGGAGTTGTTGAGCATTTAATGCAGGTGTCATTCAGCCAGCTACAACAAACTGGACGTGACCCACGCCAAGAAGCCCTAACCTGCGCCACTAGTGCATTTGTGGGCTTGACCCACGCCAAGATGGAGTGACGTGAGTCAAGAGTGCAGAGTCAGCAAAAGGTTAATCTCTTTTATTCTTCCATTCACATTATCATCAAAAAACACTTTATCTTCTCCAATTTTTTCCATCTTGCAGGCAAACCCCACCCATTGGCTTCCATAGCCGAATTTTAGTAGAAATTAGCACTTGAACTTGATTGTAATAATTAATGATTCTAGTTTAGCTTTGATTTCTTGTTTGAAGGTTTACACACTAGTGTTAGCTCCATTGAAGCTTTTGAGGTTGGATGATGAACACCAACTCGAATTTCATCATTTGAATTGGTAATCTTTAATCTTTATTATCATTCAGTTGTTCTTATGTTTATGAATGTTAATCTTGAGATGTTAATGTTTGTAGACATGAGTTGCTAGGTTTATCTAGCCAAGATTATGTTGTAGTATTAGTTATCCTTTTGGGATTGATTGAGAATGATTGTTTATGTTGGTAGTTTTGATTGTTGTGAAGCTTTGCCTACTTGTACTGCATTGTTTGTTGACATTGGAGTAATTGCCTAGTGTTAGCATTTACACGTTTAACGGATACCGAACGGAGATGTTAGACGTGGGAAGAGGGTAGGTGAACCGGAAGGTAAAATCGACCTCTCGTAGGTATTCGATTTCTTATCCGGGGATAGTTGGCATTGCCATTGCATTCACGGGCGTAGCATACCGAATCATTAGGTTTAGGGCATCTAGACCAAGGAGGAGGTAGAGAGCAATTTCATTCACTCGTATGAGGGGGAATTGCTTGTTTAGGAATGCACCGTTTCACATTTTTCAAACACGAATGGTAGGAAGATAGGAAGTCATTCCCATGACGTTGCAAGAGGATAGCTAGGCTACACATTATCTTGGTTAGCTTCTTTTGTATTTTATCACTACTGTTAATTCAAGCACTTTAATTATGCAATTGATTAATCTTTCACTAAATTGTGACCTAGATCGAAGTAAAATATACTTTTTAGTGTGTAACCTCAAAATGGTGTGTTCCCCGAGGAGACGACCTTGACTCACCAAACTAGACTACAGTCGACCCGGTACACTGGCGGTTAGATTGGACACCTCGTTTTGGCCCATCAAGCTTTCTGGCGCAGTTGCCGGGAATTTTCATTCTTTTTGAGTGAAAGTTACTACTTGTATTAGTCTTAAAATTTTCGAGCATAGGTCAAGTCTCTTTCTAATCATATTTCTGTTTACTTTGTGGTAATTACCATTTGGTAGGTTACCAAGTGCGTTTGATCGTTTTCTTGTTGTTTCACTTTTGTAGTTGATGACTCGGTCCCGAACCGGTAAAGCTCCCCTTACTCCATATCGTTCGGACATTAACACGTACGAAAGACAGTCGAGGGCTGAACATAGAACTGCTCAGTCTAGTGGAGAATCACTTGGTGAAGAATCATCTCGATACTCATCGACTCGAGAAGAGATTGCGGAGAATTTAGAGAATGCACAACTTGAACCCCCACCGGAAGATCCAAATCCTCAACCAAATACCAATAACCAAGGCCAAAATAACCAAAATAATCGAAACAATCGGAACCGGCAAAACCAAAACCAAAACCATAATCAAAACCAAGGCCAAAATGACCAACTTTTGAGACCTCTTTGTGATCAACCTTTGAGAAGAAATGCACCCAATGATCCTATTAGACTACCCAATGAAGGGGCAAATAATTTTGAAGTGAAAGGGCATCTTTTCGGGTTGATCGATAACAAATGCCAATTCGCCGGAGAAGATTTTGAAGATCCACATTATCATCTCTATTCTTTTGAACAACTTTGTAACACAGCCAAGAGTCATGTTTCAAAAAGAATTGACAAGATTGTCTATGTTCCCATACTCTTTGACCGGGAGAGCTAAGGAATGGTTTGTATCTCTACCCCATCATTCATTAACCACTTGGGATGAAGTGCAAAACGAGTTCTTAAAGCAATATTTTACACCCGGAAGGAATTTGAAGTTGAAGGATGCAATAGCTAATTTTGCACAAGGCCCCGATGAAACTTTAGGTAGTTCTTGGGAAAGATTCAAGAAATTGTTGAAGGCTTGCCCCGATCATGGTTACCCATTTGATACGCAAATACAACTTTTCTATAGACAATTGAGGACAGAATCACGTGCTAATATTGACCACGCATGTGGAGGATGCTTGATGTCCCGCAATGCTTAAGAAGTTTATGATGCTATCGAGAGAATTTCAAAGAACCATAGGATGTGGGAAGCCAGAGCTAGCACAAGGAAGGTCAGTGTTACAGAAGGACCAAAGGACAATTCCGAGCTTATGGAAAAAATTGATAAGTTGTCAAAGAAGTTTGACAATTTGCAGTCAAGTAAGAGAATGGAAGGAAACTTTTTGATTGAGAGTAAGAGAGATAATGTTTATGGCAATGATGATGAGATATCTATTGAGATGGAAGAGCCCGGTGACTTACAAGCGGAGGAAGTTAGCTTCATGCAACAACACCGGAATTTGAACAATGCATACTCTAACTCTTTAAATGCTATTAAGAGAGATCATCCGAATTATCGTTGGAATGAGAGCTCATACAAGCAAGGGAAACCACCCTTTGCTCCACAACCATGAAACTCCTACAACACCAATACCTCAACTCAATCACCAAACACTCGTTCTTATCCTCAACCCACCACACAAACTATCCCAATAACCGAGAGTTCCAATCACACAAGAGGAGATAGATGGGACAACACTTTAGATAAACTTTTAGGAGTAGTTACCACTCAAGCTCAGAATATGGAAACTGTTATGACTTCGCTTAGTACAGTCATGAAGGACATGGGAATGATGAAAACAACTAAGAGTGGACATGATGTGAGAATGAAAATGATTGAGGCGTCCATGAGGAATGTGGAGGAACACTTGAGTAGAGAAGGTGAGAGGAACGCTAGTAGACCACCAGGTGGTCTGCCAAGCAATACAGAAAGGAATCCGAGGGGAGTGAATGCTATCATAACCCGAAGTGGAAAGGTTTGTGGAAATCAGGAGTTTCATGACAATCAAGTTGGAAATGAAGTTGAAAATGATTTGCATGATACCGGACGAGAAAGAGTTGAGCGAAGAAGAGGAGGAAATTGTTGATAAGTTTTTGCAGAATGACGGATATGTCAATGTTGGAAAAGAAAGCGATGATTTTGTGAAAGTCCCGAGGATTTTGAAGAATCCGAGAGCAAGTGATTTGAGGACCCTTTTTAAGGTACATGTCTCAGTGACCCCTCCAAGGATGAACTGACACACGCCAATAGTCACTATTCACATTCAGAGAGTTTTGGGCAAAAATTGACCTGCGCCAATAAGGCCATGACGGACGCCAATGAGACCTCGACGTGCGTCAAGGGTGATCCAAGTAAGGCCATGACACACGTCAATGATGCTGTGACGCAAGCCAATTCTCAGCAGGCAGCTTCTAAGAAAGGTAAAGAGAAGGTGGTGCACACCGATAATGAATGGAGGCCACGAGCAGCTCAAACATTGAGAAAAGCTTCCGATGATGCATCAACTGGCGAAGGTAAGGAAGGTATGAACTTTAAACTTAAAGTTATTGATCTTGAGTCATTGCCTTACCCACCTAGAGAAGAAATTAAGAAGAAGAAGCTAGATAAAAAGTATGCTCGCTTCCTTAAACCTTTCGACACTTGAATGTTAATCTTTCAGTCATAGAAGCACTCACTAGCATGCCTGTGTACGGTAAGTTTTTGAAAGATATTCTCACTAACAAGAAGAGGTTAGAGGAATATGAGAACATTTGTCTCAATGAGGAATGCTCCACCGTGTTGCAACATAAGCTTCCACCTAAGCTCAAAGACCCCAGGAGTTTTACTATCCCGTGTGAAATTGGGGGCTTTTTGTTTAAGAGGGTGCTTTGCGACCTTGGTGCTAGCATTAACCTAATATCATATGAGGACTTTATCAAACTTGGAATAGGAAAGTTGAAGAACATCGAGATGACTCTACAATTATCATATAGGTCCATAAAACGTCCTAAGGGAGTCATAGAAGACGTGTTAGTGAAAGTTGATAAGTTCTACTTCCCCGTTGATTTTGTGGTTATGGATATGGAAGAAGGGTATTCAACGCCCCTTATTCTCAGTCGTCCATTCCTAGCCACGGGAAGGACTATGATTGATGTTCAACGTGGAGAATTGATTTTAAGAGTGAATGAAGATGAGGTTACCTTCAATATTTTCAAAGCCATGAAACACCCATATAATTCACGAGAGTCATGTTCTTTTGTTGATGCTCTATCTTGTGTTTGTATGGAGAATGCTAACTTGCAGGTCTTTGAAGATAAGCTTGAAGAGTACCTAGCCTTATCAGTATTTGAATGTGAGAGTGATGATGAGGAAATGGGAGCAGTGATTTCTTATTTGGATGTCGGGCGTATATTCGACAAACAACCGTGGCACCGATATCTGGAATTGGAACATGATGGCCCGTTGTTGAAACCTTCCATAGAGGAGCCACCGAGGAATCTTGAGTTGAAAACTTTACCTCATAACTTGAAATATGCTTTTCTTGAAAATGATAATCTACTTCCTGTTATTATTTCTTCGTCACTAACCAATGTGCATGAAGATTTGCTATTGAGGATGCAAGGAAACACAAGAGAGTATTTGGTTGGACTGTGGCTGACATTCGGGGAATT
This sequence comes from Gentiana dahurica var. dahurica, assembly GCA_024500145.1. NCBI lineage: Eukaryota > Viridiplantae > Streptophyta > Magnoliopsida > Gentianales > Gentianaceae > Gentiana > Gentiana dahurica. Next base: position 29,900,945 of record CM044899.1, on the reverse strand, counting down.
AGTCCTGAAATCTGTGTTCACAACATTATTCTCAACGATGACGCTAAATCATGTGTTCAACCACAACGTCGTTTGAATCCCAATATGCAAGAGGTTGTCAAGAAAGAGGTTATCAAGTTATTGGAGATGGGTATTATTTTTCCTATATCTGACAGTGAGTGGGTGAGTCCTACTCAAGTCGTGCCTAAGAAAGGTGGATTTACCGTGAAGGAAAATGATAAACATGAGTGGATACCAACAAGGGAAGTCATAGGATACCGCATGTGTATTGATTTTCGACGACTCAATGACCATACCAAGAAAGATCATTATCCCCTTCCGTATATTGTCCAGATGTTGGAGCGGTTGAGTGGGCATAAATTCTATTGTTTTCTTGATGGTTATTCAGGCTACTTGCAAATATTCATTGCGGCTGGAGATAGAGAGAAGACGACTTTCACTTGTCCTTATGGAATGTTTACATACAAGAGAATGCCATTTGGCTTATGCAACGCCCCTGCTACATTTCAAAGATGCATGACAACCAATTTTTCTGATATGGTAGAAATATTTTTGGAGATTTTCATGGATGATTTTAGTGTCTTTGGGGATTCTTTTGAAGAATGCCTCTCTCATTTGGAGCGTGTGTTACAGCGATGTGAAGACACGAACTTAGTGCTCAATTGGGAGAAGTGTCATCTTATGGTATCAGAAGGAATTGTGCTAGGCCACAGAATTACTGAGAATGGTGTTGAGGTTGACAAAGCAAATATTGAAGTGATTGAGAAATTACCTCCACCGGTTAATCTGAAGACGTTGAGAGGATTTCTCGGGCATGCAGGTTTCTATAGAAGATCAATTGCGGATTTCTCCCGTATTGCCAAACCTCTCAGTCATCTCCTTGAGAAAGAGGTACCGTTTGTTTTTGATGAAAAGTGCATAGAGGCTTTTGCAACCCTGAAAGAGAAACTAGTTAGCGCAACCGTTTTGGTAGCGCCGGATTGGAATCTACCTTTTGAGTTGATGTGTGATGCAAGTGACCTTGCATTTGGGGCCGTTCTTGGCCAACATCATGGCAAGGTTTTCAAGGCCATTTATTATGCTTCTCACACATTGAACTCCGCTCAAGTCAACTATGCAACAACCGAGAAAGAATTACTCGCCATAGTATACGCCCTTGACAAGTTTAGATCTTATCTTGTCGGTTCTAAGGTCATCGTCTATACCGACCATGCTTCTTTGAAATATTTGTTGAACAAGAAAGATGCTAAACCGAGATTGCTCAGATGGATTCTCCTACTTCAAGAATTTGATATTGAGATCAAGGACAAGAAGGGTAGCGAGAATGTGGTGGCGGATCACTTAAGCCGGTTGGATTTCATTGAAGATGAAGGAAAACGATGAGAGATTGATGATTACTTCCCGGATGAAAAACTCATGATGGTGGATGCTCCTCCGACAATGCAACTTATTCATGCTAGTTCAAAACCAAAGGAGAGCTCACCGTGGTTTGCCAACATTGTGAATTATTTTACATGTGAGTATGTTCCACCTAATTGGACATGGCAAAAGAAGAAGAAATTCTTTCACTATTTGAAATTTTATTATTGGGAAAGACCGAACCTTTTTCGGAGATGTTTAGATGGAATCATAAGAAAATGTGTTCCCGATAATGAAATCTCAAGCATACTCTCCTTTTGCCATGGCCAAGACACCGGAGGCCATCATGGAGGATGGAAGACGGCATACAAAGTTTTACAATGCGGATTTTATTGGCCCGCACATCGTTTTTCACAATCTTGCATTGCATGCCAAAAGTGGGGAAATGTATCCAAGAGGCATGAGATGCCCCTCCAACCTATTTTAGAATGTGAGATATTTGATGTTTGGGGCATCGACTTCATGGGCCCATTCCCTCACTCATTTGGTAATAAATTCATTTTAGTAATGGTCGATTATGTTTTTAAATGGATGGAAGCACATGCTTACCCCACTAATGATTCTAAGGTGGTGCTAAAATTCTTAAAGAAAAATATTTTTACTCGATTTGGCACTCCCCGGGCTATCATTAGTGACCGTGGCTCACACTTTTGTAATCGACCATTCACTAAACTTCTTGAGAGTTATGGTGTAAGACACAAAGTCGGCACACCGTATCACCCGCAAACAAGTGGGCAGGTTGAAGTGTCAAACCGTGAGGTAAAACAGATTATTGAAAAAACGGTGGACACTAACCGTAAGAATTGGTCGGTAAAGCTTGACGATGCACTTTGGGCCTACCACACCGCTTTTAAAACACCTATTGGATGTTCACCATACAGATTAGTTTTTGGCAAGTCTTGTCATATGCCCGTTGAATTGGAGCACCGAGCTTATTGGGCTATAAAGTTTCTCAACTTTGTCCCCGAGCTTGTAGGAGATCATAGGTTGCTCCAACTCACCGAGATTGACGAGTTTCGCCTTGATGCATACGAGAATGCCCAAATTTTAAAGGAACAAACCAAGTCCTTCCATGACCGGAAGATCTTTGATCGAGAGTTCCATGTAAACGATAAAGTGCTCTTGTATAACTCACGTTTGAGATTGTTTCCAGGCAAACTTAGATCGAGGTGGACAGGTCCATTCATTGTTACGAAGGTGTATAAATCTGGTGCAGTTGAGCTAAATGATGGAAAAATGACATTTGTTGCCTATGGTCATCGCATTAAGCATTTCGTCGAAGGAGAGGGCACACCGTGAAAAGAGGAGGTGTTGTTCCTCGAAGACCCCCCATTGGACTAAAAAAATTGCATAGTCTAGCTATAGACTATAAATATAGCACACCACGGGTACTATCTTCCAGTTACCTTTTAAGCATTATCTTTTGGTTGGCTTATGTGCTTATATGATATGTGTTTAATTGAGTAATTGTGATAGTGTCCCAATTTGACAATCTGTATAATTCCATCATCTTTACCGTATAATCTCGTCGAGCCAACGACGTAAAACAACAGCGCTCCCGGGAGGCAGCCCGTTTTGCGATAATTGTATTTATTCTATTGTTATTTTGACAAGTTTGGTGAACTTTAGCATTTTGGAATTAATTGCTTGGTTAAGAGTCTCTTGACTCACGCCAAGGCACCTTGACTCACGCCACCAATCACTGTAGACATACAGAGAGTTTGGGCAATTTTAGTGGCGTGAGTCAGTGTGCCCTTGACGCGAATCATTGGGTGTCATCTAGGGCTTGACCTGCGTCAATAGCTTTTGACGCGCGTCATGGGGCAGTTTTTGAATAAAAATACGGTTTTCCTCTCTTCTCTCCCCTCCATAACTCCCATTTTAATCGAATTTACCCTCTTGTCTCCCCATTTTTCTTCAGTTTTTCTCCCCCAACTCCACAACTTCCTCCATTTATCACAACCCTTCATAACCCACTCTTTCTCCATTCATTTTCTTCTATTGGTTTGGGAAAGTGAAGACTCATTCTTGCTTCTAAGGCATAATTGCTGCATTTCCGGTCACCTACATAGCTTCCGGCGATCTCCATTTTGTCTGCGGTGTTCATCATTCCAACAAGGTATTTTGGCTTAGTCCACATTTTTCAGTTTAATCTCATTTAGTCATTTTGATGCTTTGAATTTTTGAAACCGGAGGAAGGGCTGAATGTTCTCTTTTGTTGTTTTGTTTGGACGGTTGTTACCCCGTAGCCATGTCTGAATCATCTGCTCATACTAGTGGTCGACCGGGTGACCAGAGTAAGAAGAGGAAAGCCCCTGCCCTTAGTGAAACTGAACCTGTTGTCTCTTTTCCCTCAACACCCTTTGGTAGGAGAGCAAAGAGGCTTTTTGTTTCGTTTTTCAGTCAGTGCACGTTGCATTTCGAGCACGGAATTGATTTCAAGTCGGTTAGTCCTAGGATTCAAAAAATTGTCACAGACCGTAAGTGGGAATTCCTAGCGGCTAACCGTACTTCTACGGTCAATGGAACAATCATGGCTGAATTCTATGCTAACCTAGCCGCTGATCCTATTGAGGCAGCCAAGGGTTCCGTACCCGTGCGTACGTGGTAAAGACGTCGCTTTTTCAGTCACGGTTATCAATAATTTCTTTGGTATTCCCGAGATCCCTGCCGATACCATCTTTTCTAATGTTTGGAAGTTAAGTGAGGAGGGAAATTTGTGGGCTAAGGCTCGGGAGGCTAAACCTATCTCTGTCCGTCCGCCACGTGGGTAGGTAAGCGTTTCAAGTATGGTCAGGCGATTAAGGATGTGAGGGTGTTGAAACATTTCATTAGTCATAATATCATCCCATCCCTCAAGGTTAACACTTTCAATTATACCGAGTCCTGTCTGGCCCTTGCTATTTTCACCGACCCTATGGATATAGGATACTACATGTATCAAGGAGCGGTGGACTTCGCCATGAATTGCCAGTAGAAATATGCCCCTACCCTGGCTGATTCATGAGCTTTATGCTCTTGCCGCAGTCCCTAGTTTGTCTGATGATACCTTGTTCCCTCCAGTTACTCTTATGATTGGCCCTAGTATCCCAGAGAATGTTAAGCCGTCCGATCCATCTTCTGAATTCTCTGTCTCTAGCAGTGCTCCGCATCCTGTTGATGTTCCTACCTTCGGTCCACCATTCTCGTCGCGTCCCCACATTCATGATTCAGTCGTGAGAGCTAGGTTTGAGTTACTTGAGTCTGAGATGGCAGTTGTGCGTGGAGCATTGGTGGCAGACGACACCAATTCTAGGATAGGATTCGAGAGTGTGCTGCGTGGCTTGAACAATTTAAGGATTGGTTCCCGTGGTCATCGTTCCTTTGATGAGATTTGTCATCCTGGTTTTACGGATCGAGCCAACGATTTTGATACACCCATGGAGGACGACTATCCGATCCCTGTTTGGATTCAACCTTTTCCTAGACCAGCAAGACCTCCACCCCATTCCGTGGCTCCGGGTAGAACTTCTGCCTTTTCTTCTGCAGGTACAGGTTCAGGCGGTGCTGGTTTTACCGCTTTTGCAGGACAGGGTTTGTCAGGTTCGATGATTACGTCCATTGGTGACGGAGCTGGCAGTTCATCTTTTCAGTCTATGCTATCCGCTGGTTTTCCGGATTTTCCTATTCAGATGTTATCCAATCCTTATGCGGTGATGATCAGGGTGCTGGCTTATTTCATCCTTCGACGATCCCTCCTACCAGTACGATTACTCATTTGGCTGCTCACGTGCTTCTTGATGAAGATGATGAAGAGGAGCTTCTTCTTGCTTCTTCTGCTATTCCCGTGTCCTCTACCGATGTCGTTTAGTGCTTTTGTTCACCAGACTATGTTTATTTTTGTTGTCTAGCCGCATGTGGCTTTGTTTTTTTATTCTGCAGTTTGTGTCGTTTTGTTGAACTATTTTGTCGTTTTGATCTTTCTTTGGATGTTGCAAATGTTGTTTCGTTTTGTGATTGTTGCTATGTATTCAAAATGCTACTAGTGTGTTGAAGTTTTTGTTCTTATCTATCTGCCCAGCATTGTTAAATTATCTGTGCTTAGCTCCTTGTGTAGTGATAATTGTGACTAGTTTGGGTTAGATATTTCAGTCCAGGTGTTCTTGACATGCGTCATTACCTTTTGGCGTGTGTCAGTGTCTTTTGCCTCCTTGACGCGCGCCACCCCTCCTTGACGTACGCCATTGCCTTTGTCCGCACCTTGCACAACACGACAAGCTTGGCGTACGCCAATCTCCCTTTGGCGCGCGTCAACCGACTTGACAACCATCAGTCATGCCTCTGCCACCACAGAACCCTAGGATCAGTCTTTTTCTCCTTTCATCATGTCTTCTCCCCAAGCTGATCGTCGCGTGCTTTTCTTCGATGTGGCTGGTGCAGACGCCGTGCACAACTACACCGAACTCTTCAGTCGTCGTCCCATTCTCTTGGAACGAGGTGTAAACTCCAAGAAGCTTTCAGATTTGACTGAGTATCGCATAGAGTGGGGAGGATGGAATCGTTTGGTCGCACCACCATGAGGGCGTATCAACGAAACTATTGTTCGCGAGTTCTACGCCATGTTGTCAACCAAGCCTGAAGAGCGGTCCACCAATTCGATCATGGTTCGTGGAATTGAAGTGCCCTTCCACTGGATGGATATCAATGATGCTTTTGGCCTCTCTTCCACCACCGTTGCTCCTCATCAACACTATGAGATTAAGTGGGGCCTCAACAACATTGGCAGTTTCATGGCTCATCTCTCTACTGCTACTGTTGCGCTTTTTACGGGACGGCAAGGTCTTGGGGTGGACTATTCTGTTTCTGCTCTTTCTCCTGAGACGCGGGCGTGGAAGCGTTTTATCAACAACCGCATTCTCCCCACAGACAACTTCGAGACATTGACGGACAACGAGTTTCTTTTGCTTTCGCAATCAGGCGCGAGGTGTATATCAATTGGGGTCAGTTGATCCATCAAGTTGCATGGTCCTATGCCAGGCCTACGTGCACTTTCCCCTTCATTCCCTTTGCGTGGCTGATCTCACATTTGTGCACTCGTGTAGCCCGAGTCCCCACCTACTCTCACGATGAGTTTTTCCCTAGTCCGGTGGCACGTCGTGGTCTTGGTCCCCGAGATATGCTTGGTGCTTCCCCGTCTTCTGATGAGCCTGATGTTGAGCCCGAGGTCGAGTCTGATTAGTTCGCATGTTTGTTGGTTGGTTGGGCTGGTTTGCAGTTTATTTGGTTATCTCTTGATGTTGCTTTGAATCTTTGTTGCACTTTCCCTTTGCTGTTGAAAACAATGCTTTTGCAATCCTAATAATGTAATATATTTGTCTTTATTTTCATTGATTTTGCTTGTTTCCATTTTCATGCCTTTGTACAAATCTTTTAGCTATTACCCTGCATGAAAAACCCTCCCTTTGTTGACTTTTTGCACTACTGACCTATGTCAATGATGGTTTGACGCACGCCATTGCTCTTGATTTTGAGAATGATGCGCGTCACCCCAATGTTGGCGTGCATCATGTTTTCCTGGCAAACTCTCTGTATTGCAATAGTAACCTTGACTTGCGCCATTTTGTTCTCGGCGTGCGTCACAAGGCTTACTTGGCCCAGATTTTGCCCTAATTTTGTTTATGTTCATATCATTCATTTTACTCATGCTGATTCTCTGTTGTTTCCCTAACTATATCTTCATTACTCACTTCGCATTGAGGACAATGCCAACTCGTAAGTGGGGAGTGGGAGTATAGTTAGTTTAACAACGGGTAATGCCCCGAATTACTTCAGAAAAAGCTTAGCTTTGATCATCCCCGAGAAATTTAGAGCTGTATAAATTATCTTTTGGCATAAATTACGATCCGGTAATTTGATGGAACGAGTATTTCAATAAAACGAGTAACTTTGACGAAACATAGTTGCATGTTATCCACAAATCTTTGTTGGTAGTGTAATCCATTGTGCACGTATATTCTAATTTCGGTGTTAACAAACAACCTTTCATGAAATTGTGAATGCATACTCTAATTTGCATCCTGAATTTAGGAATGTTATTCTTTTGAGACGAAATAACAGGTGTTTGGAATCGGAATATGGATGACAATTTTTGGCATTACTTTGACCAACCATAGCCAAATGGCCTTCCTAGAATAATGCTTTCCTTTTTGTCCCCGTCTTATCCTTGTAGAGTGGTGAGACCCCACTCGAACTAGCCGTTCGTATTTAGCCTCATTATAATCCAACCCTTACCCAAAATTTTGGTCTACATTCCTTTGGCCTCCCGCAAGCATAGAAAGAGTCTAGTAATTCTAAGAGCGGTGGAGGGGACTAAGAGTTGGATGGAAGTGCTAGTAGGTTGAGATGGCATTTTGTGAAGTTGGTTTAGAAACCATTGGTGTGGTGTTATCATCAAAAAAAAAAAAAACCAGCTTCTTTTATTTTGTATATATATCAAGAGTTGAGTAAAAGCTTCTAACAAATCAACTCAATTCAAAGAGAAGGCTACAAGTTGTAAATACATCACCATCAATAATGAGTCATTGAAGGCGATTTTGAAGCAATTCGCAAGAACCAAAGTGATGTACGGGTAGGAAGTGACTAATTTGGAAGAATGGTATCGTGAAGGAGAAGGTGCGGATTCTTGCTATCTTGCCTTATTCTTTTGATTATCCTTTTATTTGCTTTCGGTTAGCCACTACCCTAGCCTGAACATTACAAGCCGATTTGTCAACTACCTGACCTAATTCCTGGATTCCGAGTACCTCATTAGTGGAGATTGATCTCATTCCTAAGCTTAGGGTTGCATCTTTTGAGTAAGGCTTGCATGATTTCATGATCGTTGGTTGATAACAAGCTTGACGATATTCACTCACACACTCCACTACTTCCTCAGATCGTGGAGAACATGTCCTTGTGATTTTGATAGGTTGCATCGCCTAATTGGATCCTCAATTCTTGATGTTGAATGATCGTACTTTTGTGTTTCTTGATAACCTTATCGCTCTAGTTGCTCGAGGATGAGCAAACGTTAAGTGAGGAGTGGTTGATGTAAGTCAACCTGATGATATAATTTCCGATGATTTACCCCATTTTCTGGTGCAATTAGCAATATTTTGACATCAACTTGAGCAATTTGAATTATGATTAGAACCATATTTTGTGTACATAGAATTTGCAGAAAACCATGTTTTTAGTTGTATTATATTAGTTATTAGCCGATTTGTTATCGGATTTACACGTGGTATCTTTGTGTCTATTTTGCAGCACAGATATCACGGTGGGGAGTGTGGATTCTGACCTCAGGGTGGCTTTTGATTCTTTTGTGATGATTTTTGTGCTGTGGCGAGGATTTCAGCCCACGAGGATTATTTGATACACATTAGAGGGTTCAATCCAAGCCAGCCGGGAGAATAGATTATGATTATATGATTTCATATACTGATGACTCGCGCCATGTCACCTTGACCTGAGTCAAGGAGTAGTTGAGCATTTAATGCAGATGTCATTCAGCCAGCTACCGCAAACTGGACGTGACCCACGCCAAGAAGCTTTGACCTGCGCCACTAGTGCGTTTGTGGGCTTGACCCACGCCAAGATGGAGTGACGCGAGTCAAGAGTGCAGAGTCAGCAAAAGTTTAATCTCTTTTATTCTTCCATTCATATTATCATCAAAAAACACTTTATCTTCTCCAATTTTTTCCATCTTGCAGGCAACCCCCACCCCTTGGCTTCCATAGCCGAATTTTAGTAGACATTAGCACTTGAACTTGATTGTAATAATTAAGGATTCTAGTTTAGCTTTGATTTCTTGTTTGAAGTTTTACACACTAGTGTTAGCTCCATTGAAGCTTTTGAGGTTGGATGATGAACACCAACTCGAATTTCATCATTTGAATTGGTAATCTTTAATCTTTATTATCAATCAGTTGTTCTTATGTTTATGAATGTTAATCTTGAGATGTTAATGTTTGTAGACATGAGTGGCTAGGTTTATCTAGCCAAGATTATGTTGTAGTATTAGTTATCCTCTTGTGATTGATTGGGAATGATTGTTTATGTTGGTAGTTTTGATTGTTGTGAAGCTTTGCCTACTTGTAATGCATTTTTTGTTGACATTGGAGTAATTGCCTAGTGTTAGCATTTACACGTTTAACGTATACCGAATGGAGATGTTAGACGTGGGAAGAGGGTAGGTGAACCGGAAGGTAAAATCGACCTCTTGTAGGCATTCTATTTCTTATCCGGGGATAGTTGGCATTGCCATTGTATTCATGGGCGTAGCATACCGAATCATTAGGTTTAGGGCATCTAGACCAAGGAGGAGGTAGAGAGCAATTTCATTCACTCGTTTGAGGGGGAATTGCTTGTTTAGGAATGCACCATTTCACATTTTTCAAACATGAATGGTAGGAAGATAGAAAGTCATTCCCATGAAGTTGCAAGAGGTTAGCTAGGCTACACATTATCTTGGTTTGTTTCTTTGGTATTTTATCACTACTGTTAATTCAAGCACTTTAATTATGCAATTGATTAATCTTTCACTAAATTGCGACCTAGATCAAAGTAATATAGACTTTTTCGTGTGTAACCTCAAAATGGTGTGTTCCCCGAGGAGACGACCTTGACTCACCAAACTAGACTACAGTCGACCCGGTACACTGCCGGTTATATTGGACACCTCGTTTTGGCCCATCACCGACGGCCCCGATTAACCGGCGGTCTTTACCGATTAATCGTGGCCATTTATAGGCACCCTAATCTGGAGATTCAGCGTCAGCTACGTTGATCGACATGATTAATGAAAATGATTACTTAGGTTTGGCCAATCTGATATTTGATCATAATATATTAACATGAAGGACTGTTAGTGAAGTGTTAATTAGGACATAGTCTTGATGGATCCCTAGGAACGTGCTAGTCATAGTCGAGCTGCTTAGGGAGGTTTTCAATCTTGAGCCGACATCTCTAAAACTTATTGCGTATGAACTAATACAACCAACGAAGGTGGTTAGTTGCATATAGATTGTCTGATGTCCTTACAGTGGAAGTAGATAGAGTTAGGAGATTGCACCCATAGCTAAACTGAATTAAAACGTTCGATTAATTTAGGGAAATTATGTGGGGAAGTAAACATAAGGATTAACTACACCAAGTTAGTAGATAGGTGGGGATGGGGAGGAATACCATGTTTCTTTCTATGTTATTGTTGGTCAATGACCGTATTTGTCTTCTCAATTAGGGTAGATTGGTTTATACTTGAGTTGCATTGTCTTTGTGTGATCGACCTTGATTCGCCGTTGCTATGCTATAAGTTAACCTAGTACTCATGCTAGTATAAGCGACATAATGCTCGACATCAATTTTTTGGCGCCGTTGCCGGGGACAATGGCCAATTTCGAGAATAAACTTATTTAACTCTTATTAAGAAGTTGTTGTTTTTCTTTTATTTTTATTTTTTTAGGATTTGAGTCGTCCTGCAATATACCTGCATTGTTTAGATGCCAGCATAAGAAATTCTGAGCCCGATTAATTGTGGGGTACCCCCGATTAATCGCGGTCTAGAAAATCGAGTTCTTACATATCTCTGTAAGTTTTAGTTAGTAGGTCTGAACCCAACTGAGGCGGAAGTTTCTAACCTTTTTGTTTTTTTTTGCTTTGTCTTTTTAGCAGGAATTACAAGACACTTCAGAAATTTGTCCAGCAGAATTTGGGAAAGCAAAACGAGTCAAGCACTATGCCTCGTGTAGTGTTGAAGATCAAACCGATTTCTATGTATCCAAGCTCAAAGGTTAGATAGCAGTATGAGGTAGATAAGAAGCGAGTGGAAGTGGAGATAGAGGTACTCAAATGAGAAGCATATGAGGACCCAAAGGAGTACGGAGCCTATCGCTCAGGTGAGTTCCCTATTGAATTAATTGACATATCTTTGATTATGATTCCGACGATCCTGAAGAGGACCTTGATACTATGTTTTCCGAGCCCGAGGACTTCCCGGACTCGGATACAGTAGTAAACTTAGAAGACCCAGGGACGTTTCGACTCCCAATATCGATTAACGATGTATCTACAGGTTTAGGACTCTGCGACTCTGGTTCGAGTTGCAACATTCTTCCTTTTCATTCTGTCAAAAAGAAAAGATTCAGGTAACCTTGGACCAGACACGGTCCATGACTTTTGTCGATCGTACCCGAGATATGCCAGCCGGTTTGCTAAAGGATTGCAAAATCAAGACATGAGGATTCACGTTCCCTATGGATTTCATAGTCCTAGATGTACCAGAAGACCCAAGTACGCAAGTTTTATTAGGACGGCCTTTCTTAGAAACAATCCGAGCTATCATGGATTTCGATAATGGGGAGATCACTCAAAGGATGAATAATGATGCAGTAACTGTTAAGATCCTAGAACCCCTAGACAATAGGCCTGAACGCTGTATGATGACCTATGGTTCTAGAGATGTGAAAATTGTGGAGATAGAGGATGAGAGGTCTAAGCATCGAGAGGTTCTTGTAGAAACCTTTGAGCATGAGTTTATGAAAGTACTGCTGAGAGAACAAGAGGAAAAGGGCCACAACAAGATGCTCACGGAAGTCAGTGCTTTCGTTATGCATAGTGATGAGGTAGAGCCGAAAAAGGAAAATATGGAATCCTTAGACACTAAGGTTAAGTCTCGAAGCAGGGGTAGTCCTAGTGCACGAGCAAAAAGGGCAAAGCGTGCCAGGAAGAGAGCTCAGAAATTTTCTGTGAAAAACTGACATATAACACTCCTAGACGATAAGAAAGAATGTCTCTTTCTCGGCTTAAAAAGCAAAGGAGAAGCACATATTGAACAAGAAGGGAAGTGCATGACAGTTAAGACCTCGAGAGTGCAAGTTTGGTGAGTTAAAGCCCCTACCCTTGATTGAATGAGGATCCGAAGACAGTCGAGCTAGCGACTATAAACTCAGAACTACCTCTTGAACTTTTATTTAGGAAATGAGTCAATAAAAGTAACCGGATGAAATGACGAGCTTTTTTCAACCTACCACACCCCTAGGCTTGAAACCGATGGATGTTGGGAAGGTTTTTTTACTCGTTATGGATTCTAGTGAAGTAGGTTAGGATGGAGTCGTAAATAACAAAAGAAAGAGTAAGGACTAGTGATTAGAGGTCAGGTTTGGGCAGCAAGTTAGTGAAAGGTGTGCAGAACAGGAAATAAGAAAATTTGGAAAAAAGTTGTCCACGATTAATCGGGCATCCCACCCGATTAATCGAGCTAAGTTTTAATTTGTCGATTTTTGCATGTTAGATTTAAGATCCGACCCTTCGATGACACGTGACAGACACGCGTTGCATCGGTCAGCCTTAGTCAGAACACCCGTCCCTTTTCCCCTCTTTTCTATCATTTCCCCCTTCCCAAACTCCACCATTACTCCACCTCTTCAATTCCATCAATCACACATCAATCCTCACACCACCATTACTTCTCTAACCCACTATCCAACTAAACCCTTCCATCTCCTTCCATTTTACCTATTTAAACACCCATTCATCACCATACTTCTTCATCTTCAACTACATCCTTCATCATCATCATAAATTTCTCCCTTTCTGTTTCATCTTCATAAATCTCGGCACCCATCACCACCATTACCATCTCCAATATTAAACCTTTCCTTTCCATTATCCACCATCTCAAACATCTAAAAAACTATTTTCTATTATTTGCTGCTGTGTTGCTGTAACTTTGTTGTTGCTGCCATTCATCGTGTTCCATCTTCAGCAGCTCTGTTTCAGAAAAGAATCTAAAAAATTTGGTCCGATTAATTGGAAGTACCTGCCGATTAATCGTGGATTGTTTTTTTCCAGCAAACCAGCTATCTCTGTTATCAGCATTCATGGGTCCGGAATGTAGCAGGACTATTCGTCGTCCAAGCGGTCATCAGTTTGTCTATGGTGATGCCAAACCCTTGATAGACGGGGTTGAGAAATTCGATTAATTGGAGATCTATGAGTCGTTCTGAGGTCATTGGAATGGCCGACTTATTATTCGTGAGCGCGGTATCGACTTGAAGGATTGTGGCACTATCTTGCGTAGAGCCATGAAGTATCATGATATCGTCGATATGGTAGAGGCACCAAGCCGGTTCAATGCTACGGTGGTGCGAGAATTCTATGCCTATTTAGCCCACAACCCAGGAGCTACATTTCCTATGATCCGAGGGGTGAAGGTTGATTTCACCATCGAGTGGATCAACAAATACTATGTGGTGCACAACCCACCTGTGGGCCCAGATGAGTATACATCATCCTCCAATGTTAATGATCTGGAAAGGATGTAGATGATTGCTGACTACTTCGGGGTGGTATGGAAGAGAAATCAGATGGGAGTCCCAACCATTTTCCTGGAAATGACCTATCTTAGGATAGGAAGATGCTGAATAGATTAGTCTGCTCTCGCCTTCTGCCAACCAAGCATACAACCTCTATTACACCAAAGTGGGCAGAGTTGATGTTCTACCTGGAGCAGGAATCTCCAGTTAACATCGGCATCCTGATGAACAGCCTCATTCAGGATATTGCTGATGAGTCTGAGCGAGAGTTGCTGCCTTATGGCCTGATGATAGATATGTTTGCTGTGGACAACGAGGTTCCGGTTCTCGTGAGTTATGATTGGGAAGAACCTGATTCTAAGATAAACTCGTAGTCGGTTTCACGAGCACCTAGACGAGTGGTTCAGAGAGCTGAGAGAGAGCGCACTCCGGTTCACGGGGGGACTCGATCTCAGAGAGCTCTGATAGAGGAGAATGCGAGAGAGATTGTGAGTTCGCATCGCAAGACGGATCGTATGATGGACTTTTAGGTATTCCTCCTTCAACCCCACCACTAAGAACTGCCCCACATCACGGAGCATCCTCTTCTGTAGCCACGGCCTCCAGTTCTGGACCACCTCCCAGTTACGAACCTCGGGGCGATTTACCTGAGGGCTGGGAGGAATATTTTGATGAGGACTAGTTTATTTCTATTTCTTGTTGTTGATTTCTTTGGTATTTTTATTTTTATTTTTTTATTTTGTTTTTATTTCCTATCGAGTAGTACAATGTCATACTTTTATTAATAATATAATAATTTTGTCGGCTTAATTGTTTTGGAGTTATTTTATTTCTCTTTTACTGCCGCATTTTTATTATACGGTTATTGTTACCCATCTTCTCTTGGATTGTACACATTATTTAGCGTAGATTTTCGACGACTTCTCTGTGCGGCCCACAACGATTCATGTAGATCCATCTACCTTCCTTGCTCCGTGCTTAACGAAGCTAAGTTCCTTTTTGTTTTCTTTTTTAATCTTCTCATTGGGGACAATGTTTCGATTAAAGGAGCGTCACTTAGATTTTTAACATCATATTTCAAGTTGCTTGATTATCTTGATTCTCTTTGATGCACTTCTCACCGCCTAGACTTTGATTCGTTTCAAGTAAAAAATTGAGCTAACCAATTACATCCTTGTTCCACACCGCATAGGTGAGATTCAGGTACACTTCTGAAGTAGTGACGTATTAACCGTATATTCTGTTTATGAACCACCATTTTAAGCATGTATAACTCACTTCTTCAGTATGTAGTATAGATGACGCATTATTCAATTTATTATGAAAGACGGAGCATGTGTTATGTTGCATGAAGTAGTGACTTATTAATTATTATTCTACCATTGCATTCAATTTTTGAGCACGCAATCTGAGTGAGAAGTATGTGGATACAATGAAGAGTTATCTTAGACCGGGAATCGATACTTGTCGGTGGACATACTTTAACCAATTGTTGTAGGATGAGGGAAGAAACTTGAATGCCGCACGAGGTAAACAAGGACAAAACGACTTGCGAGTGAGAGCGAAAAAGAGTGAGAAATCTGCCCAAAAGAGAGAAAAAAAAAGGAAAAAAAAAAGAACAAAAAAGAGAAGTATTTAATAAAGGCTGTGAGGGAAGCAAACTCCTAGCAAAAAGAGAACGGCCCTTGCATAAAAAAAGAAACAAACGAGGTCCTAAGAGTAATACTCCGTCCACAAGTCCGCCCGGCCCAAGTAAGGTTTCATGTTGTTTGCCTGAGTCTGAAGACAAGAGGAGTGATTGTGCACATTGATAAGTAATGATTGTGTGGTCGCTATAACTTCATTCTTTTCTTGAATGCGCTATCACAAAGGATTTATCACACGACACATTGATACATAGGTAAGTGATGATTAATGGGGAACTTAAGGAATGATGCGTGATATATGTTCTGCCAAACATACTTGTTGATATAATGCGATTCTGTCTGCATCACGGTTGTTTGAGAGTTATTGCACACACATATTGGTTCTTGACATGGATGTTGTTTATTGTGTTACTGATGGATATGAGCTGGCATGATCTTTATCCTGGCTATGTGAGGCCTTGTTTACTTTTCGCCTTTTTGTTTGGGACGATCAAAAACTAAGTGGGGGGTAGTTGATAACGCCCTAAATATGACCATTAAATGCACATTTGTTTACCCTGAATCATGCTCAAGAGGAGATAGATAGGCTCGTTATTGTGAGGAATATGTGTCAAATGCTAAGTGCATGGTCCTAGGTTTACGATTCTGCATATATGTTGTTATCTCATGGATTTGGTACTGTTTCGCCTTGTTTTGTATGTTTTTCATATGTACTACAATCCGGAGCAGATGAGGATGGATTTGGCCGAAAGGAGAGCATTGGGCCAAGTTTAGGAAGTCCAAGAAAAGATTTGCCAGAAAAACGAACGAAAATCTGGGCCGATTAATCGGGGCCCAGGCCCGATTAATGGAGGCCTTGGAAGACAAGAAACTCTACCGCCTTTACTAGGTCGGTAAGGGTTTTAGTGAGTCATATGTCGGCTATCACATCTATATAAAGCTACAGATACAGATTGTAATATAATCATCAGATATGCTTTTCAAACCTTTTCATATACATTGATAGAATTTCATGAAATAAAGCTTTCTTTAGTTCTTTGGTGATTTATTTTCTGGTTTCCCTCCTTCCACGCCATCTCTAGCTTGAGTAGATCAAGCTAGATATCCATAACCGAAGGTATGAAGCTTTGAACATTCCTTTATGTCTTTATTATGGTAGATATTCTTGTATTTACGTGTTATAGTTAATCTGCATGTTTAACAACCCCATAATTACTTGAATTGATCAGAATGAAGCAATGTAGATTCCAGAATAGGAACCGACGCCCCCGATTAATCGGTGGTCTTTACCGATTAATCACGGCCATTTTTAGGCACCCTAATCTGGAGATTCAGCGTCAGCTACGTTGATCGGCATGATTAATGAAAACGATTACTTAGGTTTGGCCAATCTAATATTTGTACATTGTAAATTAACATGAAGGACTGTTAGTGAAGTGTTACTTAGGACATAGTCTTAATGGATCCCTAGGAACGTGCTAGTCATAGTCGATAGCTGCTTAGGGAGGTTTTCGATCTTGAGCCGGCATCTCTAAAACTTATTGCGTATGAACTAATACAACCAATGTAGGCGGTTAGTTGCATATATATTGTCTGCTGTCCTTACAGTGAAAGTAGATAGGGTTAGGAGATTGCACCCGTAGCTAAACTGAATTAAAACGTTCGATTAATTTAGGGAAATTATGTGGGGAAGTAAACATAAGGATTAGCTACACCAAGTAAGTAGACAGGTGGGGATGGGAAGGAATACCATGTTTATTTCTAAGTTATTGTTGGCCAATGACCGTATTTGTCTTCTCAATTAGGGTTGATTGGTTTATACTTGAGTTGCATTGTCTCTGTGGGTTCGACCTTGATTCGCCGTTGCTATGCTATAATTTGACCTAGTACTCTTGCTAGTATAAGCGGCATAATACGCGACATCAACCTGCGCCCCACTAGTCCCCAATCCCATTAGGAAAAGCTTCTGTGTAGGATAAGGAGCAAGAAAACCTTTTACTAGTAAAATAAGGAAAATAGATATTCTTGATTTATCTCATTTAATTTAATATCTCATATTAAATAAATCCAAGATATTGCCAATATCTAATATTGATTATCTTTATCATATTACCACAAATCTATTTATACAAATCCATTAATATCTAATATTAATATATGATAATACTATTAATTAAATTGCACAATCCAATTGTATTTTATACACTAGAAAGTGGCGCCCCATATAGCCATTAAATGGCTTCCGGAATATTCTTTAATTAATCAACACAATTAATATCTTATATTTAATTTATTCACAATAAATAAATACCACCATATTAATTTAATCACTATAACACTTTATAGTCAAGATAAACTTTCCTTATTTGGTTATCACTATAACCGCATTTTAATCCGGCTAGATGTTCTTATTTGTGTTACCCGATAGGCTTCCGAATATGTTGGCCGTAGACATAAAGTGCAATTACGAAAATGCCCTTCATACCCGACGATCACAAAATAGCGTCTAGCAACACATCGTGACCCCCAATCATCGGAAGAGTCAAAAACAATTACTACTACCTTTCATGTGAACAGTTACCTTGTAAATAGAATCCTATCGCTGTAATAATATCCATACAATCGTATCTTGAGTGTCGATTCATCAACGATTGTATCTTATAATCTGGATATCATGCTATCTCAGAATAACTTATTTACTCCACTTTGCAAAGATTCACGAGAGCTAGACATTCCTTATAATGAGGCCATTTCAGATATTTACTCCTACTAATAGGATACGCGATTTCCGGACGAACAAACATGTGTTCTACGCATGCTTCATTATCAAGCCCGAGCACTACCAGATGATCACCCCGTGGCTAGGGGAAACCTCAACAGTGTCAAAGCATGACAATCCACACCGTGATGCCATGAAGAATCCGGTCTCAGGAAAATTACATAACTGCCATATACCGCGACACTTAGTGTAAGTGGGTCAGTCCAACGTACGCATTCTCTAATACACGTCCACGTACAGTCCAAATGTCTTCACACTTTGATAGACGAGATCTATCCCTATCTTCAAGAAGATAGAAGACATGTAATACGTGCTAGTCTAATTGTACTATCAATGTCCCGATTGAAAGTACATACGACTAGAGACATTTAAGTATCAAACATATTAAAGTGATTAGAGATTTCATCAACCATAATCACCATCATGGTTTCCCTATCACAGTTTAATACTAAGGACGCTACTATATATTCAATAACATAATTGGTTCATAAAGATAAACAAAATATATAAGAACAAAAGTGCTTTTATTCATCATAATAAAGTTACTACATGAACTAAATAGACTGTAATTGACCCGACCTGGTCAGATCCGGTCCAACCCGATTGGGTTTAGGACACTATTTCAACACGAACAACCGTCGGACCACCACCAGCCTACTACTGGACAAACCAACACTAACCGTCGGACCAAATACTGTCTCGTTAAAGAGAAACTGATTTGGTGAAAAATGAAAATGGAAACAATCCGATATATGGAGGACGTCCATAACCAACTCGCAAGACAACCACCACCACCACCCAGTAGTAACCGTAACGACTGACAAGCCCGATGAGTACCAAAGCCACCCGGGATCTACAAACATACCACAAAAACATAAAAAGAAAACAACTATCCTGAAACTACCAACGCCAAGATCACCAAAAAGAAAAGTAAGAACCGCTTTATCACCCCCACGAACAACCCAGAATGGCGGCGAGGGGGAG
Source organism: Gentiana dahurica var. dahurica (assembly GCA_024500145.1). Lineage (NCBI taxonomy): Eukaryota > Viridiplantae > Streptophyta > Magnoliopsida > Gentianales > Gentianaceae > Gentiana > Gentiana dahurica. The sequence goes on along the minus strand of CM044899.1, from coordinate 29,881,785 downwards.
ACAAGTCAAAATCCGGTGACAAAGGCTCAGCAGACAGAATAGAAGAACGAAACTACACAAATCTTTCCTCCATAGACAAGCATCGACGTCCACAACCTGAAACGACCTCTATTTTAGTAGTCCGGTGGGCCACCATGAAAATATCGCCTCCGGCCGGCTAACCGTTTTTCAAATCGAAGAGAATCTCCAAAACCAAAAGCTGCCTAGAGAGCCTTCAAAACATGAAGTTGCAGAGAACAAGGCGGTCACCGGTCAAAACCGTAATTATTAAAGAGGAAAGAAGACAAAACAAACAGAAAACTACATGAAAGAGAAGAAAAGAACATCAGAGATCTAAAAAGGACAGCCGGCACTGGCACCTATCAGCGGCCGGCACCGGAAAAAGGGGGGACAACTAGGAAGAACCTAGGGATGATTCTAGAGAGTGGGAAGAGGAGAATTTAAGAGAGAGAAGTTAGTGGTAGCATTTTATTTGGAAAACTTGGATACTTGACTGGCACAATTATGGTTTCAAATTCTTACCATACGATCAATCCTCAGAAGAGGGTAAGGATCTTTGGGGAATGCCTTGTTGATGTTTGTAAAGTGGACGCACATCCGCCATTTCCCATTATGCTTCTTGACCATGACCATGTTAGTTAGCCATGTCAGATAGGCGAGCTCCTTGATGATGCATGCTTGTAGAAGCTTGTCGATCTCGACCTTTATAGCATCCTGTTTTTCATGAGATAACTATTCGGCCTTTTTCTATATTGGCTTGGAAGTTGGATCGACGTTCAAATGATGCAATGCAATCTCGGGCTCAACCCCTCTCATGTATGTCACAATCCATGCAAAATCATCTAGGTAGGACTTAAGTTGATAGATGAGCATTTCCTTTTCTAGGTCGGACAAATGGGCTCCAATTTTAACTTTCTAACCAGGGTAAGACTCATTTATCATGACCTCAACAAGCTCATCTTCAGCAATAAAATTTGGTTCATCCTTAATTTGCAGCATCTCGCATTCAATTTCAGTTGGAGCGAGCTCTCGAACCATGTTCACCTAACTGGGCCTCACTAAAACCTCTGTATGTTCGACGCAGGCCCTTTTTGTCTTGATCGGCGACTCAGATCTAGATTGTTGAATATGTTGTATAATTTTTTGAGGCCGACTGACTGCCATCCCGACCTAATTGCCAGCGTAAAATTTGGCTCTCTGATGTGGAACATAGACGACCATCTGGAATTGCCTTAAGGCCGAGATCCCTAAAATCCTGTTGTAACTTGGATGGAGGTCAACTACGAGAAAGTTTACCTTTTCAGTTCTGTAAGGTTCGTCCATTTGGACCTCAAGATCAATGGCACCATTGACCTGCACTTTATCGTTGGTGAAGCCCTCAAGGGTGCGATGATGTGGTCGGTGATGTGATTCAAGGTAACCAAGCTTTTTGAAGCAGCCAAAGTAATAGAAGTCTCTGCAGTCTCCCGTCTCAATCAAAATACGTTGTACCAGGGTGTCGTTCAATGAAGCTGACACGATGATTGGTGATGAAATAGTGTCCTAAACCCAATCGGATTGGACCGGATCCGACTGGGTTAGATTATTTCTACTATTTCTTTATATTTGTACATATATCAAATAGCTTTTATGTTATTATATATTTGTTCGTTTAACGGGAAAATTATGATATTGTATATATGATAATGTCCCTAGTTTCAAACTGTGAAAGAGAAATCATAATGGTGGTTATGGTTGATGAGATCTCGACTTACTTTAAAAGGTTTGATACTTAAATGTCTCTAGTCGCATGTGCTATTAAATGGAACATTAATAGTACGATTAGACTAGCACGTATTGGATGTCTTCTATCTTGTGAATATAGGGATAGATCTTGTCTATCAAAGCCAGATGCTTCGACCCGCATTGAATGCTGGTCCACTTGTTGAAGATAAAAGTACATCGAACCCATAATATTCTGGTTATTGGTTGGGTATTTTGTGAAAGATTCCTATGAAAAGTTTCATTAACAACTAATTCGTGTCGAGTAGACCTTGTTGTTGTGATAATTCTTAATTCATGAGTTGTAAGGAGGGATTTATGTCACCTAGGGACACTTGGACTGTACGTGGACGTGTATTAGAGAATGCGTACGTTAGACTGACCCACTTACTTTATTAAGTGTCGCACTATGTGGCAGTTGTGTAATTATCCTAAGACCAGAGTCTTCATGACATCACAATGTGGATTGACATACTTTGACACAAATAAGGTTTCCCCTAGACATAGGGCGATCATGCGGTAGTGATTGGGGGTGATACTGATGCATGCGTAGGATTCATGTCGCTCGTCCGGAAATCGTCTATCCTATGAATATGAGTAAATATCCGAAAGGGCCTTCTTATAAGGAATGTCTAGCTCTCTTGAATCTTTGCAAAGTAAGAGTAAATGAGTTACTTCAAGAGAGCATGATATCCAGATTATAAGATACGGTCATTAATGTATTGACACTGAAGATACAACCGTATGGATATTATTATAGCGATAGGATTGTATTTACACAGTAACTGTTTCACATGAAAGGTAGTAGTCATTGCATTTGACTCTTCCGATGATTGAGGGTCACAGTGTGTTGCTTGATGCTATTCTGTGATCGTTAGGTATGAAGGGTATTTTAGTAAATGCACTTTGTGTCTACGGCCAACATATTCAGAAGCTTATCGGGTCATACACATAAGGACGTCTAGCCGGATTAAAATGCGGTTATAGCGATAACCAAATAATGAAAGTTTATCTCGATTATAAAGTGTTATAGTGATAAATTAATATGGTGGTATTTATTTATTATGAATAAATATAATACAAGATATTAATTATGTTGATTAATTAAGTATACAAGTATGTATGTCGAAATATACATGTATATATGATATACATGTATTTTGTGAATTAATTAATCATAGTATTATATTAATTAAAGAATATTCCGGATGCCACTTTATGCCAATAAGGGGTGCCACTTTCTAGTGTATACAATACACTTGGATTGAGCAATTTAATTAATGATATTACCATAGATTAATATTAGATATTAATAGATTTATGGTAATAATATAAAGATAGTCAATATTAGATATTGACAATATCTTGAGAATATTTAATATAAGATATTAAATGAGATAAATCAATTAAATATATCCATTATTAGATATTGACAATATCTTGGATTTATTTAATAAGTGATATTAAATTAAATGAGATAAATCTAGAATATCTATTTTTCTTATTTTACTAGTAAAAAAGTTTTCTTTCTCCCCAATCTACTAGGAAGTTTCTCCCAATAAGATTGGGAAGTGCATGGGGGGACCTCCCCCTATTTAAGGGTGGCTTGACTAGCTCTTTTGTACATCACAATTCCAAGAGACTAATAGTTCTTGTGAAAAATAAGAGAGCTTCTTAGAGAGAGTTTGAGAGAGAGAGAAAAGGTTGGTCTAGCAACCTAGTTTTTCTGGTAGCAATTCATGATGGGATTCCGTCGGGCTGTTCGTGTGGACTAGCGGTAGAGGCCGAATGCTTGGGCGGCTCCATGCACCAATACTCCTTTGTAGACGATAAAGCTTCGATCTTTTAGATCAGTCAAGGTAACTTTCTCGATTACTACTTATATGTTTGTTGCTTAAACGAAGTCGATCCTGGGTAGAAGGAAATAAATTTTAAATTATGCTGCGTTCCCGCCTACATTTCCTAACAATTGGCACATCAAGAGCATTAGGGATATCAATCAGCTCGCTATGGGTGAACGAGATCGGCTGCTAGGACCTGTGCAGGACAATTGGTTTTTTGAAGACCCTGTTAAGAGAGAAGATCTGACTTTGCAACTGATTATTGCTGGGAGGTTGCTCTGTAATAACATGGATCTCCCTTCTTGTTCTGGGGGGCTGGGGATTGCCTCGATTTGTGTTACCCCCGTCCCGTTTGAATTTGTCTAGGGCCCCACGGGCGATCAGTTTCTCAATCTTTTTTGTTCAGAAAGCGGCATGAATCAGTGGTGTGACAATGATCTTGGTGATAGTCACAATACTTGGTCATGTCACGTTCACCCCACGGATCAAGCCTCATTGGGTGAGGAATATGCAGCTCGTTCCTTAGCAGATTCATAATCTGCTCGATAGGCACGTTGAGGAGAGTGGAGTGATCCTCCTTAAAGTTTTTGGTCTTTTTGAATGGCGCCCTCCTTAGGCGGGTTGGGCTCAACCTTAACCTTTCCATTGCTTGATAACGATGGAGCGGTCTCAGATGCGCTGCATTTCCTGGAGACGAAGAGCATTTCCTGAGGATTCTCCTGCCAACGGACATAGAACTCTTTCTTGAGGTAGCCTTTAGTGAGGTCACTCTGGACATGTCTGCCTTATCATTGAGACCCATTGTCAGCTCATAAATCCTACTGAATCGCTCGTAGTAGCTTCGGGTCGATTTGTTTTCACCTTGTCGGATTTCATAGAGACCAGCCTGTGTTTTTTCGGCTGACCAGCTGACTTGAACTCACCAATGAACTTGGTCTGAAGATCCTTCCAAGAATAAATTGACTTGGACGGCATATTGTGGATCCATGATGCTGCATTATCTTGCATGGATCCTAGAAAAGCGATGCACCATGCGGACTAGTTCTTTGTTGCTAAGGAGACTTTGCTCTGAAATAATGAGAGTCAGTCATAAGGGTGAGTCGCCCCTTTGTAGTTCTGGAAGGTGGGGTAGTGGACCTATACTGGAGAATCCTCCAATATTCATTTACTGTGGACATATGTTCCCCAAGACATTTGTCTTCCTTTCCAGTCTTTGCTTTTTGCAAGTCCTCAACATGCCATTGGTGTTTGGAGACATGGTCTTCGAGTGTGGGCACGTCAGAGTGTTTGGAAACATTTAATGACAACGAACTCTCGGGCTGATTATGAGATTTTCCTTGATCTTTCTCCAATCTTGCTCTAATGTTGAGGGTAGAAGACTGATACTTGATACTCTCCCATTCTGGGGCCACGACACGTTCTCCATGCTCGGGTCCAAGGTGTCCAAGAGCTGACCTTCTTTCTGGAACTCGCCCAAAAGTTGAATGGCTACTCCTTTACCTACCAGAGCGATGAGAAGAAGTGCTATGGGGCTGAGCTGGGAGCCCGGAATATGTGTCTGTTGGTCCCTTGAAAAGACTTTGGTTAAGTTTAGAGGGGGGTTGAATAAACTTAACACTTAAAACTTTTGGAGTTAACAAACTCAGCAACTTCAGCAGCTTGCTGATACCTCAGTAGTCTGCTGATACCTCAGTAGCCTGCTGATACACAGTAGTCTACTGACAGTTGAGTTTACTGAATTTGTGCAGCGGAATTATATCAAAAATTAAGCCTTATTACTTGTTGTTATATATGATACTAAGTATTAGATACTCAGTAGTGTATGTGTGTGAGTTCAGTTGTTAGATTCAGTAGGTTGATGTGTATAATAAACTAAATGCAGAATGTAAGTGCAGAAAGTAAGTAGGCAAATTTTATAGTGGTTCCAGGTGGTGTAATCCTGTCAGTCCACTCTTCTCCTGTGATGTTGGAGGTAATTCACTAGAGATCTTTGATGTAGCTGTTACAAAGATTCCTAAGTTGCTTGTCCTTCACCAATAACTATGGCTTCACAAACTGAACACTTGGAACATGTAGGATTGCTGCTCCAAAGTCTTCCACTGGTCCTTGAAGGGTAGGATTGCCTCTTCACCAGCTCCACCACAAACAACAGTCTTTCACACCAAAGTGCTTCACTGTCTTTAGCAGATTCTTTGTAAAATAAAGAATGAATCAAGTAAATGATTCGGTTGCAGCAGCTTGATTAGGATGATATAATCAGCAGCTTGCAGTCTTCAAGTGTGTAAACTTGATGTAGCTTGAATACAGAATACACTTGAAGATTTTCTCTGGATCAGTAGCCTTAAGCTCAGTAAGTTCAGCAGGGTGCTTTTCTTGATAAAATGCAGCTTAGAATTATCTCTTGTATTTCCTTAATTTTCATCATCTTTTTCTGAGTTGGAAGTCCTCTATTTATAGGTAGGAATCCATGTGACTTGTATTTGAAATTCAAATATAACCGTTCCTGGTTTTGTCCCATTTGACTTGCTTTCTGTCACTATTCATAGGACTGACACTGTCAGAATCTTTTTTGACAGAATGCAGTCTGTCCACCCTTTGACTTGTAACCATTGGATAAAGTCCTGAATCATCCCAACGTCTTTTTAATCTCAGCCATTGATTTGTTAAATAAACCAGAGGTAGTTGGCTGTCCTTATCCATGTAATCTTCCAATGTAATCTTGAATTAATCGAAGTATATATATCAGCAGGTTCATCAGTCTGCTGAAATACCTATCAGTCTGCTGAACTATAATTTGCTGTGTTTATAACACAATGCAGCAGACTTCTTTTATCTAACTTTTATTTGTGAAGTTAGATTACACCTTTTTGCAAATAACTAAGTTCCAATCACCATCCAACTTAAGGAACTTAGACCTTGTACACAAGGTATATGTAATCAGTTTAGGTCATCACAGACTTGCCTAAATTCTGATTCCATATCCTTGACTTTAATTACTAAGTTTGATCCCTTAGCCTTCATTAACTGAGTTTGAGCCCTCAGCCTTCAGTCTTCAGCAGGTTCCTAACTAGCCTACTGACCTATCTACCCTACTGATATAGACCAGTCTGCTGATATAAATCAGCTGACCATTATAGTGCTTGTTTGATCAAACCTATTCAAAGATCAAACTCTTATAAACCTATACATTTGATCTAGACATCTTTTGCCTTTGCACTATAACAGTTAGTCTGGCACTCATCACTAAAACTCAGAAATAAGTTGAACAATTTCCCCCTTTTTGGTGATGATGCCAATACCCTCACCTAACAGCAAAGCAAAAAGATAGAAAACAAAAACAGAACAAATTTAGTCATCTTTCATTATAATCATTTGTTCAAATTATTACAGTCTAGCATCAGCAAAGATAAAACAGATAAGTATGCTGATCTACTGTCTTCTTTCTCTTTCTTGTCTTGCTTTTTCTGCTTGTTCTTGATAAGCTCTTATTTCAATGATCATCTCTCTCATCCAGTCGTTTTCAATTAGAGAGAAGTCAATGTGAGGATTAACTTGTTTCCACCAGTGCCATGCTTCAGGTAGAGTTAGATTTATCTGATGTACCCTGAAGCCTAACCTCATATAAACTTCCTTGAACTCATTCAGTGATTCCTTTGCATTTGTGGTAGGCAAACTCCTTTCACCTCTACCACCTCTTCCACCTCTTCCACCTTTCCTTGAAGCCCTCATGGCTTTAACTCTTGCTTCCCAAAATTTTAGTCCCAAAAATGAGTTTAGACCTTCATGAAAGCCCTTGTCATGAAAAGGTCTTCTTCTGTTGTTGTATACATTCTTGTATTGTTTGAGAAGTTCATCAGTAAGTGGAAGTCTGCCAGGTGCAGGTTCTCTAAATGCATTAGTATCAGCTTCCCATTTCTTCTTGGCAAAAATTCTTGCAGCCTCTTTTGCTACTGCTGTTTGACCCTTTTCCCCCTTATTGACATCATCAACAAACCGGGACAGCAGTCCATGCACACTTTCCTGAGTGACTACTAGGTTGTTCAGTTGACTTTCAATGATTTCAGTCATAGTATCAATTGCTGTGATCCTTCCTTCCATTGTTTGCTCCAGCAGGGTTATCCTTTCAGTGATTTAGGATCCAATACATCAGGTTGTGGTGCAGCAGCAGGCTCAGCAGGTCTATGTACCTCAGCAAGATTATCCAACTTTTTATGAATGGGTTCAAGTTGATCTTTCAAAAATTTCTCCTTCAGTGTATTGCCCTGTTTGATTCCCCTCACATCTTGTGTTAGATCAGCAATGGCATACTGATTAGATGTGTAATTTGAAGCAACTGTCTCAGTAGATCTTCTATTGTTATCCACTAGCTTCATCAGTTCTTCAAATCTTGGTTCCTGTCTATCCAGTTGAGTTCTTAACTGTTGCATGTCATTCTTGACAGTCCTCAACTCATTCAAAACCTCTACTGGCACTCCACCAGTCATTCTTCCATCAGTAGCTCATCAGCAGGCTCTTCTACATTATATTGTTGCCTCTGATTGCTGATCACCATAGCAAAACTCATATACCTTCCAGCAGGGTGAGGTCCTTGGTACTCCTCCAAGATAGGATCAATAGCAGGTTATTCATTCACTGGTTCATCATCAGTAGATCCTTCAATTTGAAATTCTTCATCACTGTAATCATAGTCCAGCAGCTGTTCTTCCTCATCAACAACAGCAGCCTGCTGACTATCTGTTCCTACAGTGGCCTTGTCTCCAACAGGCTCTACTACAGCAGCCTGATCCAAAACAACATTAGGGGTTTCCTCCAAACCCAAATCTGGTTCCAACCTTTGTCCAGATGCTGTTTGTAACTCAACAGCCTGTACCTCATGTTCTAACCTGTGTCCAGGTGCTGTTTGTATCCTAGCAACCTGTACCTCCACTTCAGTTCTTTGTTCTGGTACAATTTGTGCCACAACAACTTGATCAGGGAATATATCCATGTTTTCTTGTTGAAATTCCCCCATATCAGTGATCCTCCTTAGATAATTTGCAGATTTGGTTAAGGCATCCTTAGTGTCAATCCAGTCTTGATATTGAATTGATTCCTCTGAACTGGCACTAGGTTCACTATGGTCAGTAACCCTCACATAATCCAAATCTACATTTTGCTGATCTTCAGGTTGTTCAGTAGGTTCAACAACAAACATATCATCAATCTCACCAACCATCTTATTTGCACCAATCTCTATTCCCTCATTGATTTGTGCCTCAATATCATCTATGGTGAGATTTTCCAAATCCTCATCCATTTGTCCAGCCTGTTGTCTCTCAGTAGACTGACCAGCATCAGTGGACTGCTCCACTCTTGGTTCATTAATCATTGCAGTCCCACTGGTTCCTCCTGGACCTGATGGATAATTACGACTAGAATCAGATGATGAATCACTGTCATCTCTGGGGTCTCTAAACTTGATACCCTCTTCTTTCTGTTGATCTTCCAAAATATCCATCAATCTTGATTGCAGCATAGTGGTATCAACTAGATCCAACAAATTCTCCACTCCCAACTTTTCAAAAGCTCATTCTTCAAACTCTGTCATAGGTTCTGGAGCAGGCTTTTGTCTCTTGTAAAATCCAAACTTCCATTGAAAATAATCAGCCACCTGCTGAAGTTTGGGATCAACAAAATCATCCTTCTTCTTTTTCTCATGCCTCTCAAATGGCATTGTTGGTTTTCTGGGAGCTGTTTCAGTAGCTTGATGACCTCCAAAGGTCCCAACAAGCAAACCCAAAGTATCTTCAATAGTTGCATGAAGGTCAGTAGGTTGCTCAGATTGTATATTAGTCCCAAATACCTCCATCTGCACCACACTTTCTTCCCCCTGACTTATATGCTCATCAGCAGGGTTAACAGCAGACTGTTCTTCCCCCTGAACTATTGCAGGAATTGCAGGGTCTTGTACTAATTCCTTCACTTCCACAACAGGTGTAGACTTAGTAGTCTGCTGTGGTTCTTCAACAAGTTGCTCAACAACAACTTGGGCAGATTCAGAAGGCTCAGCAGCCTTAGCAGGTGAGGATTCTCTAACTTCAACAGCAGGTTCAGTTTCTGTAGTCTGCTGTGACTCTCCAGCAGGTTGCTCAATAACAACCTCTGCATTCTCATTAGGCTTGATAATTGTTAATGGTTCAGCATCAATAGCCTCTCCGTGTACTTCCACTTCTTCTTCTACTGCTTCTTCTTCCTGTTCCCTTTGAGCCTCTATGATTTTCAATTGTTTCCCCTTTCCATGTTTCTTTTTATGGATAATCTCTTTCATTCTCTTGGAAAGTGGCTCATCATCAATTTCAATCACAGTAGACTTCCTCTTTCTACAGGCTTCTTTCTGTTGCTCCTTCAAAATTTCAGCAACAGTCTTCTTCTCAACTACAACAGAGTCAGTAGCTTTAACATCAATTGGACCCTCAGCAGATTCAGCAGTCTGTGCTGTTTGCTTTCTTGTTCTTTTAGACTTTAACATTTCTGTTATCTTCCTTGTTTCAGTAGCCTTTCTTTTCTCAGTACCATTCTTTGGTGCAGCAGGTTTGACAGTTTGCTTAGTAGTTTGCTTGACCTGCTCACCAGCAGCATCACCATCATCTCCATCATTATCACTATCAGCAGCCTCAGCAACACCTTCTTCATCATCATTCAGACCAGGGATATGATAATCAATCTCTTTCTTGTATCTGGATTGGTTTATCTTCTCAGGTGCAACATCAGGAATTTCCAAATGATCAAGCAGGGCCTGAACCATCAATCCTAAGGGTAAGGCCTTGGATTTCCTTTTTCCTTCTCTTTCTTCTTTTGCAACTTTCTTCATGTAATGGATAAAGTATCCAGCCCAATCAAATTTCATACTTCTGCAAATAATCATCAGCAGCTCTATCTTGGGTCCTGATAGAGTATCCATACTTCCAACGAGGCCTAAGATATCCTTAGAAATGATTTTTCTCAGCAGGTTGTACTCATATCCAATGTGTTTCACATTAATGCCTGGAATTGATTTGGTGGCTTCATTGGTCTTGATTTTGTCAACAAAATCCATCTTGGACAATCCCATTTCCTTAGGATTTACTGGAGCATCTATTACTTCTTCAAAACCAAAAACTTCCCTCAGTAGGTTTGATGAAATTTCAATTTCTTGAGCATTTACAGTTGTTTTGAATGCTTCTCTTCCTTCCTTTATCACAATATTTTTCCCGAAGCTAACAACATTTGTGTAAGATATTGCTTCCAATATTAAGTTAAGTACATTCTGCAAGCCTTCATATCTCCTTATTCTTCAACCAATGTTGATTGCTAGTTCAGTTTGGTTAACATCAACAACAAATCATCTTACACTTTGGCTTGTTCCAATCTGGACATCAACCTTTTCCGCCATTGATATAAGAAAAAGATAAAGAATAGAACTTCTCAAATCTGTGTTCACACAGTGTAAATACAGAGAATATCAATCTGAGATTTTGTAGTAGCCTCTGTGTAATAGTCTGTGTATATATAGGGAAATGCAGTTGAAACTGTCAGAGCACGTACTATGCATTTAACCATGATTAATTTGAGTGAATGCGAACTTGACACGTGGCCCATTACTTCTTCATAACGTTTGTAACCGTTGGATCGTGTAACTGCGGTTATAAAGGATAGAATAAATATCCCGCCAATTGCTTTTTGACTTTATTAAGTTTGACTGAATAACGTATTCTTCAGCAGACCTGGTTCAGCAGGGTTGGCTCAGCAGCCTACTGATAAAGATGCTTCAGCAGCCTGCTGACAGTGTCACTCTGCTGATCTTTGATTCCTTTTTGTTTTGTTCAATTGATAATACAAGATGAAGTTTAATACCATTGACTGATCTGTCAAGTGAGCTCACCCAACATGACAAAGACCAATCCACTTGGCAACCTCATTTTCTCAATTGTCCAAACATAAGTACATGGAATTGTTTATACCAATGACTAATCTGCTAAGTGAGCTCACCCAACATAGCAAAGACTAATCCCCTTGGTGAATTCCAGTACATTGCTGATTATCAGTCAACTTTGATAATTCCAAGTTCAGTCCTTAGTTTAGCAAATCTTTCACTGTCTAGTGGTTTAGTGAATATGTCAGCAAGTTGATCTTCAGTAGGGATGTATAGAACCACCACATCTTTCTTTTCAACATGATCTCTTATAAAATGATGTCTCACATCAATATGCTTGGTTCTTGAGTGCAAAATAGGATTTTCTGTGATGGCAATTGCACTTGTGTTGTCACACATGATTGGAATTTCTTTTTCTTCAATTCCATAATCCCTTAATTGTCGTCTTAGCCAAAGTACTTGTGCACAACAACTTCCAGCAGCAATGTATTCAGCTTCAGCAGTGGAAGTTGATATAGAATTTTGTTTCTTGCTGAACCAGGAAACCAGTCTATATCCCATTAACTGACAGGTTCATGTGGTGCTTTTTCTATCAATCTTGCATCCAGCATAATCAGAATCTGAGTAGGATATAACTTTGAAACTTCCATCTTTGGAATACCATATCCCTACTCCCAAGGGCTCCTTCAGATATTTGAGAACTCTTTTGACTGCTCCTAAGTGACTTTCTTTAGGTTTAGATTCAAATCTTACACAAACACCTACAGCAAAAGATATATCAGGTCTGCTGGCAGTAAGGTACAGCAGACTGCCTATCATCCTTCTGTATAAAGTCTGATCAACATCTTTGCCTTCTTTATCTTCATCCAATCTGATATTTGTACTCATAGGAGTTGATATCTTGGTGCTATTTTCCATACCAAACTTCTTCAGCAGCTCCTTAGTGTACTTGGTTTGATGCATGAAGATTCCACCTTTCATCTGTTTAACTTGCAATCCCAAAAAGTAGTTCATTTCTCCCATCATACTCATTTGGAATTTGCTCTTCATTAGATTTGCAAACTTTTCACATAGCAACTCATTTTTCAGAACCAAAGATTAGGTCATCAACATAAATCTGTACCAGCAGGGTGCTGTCCCCTTCATTGATTCTGAAAAGAGTCTTATCAATTGTGCCTTTTGTAAAACCATTGTCCACCAAGAATTGAGATAGAGTCTCATACCATGTTCTTGGTGCTTGTTTCAAACCATAAAGTGCTTTGTTGAGTCTATACACTTTATCTTTTTGATCTTTAACTTCAAATCCAGGAGGTTGCTGAACATACACCTCCTCTTCTAGAATGCCATTCAAGAATGCACTCTTGACATCCATTTGATATACCTTGAAGTTTTTATATGCAGCATGTGCCAAGAATAATCTGATAGCTTCCAATCTTGCAACAGGTGTATAAGTTTCATCAAAATCTATTCCTTCTGCTTGAGAATAGCCTTTTGCAACTAGTCTGGCCTTATTCCTTACAATGGTACCAGATTCATCAAGTTTGTTTATGTATACCCATTTAGTACCAATGATATTTGCATGACTAGGCCTTTCAACTAGTGTCCAAACTTGATTTCTTTCAAATTCATTTAACTCTTCTTGCATAGCAATTATCCAATCTGGATCTGAAATTGCTTCTTCAATAACTTTAGGTTCAACTTGAGATAGAAAACAAGTAAACATTGCTTCTAATTGTCTTATAGTCCTCACACCTTGCTGTACATTACCAATAACTTGTTCAGCAGGGTGATTCCTTAACCATTGTGGATTCTGGTTAGATTGATTCTCAGGAACCTCATCTTCAGTAGGGTGTGCTGTATCTTCAACAGGGGTTCAGCAGATCCTTGAACTGCTTCAGTTGTTGCATCAGTAGTATTACCAGCAGGGTGTTCAGCAGGGGCAGAATCAGAAATCTTTAAGTCACTGAATCTTTCCAAAACATCAACACAATCTGGATCAGTAACTTGTAGGTTCCCAGCAGGGTCACAAGCTTCATCTTCCATACCAGTGAACTTAGGTTCATCAAACACAACATGGATTGTTTCTTCATGTTTTAATGACCTTTTGTTCAGTACCCTGAATGCCTTGCTGACTGAAGAATATCCCAAGAAAATTCCTTCATCTGATTTTGGTTGGAATGTCTTCAAATGTTCCTTATGATTCAAGATAAAACACTTGCTTCCAAATGTATGGAAATAGGATATGTTAAGTTTTCTTCTATTCCAAATCTCATAAGGTGTCTTCAGCATCTTCTTGTTCACTGAAGTTCTGTTTTATGTATAGCATGCTGTATTAACTGCTTCAGCCCAATATCTTTCAGGTAGCAATGCTTCACAAATCATAGTTCTTCCTGCTTCTTTAAGAGTCATGTTTCTTCTTTCAGCAACCCCATTTTGCTGAGGTGTACCACAGCAACAAGTTGATGTAGTACACCATTCTGTTCACAGTATTCTCTTATAACTTTATTGAGAAACTCAGTACCCTTGTCTGATCTGATTTTTACTACTGTTAAACTTTTCTCATTTTGCAATCTCTTCAAAAGTTCAGGCATCTTTTGAAGTGTTTCACTTTTCTTGTTCATAAATACCACCCATTGCTGATTATCAGGACTTTATCCAATGTTGATTATCAGTTTGTCCACCCTTTGACTTGTAACCATTCGATAAAGTCCTGAATCATCCCAACGTCTTTTTAATCTCAGCCGTTGATTTGTTTAATAAACCAGAGGTAGTTGGCTGTCCTTATCCATGTAATCTTCCAATGTAATCTTGAATTAATCAAAGTATATATATCAGCAGGTTCATCAGTCTACTGAAATACCTATCAGTCTGCTGAACTATAATTTGCTGTGTTTAAAACACAATGCAGCAGACTTCTTTTATCTAATTTTTATTTGTGAAGTTAGATTACACCTTTCTGCAAATAACTAAGTTCCAATCACCATCCAACTTAAGGAACTTAGACCTTGTACACAAGGTATATGTAATCAGTTTAGGTCATCACAGACTTGCCTAAATTCTGATTCCATATCCTTGACTTTAATTACTAAGTTTGATCCCTTAGCCTTCATTAACTGAGTTTGAGCCCTCAGCCTTCAGTCTTCAGCAGGTTCCCGACTAGTCTCCTGACCTATCTACCCTACTGATATAGACCAGTTTGCTGATATAAATCAGCTGACCATTACAGTGCTTGTTTGATCAAACCTATTCAAAGATCAAACTCTAATAAACCTATACATTTGATCTAGACATCTTTTTTCCTTTGCACTATAACAGTTAGTCTGGCACTCATCACTAAAACTCAGAAATAAGTCCAACAGTGTCAATGTTTGGTGGAGGAGCGAAGTCTTTGATCGGCCGAGGGGTCAGCCCCAGGGCGAGGAGGTGCTAGTTGGCCTGCCACATTCTCTCAACATATTCAGCGTGAGCCATTAATGCCGTTGCATAGTTTTTCTAATGTGTGACCGCCCCTACGTCCGGAGACGGCTCATGAGTTTTCTTGGGCCGAGATGTTCCGGCGACCTCGAGGTCCTCTCTCGATCTGGCCCTTGCTTCTAGAAAATATCGTATATCCCTCAGGGCAGGATCCCTCACTGTCGAAGGCGACATGGGGTTTCGATCACCTTGGGAGTGTTGTGCTTGAGCGCGACCAGCATCTACCTCGTCGGTGACCTGGACAACATTATGGCTTGATTTCCTAGCTGGAAAAGGAAAGCCATCAAATAGGGGAGCACATGCAGATCTGGTATGAGCCACGAAGATGCCAATGGAGGTCTACAAAATATATAGGTCATGAGATGTAGATTTGGGAGATCCGATGAAGTTTTGCTGAACTTGTGATGAACACGATGAAGATTTGCTGTACCTGGTGAAGATTCCAGTGAAGATCTGGAAAATCCTGATGAATCTGACTGCGGTCCGGATGATGATCTGGGAATCCTGATGAACTTGTTGAAGAACATAATGAAGGTCTAAAGGAGTCTGGAGATCCTGAAGAAGAACGGATGAAGATCTGAAGGATCCTGATGAACCTGCTGAAGAACAGGATGAATATTTGGCCGGAAAACAAAAAATTGAATGTTTAAGGCCGCCAAAGCTGAAGACAAACCGCCGCAAAATCCTAGATCTGACCGGAAAAATGCAAAAAACGTAATTTTCCCGGTAACGGAGCCAACTAATACGGTCGGACGTACCATAAACGGGTTTGCATGGTTTTAGCGTCGGATATCTAGCGAAAGTGAGTGATTTCTCCGGTGATTGTAGGGTGATTCTCAAAAACAAAATATGAAGATATTCAAGAACAAGAAGAAGAAAATATGAAGAACACTAAAGCGGTCGACAAATTGGCAGATATTGTCTACGTTTTTCATTAATTGATTGATCCCCCTTTTCAGGGTACAAATGCCGCTATTTATAGGGACTTAGAGTTGGCGGTTACAAAAGGCGGTAATTAACTGCAATTAAATTTAATTAAAACATAAGTAACTGCGTTGCCGGTGTGGAGGCCTCAGATTGGGCGGGCTTGTATCACAACCGCTGTGAGCTCTTCGCCTTGTAATCGTCTTGCATGAACTCTGTTTGCTTAGTCAAGCGAGTTTGGTCCGAGCTGGCGGGTTGCGAGCTGCGGGGCGAGCATGTCGCCCCCCCAGAGCTTCGTGTCGGCCTATAGATGGCGAGCTGAAGGCTTTGCTGATCGACGCCTATTGCCTAGCCAACGATGAATATTGTAAAAGCAGGAGGCGGGCTATATTATACCTAGCCTAGTTTGGCTTAAGAAGGTGCGGGCTGATTGGGCCAATGAACCTATTCGTTATTGGGCCTACGTACAGACCAATTTGAATCTCGGACTCTTTATTGGTTTTGGCATATCAACTACTACTTCCTCTCGGTCAATCAGTCTCTTCATTCATTTTTGCATAATGTGTTTCGACTTTCTCAATAAAAAAATGTTTTTTTTTTTCCTTCTTTATCATTTTGTCTCCACTTCGGTCATCCGAATAAAAATCCAAACCCAGAATCGAAACAGAAGATCTTCAAAATCACTAACCTCTTTTTTTTTTTATATATTTTATTTTTACACACGCACGTGGGACTCGAACCCAGAACATCAGGGTTAATAACCGGAGCACTTAGCGGTGCGTCAATGCCTTGTTGGCCACTAACTTAAACCCTTCTTTATCCTTTTAATTTCTACAATTCTAGAAAATAAATCAACCAAGAAAACGTACCTTAAACCAAGTATTAATCTATCTATATGCATTCAAATTGGTCACTCACCGGAACCAAATGAATTATCTGCTTTAGAAATGCAACCAAAAAGACAAAATGAGTAATCTATGGAATGGAATAGAATCGGGATCGAACTCACCAGAAATAGTAGAGAACAAGATATCGTCTGAGTAATGATACTCCAAAAACAAGTGCTCCGAGAACAACATATTTTTTCTTGTAGCAATTGGAGGTAAATCTTTTTCTTCACTTTTCTTCTTGTTCAAACTAATGATAATAAACCAGAGATTTATCCTTCATCGTAGAAACTTTGTACTTTTGTAGTTGAATTATAAAAAATAAAACAAAAAAACAAAACCATACGGAAGATGGCTGGGAACGTGATGCCAGCCAAACAGAGGAGGGAATGATTGTGATATTCAATCATGTCTATTGAAAGAACAGAAAGGAACAATAAATAAGAAAAATAATATTAAATATACAATGAGAACTTGGAATATGTATGTGAATCGAGGATACAGTAGAATACGTTGCTAATAAGTTTAGACAATCATCATGATGTTTGTACTGTGGGGCATGATTGAGAAAAGTAGGATGACGGCTATGGCAGTACAAGGCTAAAGGTAAAAGAAGAGATGAGAAGACGATTTAGTGTATAGTTTCTTGATCCGTTTCGGGGATAAATTACGAATCGGGCTGTTGCTGCTAATGTTCATGTCTAGGATATCAAGGACGATGTAAATGCTCTAGCTAATAGCCATAAGTTCTCCAATGTAAATTATATTCTTCCCCATTGCACCAATATAACCTTTAATCCACAGCCCTTCAACATGTCTGAAGATGCCACCAATGGAAATATTGCCTTTTCCATTGCAATCAGGATTGATCACACTAGCATCCATGTTTACCTTAATCTAACCCACAAGAGGAGGATTCAAAGCTATCCACTGCGTTTTAGCATGCGAGATAGAGATCAGGTTAGCACAACAAACATTAACAAATTCCTAAGCACAACAAACATTAACAAATTAATTCCTTAGCCCTCCATAGTTTCTTCCAATTCACAATATAATTCTCATGAATAGAATCCTCAGACATGATGGAGAGATATCCAGTCTTCACATCGTACATGCCAGCGTTATGACTTGTCCATACCTGTAATCAACCATGTTCGTGGAATAAAAGAGAGGTTTACCTAGGATTTGTTTAGCATATCTATCAGGTAAGTGAGTAGATATGTTAGAGAGATTCCCGGTTCCATTATTAATAATATCATTAACTTTCATATTCATATCACCAATACATATATTACTATCAATCATAGTATCAAGGGAGCCTTCTCCCAACCAGATGTCAAATTAGATAGAAACGTTGGACCCATCACCAATTCTCCAACCAAATGTGTCTTTGATTTTGGAGAAATCCCTAAGAATACAATTCCATGAGGGAGAATCAGTAATTCTAGCACTAAAATTCATGATATCCTTGTTATTCAAATAAATAGAAGTAAGAACCCCACCCCACATAGTATTAGGCTCATGGACCAAATCATCCCTTACTTTGGCAAGCAAGGCAATATTGTTGTCCCTACTCTTCCTGACTCCTAGACCACCAAGATTCTTAGGTTTAGTAATATTATACCAGTTTGAAAACAGAAAGATCAACATGAGAGGTAAGAGATCTCCATTAGAGGAGCTTTCATGAGGAAGATAACTACTTAATATTTTCTTGGCATTCCAATACAATGTCCAATGGTTAAAGGAATATATTTGTTGTACAAACACATCAGCAAATCTAGTGACAATCTCAAGACAGTGACACATGGCACACATATAGACTTACATGTGTCACTCAATCTAACCATATATATCAATTACTAATACCCTTGACTTTATCTCCCCCTCTCAAACTAACATGTGGATCAACCACATTGAGTTTGTTCTTGAAATTGCAGAACATAGAAATAGGTAGGGACTTAGTAAATATATCAGCTACTTGAGCTGAAGATGGTATGTAGCAGACTTTAAGCTTCTTGTCCAGAATCAAATTTCTGATATAGTGAACATCCACTTCTATATGCTTCGTCCTAGCTAGCATGATAGACTGGATTTTGAGCTAGTGTAGTAGCACCTATGTTGTCACACCACAAGACTGGAATGGATGGCAGCATGAACTTCATTTCTTTCAGAATCTGAATGATGCACTGTCTTTCTGCTCCTAGGTTGGACATTGCCCTGTACTCATTTTCACAACTGGATCTGGCTACAACTTGTTGTTTCCTTGAGCTTCAAGTGATGACTGATCTTCCCAGATACACACAGTAACCTCCTGTTGATTTCCTGTCTGAGGGATCTGCAGCCCAATTTGCATCAGTGAATCCATGTAAAACCAAATCATCACTAGGTATAAAATGCAGTCCCTGCTTTAATGTCCCTTGCACAGACCTTAGTAGCCTTTTTAAGGCCTGCCAGTGTTCTGTACATGGCTTTTGCATAAACTGACTAAATGTGTTCATAGTATAAGCTATGACATACTTAGTAATAGTCAAGTACTGAAGTGCTCCAATGACACTTCTATATAAGACAGGATAAGCCAATGGTTCACCTTGATCAGGACTCAGCTGCTTATCTGCTTCCATTGGTGTTAGACAAGGCTTGAGGTGCTCCATATTTAGCTTTTTGTGAAGTTGAGATGCATAGTAGGACTGAGTCAGATACAGTCCAGATTCATTGCTTGTCACTTGCATACCCAAGAAGTGAGATATTGTCCCCAAATCTTTAAGTGGGAACTTGGAATCTAACTGTTTAATAAACTTCTGAATCATAGAAGGTGAGTTTCCCGTGAGGAGGATATCATCTACATATACTAAAACAAACATGACTTTGTTATCAACATGCAACATAAACAAAGAGTTATCACACACAGACTGTTTAAAACCCCATCTAATCATCTAAGATTTTAAAGCATCAAACCATACCCTAAGGGCCTGCTTTAGACCTACAGGGCCTTGTGAAGTTTGCATACATAACCAGGTCTGGTTGCATCAATAAACCCTTCTGTCTGCTCCATGTAGACAGGTCCTTGTAAGGGACCATTCAAGAATGCATTATTTATGTCAATCTGATTCCCTGGCCATCCCATAGATACAACTAAAGTCAAAATGATCCTGATGGTGGCAGATTATGCCACAGGACTTAATGTTTCAGTGAAGCCAATGCCATAGTGCTGAATATACCTTTTAGCAACTAATCTAGCCTTGTATTTGAGAACTGAACCATCTGGCCTTAACTTTAATTTGAAGATCCATCTTATTCCCAACAACTGCTTTTACAGGAGGCAGTCTCGCTAGCTCCCATGTTTTGTTGTGCATGAGAGCTTTATACTCTGTTGACATTGCATCCTTCCGATCCTCTGACTGCAATGCTTGTGACACAATTGTTGGTTCAGTAGGAAAAGAATGAGCATTATCAATAGCATAGGTTTAAATATTCCACTTTTTGACCTAATTTGCATAGGATGGGACTTGGTTTGGATAATAGTTTGGGGACTAGCATTCAAGGGTTGAGAACTTTGTGAGGGTGAATCTTTCTGTGTTGGTGTGTCTGTGATATTTCTTTGTAGGATTGGATAATGGTGACCTAATGGATGACATAGTATGGGAAGGACAAGGGCTTCTGCACAAATTCTCATTCTCATTAGGTACAAAATTGTGTGAAGTAGGACTAGGTCTAGGGTTTGAAATTACCTGATTTGTAGATACAGTAGCAATGTCTTGTTCAGCAGATCTACTCAGAATGCCTGTGTCCCCCTCTGTCTGAGTGGATGGAGGTGTTGGAAGAAGGGTAAAAGAGATATAGTCAGTTAAAACTTGAGTAGTAGGTCCTTGAGTGAACCCTTTGGCAAAGGGGTAGAGAGTCTTATCAAACACAACATTATTAGATATATAGATCCTTCATGTGTCATCTAAACACTTGAATCCCTTATGACAAGAACTTTGATCAAGATTCACACAACTCTTGGTGTGGAACAGAAACGTAGTGGTTTGAACGGGTCTAAGATTGGGGTACACAGCACAACCAAAAACTTTGAAGGACTTGTAGTTAGGTTTGGTAGAGAAGAGACATTCAACATATGATTTATAGGACAAAATAGGAGCAGGGAGAGCATTTATAAGAAGGATAGCATTTTGAAAGTCGTGCCACCAATATCTCAGAGGCATACTAGCATGGGCAAGCAAAGTGAGACCATATTCCACTATATACCTATGTTTTCTTTCAGCCCTACCATGTTGAGCGTGGTCATGAGGACAATGGTGCCTAAATAGTATACCCTCTTTGTCAAGTCAATCCTAAAAAGGCCTATATTCACCCCCAGTCTGACTGCAAGCATTTAATCTTAACAAAAAATTGAGTTTCAACAAAGGCCTTGAATTTCTGAAAGGCACTCAAGGTTTCTGACTTAGATTTTAGGGGGTTTATCCAAGTGTACCTGCTATAGTCATCCATAAAGTGCACATAGTAAGTGTATCCTTCTATAGATTTGATGGGAGCAGGCCCCCACAAATCTGTGTGAACAAGAGCAAAGGGTGCAGTGGCATGGGAATAAGACAAGGGATGAAACAAGTTGTGAGTTTTACCAAACTGACAAGATTCACACAAAGATAGAGTACCAACAGTCTTAACATTACAACAATTATTCAAAATAGAAGTCAAAACATGGTTTGAGGGGTCCAAGTCTTTTGTGCCATATGTCTGGACTAGACTCTGAATTATTACAAGGAATAGTATGTTTGGAAACAGAAAAATAAACAGAAGCTGGTTTGGAGTGAAGGGAGATATGATTTGTGGCTTCAGGTTGCAGAATCTTGTACAGGCTATCCTAAAGTTGACCTCTAAGAAGCATTGTCCATATATGCTTGTCCTTAACAAAACAAGACAAACCATTAAACTTAATAGAAACATGGTTATCTGATATCAGTTGAGAAATACAAAGTAAATTTCTGGTGATCGGAGGAACATGTAAGCTGTTATGTAAGTGTAAGGTGCCATGTGGTGTGAGAAGGTAAGAGTGCCCGACATGTGCTACTAGTAATTTCTCACCATTTCCTACAATCAGTGTGTCATTACCATTGTAGTTTGAGTTGATGCTCATGTTTCCTATATCAGCAGTCATATGATTAGTTGCTCCACTATCCAAGTACCAGGAATGATCTAAAACAGTGCTAGGGGTGGCAATATAGGATGAGTTTTTCTTTCCTCTATTGGTATTAGTATTTGCAGCTGGCCCCTGAAAGTCTTGTTCAAATCTGTGCTAACAGTCAATGACTGTATGTCCATTCTTTCCACATAGCTGACATGTCATTCTATGTCCTGATCTGGAACCACCTCTATTTCTGCCACCTCTATATCCACCTCTGTCCTGTTATTTCCTTGTGAAGATTTTTTGTTACTATTCTGTGTCTTTCCACCAGATGAGACACCAGATCCATAGGTTGCCAAATGTGCAGAAGGATTAGGTTGTCCACCACCAGATGTACTTCCTAGAGATATATTAGGACTGAACCTTGCTAGAAATCTTTCTTGAGTCAATAAGTGGGATTGGACTTCAGGCCAAGTAAGTGATCCAATCCTAGATGTGATGTTAACTATCACTGCCCCATAATCTTTGTACAAACAACCTAGGGTTGAAAGTATTAGTTCTGCCTTTGATACTGGATACCCTGCTGCAGCCAAACCATCACTATAAAACTTCATTTGTGCTAAGTAATCACTCATAGACTTGCTACCTTTCTCTGATTTGGTGAGAGCACTCTTAAATTACAACATTCAGGACTCCGATTGGCTATTAAACAGTGTCTCCAAAGTAGTCCAAATCTCATGTGGAGTGCCACACCCCATCACCTCTATGAGGGCTTGTTAAGTCATTGAAATTAATAGCCATCCCATCAACAACCGGTCTACAATATCCTATTCATCAGCTGCCGGGTTCGGCATTCTAGTGTATAAACTTATGCTTGGGGGTCTAGATGTGGTGCCAAACATAAAACCATCCAATTTATGTCAATTAACTATTGGAAAAATAGTATATTTCCACAATAAATAGTTCTCTCTTGTGAGTTTCATAGTTCCGGTTTGATATAGATGCCCTTGAAAGGGTGACCCTGTGTGACTGAGTGTGCTCGGAGATGGTGACCGGAGAAAGGATGGAAAAGATGGTATATTGGGTGGTAAAGCAGTACCTGACAACTAAGGAAACAAAGGAACTCCACAAACATTTGGTGGTGGAAAAATGTAGCATGGGTAAGGAACCAAGCCAAAGACAGTGTTATAATGAGAAAAGGCACCAAGACTTGCCGCCGGAACTGTGGTGCTTGCTATGGTCGGAATCTGAGTTGGGATTGTTGTGACCAGAATTTGAGTTGTATTTACCGGTCTCGAGCTCACATGGCTCTCTGCAGCATTCTCCGGTTCCGATGTTGGAGGAACTGAGGTCCCAGTACTCATGACGCATGTCTATCGCTCCGATACCAAGTTTGAAAACAGAAAGATCAACATGAGAGGTACGCGATCTCTATTAGAGGAGCTTTCATGAGGAAGATGACTACTGAATATTTTCTTGGCATTCCAATAAAATGTCCAACGGTTACAAGAGGGAATAAATTTATTGTACAAACAT
Source organism: Gentiana dahurica var. dahurica (assembly GCA_024500145.1). NCBI lineage: Eukaryota > Viridiplantae > Streptophyta > Magnoliopsida > Gentianales > Gentianaceae > Gentiana > Gentiana dahurica. Next base: position 29,858,349 of record CM044899.1, on the reverse strand, counting down.
TGCAGCAAATTAGTGACAATCTCAAGACAGTGACACATGGCACATATCTAGACTTACATGTGCCACTCAATCTAACCATACATATCAATTACTAAAACCCTCGACTTTATCTATCCCAATTAAGAAGATGTATCCCTCTGCCATCTTGGTTACTTTTCCACAAGAAATTTATATTATGCCTATCAAAGGCATCACAAACTTTTTGAGGAAGCCAAGTACTTTGCATGACAAAATAAATAAGTATTCACGGATTAAATCAAATTAATCCTACCAGCATGGTTTAGATGCATTTCTTTCCACCCATAAAGTCTCCTTTGAACTCTCTCAACCAAGAAGTTAAAGGTTATATTAGTTATTCTCTAAGTGTTAAGAGGAACCCGCAAATACATGCAAGGACACTAGTTCAAGCCATACCAGTTTCATTAAGCAAGAATATAGCCATATCCCTATCTATAAGGTTATTAAAATAGATTTAAGACTTACCAAGGTTAAAGGTGGGACTAGTCTCAACACAAAAATCAATAAAGGCCCACGTAATATTCCTTATGCGTAAATATAAGGATGTCATCAGCAAACATCAGATGAGAAATCCTAACCGCCACCTATTTTGACAAGACAAGCATTCCATTTTTTCTCCAATGTACCTTTATCCAACAAGATTGAAAGATACTCAACAAATAGAGCAAAAAGATAAGCGGAGATAGGATCCTCTTGCCTTAACCCTCTCCTGGCCTAAAAAGGAGGCAATGGAGTCCCATTCCACAAAAGATAAAACCTAGGAGTCTTAACATATTTCATGATACAATTGACCAAAGAATCAATAAATTTAATACAATTAAGCATATACTCTAGCCGATCCTAGTTGACTTTATCATATGCTTTCTCCATATCAATTTCATCACAAAATACCCTTTCCCTGATTTTGGACATATTGATCATATGAATAATCTCCTAAGCAATAAGAATATTGTTTGTGGCAAGCCTATGGGAATGATACCACATTGGGTAAGACATATGAGATTTGCCATAAAGGGTTTCATTCTCGTGGCAATAAGCTTAGTATAAATATTATATATCATATTGTACAGAGAAAAAGGTCTAAACTATTGAATCTTATAAGAGTTGTCAATATTATGAATAAGAGACAAGAAAGTAGAATTAACATCCCTTGGAAGGTCAACACCATCGAAACACTTACGGGTACCAGACTAAACTTTCTTCCCAACATGGCTCCAAAACTTCTGGTAGAAACATCCTTGCAAACCATCAAGACCTGGACTCTTAAGACGTTTGAAGGAAGAAACAACCTTGTAAACTTCTTTCATAGTCATCTCTTGACTATGTACAACTCTTTGTTCTTCATCAAGAAATTTACCTCTAGGAATACAAAAATTTCCCTCAGAATTGGAATTTCCCAACAGGCTCCTAAAGAAATCACTGACTAAAGTTTGAATCATGGATCCACTCAACCTCATTATTTTGAATACTAGTGATTTCATTTTATTTCCTACTAATTTCAGTAGAGAGATGAAAATAATTGTATTGAGGACCGCAAACTGCAGCCAATTCACCTTAGACTTTTGAAACCAAAAGAATTATTATTTTCATTGGATATCATTGATGAAGTTTGTAGAATTACAAACAAACAAAATAAAATGCGGAATTTTTATTGATTAAGTTAAAACTACAAGTTATTTATAATGTGGCTGATCATGAGGTATTTATAGTTTCATACTCCTCATGAATCAATTGGAAGTTGGTTACAAACGGTTACAATAGATTACAACTAGATAACCGCTTTATATATTAAATTATTTCAAACTGATCAGCAGGCTGCTGAGTCTTCGTAGGGTCAGCAGGCTGCTAGTGTTCATGCTGTCAGTAGGATACTGATATCTTCGATTGATCAGCAAAGTGCACTCAGCATTCCCATCAGCTTTTATACTGTAACACCCTTTTCAAGCTGTGAGTGGTTCATGAACAGCTTGCACTCAGCATTCCCATTAGCTACTTGAAGTCCAAAAGATCTTCGAAACTCCCAATTTATCTAGTAGATAAGAGAAAATATGTGCATCTAAGGCTTTGGTGAGGATGTCAACTATTTGTTCTTTGGTATTGACTGGAAGAAGTTTGATGAGTCCTGATTTAACCTTATCTCTCACAACATGACAGTCAATTTTCAATATGTTTGGTTCTTTCATGGAAAACAAGATTGTGAGAAATATGCATTGCACTGGCATTGTCACAAAATAGGACAGCAGGCAACTGGACTGGAATTTGTAAATCCTGTAGTATGTAGATAAGCCATTGGATTTCACAAACTGCATTTGCCATGTCCCTGTACTCAGCCTCTAATGAGCTTCTAGCAATTGTTGTTTGTTTCTTTGCCTTCCAAAAGATAGGAGCATCTCCTAGAAACATCATGTAACCTGATACTGATCTTCTTGTTTCAGGACAGCCATCCCAATCACTATTTGTAAAACCCTTAAGTAAAAGATTATTGTCTGTTGGGATGAAGATTGGTCTTCAAGTATCTCAGTATTCAGTGGGAGTGTCCAAAAATTGACTTAGTTGTTGGACTCTAAAGGCAATGTCTGGTCTGGTAAAAGTGTGGTAAATTAATTTACCTACTAGGGATCTATATGCAGTGTTGTCTTCTAAAAGTGGTGAATCACCATATTGTAAGGTCTGCTTGGACTCCATAGGTGTCTTAGCAGGTTTGGCTCCCAAAAATTCATATTCTTCTAGGAGGTTAAGTGTGTATTTTCTTTGAAAAATCCATACGCCTTTTGGACATCTAGCAGTTTCAATGCCTAGGAAATATATCAATTTTCCAAGATCTTTGATGGTGAACTGCTGATGTAGAGCATCCTTTACTTGCTGAATCAGCCTTTCACTGGGGCTTGCTGCTATGATGTCATCAACATAGACAAGTAAAGCAATAAAGGACTGTCCTGACCCATTGGTAAACAAACTGTGATCACTTTTGGATTGAGTGAATCCTTGAGCCTCCAAAGATTCAATCAACTTGTGATTCCATTGTCTGCTGGCTTGCTTGAGGCCATACAATGACTTAGTAAGCCTGCAAACTTGATTTTGTTTCGTTGCTCTACAGCCCGGAGGTAACTGCATGTATACTTCTTCATGCAAATCTCTATGTAAAAAAGCAATATTGATATCCATCTGATGTAAGTGCCAATTTTTGGCTGCTGCTGCTGCAAGTAAGGCTCTAACTATAGTGATCTTGACAATTGGTGATAAAATTTCTTGATATTCAATCCCATATGTTTGAGTGTAGCCTTTTGCTACTAATCTAGCTTTATATCTCTCTGCTGATCCATCAGGATTGTATTTGATTATGTACACCCATTTGCATCCAATAGGTTTTTTGCCTGGGGGCAGATCAACTATCTCCCATATGTGAGTCTTTTGTAAGGCTTCAATTTATTTGTTCATTGCCTCCTTCCATTCATCATGCTTGATGGCTTGATTGTAGGTCTAAGGCTCTTTAACAGCATCAATAGCATTAATGAATCTGGCATAGTCTGCTGAGAGGTTGTCCAGACTCATTACTGCACTCAGCAGATGTGGAGTCTGCTGAATATTATGAGCACCCCCTTGATAAAAGGTTGGTGATTTCCTTGTTCTTGTGGACCTTCTTAGTTGTGTGGGTTCAGGTGCCTGATTTACTGGTTCATGCCTTGTATTAGATGTATCAGCTGATGTTGATCCCACTGCTGGTTGGTCTGCTGACTCATTCAGAAGGTAATCAAAACTGTCCATTACTGGCAAAGGAACAAGCATGTCAGCAAGATATCTAGGCTTTCCTAAGACCTGCTGATAAATAGGAAAGTAAGTTTCATGGAATTGAGTGTTTCTAGCAATAAATATATATTTTTTGGTAATATCTAAGAGAATAGCACCCTTGGAGATGTTTGAATTCCCAAAATAGACACAAGTTCTACATCTTGAGTTAAATTTGGTCCTATACTGCTGAAGTGTGCATGAAAAAACTAGGCAACCAAAGACTTTAAACACATAATAGTCTGGTTTGGTGCTATAAAGAACTTCATATGGAGTGCTTTCTTTCAGTAGTAGTGTAGGCGTGACATTAATCAACTTTACAGCATGTAAAAGACAAAAACCCCAATATTCAATCGGTAAATTACTCTAGAACCTCAAACCTCTTGAAACATTCATCATATGATGATGTTTTCTTTCAATAATACCATTTTTTAGGTGTACTTTCACAGGATGTCTGATGTATGATACCCTGTTGAGCATAAAAGTCAGTAAGTTGGAATTCTACACCATTGTCAGATCTAATTACTTTAATGATTTTATGAAACTGAGTAGAAACAAATTTAACAAAAGATTTAACAAGGTCAGAGGCTTTAGATTTAAGCCTCATAAGAAAAACCCAGTAAATCTAGAACAATCATCTACAACAGTAAGAAAATATTGGTGTCCATTTACAGTATGTTGTCTCAAAGGACCCCAAATATCCATATGAACAAGATCCAAAGTAGCATTTATAGCAGTTGTACTTAAAGGAAAAGGATTTTTCTTCAGTTTAGCCATAGGACAGATTACAAAATTTGACATCAACGGACTGTGAACTAATGACTTAAAGTCTTTTGTATGTCAAGTGTCCAAGTCTGTAGTGCCATAAATGTGCATCATCTAGTCTATCAGATAGAGTGTGATTTTCTATAGCATTTGTAACAGAAAGTCTTATTGGTCGGTCCATGACATAGTGTCCTCTATGTAAGTCAGCTGAACCAATATTTTCTTGTTGTTGTCCTGCAAAACACACTTGTTAGTAGAAAAAAAGAGCTGCACCTTGTGTATGATTAATAAAGGAAGGTATGCATAAAAGATTATACTTAAAGCCAGGAATGCAAAACACATCATGAAGGACCAGATGAGTGTTAATCCTCACTTGTCCTATATGTGTGACAGAAATAATGTTCCATTAGGTAATCCCATTTTTCTACCAGATGAAGGTTTGGGATTAATTAATAGATCCAATGATCCTGCAATGTGATCTGTGGCACCAGAGTTCAAGATTCATTGTATTGATCATACTAAATTTAGGTCACCTATTGCTGTAGCAGGTGAGTAGTGTGTGACAATATCAGCAGGTTGGCCAACAGCAAATCCTGCATGTCTAGGAGGATCATTCAACTGAGCCATCAACTTGTCAAGTTGTTGTGCAGTAAGATTGGGAAACCTTGGTCCAACAGACCTGCTTGGTGCCAGATCTTCTTCTACCGATTGATCCTCTTCTACCATATTTGCCCTTTTTGACTTGAAACCAAGAGGAAGACCATGTTTCTTGTAGTAAGTCTCCTCAGTATGGCCATTGAATCCACAAAAACTACATTGCATCTTTTTGGGATTTTTAGGCCTGGGATTTGCAGCAGAGTTAGATCTGATGATAGTCTGATTATGTCCTTGTCTATTCGTTTGTGACAATAGGACCATGGAATCTTGATTCTTGGCCTTGTTAGCCACATATGACTTATGTCTCTCAAACTTGATTGCCATTGCCAAGGCATCATGAATTTCTAGAAAAGGCACCATCAGCATTGCCTGTGAGACCATTGGTTCAAAATCATCCCTTAAACTTTTAAGGAATTTCATGACATGTTCAGCTTCCATATGATCCATCAGATTGCTGATTGCATTGCAGTGACATTGAGGATCACAAGAACATATTGTGACAGGCCTGATGGTCTTGGTTTCTTCCTAAAGAATTATTAATTTTGTGAAACATTGATTGACAGAATCTGTGCCCTATTTCAGTAGATGTATTTCTTCAAGAAGATTTGAAAGCCTTAATGCATCAACATTTGAAAACCTTGCTGCAAGATTCTTCCATACAGCTTGTGCATTCTTGAAGTACATCAAACTTTGTGCAATGTTGTTTTCAACAGAATTTAAGATCCATGATCTCACCATTGTATCGCATTGTCTCCACACATGGAATTCTACTGAATCTACTTCTGGCCTTTTAATTGTGCCGTCCACGAAGCCAATTTTGTTTTTGGTGCTCAACACCATCTCCATGGACATTTTCCAGGGATTGTATTTGTTGCCATTCATCAATGGCTGAACAAGAACCAGAGACGGATTCTCATTAGGATGAACATAGAATGGACCGGAGGGACTTATTTCTTGTTTCTAAGCTGCCATGGCTATCAAGAATTTCAGAATTGATTCTCAAATCAACAATGATGTAGAAAATCTGATCAAGAACTGACCAAAAACAGGAAAAAGGATAACAGTTTACTCTCAAGAAACTGAAAACTCAGAAAAAAGATGAAGAACAGTCTCAAGTTTCTTCAAAAAATGCAAGAAAGCTCTTAGAAATTCTCAAATTTCTGCTCTGATACCATGATGAAGTTTGTAGAATTAAAAACAAACAAAATAAAATGCAGAATTATTATTGATCAAGTAATAGTTATAAGTTATTTACAATGTGGCTGATCATGGGGTATTTATAGCTTCATACGCCTCATGAATCAGCTGGAAGTTGGTTACAAACGGTACAACAGATTACAACTAGATAACTTTTTCTATATTACATTATATCAAACTGATCAGAAGGCTGCTTGATGGGAGTCAACTTTACGTGATTCCGGTGCATTTTCTACCCCCGTTTATCCCACTTTTAGCATGTTTCTTGGTGTATTTAGACCATCTTTGGGGTAATATCGTGAATTTATAGCACGGGGAGTAAATCCGTCACTTTGATAGTTTACTACCTCTTTTTAGTGATATTGACCCTATTCGAGCACTTTTACCCTCCGGAATGTTTTGGATGTTTTTGGTTGTTGTGATGATGTAGGGAAATGGTGTCTCGAGAACCCGGAAGGCAAAGAATTATGATGAGAAGCATGGTCAAGGTGCAACAATGAGCCAAGGAAGAAGAAAGAATAGGAAAAGGGAGAGAAAGAGTTGGTGCCCCAGTGACTGTTCTGATTCAGAAGCATTTTGACCCATGATGGAGGCATTTTCTGGTCATGACTTCTTCATGAAAGTTGTAGATAATTGAAAGAGCTTTCCAACGCATCTTGAATCACCCCAATCGGAGCTCGGACGAAGAAGTTATGAAGGTTTTACTACAGCAGAAAACAGCATCATGCGAAACGCACGTTCCAAGCTCCCAAACCAGCGTTTGTGAAAGATTGTTCGAATACAGAGTTACACCTGTCTCAAACGCTGGTTCCAAGCCTTCAAACCAGCGTTTGGGTCGTTTCCTGCTATAAAAACCTTCAAATTTCAGAAAAAATGGGGAGACGCGAATGGAGGAGTTTAAGATCAATTTTGGGCGATTTTCTTCGTTTTTAGGAGTTAGAATTAGTGTAATATACCGTTAGAATCGTCTTTCAATCCTCTCTTTGATTATACAACTCAAATCTTCGATCCGTAACATTTTGATTGTCAAAAATTTGATCTTTTGGAGCACGAATTTTCCCTCTCTTAAATCTCAATCAAGTAAGTATGTTTGCTTGTTCTTTTGTTGTTATTGCTATGTTTTCCTTCATTGTTTGTTGTTTAGATTGTATAATGTGTAGCTAATTTCTCCCCATAGCCAAACTATGTGAAATGTGATGAAATCACCCTTGGGTGATGAAATTGGGAGTGGGTGTTGCGTTTTATTGTTGTTTCTTGCATGTTTCACGTCTTAGAACTTGTTATAACGGATTTGGGCTAGATTGATCACCTAGGTCAAACATCACACACACCACTCTTGAGAGTTGTTCAGAGAGAGGGGTGTGGGAAAAGGGTTCTAGGATCGTGGTGTAGTCTCGGTTTAGTTGTTAAACCGAGCTCATCGTGAGGTTACTCGTTTATACGTTTAAGCGGCTCGAGTGCAAAACATGACTTGTTAGGAGAGAGTTGTTCAGACCTTAACATGGCATAAGGTGTTAGAAGAGAGTTGTTCAGACGCTAGCACCGGGTTTAGGAGTTCGCACCCGTGAAATTGAATGCAAGAGTTCGTTTAGTATAATGCACACTCTCGGTTTTGTCTACCTTAGGGTTGAGATTAGTCACATTGATCATGGTTCGGCTATGTCCCTTTCTCCTTTTAGACTTGTTAGTTTAATTTACTTTAGTTTAATTGAAGTGTACAAACATTCCAACAACTTGTTTGCCTAGACTAAGCAATAAGTTCACTTTGGTACTTACAAGCACATCTTCTCTGTGGGATCGACCTCGGACTCCTGTAGCTTTACTCGCAATCGACCCGGTACACTGCCGGTTAGAGAGCTTGTTTAGTCACCGTTGTCTTGAGAATATTATAAATTTTGTTTGGTGAAATAAACGCTCATCAAAATGGCGCCGTTGCCGGGGAAGATGTGTGCTATTTGTGATATCTTGCAAGTGAACCGAAGGCTTGGGCCTAGGTTTTATTTTATTGTTTTCTTGTTGTTTGGTGTTTTGTAGTGCATTTCCCGGAGTTTTTGAGAACCGCTTGAACCTTACATTGCTAGAATGGAGACATTTGCTAAACAAAGAGGAAGGGGCCTTCTAGTTGGGAATTTGATTGCTAGATTTGAAGGTTTGAGTCCGGAACAAACGGAAATGGACCAAGACACTAATCAAGTTGGTCGTGGAGGCCAAGTTTTTGTGGAACACCCTTCTATCGGGGGAGGTCAAGGAGTTACTAATCGAGCTCAAGACCAATCCTTATGTAACAATGTTCAAAAAGGAGCAAACCGTCAATGGAAAGGACAAGGTGGAGCAATGCCACCGATGGAACCGAATGCTATGAATTGGCTCATGAATCAAGTACAAGAGCGATTTCAAGCATTAATGCAAGCTCATATGCAAACTCCCAATCCGGCACCGAATCAAGGAGATGTGCGGACTTGTAGAGATTTGGTCATGCCACGGGCCGATTTGGTGGGGCATAGTCCGATAAGGTTGCCCCCGATCACCGCCAACACTATGAGTATTGGGCAAAATATTATCAATATGATTAGGGACAACTCAACCTTTAGAGGGACGGAAATCGAAAATCCTTATTTCTTCTTGGATCATTATCTCGAGGTGTGTCGGACTATAAGGATGGACGGTGTTAGTGAAGAGGCAATCAAGCTACTTTTGTTCCCGTTCACTCTAAAAGACCAAGCAAGAGCGTGGTATGACTCCTTAAGGCATGACTCCCTACACACTTGGACCGAGGTGGTGCGCACATTTTTGCTTAAATACTATCCACCGGGAAAAGTTTTTGATTTGAAAGAGGCAATCATGACCTTTGATGCTTATGAAGACGAGTCACTACTCGAGGCATGGGAACGGTATAAGGCCTTGTTGCGCCAATGTCCCGTACATGGAGTCACTCTTGGGGACCAAGTCCATTGTTTCTTGAGGGGACTTGATCAAGATATGCAAAACCGACTTCATGCTTCAAGCGGTGGTGATATAATGATGTTACAACCTGATCAAGCGTTTGACCAAATTGAACGGATTGCGGAAACTTCAAGACTTTATGTTTCCGAGACAAGAAGAGGGCCAAGACGCAAGAAACCGAGTGAGATGAAGTCGGTAGGGGAAAAGATTGAAGATGCACACCATGAGAAATTGTTGGACCAACAAGAGGAATCTTTGCAAAATCTTGAAGATCGAGTAGTGCAACTAAATGAAAAGAGGAGGTTAGAGAAAGAAGAAGAAACAAGAAAGGAGCTAGAAGCCGTGGGAAAAGAGCGAGAAGAGGCTCATTCAAGGAAAACGGAGAGAGAGGATGATGATTTTTATCTAGATGAAGCGTTTTCCGAGCTAGAGATTGAGTTGGGATCGCCCATGTCACTAGAGTCTCCTCTTGTGGAGTTTGATTGTGGTAGGTTTCACGTTCTTCCAATTACACCCTCACTTCCCGATGAGAACATTGATGATGCCTTGGTGGAATGTATGGTGGAACCAACCATTGTTAAGACTCAACATGAAATCTTTGGTGATGAAAGTAGCTCGTTTTGGGATGAAGAAGAGATGGAAGAGGTGCAATGTTTGTCTATTACACCGCCTCCCGAAGAAATGCATGACGATGACTTGGAGGAGTGTATGATAGATTTGAGCACATTTTTTGAAGAACCGGATTCTGAGTTTGAAGAGAAGACGGGATCGCCCATTTCACCATCACTCCCGATTGAATTGTATGATGATGCAATTTTGGAGTGTGTGATGAAATCTCATGAGCTTGATATGACATCCATGGTAGAGTTACCGGAAGAGTTGGAGGTTATTAGCATACCGGTCCCGGACTACTACATTCTTTACTCTCCGGTAGATAAAGCTCACAAGATTTATGAAAGGGAACAACTACCATGGGATGGTAATTTCAAGAAGAGGATGATGGCGGATTTCAACGAAAGGGGATTCCCAAGAGCCATGTGCGGTAAGTTCCTAATGAACTCGTTTTCCCCTATGCTTGCTATGCTCATTCTCCTTGAATTGTTGATATTCTTGAGTTCGGATTTCGGTTGATGGTTTTTGGTGATTTTTGATTGAATTAAAAATGTTGTCTTGAGTTGTTTTGAGTCTTTTGTGGTATGAGTCCGTATAGCGCCACTACGTCGATGCTAACGACGTTAAACAAAGCACTTCTACTTTTTCTCGCCTGTGCCAATAGTATAACTTTGAAAAATTGGCACCGTATAAGTCATTTTGTCGAGCCAAAGACGTAAAACAAAGGCGCTTTGTGGGAGGCAACCCACCTTTTTGGTAATAATTATGTTTTTGAAGTAGTTTTTGGTTGTAAGAGGGGAGAGTTTTGCTTAAAAGAGAGTGTGGGATGAGAATTTCCTTTTGGTTCTGGCCTTTGTACATAGACGGAGATGTTTTTATGTGAGCCTCTGTGGCCTTATTTTATGCGTGGATGCTCTGTGTTTCTTTTGATTATCTTTACATCCAGTGCACTTCCCGTCTAGTATGGTTGATATGCTTTGATACCTTGATTGTGGCATGGCTTCTATTTTTAGATATCTCGTATCTATCACCATCTTTTGGCACGTGGATTTTTTCCCGTGCATGTGTTTGCCTTGTTTTCTGTCTACATGGTGTTCAGGTACTCGAGATGGAGCTTACTAGAAGATGTCACGTGAGCTAAAGTGCGCCTTTCTGCCGGGTTTTGGTCAAACAGCTAAGTCTTTTTACTCTTTTTATCTCTCACACACTGAGGACAGTGTTTCGTTTAAGTGTGGGGTGGGAGACTTAGCCGTTTTCTTGTTTTCGTTGTTAAATGTGCTATAAATGTGGTATGCTTAGCCTATGATCGGGCTCGAGTCGATTTTTGGGTAATTTTTAAAATTTTTCAAGGGTCTTAACACCGTGTTGTATGTGTTATTTTCACATTTGAGGGGTGATCACCTTAGTCGGGACCCCGAACATGTGCATTGCGGTTTGATATTATCTTGAGAATGAAGTTTATTACTTTCACGAAAGCTACACTTTGTGCACAATTTGATTGCTACCACCTTTCATATCACTAGCCTTGAGACGAAATGTCATAGGTTTACCTAAGTAGGACACGGGATGACGGTCCTGGCGTTCTTTTTGACCCTACCATAGCCAAATAAGCCTTAACCGGAACATTTACCCTTCGTAGCCCCTCTCAGCCTTGATAGAATGGTCTGACCACCATTCGCTTATAGCCGTTTTGTTACTTAGTCAGAAACCTACCCTTGAGCCTTATTATGGTCACATTTCCTTCATTTTATACCCTACGAGTGGACTTAGTCTTCTGTTAGACCACACTTGCTAAGGCAAGTGTGGGGTGGGGGAGATGATGTTTCTAGTTGGGTTGTTGTTTCTCGGTTTTGAGCTATAAGGTTGAGGAGCTCGGTTGGGCTTGGTGTTCGGTGTTTGAGCCAAAAGAAAAAAAAAATCTCTTCTTCTATCCTTTCTTTCAAAAAAAAAAAAAAATGCTTTCTTGGACGTATATAGAAATAAAGGGTTGGAGTCAAAAGTGTTGAGCTCAATGATAAATTTTTATGATGTTAGAGTTGGGATAGTGAGATAGGTGCTAGTGTGCTTGAACTCACCTCACGACACTTGAAACATAGTCGAGTTTGGCAATGAGTTCGGGTGCACTAGTAACCTATGGTTCCCAAAGTGTCAAAGTTGATCAAAAAGGAGTTTTGGGTGGTTTGCATGATAAAGATGAGTTGGTACTTGGTTGATTAGGTTCACTCGTACTTCTTTTCTCCAGTTCCCAAAATACCCCTTCCGACTAACCGAAATCACCCTAGCCTAACGTTATAACCGCTCAAGTCCTGCCCGATCGTGTCCAAACTTAGTAAACTAGATTAGTGGAGAGGCTCGTGATTATGAAACGGTTGGTAGACTTTTGGTTGGGATTCAAGCCCCGACAATCATTTTGAGCACTATGTTTTAGCTTGGCACCACACACACTCCATTTTCTTGATAATGTTGCACCCATGTGTACATGTTCGTGTTTCTTACTTTGTGGTTACCTCGAGAATGTGAGTAGTAGCACCTACATCACAAATTTGAATCCCTTGGTTGGTTTTAAAACGCCTAATTTGCTCGAGGGCGAGCAAAGGCTAAGTGTGGGGTGGTGATGGGAGTCAACTTTACGTGATTCCGGTGCATTTTCTACCCCCGTTTATCCCACTTTTAGCATGTTTCTTGGTGTATTTAGACCATCTTTGGGGTAATATCGTGAATTTATAGCACGGGGAGTAAATCCGTCACTTTGATAGTTTACTACCTCTTTTTAGTGATATTGACCCTATTCCCGAGCACTTTTACCCTCTGGAATGTTTTGGATGTTTTTGGTTGTTGTGATGATGTAGGGAAATGGTGTCTCGAGAACCCGGAAGGCAAAGAATTATGATGAGAAGCATGGTCAAGGTGCAACAATGAGCCAAGGAAGAAGAAAGAATAGGAAAAGGAAGAGAAAGAGTTGGTGCCCGAGTGACTGTTCTGATTCAGAAGCATTTTGACCCATGATGGAGGCATTTTCTGGTCATGACTTCTTCATGAAAGTTGTAGATAATTGAAAGAGCTTTCCAACGCATCTTGAATCACCCCAATCGGAGCTCGGACGAAGAAGTTATGAAGGTTTTACTACAGCAGAAAAACTGCATCATGCGAAACGCTGGTTCCAAGCTCCCAAACCAGCGTTTCAAGTGCAAAGATTGGAAACAGAGAGTACACCCCTCCAAACGCTGGTTCCAAGCCTTCAAACCAGCGTTTGGGTCGTTTTCCTGCTATAAAAAGCTGCAAATTTCACAGAAAATGGGGGAGACGCGAATGGAAGGAGTTTAAGATCAATTTGGGCGATTTCCTTCGTTTTTAGGAGTTAGAATTAGTGTAATATACCGTTAGAATCGTCTTTCAATCCTCTCTTTGATTATACAACTCAAATCTTCGATCCGTAACATTTCGATTGTCAAAAATTTGATCTTTTGGAGCACGAATTTTCCCTCTCTTAAATCTCAATCAAGTAAGTATGTTTGCTTGTTCTTTTGTTGTTATTGCTATGTTTTCCTTCATTGTTTGTTGTTTAGATTGTATAATGTGTAGCTAATTTCTCCCCATAGCCAAACTATGTGAAATGTGATGAAATCACCCTTGGGTGATGAAATTGGGAGTGGGTGTTGCGTTTTATTGTTGTTTCTTGCATGTTTCACGTCTTAGAACTTGTTATAACGGATTTGGGCTAGATTGATCACCTAGGTCAAACATCACACACACCACTCTTGAGAGTTGTTCAGAGAGAGGGGTGTGGGAAAAGGGTTCTAGGATCGCGGTGTAGTCTCGGTTTAGTTGTTAAACCGAGCTCATCGTGAGGTTACTCGTTTATACGTTTAAGCGGCTCGAGTGCAAAACATGACTTGTTAGGAGAGAGTTGTTCAGACCTTAACATGGCATAAGGTGTTAGAAGAGAGTTGTTCAGACGCTAGCACCGGGTTTAGGAGTTCGCACCCGTGAAATTGAATGCAAGAGTTCGTTTAGTATAATGCACACTCTCGGTTTTGTCTACCTTAGGGTTGAGATTAGTCACATTGATCATGGTTCGGCTATGTCCCTTTCTCCCTTTAGACTTGTTAGTTTAATTTACTTTAGTTTAATTGAAGTGTACAAACATTCCAACAACTTGTTTGCCTAGACTAAGCAATAAGTTCACTTTGGTACTTACAAGCACATCTTCTCTGTGGGATCGACCTCGGACTCCTGTAGCTTTACTCGCAATCGACCCGGTACACTGCCGGTTAGAGAGCTTGTTTAGTCACCGTTGTCTTGAGAATATTATAAATTTTGTTTGGTGAAATAAACGCTCATCACTGCTGAGTCTTCGTAGTGCCAGCAGGCTGCTGGTGTTCAAGCTGTCAGCAGGCTGTTGATATCTTCGATTGATCAGCAAAGTGCAATCAGCATTCCCATCAGCTTTTATACTGTCACAATCATCATAGTGCGAGTGAGATCTTTTTGAAGTTTACTGATAAAATGATTCATCTTGATGGAAAAAGCCTTTTGAATACCATTAATCATGGTAATGAGGGTTTTCTTCTTATAGAAAATGTTTCCAAAAATCTCCTTGTTCCAAGCAAGGAGCTTATTTTTAACACTTTGAAGGGATTTATGAGTATCTCCCAGACCTCTCTAATGATGTCCACACAATCACTATGAGAGGCCCAAATATGATCACATTTGAAGGGTCTAGAATGTAAACCAGAAATATTAGGGTTGGTATCTGATGTGATTCCCAATGAAGAAAAACTTTATTGAATTTATTTATTGTCTTTTTATTTACTTTTAGTTACTATTATTTGGGGGAAATTTATCTCACATTGCTTAGGTATTATTAATCTATTTGTAGTTATTATTTTTGGGGAAATTTATCCCACAATTCTTAGATAGCTTCTTGGCTTGGAGTTTGTAGCCTATTTAAGTCATTTAGTTGTTCCTTTTACAAAACAACAAATTTATTGAGTGAATTATTATAAATCTTTCAAGCTTTTTGTAAGTATTCTATTCGTAGAGTATTCGAATCTAAACTTATCAAGGTTCTGAGCATATCTTGTGGCGTTAATGTCCCAAGGTTCTTAAGTACATGTTATCTAAGGGTTGAGGTCATAACAAGGTTTTTAGCTATGGGTTAGCTAAGGGTCAGTTGGTATCAGAGAATAGCTATTAAAGGTATCAAACTCTTTTTCTTCTCTCGTTATTATTAAAAATGCGAATTCCTTTTTTTTCTTCTTTCCGGCCAATATATGTGTTCCTGTTCTTAAATTATTCAAAAACAAAATTCCAGAATCTTTTCTTTTTTTTGCGTGACCTTCCTCAAACAAACAAAAAAAATCTAGCTCATTCGTCTTTGCTGTTTGTGCATACATCCCATCAATTAGTTGAGTATTTTGTTTTTTCTTTGTGAACATATCACCTCTTCACACAGCTATATAAAAAAATTCATATTTTTCCCAGCAAAGGAAGCGGCCAGCCCTAGCTATATAAAAAAAATTCCCAGAAATTCGCAGTCAACTTTTGCCCAACTATTTCCAATTTGTTTTATTTTGATTGGTTAAAAAAAAAGGCAGTCAAATTGACGTGAGTTTCACACCCTAACTATGATTTTTATCACACCCGTAATTCTAATACACATCTGAAAAAAATTTCTTTCTTATTTTTCACTTTTCTTCTTGGTTCTATACCCTTTAAATTGTCCCAACAAAAGCCATAGGTCCTAATATAGGTTCTTTGGTATTGCTTGCTTTGGGTGCTCATTATTTTGATTTGTTTTACGATTTGAATTCTACACGAGGGGAGTGTAAACACGATTGATTGTGAGGATATATATATATATATATATATATATTGTTCTTGAACTTCAATCATGTCGAAAGAGCTTACCGAGGGAGAGAAGAATTCTATTGATGCTCGTATTCGGACATTGGCCGAGGTCCAAGTTTCCGTAATGAATAGAAAATTTGAAGAGAAGAATCAACGTCATACTGATTGGATGGAGGAGATGAATGCTTAATTTCATAACATGTTAACGGAAAGGAGTGGTGATAGAGAAAATCGCGGTGGTAGAGATAATCGTGGTGGTAGTGGTGATGTGAGGAGAAGAGCAGCAGTGCCCCGGGTTGAGGAAGCGGATGACAACATTTCGGAGCCTTCTTATGCTACCCATAGTGGTGAGAGTGATGGTGATCGAGGTAACATACGGCAAGTCAAAAAGAAAATTCCTACGTTTAAAAGTACAAATGATTCTGATGCTTATTTAGATTGGGTTCGTAAAGTTGAGCAGATTTTCGATGTAATAATTACTCTTAGAAGAATAAGGTTAGATTGGCTACACTTGAATTTGAGGGTTATGCAGCCATTTGGTGAGAGCAGTTAATTATTAATTGTCGCAAGGCAAGAGATGATCTTGTCAAATCTTGGAATGAGTTGAAAAGGGAGATGAAACGGAGATTTGTTCCAGAATCTTATTACCGTGAACAGTATCGAAAAATTGTGGACTCTTATGCAAGAGAATTGACCAGTGGAAGATTATTATCAAGAGATGGAACTTATATTAATTTGTACGGGTACCAAGGAAGATCCAGAGGCGACTATGGCTCGTTTCTTGAGTGGTTTAAGGCCTGAAATTGCCCATCCTGTGGAGATGAAAGATTGTGATAGTTTGGATAAAATGGTACATGATGCGATATTAACCGAAAATCATTTGAAGAAAATGAGTACCTTTACGAAACCGTATTCAGATAATTCTTCTTCTTACCGTTCGTTTCATCCTTCAGGTGATACCGTGATAGTTCACAATTCAGCACCCTTAGGCCGACCCCTATGTCTTCAAATGAGGCTTATAAAGCTAGGGAATACAACAAGGGTAAAACTACTACCTCCCCCCAACAGCCCACTCATGAACTTGGTATGGTTTTAAGGGTAAAGGTGTGGGACAAAGAGCAAGTAAGCGTGCAAATAAACGTGGTATGGTTTTAGGGGGTGAATCACGTGGGGAGAAGGAGTCTATGTCACAATCTGATGAGGAGGAGATGGTTGATTTTGGGGAGGAATTTGAGCAAGAACCCCGGGTTGGACCTCTTTTAGTCACAAAAAAAGCCTTGAGTACCACTATCAAAGTGGAAGAAAGTTTGCATCGGGAAAATATTTTTCAAACACGTTGTCTTATTGGCGAGAAAGTTCGTAGTGTGATTATTGATCCGGGAAGTTGTGCTAATGTGGTTAGTAACGATGTGGTGGAGAAGCTAGCAATTCGTACTACCAAACATCCCCAACCTTATAAGTTGCAATGGTTAAATGAATATGGTGAAGTTCGTGTTACCAAGCAAGCGTTGATTTCTTTAAACACTGGGAAGTTGGATGATGATGTTCTTTGTTATGTGGTATCGATGCATGTCACATATGTTATACTTGGTAGGCCTTGGCAATACTATATGCGAGTTCTTTATGATGGTTTTCGGAACAGGTATACGTTGCTTCACTAGGAAAAGAAAATCACTCTTGTTTCCTTGTCACCACAAGATGCGCATGAGGAGCAACTTAAGCTTGCTCAACGCTGAGAGGAAGAGAATCTAAAGGCGGGAGGAAGAGTTGTCCTTGGTACTAAATCTGTTGTGAATTGAGGGCAAAGGAAATTTTTTCTCACTTCATTATCCAATTGTTCGGGGTTCATTTCGTCTTATTTGCCATTTCCTGACGAACATTTTGTTGAAATAGTGTCCTAAACCCAATCGGGTTGGACCGGATCCGACTGGGTCGGATCATTTCTACTATTTCTTTATGTTTGTACATATATTAAATGTCTTTTCTGTTATCATATATATGTTCTTTTAAAGAACCAATTATGAATTGTTATATGATAACGTCTTTAGTATTAAACTATGATAAAGAAACCATGATAGGCGATTATGGTTGATGAGATCTCTAATTACTTTAATAAGTTTGATACTTAAATGTCTCAGTTATCATATATATGCTCTTTTAAACAAAATATTATACGAATCGATTTTTAGATAAAGTAACAAGGAAATTAACCTCAGCTGCATAAATGTCTTGGCGGTTGGAATCAGCAGCAGAAACCTCCATGTCAAATAAGTCATCGATATCGTTGTTCTCGAAAAGCCATTTTGGATTCTCAAGTGCCCCTCCAAAAAGCTCATAATAGTTTTCAATTGTAAGGTCAATATCGTCCATATTAAAATTCTCGTAAAAGCCGTCATCATCTTCACCCAATGAGGGACCTTTTATTACAGGACTACAAACCTGCACAAATTAACAGGATCTTTTTTATAAAAACAACATCAAAATACACTACATATTGCTATACAATTGATCTCAAGTTCTCAACCAATATCAACTATGATACTTTTAGGCATGATTGCAATAATAATCAATATTAACATTACATTAACTATGTAATGTCACCTTTTGTGGAGCAGAGAATGCAGTGAGTTGCTTGTTGTCATCTAAAGCTGCGGATGAATCCATCAAATTACCAAATTTACCCCCATCATTAGTCATTTCAACACTCACATGTCCCTCTTGTAGGTTGTTATTGATGCTCATCGCGCTAACTTCCATCTCACTTTGGGACCCACCGTTGGAACGGACAACGTGTATAAACGACCAAATGTTCGAGAGTTCAGCGGCAGAAGGGCAACCAGAGTAACAATTAACAGCTTGTCTCTTATGTGTGGAGTTTGAACCGGTGGTTGAACCGGCGTGGCCTTTCCAATCACAGTTTGGACAAAGAGATATCTTTTCCTCATTGCATCTTACAAATGCCGGTTGCAAGTTGCATCTTTCACAAACAAGTGTCCTAGAATGACGGCGTGAAAGGGCATTTGCGGAATGAACACTACGGTCACAGGAAAGACATAAACAAGCCGCATCAGAATGACAGTACACAACCGACCTTTGCTTCCCACAAAAATCACACATATAACCCATTCTTTAGCAAATTCTTCTTTCAGAATATGTACTTTACACCGTAACTCAATCGTTTCAGAGACACAAGCTCGAATTACAAACTTAGTTCCTTCGTCTATTGACGATGCAAGCTGAATTTATCTGTAACAATGAGGAAAAGAAAGGAAATTAGAAAAAGGTGTAAGTCAACTGAACCAATCATTTTCTTGTTGTTGTCCTGCAAAACACACTTGTTAGTAGAAAAAAACAACTGCACCTTGTGTATGATTAATAAAGGAAGGTATGGATAAAAGATTATACCTAAAGCCAGGAATGCAAAACACCTCATGTAGGACCAGATGAGTGTTAATCCTCACTTGTCCTATATGTGTGACAGAAACAATGTTCCATTAGGTAATCCCATTTTTATACCAGATGAAGGTTTGGGATTAATTAATAGATCCAATGATCCTGCAATGTGATCTGTGGCATCAGAGTTCAAGATCCATTGTATTGATCATACTAAATTTAGGTCACCTATTGCTGTAGCAGGTGAGTAGTGTGTGAATTATCAGCAGGTTGGCCAACAGCAAATCCTGCATGTCTAGGAGGATCATTCAGCAGAGCCATCAACTTGTCAAGTTGTTGTGCAGTAAGATTGGGAAACCCTGGTCCAACAGACCTGTTTGGTGCCTGATCTTCTTCTACTGATTGATCCTCTTCTACCATATTTTCCCGTTTTGACTTGAAACCAAGAGGAAAATCATGTTTCTTGTAGCACGTCTCCTCAGTATGGCCATTGAATCCACAAAAACTACATTGCATCTTTTTGGGATTTTTAGGCCTGCGATTTGCAGCAGAGTTAGATCTGATGATAGTCTGATTGTGTCCCTGTCTATTCGTTTGTGACAATAGGACCATGGAATCTTGATTCTTGGCCTTGTTAGCCACATATGACTTCTGTCTCTCAAACGTGATTGCCATTGCCAAGGCATCATGAATTTCTGGAAAAGGCACCATCAGCATTGCCTGTGAGACCATTGATTCAAAATCATCCCTTAAACTTTTAAGGAATTTCATGACATGTTCAGCTTCCATATGATCCATCAGATTGCTGATTGCATTGCAGTGACATTGAGGATCACAAGAACAGATTGTGACAGGCCTGATGGTCTTGGTTTCTTCCTAAAGAATTATTAATTTTGTGAAACATTGATTGACAGAAATTGTGCCCTGTTTCAGTAGATGCATTTCTTCAAGAAGATCTGAAAGCCTTAATGCATCAACATTTGAAAACCTTGCTGCAAGATTCTTCCATACTGCTTGTGCATTCTTGAAGTACATCAAACTTTGTGCAATGTTGTTTTCAACAGAATTTAAGATCCATGATCTCACCATTGTATCGCATTGTCTCCACACATGGAATTCTACTGAATCTACTTCTGGCCTTTTAATTGTGCCGTCTACGAAGCCAATTTTGTTTTTGGTGCTCAACACCTTCTCCATGGACATTTTCCAGGGATTGTAGTTGTTGCCATTCATCAATGGCTGAACAAGAACCAGAGACGGATTCTCATTAGGATGAACATAGAATGGACCGGAGGGACTTATTTCTTGTTTCTTAGCTGCCACGGCTATCAAGAATTTCAGAATTGATTCTCAAATCAACAATGATGTAGAAAATCTGATCAAGAACTGACCAAAAACAGAAAAAGGATAACAGTTTACTCTCAAGAAACTGAAAACTTAGAAAAAAGATGAAGAACAATCTCAAGTTTCTTAAAAAAATGCAATAAAGCTCTTAGAAATTCTCAAATTTCTGCTCTGATACCATGATGAAGTTTGTAGAATTACAAACAAACAAAATAAAATGCGGAATTATTATTGATCAAGTAATAGTTACAAGTTATTTACAATGTGGCTGATCATGGGGTATTTATAGCTTCATACGCCTCCTGAATCAGTTGGAAGTTGGTTACAAACGGTACAACAGATTACAACTAGATAACTGCTTTCTATATTACATTATATCAAACTGATCAGCAGGCTGCTGAGTCTTCGTAGTGCCAGCAGGCTGCTGGTGTTCAAGCTGTCAGCAGGCTGCTGATATCTTCGATTGATCAGCAAAGTGCAATCAGCATTCCCATCAGCTTTTATACTGTCACAATCATCATAGTGCGAGTGAGATCTTTTTGAAGTTTACTGATAAAATGATTCATCTTGATGGAAAAAGCCTTTTGAATACCATTAATCATGGTAATACGGGTTTTCTTTTTATAGAAAATGTTGCCAAAAAACTCCTTGTTCCAAGCAAGGAGCTTATTTTTAACACTTTGAAGGGATTTATGAGTATCTCCCAGACCTCTCTAACGATGTCCACACAACCACTATGAGAGGCCCAAATATGATCACATTTGAAGGGTGTAGAATGTAAACCAGAAATATTAGGGTTGGTATCTGATGTGATTCCAAATGAAGAAAAACTTTATTGAATTTATTTATTGTCTTTTTATTTTTTTTAGTTATTATTATTTGGGGGAAATTTATCTCACATTGCTTAGGTATTATTAATCTATTTTTAGTTATTATTTTTGGGAAATTTATCCCACAATTCTTAGATAGCTTCTTGGCTTGGAGTTTGTAGCCTATTTAAGTCATTTAGGTGTTCCTTTTACAGAACAACAAATTTATTGAGTGAATTATTATAAATCTTTCAAGCTTTTTGTAAGTATTCTATTCGTCGAGTATTCAAATCTAAACTTATCAAGGTTCTGAGCATACATTGTGGCGTTAATGTCCCAAGGTTCTTAAGTACATGTTATTTAAGGGTTGAGGTCATAACAAAGTTTTTAGATATGGGTTAGCTAAGGGTCAGTTGGTATCAAAGAATAGCTATTAAAGGTATCAAATATCTCTTTTTCTTCTTTCATTATTATTAAAATTGCGAATTCCTTTTTTTTCTTCTTTCCGGCCAATATATGTGTTCCTGTTCTTAAATTATTCGTCTTTGCTGTTTGTGCATACATCCTATCAATTAGTGAAGTATTTTGTTTTTTTCTTTGTGAACATGTCACCTCTTCACACAGCTATATAAAAAAATTCATATTTTTCCCAGCAAAGGAAGCGGCCAGCCCTAGCCATATAAAAAAAATTCCCAAAAATTCGCAGTCAACTTTTACCCAACTATTACCAATTTGTTTTATTTTGATTGGTTAAAAAAAAAGGCAGTCAAATTGACGCGAATTTCACACCCTAACTATGATTTTTATCACACCCGTAATTCTAATACACATCTGAAAAAAAAAATTCTTTCTTATTTTTCTCTTTTCTTCTTGGTTCTATACCCTTTAAATTGTCCCAACAAAAGCCATAGGTCCTAATATAGGTTCTTTGGTATTGCTTGCTTCGGGTGCTCATTATTTTGATTTGTTTTATGATTTGAATTCTACACGAGGGGAGTGTAAACACGATTGATTGTGAGGATATATATATATATATATATATATATTATATATATATATATATATATATATATATATATATATATATATATATATATATATATATATATATTGTTCTTGAACTTCAATCATGTCGAAAGAGCTTACCGAGGAGAGAAGAATTCTATTGATGCTCAGATTCGGACATTGGCCGAGGCCCAAGTTTCCGTGATGAATAGAAAATTTGAAGAGAAGAATCAACGTCATACTGATTGGATGGAGGAGATGAAGGCTTAATTTCAGAACATGTTAACGGAAAGGAGTGGTGGTAGAGAAAATCGCAGTGGTAGAGATAATCGTGGTGGTAAAGGTGATGTGAGGAGAAGAGCAGCAGTGCCCCAGGTTGAGGAAGCGGATGACAACATTTCGGAGCCTTCTTATGCTACCCATAGTGGTGAGAGTGATGGTGATCGAGGTAACATACGGCAAGTCAAAAAGAAAATTCCTACGTTTAAAAGTACAAATGATCCTGATGCTTATTTAGATTGGGTTCGTAAAGTTGAGCAGATTTTTGATGTAATAATTACTCTTAGAAGAATAAGGTTAGATTGGCTACACTTGAATTTGAGGGTTATGCAGCCATTTGGTGAGAGCAGTTAATTATTAATTGTCGCAAGGCAAGAGATGATCTTGTCAAATCTTGGAATGAGTTGAAAAGGGAGATGAAACGGAGATTTGTTCCAGAATCTTATTACCGTGAACAGTATCGAAAAATTGTGGACTCTTACGCAAGATAATTGACCAGTGGAAGATTATTATCAAGAGATGGAACTTATATTAATTTGTACGGGTACCAAGGAAGATCCAGAGGCGACTATGGCTCGTTTCTTGAGTGGTTTAAGGCCTGAAATTGCCCATCCTGTGGAGATGAAAGATTTTGATAGTTTGGATAAAATGGTACATGATGCGATATTAACCAAAAATCATTTGAAGAAAATGAGTACCTTTACGAAACCGTATTCAGGTAATTCTTCTTCTTACCGTTCGTTTCATCCTTCAGGTGATACCGTGATAGTTCACAATTCAGCACCCTTAGGCCGACCCTTATGTCTTCAAATGAGGCTTATAAGGCTAAGGAATACAACAAGGGTAAAACTACTACCTCCCCCCAACAGCCCACTCATGAACTTGGTATGGTTTTAGGGGTAAAGGTGTGGGACAAAGAGCAAGTGAGTGTGCAAATAAACGTGGTATGGTTTTAGGGGGTGAATCATTTGGGGAGAAGGAGTATATGTCACAATCCGATGAGGAGGAGATGGTTGATTTTGAGGAGGAATTTGAGCAAGAACCCCGGGTTGGACCTCTTTTAGTCACAAAAAAAGGCCTTGAGTACCACTATCAAAGTGGAAGAAAGTTTGCATCGGGAAAATATTTTTCAAACACGTTGTCTTATTGGCGAGAAAGTTTGTAGTGTGATTATTGATCCGGGAAGTTGTTCTATTGTGGTTAGTACCGATGTGGTGGAGAAGCTAGCAATTCGTACTACCAAACATCCCCAACCTTATAAGTTGCAATGGTTAAATGAATATGGTGAAGTTCGTGTGACCAAGCAAGCGTTGATTTCTTTGAACACTGGGAAGTTGGATGATGATGTTCTTTGTTATGTGGTATCGATGCATGTCACACATGTTATACTTGGTAGGCCTTGGCAATATGATATGCGAGTTCTTTATGATGGTTTTCGGAACATGTATATGTTGCTTCACCAGGGAAAGAAAATCACTCTTGTTTCCTTGTCACCACAAGATGCGCATGAGGAGCAACTTAAACTTGCTCAACGCTAAGAGGAAGGGAATCTAAAGGCGGGAGGAATAGTTGTCCTTGGTACTAAATCTGTTGTGAATGGAGGGCAAAGGAAATTTTTTCTCACTTCATTATCCACTTGTTCGGGGTTCATTTCATCTTATTTGCCAGTTCCTGACGAACATTTTGTTGAAATAGTGTCCTAAACACAATCGGGTTGGACCGGATCTGACTGCGTCGGATCATTTCTACTATTTCTTTATGTTTGTACATATATTAAATGTCTTTTCTGTTATCATATATATGTTCTTTTAAAGAACCAATTATGAATTGTTATATGATAACGTCTTTAGTATTAAACTATGATAAAGAAACCATGATAGGCGATTATGGTTGATGAGATCTCTAATCACTTTAATAAGTTTGATACTTAAATGTCTCTAGGCTTATGAACTATTGCAGGGCATTGATAGTACAACATACTAGCGCATATTAGATGTCTTCTATCTTTAAGGGCAGGGATAGATCTCATCTATCGAAGTGTATAGACACTTGCACTGTATGTGGATGGTATTAGAGAATGCGTACGTTAGACTGACCCACTTACATTGTTAAGTGTCACGCTATGTAGTGGTTGTGTAATTATCCTTAGGACCGGAGTCTACATGGCATCACGGTGTGGATTTTCATGCTTTGACACTATTGAGGTTTCTCTTAGCCATGGGGCGATCATGCGGTAGTGATTGGGTGTGATACTGAAGCATGTGGAGTATACAAGTTTGGTCGTCCGGAAATCTCGTACCTATCAGTAGGGGTGAATATCCGAAAGGGCCTTCTTATAAGGAATGTCTTACTCTCGTGAATCTTTGCAAAGTGGAAGTAAATGAGTTACTTCAAGAGAGTATGATATCCAGATTATAAGATACGATCGTTAATGTATTGACACTCGAGATACGATCGTATGGATATTATTACAGCGATAGGATTGTAATTTACACGGTAACTATTTCACATGAAAGGTAGTAGTCATTGCATTTGTCTCTTCCGAGGATTGGGAGTCATGGTGTGTTGCTAGACGCTATCCCGTGATCGTTAGGTATGAAGGGCATTTTTGTAATTTGCACTTTGTGCCTATGGACAACATATTCGAAAGCCTATCGGGTCACACACATATGAACATCAAGTCGGATTAAACTGTTGTTATAGTTGATAACCAAATAAGGAAAGTTTTATCTTATACTATAAAGGTTATAGTGGTAAATTAGTATAGTGGTATTTATTTAGTATGAATAAATTAAATACAAGATATTGATGATGTCAAAATCATCAGTGTTGTTTTAGCGGTATTTATATGTAGGATATTTGGCTATAAAAGTGTATAAAAGTGGTGTTAGCTGGTGGTGCCCAGTGGCGGCAATGGATTCCGGAGGTTGTGCCTTTTAAGAGAAGAGGACAGGGGCAATTTGGCTTTGCCACTTGTTTTATATCATTTTTTCCAACCTTTAATGAAGTTACATAGCTCCCCTATTTATAGGGAGATCCACCGATTGAAGTCGGTTTATTTACAAATAAGGACACATAGTACCAAATAGATATTTATCTATAGTAACGGGCTCGTAGTGGAGCTGATAGGTCGCGCTCCTGATGGCCTCACTGACCTTTGCATCCATTATATCATTGTTTTGTTGAACTTGAGGTAGCTCTTCCTCTAAATATTATGGTTGAGGTCACTGGCGGACTCGTTTATTAAATGAGATTGTGTCGGCCCCTTAATCCCTTTTGTTGTCGCATAATGTTGAGGGCTTGGAACTGATCCGAAGGATCGCGACTCTAATTTGGATTGTGAGCTCGCGGGCTGTAATGGACGGTGGCCTTATCCTCTAATGTCGGTGGCCGGTCAGACCCGAATAAGGATCCGCGAACCGAAGTATGATTTAGGCACATCAATGGCCCTACTCCGTGCCTTAATCATTTTCTTGAAATGTTAGGCGGGGAGTAATAGTCTGTTTACAGATCTGTTGCTTTGAAATAATGTGATGGCTCGTTATTGTGGCGGATCGCCTGTTAGCTTTGCCTAAACGCCTTACTCAGAGTAGGTCTTTTTGTTGCTTGCGTGTAGTTGATGAACTTTGCTTCTTGTGTCTTGTGCCATGAATTGATTCTGACTTTGTGGTTTTTGTGTCGTGAATTGATTTAACCTTTGGTGGCTTGAGAGCTTTTAGTCTTGTAGAGGGCTATCTCAAAGACGAGTTCCAAAATATGAGGCCGACCTAGAGGTCGGTCTTACAAGAAGGTTCGTTCATAGGTGAATTCCAAATTATGGTGCCGGGCTTAGGTCGGTCTTATAAAAAGTTCGCTCGTAGGCAAATTCCAAAATATGATGCTGAGCTGAGGTCGGACTTATAAAATGCTCGCTCGAGGGCGAGTTTCAAATATGATGCCGACCTGAAGCCGGTCTTATAAAATGCTAGCTCGAGGGCGAGTTCCAAAATATAATGCCGAGCTGAAGTCGGACTTATAAAATACTCGCTCGAGGGCGAGTTCAAAAATATGATGCCAAGCTGAAGTTGGACTTATAAAATATTTGGCATATAAAGCCTTAGTTTTGGCATTGGTAGCCTGTTTTGTGGCTTATGGCCCTGTCGTTTTGTCCGACTTGTTACTTAGGACCGCTATAAAGCGGATGGCCTCAAAGTGATTTTGGTCTATGGCGACCTTGTCGTCTGAAGCGACTTGTTCACTAAGGGCCGCGCTATTCAAGCGCCTTGCCCCGTAGTGATTTTGGGTCTATTGGGACCTTGTCGTCTGAAGCGACTTGTTCACTAAGGGCCGCGCTATTCAAGCGTCTTGCCTCGAAGTGATTGGCTTATAGCCTGTTTGTGTCGCGCTATTAAGAGGACGGACTTTTGCTGAAGAGAAAATCCATGTTGATGACGAGCTTGTAGTAGAGAGCTCGTAATAAGAGAGCATGTAATAAATGAGCTCGCTGATACGGAGCTTGTGATAAATGAGCTCGCTGATATGGAGCTTGTAATAAATGAGCTCGCTGATATGGAGCTTGTAATAAATGTTTACTTTGTTTTTTTGGTAATGATTTTCCCAAAGTATTTTTGAGCTCGCGCCTTTATTTTTGTTCAAAATATTTCACCTTTTTCGAGTCCACTATTTGGGTTCGGCATATCCGTACATGTATATATATATATATATATATATATATATATATATATATATATATATATATATATATATATATATATAGGGTCCTCTTGTTTTTGGCGAGGTCGAGGAAATTAAATAATCGAACTTGTTAAAAATAATTGAGCTAAAAGCCTTACTTGTTTCAGTTGAGGTCGATGATTGAATCGAAAAACCTGATGTGTGGCCCTCTTGTTTTAAGCAAAGTCGTTACGGGCTTGGTTGAAATAATTTTTTAGTCCGCGCACTCATATGCCCGTGTGAAAATTTTCCATTCTCGGCACTTTGTTTTTGGCGGCTCGATCATTGAATCGAAAAATTCCCAGTATGCGGCCCCCCTTGTTTCGAGTAAGATCGGAGCTATGACGTAACGAGCTTGCTGGGAACAAATTCTGAACCAAAGTATAAGCTCGATAAAAGAATTTCCCGCGGCCCCCTTGTTTTGGATGAGATTGAGATCTCGAGTAACTTGTCTAAGACAAATGTTGAGGTCGAGCTTAGAGCTTGCCGAGCTGAAGGTCGGTCTTAGAGCTAGCCGACTGTGGTCGAGCTTAGAGCTAGCCGATGAGGTCGGACTTAGAGCTTTCCGAGCTGCTGAACAGTACAAAAGATAGCTCTATCCTTCACTTATAGTGAGGTGAGTTCCCAATAATGAAGCATAATTATTCAAGTCGTAAAAACAGGAATAAATTGCAGTGAGGGCTCGTACCTGGAGAGTACGTAATAAGAGAGCTCATATGGAGAGCTTGTAATAAAGGAGACCATCTTTGGTGAGCCCATATCTGGTGACTGACAAGAGCGTTTTTTGTCACAATGTCATTTGATCCTCTTCGTGGAACGTGGCCATGAATCTGTTTTTTAAAAAATGAATTCAATGTCTCTTTCCATCACATTTCCCAATGAACTGAACTATGTATCTCAATGAGGATAAGGCCAATGAGAAATTTAATTAATATATAATGTGGCTAGCTCTTTTGTACATGCGGTAGTGATTGGGTGAATATCTGAAAGGGCCTTTTTATAAGGAATGTATTACTCTCGTGAAACTTTTCAAAGTGGAAGTAAATGAGTTACTTCGAGAGAGCATGATATCCAGATTATAAGATACGGTCGTTGATGTTTGAAACTCGACTTACGACCGTATGGATATTATTACAGCGATAGGATTCTATTTACACGGAAACTGTTTCACATGAAAGGTAGTAATCATTGCATTTGACTCTTCCGATGATTGGGGGTCAGGGTGTGTTGCTAGACGCTATCCCGTGATCATTAGGTATGAAGGACATTTTCGTAATTTGCACTTTGTGCCAACGGCCAACATATTCGGAAGTCTATCGGGTCACACACATAAGAATATTTAGCCAGATTAAAATGTGGTTATAGTGATAACCAAATAAGGAAAGTTTTATCTCGACTATAAAGTGTTATAGTGATAAATTAATATTGTGGTATTTATTTATTATGAATAAGTTAAATACAAGATATTAACTATGTTGATTAATTATATATATATTTAATATATATGGGGCGCATAAATGAGTGTATATTGATACACATGTATTTTGCGTAATTAATTAGTCGTAGTATTATATTAATCTTGTTGACTAACTGAATATATATATATATATATATATATATATATATATATATATATATATATATATACACGTGAATATGCAAGTTAGTCAACTCTTGACATTATATTATGTATTAATATTAGATATTATATATATATATATATATATATATATATATATATATATATATATATATATATATATATATATATATATATATATATATATATATATATATATTTGCACACATGTGTAAATTGATTTATGATAATATAATAAAAGATATATTCAATATTAGATATTGTCAATATATATTTTGGAAAAATATTTAATATAAGATATTGAATATTAATGAGATAAATCAATAAATATATTTTCCATACTTTATTAGGAAAATGTTTTCTTTCTCATCAATCTACTAGAAGCTATTCCTAATCAGATTGGGATTGTCATAGGGGCGCACCACACTCAATTTAAAGGAGGGGTTGGCTAGCTCTTTTATACAACACAATTCCAAGAGCTAATAGTTCTTGTGAAAAATAGAGAGCATCTTAGAGAGAGATTAGAGAGAGAGAAATGGCCGGTCTAGCAACCGGATTTTTATAGTAGCAATCCATGATGGGATTCCACGGGCTGTTCGTGTTGATCACCGGTAGAGGCCGAACGCTTGGGCGGCTCCGTGCATCGTTACTCTCCTTAGACGGTCAAAGCGTCGATCTTTTAGATCATCCCAGGTAACCACTGTCTACTAGCTTATTTGTTTATTTCTTAAACGAAGTCAATCCTGGTTAAAAGGAAATAAATTCTTGAATTCCGCTGCGTTCCCGCGTAGATTTCCTAACAGTGGTATCAAAGCGAGCTTCTAGTTTAAGCAATAAGCATGTTAATATACGTAGTTAATTTTATCGTTTAAATCACGTAATTAAAAGATGAAAGATTTTTGATTCGCAAAACGATACACGAAAAAAAAGAGGGGGAGGTCGGCTTTTGGGGTGCTCGGCCGATCGGCGGAGGCACCCCACCGGAAATTGCGCCGGCGGCTCCCCCCGGGGGCGGTCGGAGTCGGCCGGTGCATCTTTTTGGTGGATCTCCAAATTTTTGTTTTGTGTATTTTGTGATTCAATATGGTTAATAGTTGTGATTGATATCTCTTTGTTTAGTTGATGTCATGGGGCTAACTAATGGTTCAAATAGTTTGGACCATTGGGATGCCACATGGCATTATTTGGTGAATATGATTTGCCTTTAAATAATCTAGGTCATTCCAAATTTTGTTTGAAATAAGCCTAGGCCCTTTTCAAAATATTTGATTTTGGAAAATATCTAGACCCGGGCCATTTTCAAAATTTTGATTTTGAAAATGGCCAAGGTTGGTGCCTTTTTGTTTAGGAAACCAAAGGCATCTCTTTTGATTATGAATCAAAAGGAAAAAAAAACAAAAAAAACTTAATTTTAATTTTGATTTATTTTGCAATAGTTCTAATTAATTAAAATTAAAATTGAAATCATTTAAAATTAACCGTTAATTTTATTTTGATTAAAATCAATTAATTAATTAAATGTTAATTAGTTAATTGATTAGATAAAATTATTTAATAGATTAACGTTAATCGATTAATTAAGACACAAGTTGTTAGTTTTAATTTTATCTTTTTCATAAGATGTTATTGTATGGATTAGATATAGTAGATATAATATGATTATATGGACCGCGATGGATCATGGACTCGACCATAGGATAGATGTTAATGATTTCATTTTTCTGTTGGTTTAAAAATTGTCCTAGGCCGTTACGAAGAACGTGACCTAGTTTATTTTCTGTATTTTCATACCCGTTAACTCCCCCCGTGTGCGGCGGGTGTATTTATTTTATTAGATAAAATTTATGTAACAAGAATTGAGCGGAAGATGGAGACCAAAGAAAGACAAAAATAAAGATCCCAATGAAGAATGGAGCATTAAAGATCATATTGGCGGTTGCAGCTACCTTTAGATTGTGACATGCGGTTTCGTCAGTTTGTATTCGAAACCGCACCTAGGAAAAGTCCATGATCATACCGGTTACTTTACGCATTCATTTATTTTGTGCTTGTATTTATTTTATATGATACGATAGATGCGTGACTAGACACGATCTAGATAAATGTGTAGGATGTATATTTATAGAGATAGACATATTTGATGAGACCATAATTAAAATTAATTAAGTGAGTTAATTTACATAAATACTTCTGCAACAAAAATCAAGTTGGAATATTGTCTCCCAATATTATAACGACGGTGAATAGCCCTTGTTCGAATCCAATCGATCGACCACCGCTGGGAGTTGACCTACCTCAGGTATATCATCATTATTGAGATATGATCATATGAGATCTCGTGAATATTGGGTTATGACTTGACTAGAGTCTTTCGGTGATTGCCCACCGTCAGGGCCATCTGACTTTAGAGACAAGAGGTTGACTAACACATAGTGATGTGTATCGTCAAAGAGTTGACTAGTCAACCACTTAGAATTTCATAGAGATGTGATTGGTAAATAGTTACCTACCTTTCGAAGTTATCTTGGTTGATCGACCACCGCCAGGAATCGAGGTAACTAGATTGGATCTCATCCACTAAAAGAATTTTGGAAAATTCTTGAAAGTCAATTGGGAGTAGTTGACTAGTGGGAGCAAAATCATAAACCAAAAGACCATTTTTGACCATTTTTGATTTTGGAAAACTCTTTTATTTTTATTTTATGTTGTAGTTTTTAGAAAACTTTTATATTTATTCTCGATTAGTAAAACCAAATTATGACTGTTACCTTTTGAGAACGTTCTCAAATATGGTTAAGTAATTTTAATCCTTTTTAAATAAGCAATGACACGAGCAACCCCGTTATAGTAGTTAGAGACAAGGAGACTACATATTTGATGCAGTGCTCCAAGACTTTAATTATTAATGAAAACGGAAGCAAATGATATGATTGAATCACTTGAAATGAGTTTCAACGAATTAATCATATATTGGATACGATCCGATATGATCATTCTGTCATACGATGACAATTAATTCAAACGTTGAATAAGAATGACCGCGTCGAATTTTGGAAAGATTGTTTTCAAAATTGTAAGATTTAAGCATTGACTTAATTCCTTAATCATTGCTTAAAGGTTAATTAAATAGTCAATGTTTTGAATACGATTCAAAAGGTTAAATAAACTATTTAATAAACTTTAGATTTCTTTTATGAAAGGAAATTAAAGACATAGCTCTTGTGATCTTTCTTAAATCTTATGAAGACTACACTAAGAAATATTTACAAATTCTTAAAGGATTAAAAAGGAAGTTAGGGCATGTGCTTAAAATAAGAGATCTTATCGAAGTCTTTATTCTAGGCAAGTGTGTTGAAATAGATCCATCTAAGTTCAAGTCAACTCTTAGATATATGATATCTTACGAGTATGCTTAAATTAGAAGGATTAAATATGGAATACACAAAGATACGGAATAGTGAAGCAAATGTTGCGACATTTTCGGTTTTGTATTCTGAGTCTAGTAAACTGATAAATGAACTAAATAAATAAATGTTGTTGTGTTCCGGTTCTTATGAAGAACACGAGTTCAGTTATTTGTTAGGATTTAGTAGACATATTCAATTGTAAGGAATAAATGTTGTTCCGATAAGGTTGAATGGTAACTGAATGTATCATACTAGATTGAAGTCACTATATAGTCGATATAAGTGAAGAAGTCTCAACCAGATATTTGAATGGTTGTTATCCTTGATATTTGTGGTTGTTCTAGATATAGACTCTCTGGAATAGAAACGTGTAATCAAATGTCATTCTGATGATGTCTGAACCATGTTATTATGAGTCATGTGGGTAATACGTATCTTATCTAAAGATGACTAAAATACCTTTTATGAAAAGGTTATAAGATCTAGAAAATTGTCTAAAGCCTAAACATATCGATGTTTGTTGGATCATGACAATCAATATCACAAATAATTGCTTATTAATCTCTATGACTATTTTTAAAAATAGTCAAGTGTACTCAGTGAAGTACATAATTCGGAAAGCCCGAAAAGTTCGAGCTAGTAAAAATATGACATTGATGAACTACTTGGGAATTAGTCTTCAATTGGATTGAAGTAATTAATACCTGAAGGGTGTTTCAAGAGTTTTCTGAAAAAGGAATAAGATTCCCCCTTGAATGATACCATTTTTGGATACGCAATCAGATTGTGCTTCTAAAATGGAAACTGCACTTTATACGATAAAGGAGTGACGTAAGCCATACAAAGTATCCCTTACGTGTTTCGGGATGGTGCCCTTATACGATACTTATACTTAACCGAGTTCCAAAGAATAAATGTCGAATAAATTCTATATTAGATATGGAAGGGGATAATGCCGAATCTATCTTAACCGATGCTTTGAAGTTGTCATAGGCAAAGTCAGAAAGGCTTGGAGCCTAGTACGACATATGCAACTTTGTGAAATATCTTAGCAAGTACGCTAGATAATGTTTACTTGTCCGCAGAGCAAAATGTGTTTGTCTCCAAACATGCTATCTTCTAGAGGAAGTGACTCTTCCAAAAGATACCGTGGGAGTAACTAAGATATGAAACGAGTTTGAGAACCACAAAGATACATTCAACCATTGGAACATGAGTAGACGCCGCATAGCGATAAGGTGTAGAACACTGCTCAGTGCACACAAAAGTTCTGTAAGTCTGTGGATAACCTCATGCCTAAAAAGTCTGCAGGTATGTTCATCTTGAAGAATGAATATCGCATGACTTGTGAAGGAATGTTTGAAAGGCAAGATTGAGAGATATGGCCAGGAGCCATAATATCTGAATTAGATTCCATCAGTGTCAACTAGGTTGTAAACCTAGTCTGTCTTGCCTAGAGGGAATGTCCCTGAAAGGCTGACATGGATAATAATATGATTACCATAAGGCTATAGTGACGACTGAAAGATACGGGGTGTAAACCTTGTAATTATATTTATGCCGCCAGCTGAGCCAGTTCTATTCAGACTATCATTGTTATAAATTCGTATAATTGCTATATGATAGTGTTGAAGACGTTGGGCAAACAGCCCTATGTTCATAGACGATAACATGATATGTGAGCCCATGAGATCCATTTATGGACTCGAAAAAGTTTCTCTAGACGATTTCTTTGTTTGATAATCAAGGGAGTTTGATTTAGTCAAAATAAGGGATATGCCCAATGTGCAAGATGGATAGTGGGAGTGTGTTATGATTTTTGAGTAAGGTATTGGATATCTCTCTCGAGAATTATCACCCCATGTCATAGTCAATTAATGTTTGGTAGTTCAAAGTCTTTACGAAAGCACTTGGATGAGCAGTTCTTATTTTTGGAAATAAGAGTCTATAATGATAGATTTAAATGCTGTTAGATTATAGTTTACCTATATAGATGTGATGCTAAAAGAGTTTAGCATAGATCGCGACAAGAGATACTGCTAGCCAGTGTTTTCAAGATCTATCTATGTTAGGATGTTAGTCCTAAAGATAAGGTGAAAGATGATGCTTATGGAGGTTTCCTTTGCTACAGCGATATAAACCGTCATAA
The DNA here is from genome assembly GCA_024500145.1 of Gentiana dahurica var. dahurica. NCBI lineage: Eukaryota > Viridiplantae > Streptophyta > Magnoliopsida > Gentianales > Gentianaceae > Gentiana > Gentiana dahurica. Next base: position 29,823,822 of record CM044899.1, on the reverse strand, counting down.
AAGAAATGCCAGATGTTCATTGTTAAGGCCATATTTATATGATTATTAAGGGTATATTTCATTATTATTTTCCCCACATTTGCATAATTTATATAAAAATTAAGGGTTTAAGTGTAATTATTAAGTAAATGTCATTTCAATATGGTTATTTGCAAAATTGATTATTTTATGTGTTAAATTAATGGAATTATTGTTATTCGAGTTCTATTACATTTTGCAATGTTTATTTATCCTTTAGGAGGCTGAATTTCGAGTGCTAAAGAGGATAAATGAAGCTCAAGTCGAATTATTCAAGATAGAGTTGGAATTGGCTTGAAGAGAATGGATAAAGATGAAGAAATCCGATCCCAAGCAATCCAGCCGAGCGTCCATGCAGCGTCCAGTGTGGACGGGCGTTTGGTAATTCGGACGAGCGTCCAGCGAAGAAAAGTTGAACAGAGAGTTTGGACGGAATCTGGACGAGCGTCTTGATAGCGTCTAAGGCATCCTGAACGGGCGTCCATATAAGTGAACGAGCGTCCGGTGCCGACTTAATCCCTAACCGACTTAGCACTCTATAAATACAGCAGCAGCCCCAACCCTAATTTCATACTTTTACACAACATTGAGATCGCAATTTTCACCCAAGCTGCGCCCCCAAAAAAACCACTTTTACTCAGAGATGAACTTCTCCAACTCAACAATCATCTTCAACATGATTGTTGGCTAAAAGCCTTGCAGTGAGTCGACGGAGGAAGCTTATCAACAACACAACCAACTAGAGGAGTTCGATACTAGATGAGTAGTGAGTTAATTCATAGTTTTTCATTACTTTGGATCTGTTTTGCATTGTTATGTTTTATTGGATTATGAATTTGATGAAACGATCTATTTATATTTGATGCTTGGATTATTATATGAAAATATATTATTTAAGTTCTATTTTGTTCAAAGTAATGCAATTATTCGTGTTGTAAGAGATTAAGCATGTTTAGTTGAGTAAGAGTTTGGAAACAATCTTGTGATTTCGTTTTGATTGCATGTTTAGTTTGTTTGAAAAGATAAACGAAACCCTAGAATTTGGTTGAAGAAATTTAATTGAATTCGTGAATAAATCACTACTAAAAACTATGTCTTTTTAATCACCGTCTAGTTGGATTGTTGGTTGATAGGTGGAACCTAGTCGCCTTGCTGTGTTTTCCTTTATTGTTTTTTAATCGAATCGTTTAGATTAAGCTTAGTTTAAGTTCTAGTTTTATAAACCCTAATTTCCTGCTGTTTTCCTGCACTTTTCTGTTTCAATTCGTAATCGGACGTTCGTCCGCAATAGCGGACGCTCGTCCATTAGATTTAGTCTCCAGACGCTCGTTCATCAAAGTGAACGCTCGTCCGTCTTTCTGTTTTCTTATTTTCTGCTTGTTTTTATTCCTGTTTTAGTTTCAATTGTTAGGTTTAGGTTTTAGTTAGTTTCAACCTTAGTTTAGTTAATAATTGTGACATAATCGATATAGGTTTATACTTGAATTCGATAAACATTCCACTCCCTTAGGACGACCCGTTAACATCCTATACTACGATCCTTATACTTGGGGTGTTTCGGTTATAAATTGTAAAACTCGTTTTTACCGAACAAGTTTTTGGCGCCGTTTCCGGGGAGTCGGTAACGGTTGTCGGATTCTATTTAGAACAATTTTCTGTGTCAAAAAGGGGTCGTTAGGGCACGCGGTAGTATTTTGACCATAACTTTCGGCTCGAGTGTCCGTTTGGAACGCAGGACCCCAATTCGGAAAGCTCGTTCCGACGCCGACGACGTGGTGAAACGCCGTAGGCCGTTCAGTGCGTTTTCAAGGTCAAAATCCACTGTTTTCCCCTCCATTTTGGCCCTAGAAGATTTCAACACGTTTTTTTTACCGTCTTAGTGTTTTTCTTGTTTTTAAACTTTTCGTAGGTAGGTTGCTTTTCCAGTTTCGGTTTCTATATATTTTCTAAAATAAAAAAAAATTAAAAAAAAAATACTAAAAGCCTTCTGAACGAGCGTTCACCCATACTGAACGCCCGTCTGCCCCCATCTGTCTTCTGAACGCCAGTTCAGTGCTCTGAATGAGCGTTCACTTCCAAAATCCTCTCTGAACTAGCGTCCACGTACACTGAACGCCAGTTCAGTCCCTGAAAATTCCACTTTTCTTTTCTCTGCTCTTCTATCTTTCTACACTTCTAAATCCTCCAATCCTCTCTAAACTCGTTCTCATCAACCCTAAGGTTGATTTCTTCCTTTTCCTTTCTTCTGGTTTATGCAAACGAGAAGTAAGAAGGGACTTCTAATCTTCGATCCCGAGCCTGAACGATCTATTTTTAGAAGGAGGTTTTTTCCTGATCTTGACGCCATGGCAGATCAAGATCCACCAATTCCAAATCCTGATCCCCAAGCTCAGTTAAATCTAATTCTGCAACAAATGCAAGCTTTGCAGCAACAGCAAAATCAACAAGCTGGCATAAATCAACAACTTCAACAATTTAGACAAAACCAGCTTAATCAATTGAACCAGGACCCTTACACCCCATATCTAAATCAAGATTTTCTCGAGGGGCATAGACCAATTCGTCCTCCTGACATGGGAGGAGTGAATTTCGATCTAAAGAACGGAGTAGTTGCTCTAGTTCAGAATAGCTCTTTCCATGGTACTGCTCAGGAAGATCCACGCGACTTCTTATCCACATTCGTACAAATCTGTGAAGCAGGCCATTATCCTGGTGTAGATTCAGAGATCGTAAAGTTGAAGCAATTTCCTTTTGCTTTGAAGGGTGAAGCAAGTCGATGGTTTAAGTCGTTATCACATCATTCCCTCCATACATGGAATGATGTCAAAAGAACCTTCGCTCTCAAGTGGGTTTCACCAGGCAAGATTATGGAGATGAAACGGGAGATAGCTACTTTCGAGCAACTAGAGGATGAGACTGTTGGCAAAGATTGGGAGAGATTAAATCTGTTGATGAGGAAGTGCCCCAATCATGGATATGACAGACATGAGTTGCTGGAACTGTTCAATAGAGGTGTCTCTCAACCTAATAGAGACTATCTTGACTCCACAGCTCATGGATCCTTCTTAGGGGGAGGTGATGAGACTGCCTACAGAGTGGCTGAGACCATCGCCAAGAACAATATGTGGTCGACTCCCAAGAAGACCAATGTTGTTAAAAAAGAAGGTACTGCAAGCAGTCCTGATACAAAGCTGTTGGTTGCTCAGATGGAATTGATAAGCAAGCGGCTGGCCAATCTTCAGACGCAGCCTTCTGATCTGGGAATGCAGGTAGGAACGGAGATGACGGAAGAAGTAAATTTAATGGATAATCAAAACCAACCCTTCCGAAACTTCAATCAAAGCTAGAATTACTCAGGATTTCAACGACAAAACTTTAATCAAGCCAAGTTACCACCTGGCCCTTCAAATTCGAATTCTTTCAACTCAAACTATCAAAGGACAGCTCCTAACTCCCAAAGGCCTCAAGGAGGATGGAACCAAACTCAAAATCATACCACCTCATGTGTCCCTCAACACAAATTTGATGAGCTGGTAGACATGGTGAAGACTCTGTCTACTAGTGTTAAAGCTATTGAGAGACAAGTTGGTCAGATGGCAGACCAGCAAGCAAGCAGACCTCACGGTAAACTTCCGAGTTATACCGAGAGAAACCCAAAAGCTGATGTGAATGTTTGCACTGCCGTTACACCACAATGGGAATATGGACAAGAAGAGGAGTTGAATGAAGTAACGTTGAGAAGTGGTAAACAGGCTGGACCCGGCAAGATGTCGGGAAACGAGTAGCCCCTCCTGACGCCATGAGTTCAGGAGGGGGAAATCAGAAACCACATGCCGAAGAAAGCAACGATGAGGAGCTTAGTGACAATTCTTCGGAGGACGAAAATAATTCTGATGATGAGGAAAGAAAGGAAAGTCAGAAAGCTGTACTCCTGACTAAGAAAAAGAAAGAAAAGTTCGTAAGATGGAAGGATAGGGAGGATGAGGCGATAAAGAATCAAGCTACAGGGAATGATAAATCCCTTCCTTATCCCCCAAAAAGGAAAGAGAAAGCCCTCACTAACGACAAGCAGTATGCTGGAGTGAGGAGGATGCTTAGAGACACTCAAGTTAGTATGCCCTTAGCCGAGGTATTAACTGAAATGCCTAAATGCTCTAAGTATCTTAAAGAATTCTGTGGGAGTAAGAGAAAGCTTCAGGGGATGGCTGAAGAAGTGCTACGTGAAGATTGCGCGATGGTTTCACAGAAAGTCGCTGTTAAGCGAGGTGACCCTGGCAGACCTTCAATCTCCTGTGAGATCGAAGGCCATTTGTTCAAAAATGTCTTATGCGACTCAGGGGCCTCTATTAATGTGATGCCATTAAACGTATGCAAAAAGCTCGGGTTAGATAAAAGGATGCGGAACGCCTGATTTCTCTTCAGATGGTAGATAAATCTAGCCGGACTGCAGCCGGTTGTGTAGCTAATGTTCTCCTTCAAGTTGAACATTTAGTCTTCCCTACCGACTGGGTTATTCTAGACTATCCACCTGATAAGGAGATGCCTCTAATTCTAGGCCGAACCTTTTTAGACACTTCTAACGCTCTCATCGACTTCTGCAAAGGACAGATTACTCTTAGAGTCGATGACACATCCGTTACCTTCACCCGAGGGACATATCCTGAAAGAGCCGTAATTGATGAAATATCGTTTGTCGAAGCTATCTATGAGGACGAAAAAGATGCCTACTCTGAAGAAGCAGAGGAGTTGACAGAGATAGGTGTTTTTGAATTCATGGACATTGAAGATCCAGCTGACTGCGGACCATCTTCTGATTCATTACAGCCCGTAGTCATTGACGAGTCATCTTCACTCGCTCACACTGAGCCTGTTAATGAGTTAGAAGCATGGAGATGCCCAGCAACAAACGATGATTTCAAAGAACTGAGTCAGGAAGACTTCATCCCTGGTGAAGAAGAAGCTCTGATGGGTAGTTGGGACGAGGTAGACTTTTGGAGAGAAGCTACTCATTGGGAAGTAGATGATTGGGAAGAGCTGGCAGAAGAGCTTAAAGACGAAGAGTTAAGAAAAATGATCGATCACAAGAAAAAGGAAGCAAGTGTTGACCGGAGGATTCCGATGGATGATTTGATCCAATACCTTTCTGGGGTTGAGCCTCGGGAAGATGAGTTATTCTTTAGTCAACCACTCCAAGCTCATAAAGAGAAAGGTGGCCCGTTAAAGTCTAGTATTGAGCAACCACCTACTGATTTAGAGCTCAAACCGCTTCCGAAACACCTTAAGTATATCTTTCTTAAGGATGGAGATAAATTGCCTTTGATCATTTCTTCGAAACTCGACCCTGAGCAAGAAGCACAGCTGATAGAAGTGCTTAAAAAGAATATCCTCGTGTTCGGATGGCAAGTGGGTGATATCCGAGGAATCAGCCCAGATGTATGCATGCATAAAATCCGAACGGAGGAGGGAGCTAAAAAGGTTAGACAACCTCAGAGAAGACTGAATCCGCATATGCAGGAGGTTGTCAAGAAAGAAGTGATAAAGTGGCTTGACATGGGCATCATCTATGCAATCGCCGATAGCGAGTGGGTCAGCCCTACTCAAGTTGTGCCAAAGAAGGGCGGAATCACAGTCGAAACGAATGAAAAAGGGGAGGAAGTTGCCTTACGACTCGTGACAGGCTATAGAGTCTGCATTGACTATCGTAGACTTAACGAGGTTACTGCCAAGGACCACTTTCCCTACCCTTCATTGACCAACTTTTTGAACGACTCGAGTGGTCATAAGTATTATTGTTTCCTTGATGGCTATTCTGGCTACTTCCAGATAGCCATTGATCCTAATGACCAAGAGAAGACAACTTTTACGTGTCCATCTGGTACTTTTGCTTTTCGCAGAATGCCATTCGGCCTGTGCAACGCACCCGCGACTTTTCAACGGTGCATGTTAGCCATTTTTGATGGACTTGTGGAGCAATGCATGGAGGTCTTCATGCATGACTTCTCAGTCTACGGCGATAGCTTTGATGAAATCTTAAAGAATCTAGATATGGTACTCCAACGGTGTGTTGAGAAAATCTGGTGCTTAACTGGGAAAAATGCCATTTTCTAGTAAACGAAGGAATCGTTTTGGGACATAAGGTGTCCAATGCTGGTATTCAAGTTGATAAGGCTAAGGTCGAAGCCATTGAAAGGATGACGTACCCTAAGACAGTGAAAGAGGTACGAGGTTTTCTAGGTCATGTTGGCTTCTACAGGCGTTTCATTAAAGATTTTTCTACCATCGCCAAGCCTTTATCAAATCTTTTGAAAGATGATGTAGATTTCTTGTTCGATGCGAAGTGCAAAGAAGCTTTCAATTGTCTGAAAGACAAGCTTATCAGTGCCCCTATTTTAGTTGCACCTGACTGGACCAAGCCTTTCAAGTTGATGTGTGATGCCTCTAGTTACGCCGTAGGCACATTTTTAGGTCAAAGAGTTGATAAAAGGTTCAGGCCCATTTATTATGCGAGCCGCACCTTGAACCCGGCTCAATGCAATTATACCACAACTAAGAAGGAATTCTTGGCTGTTGTTTTTGCCATTGATAAGTTTAGAAGTTATCTTCTAGGGTCTCAAGTTGTTGTTTGGACCGACCATGCAGCCTTGCGCTACCTTATGGACAAAGCAGATGCAAAACCAAGGTTACTTCGATGGATTCTGATTTTACAAGAGTTTGACCTTGTGATTAAAGATAAGAAAGGTAGTGAGAATATTGTGGCTGATCATTTATCTCGCTTAGTGAATGAGGGTGCAGAGAATCACAATGATATAGGCATTGATTTTCCGACTGAGCAATTGATGAAGCTTGAAACGGTTAGGCCGTGGTATGCTGACTACGTCAACTATTTAGCGAGTGGTCATTTAGAGGATATGACGTATTAGGAGAAGAAAAAGTTCTTTTCTGATCTTAAATATCTCGTATGGGAAGATCCTTATTTGTTCAGAGTCTGTAAAGACGAGTTGCTTCGACGGTGTGTTCCTGAGCATGATCAGTGGGATATCCTAGAACAAAGCCATAGCGGTCCTACCGGAGGTCACTATGGAACACCAAAAACGGTTGCGAAGATCCTTCAAGCTGGATTCTACTGGCCGACTCTGTTTAAAGATGCAGAAGCCTTTTGTAAAGGTTGTGATAGGTGCCAGAGAACTGGACGGCAGAGTAGTAGGATGGAAATGCCACTTAAGCCCATTCTTGAATGCGAAGTTTTCGACGTTTGGGGCATAGATTTTATGGGACCCTTTCCATCTTCGTGTGGTAATAAATATATCCTCGTCTGTGTCGACTATGTTTCCAAGTGGGTTGAAGCCATAGCTACCCAAACTAATGATCATAAAGTCGTGAAGAAATTCTTGCAAAAGAATATCTTTACCAGATTCGGCTGTCCGAGAGCACTCATTAGTGATGAAGGTACCCATTTTTGCAATGCGCCGCTTGATAAAATCCTTGAAAAATATGGTGTCAAACACAAAGTTGGTACACCATATCATCCCCAAACCAGTGGCCAAGTCGAGGTAAGCAACCGAGCTTGAAAAGAATTTTAGAGAAGACCGTGAACAATAATCGATCTAATTGGAGTCTTAAGTTGGATGACGCATTGTGGGCTTATCGTACTGCATTTAAAACCCCGATGGGCACGTCACCCTTCCAAATGGTCTATGGCAAAGCTTGTCATTTACCTGTTGAACTTGAACACAGAGCTTTCTGGGCAATTAAATTCTTAAATTTCGATAGCCAACTCTGTGGGGAGAAACGGTTGTTACAATTGAACGAGCTCGATGAATTCAGACTCAGAGCGTACGAGAATGCTAAGCTTAGCAAGGAAAGAACGAAGATGCTCCATGACGCTAAGATCAAGGACCGAGAATTCAAAGTTGGTGAAATGGCTTTACTCTATAATACTAGACTTCACCTGTTTCCGGGTAAACTCAAGTCTAGATGGTCTGATCCCTTTGAGATGCTCGAGGTTAATCCAAGTGGAGTAATTACTTTGAACGGGTATGGTAATCAAGCTTTTAAAGTGAATGGCCATCGACTTAAGAAATATTTTGGGCAACCAAAGGAAAAGCCTGAGACTCTTTATTTCCAAAGAAGAGATGCGAGTCCAGATGTCCTGATCTGTGAAGAGATTCCATCTTATTTCCTTGAGTCAGATGATGACATTCTTAACTCTACCTGTGAGGAACCTTCTTCTGGGACTCCTGAGCATGTTAGCACACCTACGCCTATCATCCGCAAGAACAAGAAGAAGAGAGTCAGTGTAGTTTGGAGAGAAAAGTTTAATGATCTTATAGCACACTTGACTTGTTGTTGTGGTGAAAATCATTTCCGCCCCAGTGCTCCTGATTCTGATACTGAGGTGGCGGTAGTCAAACCAAAGTGGCCCGATCCGGGTTGATCTTTTGAAATATGTGTCAAGCTATTGACATTAAAAGAGCGCTCCTAGGAGGCAACCTAGTTTTCTTTGTTCGTTTTCTTTTCTTAGGTTGTTTTGTTTTATTGTTTTAGAAATAATACTTTAGTTGATTTTGTGTTGATGGTTATTCCTCCTACATTCATTGTAAGTGTTTTGTGTTATGTGTTGCTCATATACCCCGTGTACCCCGAGATTATATGGTATGTCGAGTGTGGCAGATACTTTTGAGCAGGTTCGCAAGCTTTTATGTCCAGTGTTGCCTATTCAAGTTGTAGCGGTACGTTCATGCTCCGGCCTGACCTCTGCCAACTTTCATCCGACAACCACTGTTGAAACCAGCTAAGTTTCTTTTTTTCTTTTATTTGCACATTCTGCGGACATAATGTGATTTAAGTGTGGGGGGGTAAATTGGGTATGTTTTCATGCTATATCCTTTGAAATATGAGTGAATAGTGAATGTTAAATTTTCCACTAAATTTAAATTTATGTGAATCTCGAGCATATGATTGAAACTGAATGCTTGCTAGTTGTTGTTTTCTAACGATGATAGTATGTGCCTTAGTGAGATAATTATAGCATGTCTTTACTTTCATGGAGCTAGTATTCATTTTTCACGTTCACGAGAGCCTTTGATATTGAAGCAAGTCTTTTTGAACTATATCTTTTCACTGTTTTAGTGATTTATCTTAGGAGGGTCAGTATAGTAACACCTTAGTTAGCCCGGGTGCTGTGAATATCATAAAGTTCGAATATGATAAGTGAGATGTAACTTATGTCTTGAAGAAAAGAATGAATAAGCAATCATAATAAATACGTTTGTCGGAAGCTGGTCGATGATTGGAGTGAGGTAGGGCATTATCTCGAAATGTCCTATACCACTATGATGACCAAAAGCTCACGACAGTCAGAAGAAGCTACCTTATGATTTGAGTAAGGTAGGGTGTTATCACGAAACATCCTATTCTACTATGATGGGTAAGAGCTCATTCTGATATGCGTCAAATTTGAAAATTTTTGGAAATGATGAGTAAAAATAAAGTGAAGTCTTTGTTATCATGGATCTTATACCCAGTAGAACCGTATGATATGCTGTAGGGATTATCCTACTGAGTGCGTGGGAAGGCTTTGAGTGGAGCTATTACTGCCTATATCTAGGATAGTCATTGGATTTTTGAGAGGATATTTCTTTGAAAGGCTTGTTAAATTTGAAAAGGGCTTGTCACACATACACTGAATCTATCTCTGTGATGGTACTGTTTGCTATAGTTATTGTATCTCTTGTTACGTGAGTTAGAGATCTATGTGGATTACATGAAAGTTGAGCTATAGTTTTGATTGTTTTGTCCGAGGACGTACAAAAAGCTAAGTGTGGGGGTGTTGTTAAGGCCATATTTATATGATTATTAAGGGTATATTTCATTATTATTTTCCCCACATTTTCATAATTTATATAAGAATTAAGGGTTTAAGTGTAATTATTAAGTAAATGTCATTTTAATATGGTTATTTGCAAAATTGATTATTTTATGTGTTAAATTAATGGAATTATTGTTATTCGAGTTCTATTACATTTTGCAATGTTTATTTATCCTTTAGGAGGTTGAATTTCGAGTGCTAAAGAGGATAAATGAAGCTCAAGTCGAATTATTCAAGATAGAGTTGGAATTGGCTTGAAGAGAATGGATAAAGATGAAGAAATCCGATCCCAAGCAATCCAGCCGAGCGTCCATGCAGCGTCCAGTGTGGACGGGCGTTTGGTAATTCGGACGAGCGTCCAGCGAAGAAAAGTTGAACAGAGAGTTTGGACGGAATCTGGACGAGCGTCTTGATAGCGTCTAAGGCATCCTGAACGGGCGTCCATATAAGTGAACGAGCGTCCGGTGCCGACTTAAACCCTAACCGACTTAGCACTCTATAAATACAGCAGCAGCCCCAACCCTAATTTCATACTTTTACACAACATTGAGATCGCAATTTTCACCCAAGCTGCGCCCCCAAAAAAACCACTTTTACTCAGAGATGAACTTCTCCAACTCAACAATCATCTTCAACATGATTGTTGGCTAAAAGCCTTGCATTGAGTCGACGGAGGAAGCTTATCAACAACACAACCAACTAGAGGAGTTCGATACTAGATGAGTAGTGAGTTAATTCATAGTTTTTCATTACTTTGGATCTGTTTTGCATTGTTATGTTTTATTGGATTATGAATTTGATGAAACGATCTATTTATATTTGATGCTTGGATTGATATATGAAAATATAATATTTAAGTTCTATTTTGTTCAAAGTAATGCAATTATTCGTGTTGTAAGAGATTAAGCATGTTTAGTTGAGTAAGAGTTTGGAAACAATCTTGTGATTTCGTTTTGATTGCATGTTTAGTTTGTTTGAAAAGATAAACGAAACCCTAGAATTTGGTTGAAGAAATTTAATTGAATTCGTGAATAAATCACTACTAAAAACTATGTCTTTTTAATCACCGTCTAGTTGGATTGTTGGTTGATAGGTGGAACCTAGTCGCCTTGCTGTGTTATCATTTATTGTTTTTTAATCGAATCGTTTAGATTAAGCTTAGTTTAAGTTCTAGTTTTATAAACCCTAATTTCCTGCTGTTTTCCTGCACTTTTCTGTTTCAATTCGTAATCGGACGTTCGTCCGCAATGGCAGACGCTCGTCCATTAGATTTAGTCTCCAGACGCTCGTTCATCAAAGTGAACGCTCGTCCGTCTTTCTGTTTTCTTATTTTCTGCTTGTTTTTATTCCTGTTTTAGTTTCAATTCTTAGGTTTAGGTTTTAGTTAGTTTCAACCTTAGTTTAGTTAATAATTGTGACATAATCGATATAGGTTTATACTTGAATTCGATAAACATTCCACTCCCTTAGGACGACCCGTTAACATCCTATACTACGATCCTTATACTTGGGATGTTTCGGTTATAAATTGTAAAACTCGTTTTTACCGAACATTCATAGTCCATGAATAGTCATGAGCAAGAATGAAAGTGAATCTGGTGAATGTCGAGAATATCCTTAAACAAGTTAAGGATGGTTTCCTAGTTTATCAAAACTTGGAATCAGATAAATATAGTTATACAGACGTTTATCCTGAGTCTTATGAAGGCGAGTGGGAGCTACGGTCTTGGTTTGCAGTCACTTTGATTAAGTGATACAGTGAGCTGGAAATGTTTTTGGCTATGGATCACTGTAAATTCTACACCTTAGCCAAATCACAGCAGTGCCTTAGAGGAGCAGCGGGAGCAGTACATGGATCTAAGAAGGTTCATTCCTGAACCTTGTACAGTTCTTCCACCTTTTCTATATAGTTGATATAGTAAGTGGATTCATTGCTTAAAGCAAGGACCAGGGTCTTATCGGAGATTCATGTGTGTGTTGAGGCGGTTCCTTTTCACTTGGTCATTTGGAGCATGGTATGAAGATAGTATGAGTCCTCACGGATAGTGATCCGTTCACGGATAGGGCTAGTTGCGAGTATTGAATGAGATTCTTGTGTTTCAACTTGGTCATGTGTGTACGAGTGATTGGCTTTAGGCCAAGTGAGAGATTGTTAAAATAGTTTCCTAAACCCAATCGGGTTGGACTGGATCCGACCGGGTCGGATCATTTCTACTAATTCTTTATGTTTATACATATATTAAATGGCTTTTCTGTTGTCATATATTTGTTCATTTAAAGAACCAAGTATGAATTGTTATATGATGGCATCCTTAGTATTAAATTGTTATAGAGAAACCATGATAGACGATTATGGTTGATGAGATCTTTAATCACTTTAATAAGTTTGATACTTAAATGTCTCTAGGCTGATGTACTATTAAACAGGGTATTGATAGTACAAACAGGCTGGCACGTATTAGATGTCTTATGTCTTTCAGGGCAGGGATAGATCTCGTCTATCAAAGTGTAGAGACACTTGGACTGTACGTGGATGTGTATTAGAGAATGCGTACGTTAGACTGACCACTTACACTGTTAAGTGTCACACCATGTGACGGTTGTGTAATTATCCTTAGGACCAGAGTCTGCATGGCATCACGGTGTGGATTGTCATGCTTTGACACTATTGAGGTTTCCCCTAGCCACGGGGCGATAATGCGGTAGTGATTGGGTGTGATACTGAAGCATGCGGAGTATACATGTTTGGTCATCCGGAAATCGCGTACCTCATCAGTAGTAGTGAATATCCAAAAGGGTCCCCTTATAAGGAATGTCTTACTCTCGTGAATCTTTGCTAAGTGGAAGTAAATGAGTTACTTTGAGAGAGCATGATATCCAGATTATAAGATGTCGTTGATGTTTGACACTCGACTTACGACCGTATGGATATTATTACACCGATAGAATTCAATTTACACGGTAACTGTTTCACATGAAAGGTAGTAGTCAATGCATTTAACTCTTCCGATGATTGGGGGTCACGGTGTGTTGCTAGACGCAATCCCGTGATCGTTAGGTATGAAGGGCATTTTCGTAATTTACACTTTGTGCCTACGGCCAACATATTCGGAAGCCTATCGGGTTACACAAATAAGAACATCTAGCCGGATTAAAATACGGTTATAGTGATAACCAAATAAAGAAAGTTTTATCTCGACTATAAAGTGTTATAGTTATAAATTAATATTTTGGTATTTATTTATTATTAATAAATTAAATACAAGATATTAATTATGTTGATTAGTTATATATATATTTAATATGTATATGAGGCGCATAAATGAGTGTATATTGATACACATGTATTTTGCGAATTAATTAATCATAGTATTTCATGTTGACTAATTGAATATATATATATATATATATATATATATATATATATATATATATATATATATATATATATATATATATATATTTGCACACATGTGTAAACTGATTTATTGTAATATAATAAAAGATATATTCAATATTAGATATTGTCAATATATATCTTGAAAAAAATATTTAATATAAGATATTGAATATTAATAAGATAAATCAATCAATATATTTTCCATATTTTATTAGGAAAAAGTTTTCTTTCTCATCAATCTACTAGAAACTATTTCCAATTAGATTGGGATTGTCATAGGGGCGCATCACACTCTATTTAAAGGAGGGGTTGGCTAGCTCTTTTATACAACACAATTCCAAGAGCTAATAGTTCTTGTGAAAAATAGAGAGCTTCTTAGAGAGAGATTAGAGAGAGGAAAGGCCGGTCTAACAACCGGATTTTTCTAGTAGCAATCCATGATGGGATTCCGGCGGGCTGTTCGTGTGGATCACCGGTAGAGGCCGAACGCTTGGACGGCTCCGTGCATCGCTACTCTCCTTAGATGGCCAAAGCGCCAATCTTTTAGATCAACCGTGGTAATGCTGGATATACAGAAACCCGAAACCGGATTCGATCCATAATTGGATCATCAGATATGATTCACAGCACCGATCGAGACGCTCGTTCATGCAATGCGGAAGCAACGAATTAAAATTCGTTTATCGATTTTACCACGATATGATTCGCATAATAAATTAATCTACAAGAAGGCTAGTAGATTTACCCCAACCGGAGAGAAGCCGTGATATTCCGGATTGTATCTCCAAGAGACAACTGGTGGACGTTGATCCTCATAGTAAAACCTCCTCGAATACGCTCAAGAAAAACCCTAGTTTTTCTTCTCCCAAATGCTAGAACGAGAAACCAATTTTTCTCTTCTTTTTTATCAAGTGTGGCGCAAATTTGGTATGTCATTGTGTTGGGAGGAACTCTCTTTACATTGGAAATTAACTAGTCAAGAGAGACTTATCATTTTCACAATACAATTACCATTTTCCATAAGGAAAAGATATTTGCCATAAAATAAGAGATAATTCCCAAAATATAATTTTTTTTTCCATTAATTATCTAACAAATAAATAATTAATTAATTGCAATGTGACATAATCTAGAAAAATTTCTTTTCCAATTTCTTCACAAGTGAGGTGCCACTTTTGCCAAAAATAATAGAAAATGTTTTTTCTATTTTACATATTATTTGCCAAATAAATAATATTCACATATTCATTAAATAGTCCAACTATTTAATTTATTCTCGAGCTTCCACAAAACGAGAAAACACTCGCGTGTTAGGAGCCAACCCGGTGACCATGGACCTATAACCAGTAGCTACAATAAATTGAATAAAATATAAATCGAACAGAATATTTCTACTCAACTTATTAATTCCGGAATTACGTCACCATAAATCCGAAACTGTTACTCTATCGATTATAGATATAATTTATTCTCAGAAAGTCGAGTCAGTAAGTGTCCATTGATATAATCATTACATATAGACTAACCCTCCATAGACTATCCATAACGAAGCGGGAATATTTCCGTAAATCTTCTTCACTACATCTTATCATTATTTACCATTAACCCACTAGTGATCAATTAGTTCATAACTAATACGAACTCGGTCGATCGATCAGTTTCTAGGATCAACAAACAAGGGGATTGTCTTTCTACTTCCCGCAGGAAGGAATGAATTCCATATCTGTGAGACACACACTCCTCACTCATTCTAGAATAGTGCCAACGTAAAAGTGATTCGGACTACACCTCTTAGCAATCCTTAACGAACACATCAAACCCTATCTTGAAACAAGTAAGAGTATGCAATCACTTCAGGATTAAGGTTAATCCATAGATGATCATCTTGTGATTTAATAAGATCAATCACGGAATTATATAAGAAAAGCAAATTAAATCGGTCCAGTCCTATATGATTATGTCATATATAAATGCCCAACTTAGATAACCAATATTGACGGTCCGGACAAGACGGTCACACCATAAAGTGTTCTGGGCGCATTAATGGTGGTTTAATCAATAGACCCCACACTTTGATTAAGTTCACCACGGACTAATAGTTCAAGTGTATCACCATAAACTTAATCCTCACGTGTGACACACACTAAGTTATATGGCTACATATGATACAACTTGGGGTTTTCAGCAGTGTATTAAATATAAGCAAAAAGCAAATAATAAGATGAGAATAAATCTATCATTTATTAATTATAAAAACAATTACATAAATTGTCTTCCGGCTGCTACTTCAAACAGGTAACCACCGTCTACTAGCTTATTTGTTTATTGCTTAAACGAAGTCGATCCTGGTTAAAAGGAAATAAATTTTTGAATAACGATGTGTTCCCGCGTAAATTTCCTAACAGTCCAACACTTAACAGATTGCACTTCTGATCAGGAACATATAAAACACTAGAAATGGTTTCAGATGTCCTATTCTTGGATCTGATGCATATATTTCCTTTTCCCTTAACAATTACTGAGGAGTTATCTCCAAACTTCACCTTTGAATGATAAGATTCATCCAAATAAGAGAATGATGCCTTATTACCACACATGTGATTATTGCATCCTGTATCAACATACCATACTTGGGGTGCTGAAGTCTGCTCATGTTGTGTTGTAATCAGCAGGGTCTCATCTTCCTCTTAGTCAGCAAAGTGACTCTGCTGAGTCCCTTTCTCCTTGTCTGCTAGAAATTTGGTGTAGCATTCTGACCGGTAGTGTCCAAGTTTGTGACACCTAAAGCATTCAACATTCTTTTTGTTTGCAGTACGTCTACCCTCTCCGTTCGTGGATGCCTGAGAGTTGTCCCTGCTGTCAGAATCTCTGGTAGTCCTCCATTTACCTCTTCCTCTGCCTCTACCCCTACCCCTATAATTGTTATTAGAGGAAGTGGTCTTCAAGGCCTGCTCTTCATTGGATGATGTTGATCCTCTCTTCATCTTCTGTTCATGAACTTGCAAAGAGCTTTGCAATTCATCAAGTGACAATGCATCAATGTCTTTGGAGTCCTCAATGGAACGCACCACATAATCAAATCTTGAGGTTACTGACGTCAAAATTTTCTCCACAACTGCTACATCCTCCATCTTTTCACCAAGAAATCTCATTTTATTACAGATTTCCATGGTTCTGGCACAATAAGTTGAGACAGGTTCACCCTCCTTCATTTGTAGGGTTTCAATGAATCCCAAATATCCTTTGATGACTCCTTGCTGAGAATGGTCTCCAAGATGGCTCTATCTATTGCTTGAAACAGATAGTTCTTGGCCTTTAGATCTTTGAGTTTTTTGCTGTCAAAATCTACTCTCTGATCCTCTCAGTTGGGGGTGGATTTCCTGCTGGTTCAACAACTCTTTGTTCAATGATGGTCCAGTACTCCTTAGAACGCATGAAGTTCTCCATCTACATGCTCCAGTGATCATAATGTTGTCCATCAAACCTTAGGATTGAAGCCTGAACTAAATTTGTTTTGGCCATGGATCTTTTCTCCAACTGCTGTTGAGAATATGACTCCGATATCATTGATAAATTTTATGGAAGAGATAGTTTTTAGGAAAACTTGAGAATTTCATTAGTGGATCAAACAAATATATACTAGTAATAAACTACCCACTAGTCCACTTCCTATAAAATAGGAAACGTGGGACTTGGCCTTAATCTAAAATAACTACTCACAATCTTTCTATAAACAAGGAATCATGGGATCATGGCTATAAGTCATCACAACTACTCTAATAATGGAAAGTATGCTGAAAATCGAAAGTAACTTGGCTAACATAGCCTTAGGTAATTAAAACAATCTAATTAACATAATAATCAATGTAATTCTGTAACATAAGATGTTAATTATCATCCTCCCCATCAGCTTAAGCTTTTGGAAAGATGGTAGTTCAACATGGTATCAGAACGAGAGGTCATGAGATCGAATTCTGGTGTGAACATTATCTTCCCCATTTATATTGTGCACTTGAGGGGGCATGTTGAACATTGTACAAATGTTGGAAGAGATTATCCACACCTAATAATGTATAAGATGTTAATTATCAACCTCCCATCTGCAGTTAATTTCTTGTGCTCCTAAAACCAATTTGAATGCAAAGTATGCTAAAAGTGATGCAAATAATGCACTACATCGTCAATAATATGATTCTGTCAAACTTGTACAGACTCTAATTAAGCACACCAAGGCTAAAACTAGACAAGCCTGTCGGCGGGAAATTTATTTGTATGTTTAAAAAAAAAATTAATAATTATGTGTTTCAAAAGCAATGAACATGCACGAAGAAAATGTAGTCAATCTGAAGATGGTAATGGTCATTAGTGCATTACTTCCTCAACCCCACCTCTTCGATTAATCCTCATTATGTTTATGTGAATCCAACTTCCTCTATAACGAGAATGTGATGCAACCTATTAGCAGCACTACTAAAAGATAATTACATTTTTAGAAAAGTTATCGCACTAATTAATGGCCATTTTCAGCCACTTTTACAAATGACTTTATATACTATACCCTAGTAATCATTTTGATTGACGACATTTGAACCGGGTCTAAATAAATAAATAAATAATTTATGGATCAATTCCTTTGTTTGATAAATACTCCAACCGTGTTTAAAATATATTGTTGGGAAAATAAAAAACCGTAATATTGTACGTATCATAAATATTCAGAAAGTCTTCTCAATGACACGCAACGGAAAGAAACATGTCAGATACACAACATAATGAAACGTGACAGCGTCAAGGAAGCCAAATCATAAATAATGCAAAACGAAACACCACAAAAATAACACCACATTTTTTAACGTGGAAAACTCTTCTCAATGTGAGAGAGTAAAAAAAATCACGAGGCCGAGACCCACAAAACTTTCATATAACCAAAAAAAGGTGATACAAAAGTGTTCCAAATACATCAACCAACTCAATTAAACCAAAACATCAACAAAGAATGCAAAATACAAAGAGTTGATGAAAATTATCACCAAAACGCAGCAGGTCGGTTGGGGGCTGATTTAGAAAAAATTGAGTTGTTGAAACAAAACTTCCACCGTTTAGATTGAAGACGAAGGAGAGACGAACATGTCTTCCAAATTTCGTCATAAATGGAGTTCTTTTTAATATTCGATCGTCGCTAGAAAGTTTCTTTCGCACCACTTAAAAACCAACGAATTTTGGCCTCATTTTGTCGTAAAGAATTAAGGAAAGTTAACCAACATGTTTCCCTTAGATAATGTTTGACATAAATTTTTTTTGAGGGAGCCATACTTTTTTATATTTTTATTTTTTTCTTTTTACTTCATGGGTTTCATAAAGGAGTTATCCACCCGACATATATTCCCTCCGTAAAAACTAAACCAACGTAGTTGCCAAAAATCTTTGTTATTTTCATTATATAGATAGGGTTTCATTTTCAAAACAATATTTATTGTGTTATAAAACTAAGAAAATATTGGAGGAAGAACAAGAGAAAATACAAGTATAGAAGAAGAGAGAATTGCTTGTGTCTTATTCTAATAGTATAAGAGGGTATTTATTGTAGAGATTACAATGTGAACACAATAATCTTAATTAATCTCAAATCTACGTAAATCAATCAGAATAATAGATAATCCATCAATGATATTATTTCATAACACTCCCTCTTGGATATCTATTATTAAAAATACAACAGATATGATATGCCTCATTAAAACCTTACTAAGAGAAAACCCAGTGGGAAAAAATCTTAGTTAAGGAGAAAGAGTACATATTCATCTGTTTGATTTACTCCCCTGAACCAAGCATCAATTTAGATATTTCAATTGCCGTATCCCAATGCTCTTCACTAGTCTTTCAAATGTTGCAGTCGACAATGTCTTGATAAATAATTCTACCGGATTATCGGTTGACCGGATCTGTTGCACATCAATCTCCTCATTCTTTTGCAAATCATGAGTAAAGAAGAACTTGGGTGAAATATATTTTGTTCTATCCCCAAAATATATAGCCCAATTCAATTGAGATATGCAAGATGCATTGTCTTCACATAGTGCCGTTAAATGATTTTCATTCTCATCTAGACAATGTCTCAATGAATAAATGGTAGAAGTGATTGTCTCGGTCGTAGTTGCATAACGTATATGTCATGTACTATTAACTTTGTTAGAAAAACCCAGTGGTAAAAAAACTAGACAAGGTAAATAGTTTATGCCATATGCGTTTCTATGTGTTGCACTGACTGCCTCATTAAAAACCTTTAACTAAGAAAACCCTTTGGGAAAAATTTGGTTAAAGGGAAAAAGAGTACAATCATTGGTTTTAAGACCAAATCCACACAAAAGTTTTGAAGTTGTCGCTCTTCCTGACGACAACAATCTTTCAAATGCACGCATTCCATTATTATAAACACTTATTATCCAAAACCGATGTAGGAATAACCTTAGTGAACAAATCTATGAGATTGTCACTAGAGCGTACTTTTGCATATCACTCTCTTTTAGAGTTTATTGGATAGTCGAATGTAGGGGCTAATAAGTGTCATTCCCACTACTCACTTGTGCAACACAATCAACACTGTAATCAGCTAAATAATGGGGGAAGTAATATATTCGAAATTTGCATGCATATATTTCCACTATCATGCATCGTAATTCCTTAAAATTTATGACATTAACCATGCATTACTTACATATTCCTTTCTCTATAGGAATCTACTCAACTGGTCATACTACATTCAACATGAATGTTAACGACCTTAACCATATGCATGTTGCGATTGTCATATTAATTCATTTTTGAAATCAACCAAGGATTTTCATATCAATATTAATGTCCAACGACCCATAAATATACCGTTACGACATAAAGTTACTGTCAGATATAATAGTTAGCGGAACATTATATTATCTATAATGGGAGAATATATTTGATCATTTACAAATAAATATTTTCAATTCAAACTCAACCTCAATTGCTAATTTCATTTTTACCTAGTCTGAGTGTTATTGATACTCTGCTGATGACTTAGGTACTGGATCCAGATATTATAATAGCAATTAAAGACGCAAATATATCGTCGACGACTATGATGTTTTATTATAAATTTCTCCCGTAAATTTCATTGCTAATTCAATATTAGCATAAACCAATTCCTTATCAATATATGAATTGGTTGTTCCGCAACCCCAATATTTAATCATCTGTCACACGGGCAATTTTATTTTGGGGTTTTCGCCTTGAAGACAGATCTCTTTACGAGATTTCATGAGTGACTGAATGTGAATTCATTTTTCGCGGATTTTTATCTTTTACGCCGATCGGTATTCTACGCTTCTGGCATAGAGAAATATCATCAATCATATTGTTGGTGCCTTTATAAATAGTCACTCATTTAATTTCAATAACGGCATCTGGCGGATTACTTCTTGAATACTACAAGTAAATTATTTTCTCAAATCAGTTAAACTGATGCGTGGAAGATCGTTTATGTTGTTAAAGTTTATCGGCATTCTTTTATTCTAACATGGGGTTTTCTTTATCTCCCCCTAATGCCGAGAATCGATCTTCATCAAACATGTTGCACCGAGCTATATATTGATGCTCTGTTATTTGCTTCAAGCGATTTACACATTTAAAACATAGTGGTTTCATTAAATATCTCATTCCATTAGATTTTTAAAAATATTATCTCTCTTGCGCTTTATATACCACTATGTGATTTCAAATTTTTCAAAATCATTCAAATTACATATCATATGTAGAGAAATCACTCGAACGAGATATTGAAATCTACCTTTCATAGGTTTGATATCAATGAATGATATGTGAACTCATAGTTCATTTATCTCGAAGTTTGTCACGAGATATAATTCATATTGGGTTTTCCTCCCCTCATTCTCGGACAACATTTTTTCATAATCGATATTTGAAATAACCCTTGACGGATTCAACATTTTAATGTGAGATCCTCTTATGCGGGTATCAACAAACTCTTTTATATTTTTCGATTTGTGGAGAAATTTTGCCTCATATAGAGATATTATATCCGTTCTCACAATTATGGTTACAATGTATCGAGTTATACCAATTTTCATGAATCATCATCCCAATTCTAGTGGGATTCTCTCATAAAAAATGTTTCTAACCACAATAATCAGAACACTATATGCATCTTAAATACTTAATTCTGTCGCATTCATTTCACAGAATGATTGTGATGCATCCTATGTAATTTGATACATATATCATTGTTTTAAATGATGCATGTAGTATCAATCACATTCTCTTCATGGAATGGACATATTTCATTATTTTCAAACACATTGTTTATACACATTTCATCGGAAAATAGTATATAAAGCAAATATTTTAATCTCGATATAACACCCATATTACTCAAAAAAAAATCGAGACTTAAGAGAGCATAGTGCTTTATTTCAAACAATTTTGTTTCAATATAGCACTTGCATGTTGCATTACCATTTGCATCTCTCATTAATTCTTTTGAGAACTTGTTTCTCAATATAATGTGCGTTTCGCACTATCGATGAGGCAATTTAATTGCTCTCTTGTTCCGACTCCATTTCTTCCTTGAAACGAAATGAGCAATTAATTTTTCAAAATATAACAATTATCACATAATATAAATGAATTACAATGTGTAATTATTTTAAATAGAAAATTACATTATGTATCAGTTCAAGATTGATATTGTAAATGCTAGTGGATCCGAGAGACAATTATCCAGTATTACAATTCGTGAATCAATCATTATGAATAATTTCACTCACCAATAAAGCACCATAATATGTTTTCATATTCATTCTTATCACAACTAGACAACAAATTTTGAATATGATAATAACATAGAGCAAATGCGCCTTACAATCAAAGACCATAAACATGGTATTCATTATTAAAAATACAGGTTGAATATTTTGTAATAAAGATAAGTATAAACAATCACATTAATGATTATCACTACTCTTACAATAATCATGCAAAATAAAATCTTTTCATTGAATAACCAAATATGATTTTATTTATTAAAATCAATCCAAGCACTTTTGCCAAAAATTCAATGAATGCATTAATTGCCTCAATGATCAAGCAATTATTGTAAGGTTATGGGTAATATAAATCAAATTAGCTAAATGATACGACAATATCATGTTCTTATTTTTCATATCATATCAACTTTATAGTGAGAAATATATTGCTAAATTATAAAGCAACGTATAAAACATTCTCACGTCGTATCAAATACATATATGCGCACAACATAAGTGATTAACACAACTACGTACACAATCATGTGAAATATAATCTATTTAATTTTAACTATTTAAAATGACTTTAATTAATATGGATATGATTGCAAAAGTAATATACATGTTGATTAATCCAGCGATTGAGAATCATATATTATTATTGTGGTCAAATAACAAGATTTACTTACCAAAAATACATGATGATACAATTATTTTCCTTTTTTCTTTTTGAAGAAAACTAGTCACACGTATCAATTATACACAATCGATAAAATAAAATTCCATAACTACTATTTTTATAGCACAAAATACTTTAGCCGAATCAAAATAAGGCCAAGACAAGAAACAATTTATTTATTAATAAACGATGTTTAAGTTTAAATGCATCGTATAAACAATTTCTGGAAATCGCCACTAACTCTGAAATGGGGCGTAATCTTGTAAAAGATTACTTTGTTTCTTGTCATGATTATTGTTTTAATCATATAAAACAATTTTGTTAGGACTGTATCAATAATGTCCTCCTCCGCAACCATAACCAAATATTTCCAAATATTTATAAATTGAGTCACGTTCTTTATAAAGTATGAACTCTCATAATTCGGTCGGGAATCATTAGTCATATCAATGGTGACTCATTATTTACTTTCATGTATAATTCCACATTCAGTGGATTATTATTTTTCATTAATGATACAAAATCATAATCAATTTCATATACCAATGCACCACTCTATCTTTTACACCACACCAAAAAGCAAAATCTACATTTGTACCACCTTGAATTCCAAATATTTTTCATTTTTTATTTACACTATATTTTTTACCTTTAAACCACACTTTTATACTACTTCCACACTAATTATTTTTTATTATTAGTCATTAAATTAAATATATCTTACATTCAAAAAAAATAACATATATATATATATATATATATATATATATATATATATATATATATATATATATATATATATATATATATATATATATCTTACATTCTACACCCCTACCTACATACCCCATCTTCTTCATCCTAAATCATCATATTCATCACCCACAACTAATCATATTCATCACAAATCCTTTACAAAATCTTCACAAATCCATTATGTTTAGGATAATGTAAAATCACACTAAAACACTACACTACTTAGCGAAACAATGTGTATAAAAATGTACAAATAAAGTCCACATGGATCCACTTGATTCTGCCATTTAAGTAGTAGTGTTTTAGTGTGATTTTGTATCACTATTATCTTTATCATGTTCATAATCTTCATAATCTTTTTTTCTTTTCAATCTTCATCACATTCATAATCTTCATCATCTTTTTTTTCTTCACCATCTTCATCATCTCCACATTTTTTTTCTTCATAATCATCCTCATTCTCATCCTCAGCATCATCTACATCAAATCCCACCATAATAAACGAAAAAGAAATCCTTTTTGAAAGTTGTAAACCAAGATTTGGATGGATCAAACAATGGAATCAAAAACCCCCCAATTGGAGAAATTGGGGTTCCAAACAAATTGAATGAGAATTGATTTGAGCGACATAAAATCATGATTTAATTCTCCAATCCACCTCCAAATCAAAAAATTCCGATCCAATGTTGTTCAAAAATCTTTTGAATCTTCAAAAATTGTATTTTGAAAATTTATTAAGAAAATAGGAATATGGGTTTGGTGATATGAAAATGTGTTTGGGTTTGAAGATGAAGAAGATGAGAAGATAGAAAAAAGAGTTAATTTGGTGATAGAAAATTGATTTGGGTTTGAAGATGAAAAAGATGGAGATGAAAAGATAAAGAAGATAGTAAAATGATTTTGGTGATCGGAAAATTGATTTGAGTTTGAAGATGAAGATATATTTTTTTTTTTTGAAAATTTTAAAAGTTTGGTGGAAGAAATGATATTATAAAATTTTGGTTGTAGTAAAAAATACTTAGCAATCGTTGTTTTTTTCTTAACTTTGTAGATAAAATGTGTTGTAGAGGTAGATTTTGAAATTTTGAAATATAGGTGTGGTGCAATAAGTAGATATTAAATTTTTTTTTTTCATTTAGGTGCGGTACAGTGGCAGATTTAGTGTGTTGCGAATAAAGACCCCGTAAAGGTATTGACTCACCTCTTTCTATTGAACGAAAATAAGATCTAAATATTTTAAAAAGACTTATCTTTCAAACAAATGTATAAATCTACACAAAGATTACAGAGGTTCAACAGGTCGTTCCAAAAAGCAAAAAGGAAAACTCCAAATAATGTTATTTCAAACCAAGCTGTCAACACCTATCTAAAAGTTGTCAAGACCTATCAACACTGACGATGTTGGATTTCGTCCATAAATATATCCAGGCCGTTTAATCTAGGGTAATATGAACGAGGGATGTTTTTTTGGTGATTTTTAGACTGAGCTTGAGTTATTTCTCTCAAGTTGCCTACGTATCATGTTATTGTTTAGGAATCAAGTCTTTCGTAGTTCTTTAGGGTTGTTTATATAGGGGATGATTTTCCCTTTCCTTGTTCTACAAGGATTTGTATTTTTATTATTAATATTATTATTTCCATAAGGACATACACGCATAAATCCCTATAATTTAGGGATAATAATGGACATATTTAAATGTCTGTACCAGAGTTTTTATGACATAGAATTCTACCCTTATTTATCTTTAGTTATCCCGCATATGGAATAACAGAGGGGTAGGTCTGAGTGTCCTGCGTTCAGCCCCCAAGGCCAATATGGCCGAACTGGTCACCTCCTCTTCGCCAAGCCTTAGCCGACCTGCAGTGGTAGGAGGAGGAGTTTGTGCCGATCTCCCACCTGGGGTAAGGACCTGCCCTTAGGTATGTTTCTGGGCTCCTGGCCCTTAATTCCCTATACTTAGAGGGCTGATCATTTATTACATGTCCCATAAGGATGACACGCGGCATAGTTCGGGTCGGGTATCATCATAAGCCTCCCAGATCTGATCTTTCTTCTAGTTGGTCAGATATGCACCATTTTGGCGGTTCGGCCGGACTTGTCCGATCACGCGTTTTGAATTGCACAACTGCCAAGTGGCAATCTATTAAATAGGCCATCATTACTTTATAGGATACGAGGCGTTTTTCACCTTTTCCCATGTCTGATGTCGTTTACACATCTGGAGGGGGGTTATAACCTGTCTTTTCAAATCAAGCTCCCCCACTTCTCTTCATTTGCTATTAAACCGAAGATCTTTGTTATCTCAAGAGTTTGTAATCCAAGTAAGCATATTTCCTCTCGTTTTTTCTAAGTTCTTCTTTTTCAGTGGCCGACTTTGTTGATGTATTTGAGCAGGCATTCGAGGAAAAGGAGGTTGTGCCTGAGCATAATAAACAGATTCTGAACCTAGAGGCTCCTGGAGTGGTGTTGAACTGGAGTCTGGTCAAACTAACCCGGAGATCAATCCTGAAGATCCCCATACCGAGGAAGGTCGGGAGACTTTCTGTCTGAACTACCAGACAAGGATCTGGCCTCAGTGATATAGTATTTTATACTTTCGTACTTGCTTTCTTTTTGCTGTCTTTATCGTACTGACCCATGTATGCCTTCGTCAGGTCGTCAGAGCTGGGAAGGAGATTCTGAATAGGCTGGACAGTTTCTCCACTCAAAAGGTTTCCTTGGAACGACGGATCGCTGACCTTTCTGCCGGTCGTAAAAAATACAAGGACGATTTTCTGTCCACGGATGCCCAGATCGCTGATCTGGAGAAGATAATGCAAGCTCAGCAAGCCGAGTTGAAGGAGTTGTGCACTGCTAGCGCTGAACGGGAGGAGGCCCTGGCCAATCTCCGTGCTGATCATGATGGACTTGAGGCCGAGATGCCTGCTCAGATTGCCCAAGCCATTCATGAATACAAGAGCTCTGTTCACTTCACTGGAGCCTTGAAGGTTTTACTTGGCTCCATCTTAATCTAAGGGTATACCCTTGGCGTGAATCAGGCTAAAGAGCAATGCCCTCAGCCGATCATTGAGAATATTCAACATGGGAGGCTTTGCAAGCCAGGATGTAGTTAAATCTATAAGGCTAGGCTAAAGGAGTTTCAAGCCGGTGAAGATCTGGCTTCGAAGTATGGTCGCAGACCTGCTGCCCAGCAAGCCAGTGCGTCTTCAACTCAGCCCTCCGGTACGCCCTCTGATCAGCATCAACAACAGGATTCTGCTGCCAATTCTTAAGATCAGGCCTTTATTATTTTGTTGAAAGACTTTGCAATATCTTCCAACTTTTGTTATTTTTTGTTCTTGACAATTTGTGCCTTTTGGCACTTGTTCTGTAATATTTTCTTCTTTGGCGTTCAACCCTTCATTGCTATTACTTTGGCTTTTGGTTTTGCCTTTGCTTTTGTTTTAAGCATAGCTTAGGGTCCTTTACCCCCCCTTGAAGTACGTCCTTTACAAAGATTTTCTTTTCAAATGATGTACTTCAGTGTATGCGCTGATCGTTTGTCCTGCAGACTTATGAAGTTTGATTACTTCAACTTTTGGGTATCCATCTCATATAACTTGCACGCTTACTACACTAAGGATGCCGATATTAATCGTACACCTCGTCTAGGCAACATTCCAATGGTTAGGCGTACTTCCTAAACGATCGCTCAAGCCCTCGTCCAACTAACAATTACCTTTTAGGTCTCATGCTAGTTTACGAACTACGTATAACTAGGTGACGTCAATTCCCTAATACAAAACCTACCTAGATCTCGCTGAAAACCCCGGAAGATCATTAATGAGCCGACCTAGGAGCCCTATATTGGTATTTCCTAATCGTACGCTAATTAAAACTGACGAGCAACGTAGCCGTGGCCATACCTACTGAGATAATAAATCCTACTAAGCTAAACCTACCATAAAGACGTGGCGGACTAACTAACAGACAAATAGGGGCTCGGTCGACCGAGCATAGACACTCGGTCGACCGAATGATTCCATTCGGTCACCCAAACGATTTCATCCCCAGATTACATCCTAGAATATATTTCTCAGCGTTTCATCATACAGAACAGACTAAACAGTAACTCGTAAAGAAATCATATAAACTACTTAGATACACATTAATTAAACCAAGCAGATTCATGAATAGACGTTAAACATATGACGTAGGTTATGGGATCCTCATAGACAAGGCTTCGCCACATCCCTAACGTCATAGCCTAGATCTACATCATCTAGCTATGAATTAACTAACTCAAACGATAAAACATAATTGGAAGGGATTAATTACTTAAAAGAAAGAAACAGAAAATAAAGGCTTACATATTTGCAGCCCCTAAATTGCTGGAAACACCCTCAATAAACTACATTGAATCAAGATATGAATAGAGTGATTTTATTGAATGATATTCTAAGGTATATATTACAATTCTCGTAGCTGCTGCTTATATAGAGGTTTTTGCCGACTTAAGGAGGTTCTAGAAGATAGACTCGATAAAACCCTAAAACCGACCCAAACCTAAGGCTCGGTCAACCGAAGATCTTCACTCGGTCGACCGAAGCATTAGGTTCGGTCGACCGAACCTAGAAATGCCCCTGGTCACACGTTTTCTTCGTTTGCCTTGCTCCCCACTGCACGTTTGCATGTCGATCCGATTAATCTCTCATTTAATGCTCCGATCTCCTTCCTTACTTACCTTGAGATAATTGATTGAATGACACTAATCTTCTCGATTTGTAATGATCTGTAAAATCAACATTAATCGCACAGTAAATCGGATAAAAACGAGTAAATACCAATTTACATAATATAAATCACATAACATTAAATAATACATATAAACATGTGATTTAATATGAAATATATATTATTAATCTCGATTTAAGGTCAACGTTGATGACTTTTATGGGTATAATTTGACCGTCATCACACTGTGGCTCAGTTATGATCATCTGTCCTGCAGACTTATTCAGTTTGTCATTTGCAAATTTTTCCGAGCCTGACCTGCAGTACTCAGTTCGTCAGTCCTGCTGACTAATGAAATTTTTGCTGAGTCCGACCTATGGAGCTCAGTTCGTCAGTCCTGCTGTGTTGGAAATAAAATTTATGTTTTGATGATAATTCATCATATTTGTTTAAAGTATTATCTTAAACCCATTAATTAAGTGCTAAAGCCAGCTGTTATAGTGAAAAGATAAAAGATATCTAGAACTGAATGTATAGGTTTTACTAGAGTCTGATATTTGTATAAGTTACATCAGACAAGCACTATAATAATTAGTGTGTCGTAAAACTGAAAAACTGGAAGTCATCTAGAGTACTGGAAATCTCTAAGATAGAAACTGACTTAGAATACACCTACATCAAACTGAAGAATATAAGTTCGCTGAGGGACACAGACTCAGTTGACTTATATAGAAGACTGAAGAACTGAGGGTCATAGACTCAGTTATTGAAGAACTGAGGGTTCAAACTCAGTGACGAAAATTACAAGTCGATACTGTAAAGTTAGACTTCAGGCAAGATTGTGGTGACCTGAACTGACTTTATGGATCTTGTATAAAGACCTAAGAATCATAAGGACAATGAATTCTTAGATGATAATGAGTCATGGTGTACTCTGATTAAGTCATTTATAATTAGATGAAAACTGGAGTACTGATATTTGAAAAAGAGTAAAATCTCAGTTAACGCTCCAAGTCAGTAAGGAAACTGACAAACAATTAACTCAGTATAAAACTGATAAGAAAACTCAGTTTTATAAGTCAGCCATCCAACAAACTGATCGTACAGTCGAACGTTATAAAGGAAGCAAATTCATTGGATGAGTTACTGACACAGCAGAACAGTCAGAAAATATAGCCGTTACAAGTGAGACGTTGATACAATTCGAATTGAAGCCAGATGAACGTTGGACCTCACACTATAAATAGAAGACTTTGCACCATGGATAAAAATAATGAATTAACAAGTATTATCAAGCAATTCTGTGCATTAGTCGTTTTATTCGAATTACTATCATCTTTGCGCTATAACAAGATCATATCTAGAAATTCTTCAAGTGTTCAAGCTACACAGATTTTATCAAGAATCATAAACTTTGAAGAATCACAAACAAGAATCAATTTATTGATTCTCAACCCAACTTTGATTCTACATCAAAGGTTTTAGACTGTTAAGCAAACCAAGAAGGTTTCGCCAAGGACAGTTGTGACAAGCAGTCGGGTAGACTGTGTTTGTGGTGGTAGCTGGTGAAGAGGCAATTCAACCCTCCAAGGATCAGTGTTCAAGCAGTTGAAGAGCAGCAATCCTACCTGTTCTACAAGTGTTTAGATAGTGAAGCTAGGGATTAGCCAAGGACTATTGTTTAGGACTTTTTGTAACAGTTCACCTCAAGAAGTTCTAGTGGAATTTTCCTCCTCACCACAGGGGAAAAGAGGACGTACAGGATTACACCACCTGGAACCTCTATAATATTTGGCTTATTTACTTTACGCACTTACTTACTTATTCAGCATTTACTTACAACACTTTGATAATTGATTGTTATACACCTCACAATTCACAAACTGACATTCATCGGAATTCAGTTTACTACACTCATTTTTCACAGAGAATAACAAGATCAAGAAAAAGGCTAAAACTTATCCGCTGCCGGTTGACTCAGTTTCAAGCTTAAGTCAGTTTGATTTAAACTCAGCTTAGTCAGCTTAACTCCACACAAGTTTAACTGAACCATAAATTGTTTTAAATCAAGTTTTAGGGTCAAGTTTATTCACCCCCCCCTCTAAACTTGTGTTAGCCTTTCCAAGGGACCAACAATTGGTATCGGAGCGGTGTTTCTTTGATAAGATATCAATTGCTATGTATCTCCTCTAGGTGCTCTCATTTGAAAGCTCAGTTTTCAGTTGTTAAACAATCAATTTTCACTCACTCACTATGGATAACAATCAAAATGCAAGACAGATGCTTATGTGCAACATGGACAGATTTGACGAATATAAACGTCGTATGCAGGCCTTTCTAGCAGCTACTCATGATGAAATGATGGATGTACTCACTGATAGACCAATTCATATTACTCACATGCAAATTGAAATTGAGAGACAAATTCAAGTCCCAAAGCCCAAATCCGAGTGGACCAGTGATGATCGCAAGCGAAACAATCTCAACAATGTTGCTATGGATTTTATTCTTAGAACTCTTGACAGCAACATGTACTTGAAGGTGAAAGAATGCACAACTCCCAAGGAAATATGGGACAAACTACAACTTGTTTGTGAAGGAACAGATTCAATTAAGGAAAACAATCTCTCTGTTGCAAAACAAAAGTTTTAAAATTTCAAGATGAAATCTGGTGAAACTATTGACCAGATGGAAACAAGATTCAGTGCTATCATGGATGAATTAGATCTACTCAAGATTGAATACTCTAAGAAAATTATCAACACAAGAATCTTGAAGGCATTACCAATGTGCTGGAAGATGAAGGTCACTGCTATGGAAGAATCTAGAATACTTGACATAGAGGATTCATTCAAAATCTTCTCAGATCTGAAAGCTTATGAATTCAGTGAAGATTTTACAAGTACAGCTGCAATAATCAAAGCTTTGGAAGAACCAAAAACCACAGCACTTGCAGCAACAGCAAAATGACATTCAAGAAAACTCATCTAGCAATCTTCATGAATTGGATGAAATGGACGAACAAATGGCTCTAATGATGAACAGAATTCGAAAAATGAAGAGTGGACATCCAGTCACTCAGAAGTTTATCAAAAGGACTCCTAAGAAAAGAAAAGACGATGAATATCTCTGTTTCAACTGCAAGAAACCTGGACATTATAAGGCTGAATGTCCAGAACTAACCAAGAAGACGCCACCAAGAAGAGTTGGTAGAAGAGCACTCATTGCTGAAGATGAATCAGATTATGAAGCTGGTACTGAAAGACTATCAGATGACACAGCTTTAATGGCACACATGGAAGATGCAAATAAGGTATGCGAGTCTAACTCTAAATATTCCTCAGCTCAGATTTCCATGCAAAATGCATGTTCTTCGACCGCTGACTCCAATCCAAAAAACCAAGAATTAGAAGAAACACTTGATGAATTGATGAATCAGCTAGTAACTATTCAAGCTGGTTATGAATCAATTAAAGCTGAGAAGGAAAGTCTAATTCTTGAAGTTGAAAGATTGAAGTCTGAATTAAAAGTGTTGAAACTGACTAGAACTGATAAAGAAAAGATTCAGCATCAGTCTACCGTATCAGCAGCAGCAACTGAATCATTTGCTCAATCAAGTTCGGTTACCGGATTCAAATCTGGAAAACCATATGGAGACAAAACTGGTTTAAGATTTGATACACAGCAATCTTCTAAGGATGGAACCAACAAAGCTGCCAAACCTAGTACCAAAACTGGTATCAAGTTTGTAGCTGAGAAACTTCCACAAACTGAGAAAATTGTTGAACCAGTAAAGCCAGTATCATATAGGACAAATCAGTTTTCCAAGAAAACAACCAGATTTACCAAAAAAGGGAAACCAAATTGTAAATCGGCTGTACCTCAAGAAAACCAAACTGGGAAATCAACTACCAGGTCCACAAAAACCAATCAAGCCAAGAACCAGAAAAATTACAGTCAAAGTAAATCCAAGAATGTCAATCATTCAAGGATTCACACATTCAGGGGGAAAGGAAAACTATATCCCACTGATGATGATTGGATTTTACTGCATCTATTGCTAAAACTGATAATAACAATCATTCCAGACAGAAAACCTATCAAAGGTTTCAGTCCAAGACTCAGCAGAAGACTAATCTCAGTTCTCAGCAAGAGTCCCAATACCAAGGTCAGTTCAGACCTCAGTACAGAAGGAATGACGGTTATGATTCTAGCTTTAATAATAGAAAGCAACATGGAAATAACTTTCAGTCAAAAGACCTGAGAGATCATATAAATAAGACACAGTCCAAACATAGATACTATAGGAGTGTGGCTTACATATATGAAAACAAGTGCAACAATATCCGAAGAATCCCAAAAGGATATATTCCCAGAGTTGTACTGACAACTGACCCTCATGGACCCAAACTGAATTGGGTACCTAAAAACTTCTAATTTTTATTGCAGGATATATGGTACTTTGACAGTGGTTGTTCTAGACACATGACAAAGAGTAAAGACTGTCTCAGTAATTTTATTGCAAAGGATGGACCAAAGGTTAATTTTGGAAGTAAAGACAAACCTGGATACACCAGAGGTTATGGCACCTTAATCAGGAATGGACTTACAATTAAGAACGTGTCTTATGTAGAAGGACTACACTACAATCTACTCAGCACCAGTCAATTTTGTGATATGGGATACAAAGTTACTTTCGACAAAGAATTCTGCGTTGTCGTCAGCGAATCAACTTATCAAGTTGTCCTAGCCGGAAGAAGAAAAGAAAATATGTATGTAGTAGAATGGACAACAACTGTTGCTGAAACCTGTTTTCTTGTGCATACAAAATCAGAAACAGTTGGCTATGGCACAAGAAACTGAGTCATCTTAATTTTGATGACATCAACACACTTGTTAAGAAGCAGTTAGTCATTGGACTACCAGATATATCATATAAGAAGGACAGCTTATGTGATGCGTGTCAACAAGGAAAGCAAACAAAAGCAAGTTCAAGACCAAATCTCAACACTCAACAACCAGACATCTAGAGTTACTACACATGGATTTATTTGGACCTATTACACAAATTAGTATCAGTGGAAAGAAGTATACATTGGCGGTAGTAGATGATTTTTCAAGGTACACTTGGGTAATCTTTCTAACCAAGAAAAGTTAAGCCAAGCAAAGACTCACAGAACTACTCAAGAGACTTCAAAATCATAAAGGAGTTTCAGTTGTGAAGATAAGATCGGATAAAGGAACTGAATTCCTCAACAGTGTGATTATTGAATATTGTGAAGAAAATGGTGTTTTACACCAACTTGCTGCCATAGGAACACCTCAACAGAATGATGTAGCTGAAAGAAGAAATAGAATGCTCAAAGAAGTTGGGAGGACTATGATCTGTGAAGCTAAACTACCTGAAAGATATTGGGCAGAGGCAGTTAACACAGATTGTTACACTCAGAACAGAGCTCTCATGAACAAAAGACATGAGTAGACTCCTTATGAAATTTGGAATGGAAGAAAACCAAATGTTTCATACTTTCATGCTTTTGGAAGCAAATGTTTCATACACAATAATGGAAAAGATCAACTTCATGTTTTTCAGCCCAAGGCTGATGAAGGAATTTTTCTAGGATATTCAAGTGTCAGCAAAGCTTTTAGAGTACTAAATAAAAGGACACTCAAGCATGAAGAATCAATACATGTAGTATTTGATGAACCAAACTTCCCTGGTGAAGCAACTGAAGACCGACAAGAACCAGTTTCTCAGTCTCAGTTACCAGTCATGCCAGAACGAGTTTCAGTTGACATTGAAAGACTACAAATTACAGAATGTTCAGATCAAAATCAGTCTCAGTTTCCAACTACTCAAGAAACCACACCTGAACTACATGTTCCTGATCTAACTGAAGAAATTCAAGAACCAGTCGAACAAGATATAAATCCTTTGATGCAAACACCCACATATCAATGGATGAGAGATCACCCTGAAGAACAAGTAATTGGTGATACTCAAACTGGCGTTCGAACAAGACATCAATTAGATGCAATGATTGCGTGTTTTCTATCTCAATAAGAACCTAAAGAAATTGAAGAAGCTTTGAAAGATCCAGACTGGATATTAGCTATGCAAGAAGAACTCAATGAATTAGAGAGAAATCAAGTATAGGAATTGGTAGATAGACTAGTTCATGTCAATATCATTGAAACCAAATGGGTTTTCAGAAATAAACTTGATGAAGATGGGAATATCATCAGAAACAAAGCTAGACTTGTAGCTAAAGGATACTCTCAAGCTGAAGGCATAGACTTTGATGAAACCTATGCACCAGTTGCAAGATTAGAAGCAATCAGATTATTTCTTGCCTGTGCAGCTCATAAGAAATTCAAGGTTTATCAGATGGATGTTAAAAGTGCATTTCTGAATGGAATTCTTGAAGAAGAAGTATACGTTCAACAACCACCTGGATTCGAAATCAAAGATCAAGGAGACAAAGTTTTCAAGCTAAGGAAAGCTCTTTATGGACTTAAACAAGCACCAAGAGCTTGGTACGAAACTCTATCTCAGTTTCTGGTGGATAATGGATTTATCAAAGGAACAATCGACAAAACTTTATTCAGGATGAAGAATGGAGAAGATACTCTACTTGTTCAAATTTATGTGATGATATCATTTTTGGATCAGAAAATGATCAAATATGTGAGAAATTTGCAAGTTTGATGAAAATCAAATTTCAGATGAGTATGATGGGAGAATTGAATTACTTCCTTTGTTTACAAGTTAAACAATTAGATGATGGAATTTTCATTCACCAAACAAAGTATACAAGAGAACTTATAAAAAAGTTTGGTATGGAAAAATCTACTGGAATTTCTACACCAATGGGGACCAACATCAGGCTAGACGAAGACAAAGAAGGCAAAGATGTTGATCAAACACTCTACAGAAGGATGATTGGAAGCTTACTCTATCTTACAGCAAGTAGACCAGACATATCTTTTACTGTTGGTGTATGTGCAAGATTTCAGTCCAAACCAAAGGAAAGTCATCTCACAGTTGTGAAAAGGACATTGAAATATTTGAAAGACACAGACGGAGTTGGAATATGGTATTCAAAAGAATGAGAATTCAAGCTGATTTCTTATTCAGACTCAGATTATGCTGGATGCAAAGTGGACAGAAAAAGCACATCAGGCACATGTCAGTTACTAGGAAACAGACTTGTGTCATGGTTTAGCAAGAAGCAAAACTCAATTTCAACTTCAACAGCTGAAGCAGAGTACATAGCAGCTGGAAGTTGTTGTGCTCAAGTTTTATGGATCAGACAGCAATTAAGAGATTATGGGATAGAAGAAGGAACAATTCCCATAATATGTGACAACACAAGTGCAATTGCAATCACTGATAATCCAGTGTTGCACTCAAGAACAAAACACATTGATGTGCGTCGTCACTTTATAAGAGATCATGCAGAGAAAAAGGATATAACAGTTCTTTATGTACCTACTGAAGATCAGTTGGCAGACATCTTTACAAAGCCATTGGACAAAGAAAGATTTGCAAAATTAAGAACTGAGTTGGGAATAATCAAAGTCAGTTAAATCAGTTAAGCAAGAGATTCGTCAAGGGGATTAATCTTTGTTAATGTTGGGTGCTCTCACTTAACAGATCAGTCATTGACATCAACAATCTCAAACTGATTAACTGAAACTGAAAGTTTGATAGAACTAGACATTATTTCTAAAACTGACCTCAGCATCAGTTTCTATTCCAGTCAAATTTAGTCAAAGGTTGACATGATAAAATCAACAGCGGTTATGTCACATTAAAATACCGCAGTTTTTTTTGTCAGAATTTCACGTGTACACCCCACGATTGTCAGAACAGTACATGCATCGGTTACCCATAACCATCATGGAATTTGAAAAGTTGTACTACTCAACCGCCAGATTTTCCTACCTATTTATTCAACCTCCGTTCACATTACTTCAAATTGAAATTCAAAATCCTCATCCCTTTCCAGAAAACAAAACAAACTCTTCAAAATCTCTCTTCTCAAAAATCAATTTTTGTGTTCACACTCAAACACGGCCACTTCAGAAAAATCAAAGCAAGAAAGATTAATAACAGAGTTAGATGAACTGACATTCGAAATGTATGAAGCGTTGTGTCAAAACACTCTGTTAGCAAGCTGGGTATGTGATAAAATCGAGAAACAACCAGGCTTGAGAAACTTACTGGAAGTTAAGTTCAAAGAAGAACGTGACACAGAAGGAATTTTGCAATTTTGGCAAAATATGCGTTTGGTACGAGACTCTCTGATGACCGAAGTTCGTGGAGATAAAATTGTTCTCAAAGAAAGCGTTATAAGGACACTCTTTGGCTTCCCAAATTCAACTATGACAACAACAGATTGGACTAATTTACCATTGAAAAGAGAAGCTTTTCTTGAGCTACTTACTTTTTCTACAGAACCAATCGAACCTGGTATTCATGTAGACAAAATCAAGCCAGAATTTGGACACCTCAGCAGATGGCTCAGCAAACACGTCATTGGGAAATTTAAAGGAGTTAGTATACTGTCACAAGAAATTATTTATCTCATGAATATAATCTGGGATGGAATAGAATTCAATTGGGCGGGCTATGTTGTCAATCAGTTTAAGAGACAACATTTGGCTGAATTAGACAGTGCAAGACGAGCTATAGCCGAAGGATAAGAAACTGTTGATAGATTCCGACTAAAGAAGACTGAATCAGCAGAAGCAAGATCAGTTGTAAGATGCTTGTACCCAGAAATCTCAAAAGAAAAAGCACCAACTGAGGGGGAACAGCAACAACAACAACTCACAACTGAAGTTACACAAGAAAAGGTCACTACTGACCATACTTCTCAGTCACAGCATAAATTAGCTCAGCAATCAGCACAAATTTTTGAAGCTGATAGAATCATCAAGCTAATGAAGATGAAACTTAAACCAGAGGATTCTCGAGATGTCAGTATACAGACTGAAGAAAAACTACTCTTGGAGAAATTGGAAGTTAGAGATCTATATGTTCTGTTTCCTATCTCGGAATTTCTTGACAATTGTTTCAAAAGATTCACTGAACTAGCAAAAATAAGAGAATCAGGCACATCATCTACCTCAAAAGATACTTCAAAGAAGAAAGATGATGATAAAGATGATGAATCAAGAAAAGAAGCTGATGAGACTACAGTTTTGCAAACAGAAACTCAACCTCAACCTATAGCAATGCAAACTGTATCTCAGCAAGAAGGATTACCAGATGAAGATCAGACAACTGACAATCAGGAAGAAGCTGTTAGAACTGCTAATCAACAACTGATGATTATTAAAGATAATACTCAGTTTAAGGATCCAATAGAAGATACTTATGATCCTTCTGACATCCTCACAAAGGATGAATTGGCAAAAGTACATGAAAATTTGAAAATTGTGCTTAGTACCAAGGATGCACAAAATGATCTTTTGTCAAATATTTCTGGATATCTCGATTATAGAACCAGAACAGATGTTTCAGTTCATGCAAGACTAGAGATGATCCACAAATCAAGTTCAAGTTCTTCTTCCGAAATTTTATCACTCAAACAAAAACTTGAAGACTCAACCGCAGTAGATAGGGAAACACATGCCCAAGCTCACTGGCATATGAATCAGCATATCTATGGGTTAGAAACTCAGCTTAAGGAAGTACTTGTTTCTTAGCGACAGATCGCAGAAGATCAAAAAGCAACCCATGCCCTGGTAGATCAGTTATATGATGCCAAAAAGGGGGAAGCTGATCGGGGTCAATCAGGTTATAATATACTTGACCACCATAAACCAATACTAGCAAGAGGACTAGGCCCATCGTAGTATAGCTATAGTGAATCAAGGTCGATCCCACAGGGAACCAATTGTGGATCATCTTATATACAAACAATTAATTAAACATGTCAAGAACATAGAGGCGGTCTACGACCAACATAAGACAAGAAAGGTAAAGACACGACTCGACACAACGTAATTAACCTCCCCAATTATAGTCTTTATCGTTTGGACCTAGATAATTTATATAATAAACTGAACTTATTAACTGTCAATCCGTTTGTATCTATCTTAGATTGGCTACGGGAGTCATCCTCTTTAACTTGACTTAGCACCGGTAAGTCACTAAATCACTGTGATATTGTTACGTGACTTCGCCTTTTAGTGCCTCCATCTCATATAACTCACACGCTTACGACTCTAAGGATGCCGATATTGACCGTACACCTCGTCTAGGCAACATTCCTATGGTTAGGCGTACTTCCTAAACGATCACTCAAGCTCTCGTCCAACTAGCAATTACCAAGTTATAGTCTCATACTAATCTACGATGTATGTATAATCAGGTGCTTGCAATCCCCAAATATAAACCTACCTAGATAACGCTGAACGTCCGTGAAGAGCAATTCATAAGCCTACCTAAGAGTTTTATATTGGTATTTCTTTTTTACACATTTTAATTAAACTAAGCGAGTAACGTAGCCATAGCCATACCTACTGAGATAATAAATTCTATTAAGTTAACCTAACCATAAAGACGTGGCTATTTAACGGATGAAAACAGGGCTCGGTCGACCGAATAGCTGGGCTCGGTCGACCGAATGGTCTTTCTCCCCCAGATTACATCCCTGAACGTATCTCTCAGTGTTTCATCATACACAACGGATTAAACAGTAATTCGTAAAGCAATTATATAAACTAACCTAGATACACATTAATTAAACAATGCAGATTCATGGATAGAAACTAAGTAGATGACGTAGGTTATGGGATCCCCATAGACAAGGTGTCGCCACATCCCTAACGTCATAGCCTAGATCTACATCATCTAGCTATGAATAATCAACTCAAACGATAAAGCATAATTGGAGGGACTAATAACTTAAAATAAGAAGACAGAAAATAAAGGCTTACATATTGCAGCCCTTAAATTGCTGGAAACCCTCAAATTATTCTACATTGTATCAAAGTTATATTATCAATTGTAATATTGAAGAAAGAATGAAGGGATCATGGGATATGTTGGTGTGTTTTTACAAATTTCGTAGCTGCTGCTTATACAGAGGCTGTAACCGACCTAGGGAGGATCTAGAAGATATACACGCAAAAATCCCATAAGTGACCGAACCGACATACTCGGTCGACCGAGCCCTTTTTCTGCACGTGTTAAATGTTTCTCTCGTCTATCTTGTTCCCCACTGCACGCTTTCGTGTTGATCTGATTTCTCTAATTTATCTCTTGATTAATGCTCCGATTTTCTTCCTTATTATCTTGAGATTTCTCGATTGCGCGATATTTATCTTCCCGATTTATCACGATCTACAAAATCAGCAATTATCGCACAATAAATCGGTCTTTAATAATAAAAATAGCTATATAGCAATAATCATATTAATAATCACTTAACATTAAATAATAAATATAAACGAGTGATTTAATATGAAATATACATTATTAATCTCGATTTAAGGTCAACGTTTATGACTTTTACGGGTATAATTTGACCGTCATCAACTACCCCCCACTTAGACTTTGATCGTCCTGAACAAAGCATCAATAAGTCATTCCCCAAAGACAACATTTTCTATGGTCAAATCATACTTACACAAGAAACTCAAGTCAACTCATACTAGTCATGCTCATAAGATAACCATTATTCACTACTTACTATGAATCGAAGTGATGTGTGCATGTGCATTCAGTTTTATATATTCGTGGCAAGATTAGAGTTTATGTTGACTTCGTAATCTCAACCTACCAACCTCAGCATTCATACTTCTTATGCCTCGCAATGGTTAGAGCACTAGAGCAATAAGCAAGAGCGTATCTATAGGGTTTTTGGACTTGGAGACCGAGTACTACTCAAAGCCTCTTAAAAAGTTGAATATTCTTTTCATATCTTCATATTTTTCAAATACTATCAATCTCAAGGAAGAAAAATTTTTAGAGTATCCCCCTATCTTAGATCATGCATAGCATCGAATATTACCACAAGCGCAAGGCTACTTTGGTAATGTTACTACAAGCCCAGTGTTTTAACGCATTGCTAAAACACAGGTACGTCTCAAGCTTATTACTCTGCTTTAATGGCTAAAAGATAAGAATGCATCAGCAGATAGATATTGATACTAAGTTCACATAACCAATCATCTATGCAATGTACACATAATTTCTTCAGTTATTATGATTTGCGCGGTATACTCGATTCACAGATTGAGTAATTGAATAATAAATAACTACTCGCAAAAACGGGCATGAATATCCTTAAATTTACTTAACATAAGTATAAAATGATCACGTACTCATGAAACTTGGTTTATTTCCTATCAATTCTTAGCTAGGAACTCACAATTCTAAGGGTACGAGATAAATAATATGGTATGTATTCACATTTTCAATTTGTCAATTTTTCTACCGTTTCATTCAAATTTCAATTATAACATAGCTAAGTCTCCTACCCCCCACTTAAACATGGCATTGTCCTCAATGACAAAAATAAATGAGAATTTAAGAAAAAGACTTAGCTCTGGAAACGGCTCTCAAGTAAAGGAACAATATCGGAGTAAATGTCAGCACGTTGTGGAGAAGCAAGTGAAAACCTGTATAAGCAGGCAAACTCCACGAAACCGTTAATAACACCATGTCTACGGAATTTATAGAATAATGTGGCAGTAATTAGGTATGAATACCAAAAAACAGTTTAAGCCACTTTATTTTATACAACCAAAGACAAGAAAAATACTAAATAGAAAGAAAAATAAACAAACAACTAAAGACGGTAGTCTTCATCTAAAAACCGGGTGGATAAGACAAAGATCAAAAAGCATAACCCCGTGTGGGAAAACACGAGGTGGACTGGCTCACTATGTATTCAGTCCAGTATAAAAGAGAAACTTGGTAAGGTATAACAGATGCAATGCGACTTATCGGCTAAAGATAAAATCAAATACTTAGCGCAGAAACTTCTCGCATGCATTGGATATCAACAACTTAGGGAGATGTAGCTACTCATCGAAATTACGAATAACCCAATGTATCACGTAAAAGTCATAACCGTCATCAACAAGGTCGGATCGGTGTGACATTTCAGAACAAAACTTATCATCTTGAAATGCCGGAATAGACAGAAAAAAATGTGAAATTTAAAACTTCCGGTAGAAAGATAAGTTGTACTTTGATCGAACCAAAAACCTTTAAAATCTAGCTAGGGTCAGAGCTACACTTACCCCAACTAGGATCATGAAAATCAAAATGATAAAAGATAATCATTAAAGCTTAGCAATATTTCAAATTCCGCAACACATAGGTATTGTGTAAACAAAATGGATGTTGAGACTATGATGGGTTTAGAAAAAGATACACATAAGGATGGGAAGAAAAGATAAATGGTGGGTAAGAAATTGTGTTTTTGGGATTGAGAATTGTTTAAAGGAATGGGATTGGGTGGGAGAGTGAAACGGATGGAAAGAAAGAGAGGCGATGAAAGAATGGTTAGAAATGTGAACTGTTGGGGCAGATTGGTGAGAGGATCGAAAAGTTTGAAGGTGAAAAAGTGTAAAAGGAAAGGTAAGGATAATTGCAGAATGAATTGCACATCACTTTGGATCACTTGGATCACCTTTCTAAAAGGTTTTAGAATTTGACCAAAATTGTTCTTGTTCGCACCAATCATTCTCTGTTACATTTTCAGTAATTCTCAAGCTCTCTTAATGCTTCCATCTTAAGATTGATTGCTAAATTTCCTTTTCTTTAGCAATTTTCTGACTCTCCTACGGAACTCTATTTCACGTGGCCTATATTGAGTAAAAATTTTTTGCACATCCTTAGCCCAATGGCCATCGGAACACGGCAAAATAAAAAACCTCAACATATGTCACGTTACTTTTATTTGACTCAAAGAAAACAAAACCTAAAATCCTAAAAATAAATCCTAAGGGTTTTAAAGAAGTAGTTCTGAGTTTAAAGTCCTCAGCTCGACTTTCCAAAAATTATCCTTGTCAGTTATCATTCTTGGATCGCCAGACTTTGACCCTTCGCGCACTATAAGAGGTGGACTTGTTGCTTTTACGGATTAATACCCTTCCCTCGGTTGTGAGACCTAGGAAATGACATTTATCCATACCATTTATCCAAAGCTCTTACCTCGGATCTCGTTTTAGGAATTAGTGAATTCTAAGAAACTCGGTTAAATTACGGTTTTGGCCTTGACAATAAGAAACAACGAATCAAAGTACTCCGAATAAGGTCGGTTATGTAGGCAAGCCTACGCCGTCTTATTCGTTGGAACATATGTGACAGTTCAGGCCAATCCGTCAAGATAAGCCCCGTTTAGCCCGAAGGCTTATCGGCTATGCTAAGTCTTGTTGAACTGCTGTAACGTACATCACACGTGGAGGGGAGTAGATTGAGCCGAAGCTCGGTTGAACTCGCCCAGCCATGGTTAGACCATTTCCGAACCCATGTACTAAGATTCTGTGAATTCTAAATTGTCACCCAAAGCGTAATCTCATTTCTGTTTAAGGTGGCTTCACCGAGAAGCCATCACCATAAAACTCAATGAAAGTAGAAGATGGTGTTCTCTTAAAACTCAACGTCTTCTTTAGATTGTGAATGCTTAAACTACACAATTTATTGCTCCCCTGGCCAGTAGAAGCAATCTCATGCATAGGACAAAGAGATTTTAACTGAACTACGAGGAACTCTTTATTCACTGCTTCCTTTCAACGACTACATGTTTCCTTACACCCTCTAGATGAGACAGATTTGGGGCAGAACCTTCCACACTAATAGAATTAATCTTACAAACCACTACGGGCCAAGATTCATACTAAGGTTCATGTATAGGCTAACTTATGCTCAATAAAAAACCAAAAGGTAGTAAAACATAAGCAAAAAAAAAAGTAGTACCTTGCCTTCAACATTGTACCACGAAGAATTTAAGCCTTTAAAATTTGTCGGAGCCATCTTTGTGCTTTAAAGGTATTGCTTCCATCGCTTTTCCCATCTTAGATTCGTAGCTCCACATGTTTGCTGGGTTATTTTCTCAGCGCCCTTGAAAAATTACTGACTCAGATTATTGCTTCCCTGGTTTCTGCAAACAGAAGAAAAACAAAACAGACCGTAGACTAATTTTAACATGGTCTCCCATGCTGCTATCAGACCTACGAATTAAACATACGGGGATAAACAGACACGCGAAGTCCCAGAAAATAGAACCAGGCTCGCTGGCAGCGAGAGGCAGTCTCACTGGGAGCGAAACCAGTTGTTCCAGATTCTGGAATTTTTACACATAGCAGACAACCAGAGGGACTCAAAACAGACTCTAAAACAGAAAACTTGACATGAATAAGAAAATTATTTATATATAAAATTGACCGTTGGTTCCCCGGCAACGGCGCCAAAAACTTGATCGGGGTCAATCAGGTTATAATATACATGACCACCATAAATCAATACTAGCAAGAGGACTAGGCCCATCGTAGTATAGCTATATTGAATCAAAGTCGATCCCACAGGGAACCAATTGTGGATCATCTTATATACAAACAATTAATTAAACATGTCAAGAACATAGAGGCGGTCTACGACCAACATAATACAAGAAAGGTAAAGACACGACTCGACACAACGTAATTAACCTCCCCAATTATAGTCTTTATCGTTTGGACCTAGATAATTTATATAATAAACTGAACTTATTAACTGTCAATCCGTTTGTATCTATCTTAGATTGGCTACAGGAGTCATCCTCTTTAACTTGACTTAGCACCAGTAAGTCACTAAATCACTGTGATATTGTTACGTGACTTCGCCTTTTAGTGCCTCCATCTCATATAACTCACACGCTTACGAATCTAAGGATGCCGATATTGACCGTACACCTCGTCTAGGCAACATTCCTATGGTTAGGCGTACTTCCTAAACGATCACTCAAGCTCTCCTCCAACTAGAAATTACCAAGTTATAGTCTCATGCTAATCTACGATGTATGTATAATCAGGTGCTAGCAATCCCCAAATATAAACCTACCTAGATAACGCTGAACGTCCGTGAAAAGCAATTCATAAGCCTACCTAAGAGTTTTATATTGGTATTTCCTTTTTACACATTTTAATTAAACTAAGCGAGTAACGTAGCCATAGCCATACCTACTGAGATAATAAATTTATTAAGTTAACCTAACCATAAAGACGTGGCTATTTAACGGATGAAAACAGGGCTCGGTCGACCGAATAGCTGGGCTCGGTCGACCGAATGGTCTTTTTCCCCCAGATTACATCCCTGAACGTATCTTTCAACGTTTCATCATACACAACGGATTAAACAGTAATTC
The DNA here is from genome assembly GCA_024500145.1 of Gentiana dahurica var. dahurica. Classification (NCBI taxonomy): domain Eukaryota; kingdom Viridiplantae; phylum Streptophyta; class Magnoliopsida; order Gentianales; family Gentianaceae; genus Gentiana; species Gentiana dahurica. The sequence continues at coordinate 29,779,219 of CM044899.1, read as the reverse complement.
GTAAAGCAATTATATAAACTAACTTAGATACACATTAATTAAACAATGCAGATTCATGGATAGAAACTAAGTAGATGACGTAGGTTATGGGATCCCCATAGACAAGGTGTCGCCACATCCCTAATGTCATAGCCTAGATCTACATCATCTAGCTATGAATAATCAACTCAAACGATAAAGCATAATTGGGAGGACTAATAACTTAAAATAAGAAGATAGAAAATAAAGGCTTACATATTGCAGCCCTTAAATTGCTGGAAACCCTCAAATTATTCTACATTGTATCAAAGTTATATTATCAATTGTAATATTGAAGAAAGAATGAAGGGATGATGGGATATGTTGGTGTGTTTTTACAAATTTCGTAGCTGCTGCTTATATAGAGGCTGTAACCGACCTAGGGAGGATCTAGAAGATATACACGCAAAAATCCCATAAGTGACCGAACCGACATACTCGGTCGACCGAATGATAGGGCTCGGTCGACCGAGCCCATTTTCTGCACGTGTTAAACGTTTCTCTCGTCTATCTTGTTCCCCACTGCACGCTTTCATGTTGATCTGATTTCTCTAATTTATCTCTTGATCAATGCTCCGATTTTCTTCCTTATTATCTTGAGATTTCTCGATTGCGCGATATTTATCTTCCCGATTTATCACGATCTACAAAATCAGCAATTATCGCACAATAAATCGGTCTTTAATAATAAAAATAGCTAAATACCAATAATCATATTAATAATCACTTAACATTAAATAATAAATATAAACGAGTGATTTAATATGAAATATACATTATTAATCTCGATTTAAGGTCAACGTTTATGACTTTTACGGGTATAATTTGACCGTCATCAGAAGCTGAAGAAGAAAAGCTGAAGTTACTTGGAGAAATGAAGCGACTTGAAGATCAATTGCAAAGATACAAATCAGATCCTAAGTTCTTAGGGAAAGAACTAACTGACGAACAGCTCATTGAAAAGTACAGTCAACCTGGAGACAGAAGAGTTTCTCTAACAAAGGATCTATGGATGAAGTTTACCAACGATCACAATCCTATCAAAGCTAAGTACAGGGACATGACAACTGAAGAATCCTTGAACTACTTTTTATCTGATTTACTCTCAAAGCATAAAATGGCACAATACAAGAAAAATCAGAGGATTGATGATAAACTGAAGATTAAAGACAAGACTAAACAAATGAAAGCAGAAGTAGTAGAATTTGAAAATTACTACTTGAAAGAATCAGACCTACCAAAGCTAATTCAATGGAGAAGATGGAATGAAGGAAGTCAAGTTGACTACAACAAGACTTTTTCAATGATAGACTCCAAGCTAGAAGATGATTTTCGTATGTATGACAAAGCAAGAAAATTTGATTTAGTCATGCAAAAAGCACAAAAGAGAACATAGTATCTAGTTACACTATTTTGAACAAAATTTAAATACTTCAGTTTTTGCTCATTCTAATGAAATCCAGTTTCCAGTTTTACATTGTTTTGATCTTTAAGCTTTTCTTTTAGGGAGATTTTTGGCATCATCAAAAAGGGAGAAACTGTTGGAAATAAAATTTATGTTTTGATGATAATTCATCAAATTTGTTTAAAGTATTATCTTAACCCCATTGATGAAGTGCTGAAGCCAGCTGTTAGAGTGAAAAGCTAAAAGATATCTAGAACTGAATGTATAGGTTTTACTAGAGTATGATATTTGTATAAGTTACATCAGACAAACACTGTAATAATTAGTGTGTCGTAAAACTGAAAACTGGAAGTCATCTAGAAAACTGGAAATCTCTAAGACAGAAACTGACTCAGAATACACCTACATCAAACTGAAGAATATAAGTTCGCTGAAGGACACAGACTCAGTTGACTTCTATAGAAGAATGAAGACCTGAGGGTCACAGACTCAGTTATTGAAGATTGAAGAACTGAGGGTTCAAACTCAGTGATGAAGATTACAAGTCGAGACTGTAAAGTTAGACTTCAGGCAAGATTGTGGTGACCTGAACTGACTTTATGGATCTTGTATAAAGACCTAAGAATCATAAGGACAATGAATTCTTAGATGATAATGAGTCATGGTGTACTCTGATTAAGTCCTTTATAATCAGAAGAAAACTGGAGTATTGATATTTGAAAAAGAGTAAAATCTCAGTTAACGCTCCAAGTCAGTAAGGAAACTGACAAACAATTAACTCAGTATAATACTGATAAGAAAACTCAGTTTTATAAGTCATCCATCCAACAAACTGATCGTACAGTCGAACGTTATAAAGGAAGCAAATTCATTGAATGAGTTACTGACACAGCATAACGGTCAGAAAATATAGCCATTACAAGTGAGACGTTGATACAATTCGAATTGAAACCAGATGAACGTTGGACCTCACACTATAAATAGAAGACTTTGCACCAAGGATAAAAATAACGAATTAACAAGTATTATCAAGCAATTATGTGCATTAGTCGTTTTATTCGAATTACTATCATCTTTGCGCTATAACAAGATCATATCTAGAAATTCTTCAAGTGTTCAAACTACGCAGATTTTATCAAGAATCATACACTTTGAAGAATCACAAACAAGAATCAATTTATTGATTCTCAGCCCAACTTTGATTCTACATCAAAGGTTTTAGACTGTGAAGCAAACCAGGAAGGTTTCGCCAAGGACAGTTGTGACAAGCAGTCGGGTAGACTGTGTTTGTGGTGGTAGCTGGTGAAGAGGCAATTCAACCCTCCAAGGATCAGTGTTCAAGCAGTTGAAGAGCAGCAATCCTACCTATTCTACAAGTGTTTAGATAGTTTAGCTAGGGATTAGCCAATGACTATTGTTTTGGACTTTTTGTAACAGTTCACCTCAGGAAGTTCTAGTGGAATTTTCCTCCGCACCACAGGGGAAGAGAGGACGTACAGGATTACACCACCTGGAACCTCTATAATATTTGGCTTATTTACTTTACACACTTACTTACTTATTCAGCATTTACTTACAGCACTTTGATAATTGATTGTTATACACCTCACAATTCACAAACTGACATTCATCGGAATTCAGTTTACTACACTCAGTTTTCACAGAGAATAACAAGATCAAGAAAAAGGCTAAAACTTATCCGCTGCAGGTTGACTCAGTTTCAAGCTTAAGTCAGTTTGATTTAAACTCAGCTTAGTCAGCTTAACTCCACACAAGTTTAACTGAACCTTAAATTGTTTTAAATCCAGTTTTAGGGTCAAGTTTATTCACCCCCCCCCCACTCTCTAAACTTGTGTTAGCCTTTCCAAGGGACCAACATGCTGACTTATGAAATTACTGTTGAATTTGACCTGCGGAGCTCAGTTCGTCAGTCCTGATGACTTATGAAATTTCTTGCCAAGCAGGGCCAGATTTGTCTGACTTCTTGGACATTATTTGAACGTGTTGGGCCAGTTTGTACTGACTTCCCGCATATTGAGTCCGACCTGCGGAGCTCAGTTCGACAGTCCTGCTGACTTATGAATTTTTTCGCCGAGCAGGGCCAGATTTGTCTGACTTCTTGGACTTTATTTGAGCGAGTTGGGCCTGTTTGTACTGACTTCCCGCATATTGAGTCCGACCTATAGAGCTCAGTTCTTCAGTCCTGCTGACTTGAAATTTTTGCTGAGTCCGACCTGCGGAGCTCAGTTCGTCAGTCCTGCTGACTTATGAAATTTTTTGCCGAGCAGGGCCAGATTTGTCTGACTTCTTAGACTTTATTTGAGCGAGCTGGGCCAGTTTGTACTGACTTCCCGCATATTGAGTCCGACCTGCAGAGCTCAGTTCGTCAGTCGTGCTGACTTATAATATTTTGCAGAGCAGGTCTAGATTTGTCTGACTTCTCGGACTTTATTAAGTGAGCTGGGCCAGTTTCTACCGACTTCCCGCATATTGTCGATCGTGTGTTTGTCCTGCAAACTCAATAAAGACCATGCGTAATAGAAAAAAAAAATATTAAATTAATGTACCGTTTGCTTATTTGGCGTAGTCTGTTGGAGAGCATGCTTAGATGGCGAGCGGACTTACATAAGATTTGCTCGGGTGCGAGCTCCAGGTATGAAGCCGAACTGAAGTCGGTCTTATAAATGATTCGCTTGAATGTGAGCTCTGAATATGATGCCGAGCCGAGCTCGGTCTTATAGAAGATCTGTTCAAGAGAGCTCCAAATATGATGGCGAGCTGAGCTCGGTCTTATAAAAGATACGCTCAAGGTGAGCTCCAAATATGATGCCGAGCCAAGCTCGGTCTTATAGAAGATACGCTCAAGGTGAGCTCCAAATAGGATGCCGAGCCAAGCTTGGTCATATAACAGATACGCTCAAGGTGAGCTCCAAAATAAGATAGCTCGACCCGCCATGTTCGGTAGGGTGAGTTCCAAAATAAGATGGGTCTTTTAAGTTGCAAAAAACGGGAATAAATTTCAATGAGTGCTCGTACCTGGATGTCTTGTAATGAGAGTGCTCGCTGATAAAGAGCTTGGAATTAGGGAGCTCGTTTAGAGAGCTCATATTGGAGATCTTAAGAGCTCATCTCGGATTTTGGAGCCTGAAAACTCGTCTATGAGCCCGACGTACAGTGCTCATGTTAAACTGTCTGTCCTGCAAACTTAGAGATTTTGTCTTTTTCATCTTTCCGGGGACGATCAAGCATCTAAACGGACTTTGATCGGCGCGAAATATGGAGGATTTGTTCGTCCCCCATTATTATTCAATCTGAACGGTGGAATTCTTCTTCCAACGGTGAAATCTCTGGCAATAAGCCTCCGATCTGACTGCGCTTTTGGTGACTGCTGTGTTTTTAGTGATACAGCAGCAACTTTCTTGCGAAGATTGGATATGTAAACGGACTCTGATCGGCACGAAATTTGGGTTCCTCCCTCTTTATTCTTCAACATGAACAGTGGAATTCTTGATCCAACGGTGAAATCTCTAGAAAGAGGCCATCGATCTGACTGCGTTTTTGGGGCTGTTGTGTTTTGGTGTTACTGCAGCAACTTTCCGGCGACAATTGGACATCTAAACGGACTCCAATCGGTACGAAATTTGGAGGGTTTGCTCGTCCCTCCTCCTTCTTCAATCTGAATGGTTGAATTCTTATTCCAACGGTTGGAACTCTGGAAAGAGGCCATCGATCTGACTGCGTTTTAGGGATGATGCATTTGGGTTTTACAGCCGCAAATTTCAGGCGATGATCGGGCATCTAAACGGACTCCGATCGGCACGTAATTTGGAGGATTTTTTTGGCCCTCCTTCTTCTTCAATCTGAACGGTGGAATTCTTGTTCCAACGGTTGAAACTCCGGCAATAAGCCTCGGATCTGATTGTGTTTCTGGTATATTTTTGCCATTAACGATCACGAACAACCTCGATCCACTACCAATAGAAGACCCTCCTTCTAGCGCCTATTTCCGATCGGCACGTAATTTGGAGGGCTTGTTCGTCCCTTCTTCTTCTTCAATCTGAACGGTGGAATTCTTCCAATGGTTGAAACTCCGGAAATAAGCCTCGGATCTGACTGCGTTTCTGGCATATTTTGCCATTAACTTGATCACGAACAACCTCGATCCACTACCGATAGAAGGCCCTCCTTCTAGCGCCAATTGACGATGTTGGCGCGAAATATGGAGGGCTTGTTCGTCCCCGCTTATTCTTCAATCTGAACGGTGGAATTCTTCTTCCAACGGTGCAATCTCTGGCAATAAGCCTCCGATCAGACTGCGTTTTTGGTGACTGCTACGTTTTTTGTGATACAGCAGCAACTTTCATGCAAAGATCGGATATGTAAACGGACTCTGATCGGTGCGAAATTCGGAGGGCTTGTTCGTCCCTCTTTATTCTTCAATATGAACGGTGGAATTCTTGTTCCAACGGTGAAATCTCTGGAAAAAGGCCATCGATCTTACTGCATTTTTGGGGCTGTTGTGTTTTGATGTTACAGCAGCAACTTTCCGGCGACAATTAGACATCTAAACGGACTCCGATCGGCATGAAATTTGGAGGGTTTGTTCGTCCCTCCTCCTTCTTCAATCTGAGTGGTGGAATTTTTATTCCAACGGTTGAAACTCTGGAAAGAGGCCATCGATCTGACTGCATTTTTGGGGATGCTGTGTTTGGGTGTTACAGCAGAAAATTTCCGATGATGATCGGGCATATAAACGGGCTCCGATCGGCACATAATTTGGAGGGTTTGTTCGTCCCTCCTTCTTCTTCAATCTGAACGGTGGAATTCTCATTCCAACTTTTGAAACTCCGGCAATAAGCCTCGGATCTAACTGCATTTCTGGCATATTTTTGCCATTAACTTGATCACGAACAACTTCGATCCACTACCGATAGAAGACCCTCCTTCCAGCGCCAATTGATGATGCTGGATTTCGTCTATGAATAAATCCGTGCCGTTTAATCTAGGGTAATATGACGAGGGATGTTTTTTTGGTGATTTTTAGACTGAACTTGAGTTATTTCTCTCAAGTTGCCTACGTATCCTGTTATTGTTCAGGAATCAAGTCTTTCGTAGTTCCTTAGGGTTGTTTATATAGGGGATGATTTTCCCTTTCCTTGTTCTACAAGGATTTGTATTTTTATTATTAATATTATTATTTACCTAAGGACATACGTGCATAAATCCCTATAATTTAGGGATAATTATGGACATATTTAAATGTCTGTATCAGAGTTTTTATGACTTAGGATTCTACCATTATTTATCTTTAGTTATCCCGTATATGGAATAACATAGGGGTAGGTCTGAGCGTCATGCGTTCAGTCCCCAAGGCCACTATGGCCGAACTAGGCACCTCCTTTTCGCCAAGCCTTAGCCGACATGCGGTGGTTGGAGGAGGAGTTTGTGCCGATCTCCCACCTGGGGTAAGGGACCTGCCCTTAGGTATGTTTCTGGGATCCTGGCCCTTAATGCCCTATACTTAGAGGGCTGATCATTTATTACATGTCCCACAAGGATGACACGTGGCATAGCTCGGGTCAGGTATCATCAAACACCTATCATAAATCAAACCAAGCTATCAACACCTATCTAAAAGTTATTTATGCGTTGATCTTTCCAAATATCCTCTAAAATAAAGTTCTCGCATCGCATGCAGGTTGATCCAAGAAACATTGGGAGTTTGATTTCTCTAAACACATCATACATTTTTCAGCTCCAACAGTTATCTTGGAAAGCAGGGAGTAAGTAATTATAGTTTTACGGGTTTGTTCCATAATACCGTAGAACATCGATAAATGAATACCATCGGGACCAGAAAAAAAAATATTCGTTTCGCGAGTTTATTTATTTATCGATAAATGAATATATTATTCATTTATTGATAAATGAATATTTATTGATTTAGGTAATTTTTTTTTCTTCTTATGATTTTTATTTTTACTTTTAATGTACAAATGTATTTGGAAATGTGATGGACGTCGAACATCTTTTGAACTATCCTAACAAGAATGATGCAGTTATGAAATCGCCTACAGACGAAGAAATTATTGAGTCCGTACTAAATGATGAGAATGATCCTGAACCAGATGATAGTAGCGTCATACCAAATGTGTCATCAAAAGAAGCATTTCAGGCAGTAGTTGGCATACAAAATTACTTGCTACAACACGTGTAAAACATTCCAGAAGTTGTGCATACTTTGCAAAAAATTAAGGATGAAATGCATTTTGGTGGTAGGCAAAAACAAACAACTCTAGATGCATTTTTTGAGAAGAAATGAATTCTTATATGAAAATTGTTGATTGGATGAAATATTTTTGTTTATTATACACACACACACACACACACACACACACACACACACACACACACATATATTTATGGAATTTAGTGATTATTCATTTATGTTTACATAGGGTCCTTAAGGACTCAAAAAAATTTATTCGTTAATGCATTTAGCGAGGTTATTTATTTAGCCCATTTACCCAAGTCGGGACCGGAGAAAATTATTCATTTGACGAGGTTATTTATTTATCGAATATTCATTTATCGAGGTTCTACTGTATAAGTCATTTTTTATCAATAGTGTATTTATTACTTTTTATTAATATTTTACCTCTACTTTACTATAAACAATCGAAACACTTCTCCCTACTTTATAAGTATTGCTTTATATATAGTCAAATTATATATTTTAATCATGTTTCATAAAATTTATGACATTAAATTCACTTTTTTAATATGTGAAAAGCTAAGATGACTTATATTTACCTTAAACTTAGTTACATTCTGCGATTACATGCTATCAGATTTTGTGACTTTGAAATTTAAATTGGGAAACTTTACTTTTTATGCCCAAAAAGTAAAAAATTTAAAATATATGCCTCGTATGAAATTTTTGGAAAACTATGCCTACGTCTGACGCACGAGCCACGCATGACCACGGAGCGACGCACGAGTCACGCATGACCAACGCATCATACAAGACATATTGTCAAGCTTTTTACTTTTTGAACATAAAAAAGTAAAGTTTCCCATTTAAATTCTATGACATATTGTCGATTTTAGTTCTGTTGATTTTATTAAAGAATAATATGAATAAGTGATGGTACCAAGTACTATTATTTGTCTATTTTAAAAAATGGTTAAACCCTAATCTTGAGGGTCCTCATTCGCTCGATCCCACATAATGAGTGTAGATGTTAATCAGAGATCTAGCAGCTCAGAGTCGAGGGCTGTCTTTTTACCAAGAAACTGAAAGAAGTCGTACATTTATGGGATTCGAAACTCCACATTCCAGCTCCTGGCCTAGCTGTCACTACAACACCCAAACCCTTTATCACTAGGACATATCCAGGAGATATTTTAGTGTACTCTTTGTTGCTGACAGGTGTCCATGGTGGCTGTAACACTTCGAATTAATGCAAGAGCAGTGGCAATGACTTCAAATATCATCTCTTGGGAGGCCAAATGTGTAAGAAGTGTCAGAGTGATTTTGCAAAAATACTCCAATGGCTCAAATTAATACCAGGTTGAATACAAAATGGTGGAAGGAAAAGCAGTTCAACGGCCCTCAACTTCGGGTTAGTCTTCTATGGTTATTTCATTTGCACCGTAAGCCTGCGTGGCTCACTCTGGACCACACAGTTTGAATCTAAATTCAAACTGTGTGGTCCTGAATGAGCCACGTAGGCTCACTCCTCAAACATCCTCCTCATATAAGACTAACCCCTCAACTTCCACCTTTCTCGCACAACATCCCATGTTGAATACAGTATTTTATATTATTTATATTGTTTTCCTTTTACTTTTTCCTTGACACATTAATTTCTTCCTTTAAAAAATTAGTTTACAGTCTTCTTCTCTCCTCTATCTTAGACAGTGGAAAATGCAGCCATAGTGTAAAAAATGTTTAACCAAAGTTTTATAATTAAAAAATTATTAAATATCTGTCAGCCAACCCCCCAAAACCTAATTGGCTATTGTGGATGCTCTAAGGTCATAATCCTGTAGGCTCATCTAGCTATTTTTATGCTAGATACTCTATATTATCTATTGACAGAGGTCGTACCAACAGCTGCCACGTATCATCTCCACATCAACTTAGCAATAAATACTGATAGAGTAAGGGGCCGTTTGTTAAATCTGAAGTCTGAAATCTGAAATCTGAAGTCTGAAGACTGAAATCTGAATAAATTAAGTAACTGAATGATTTAAGTGCTGAAATTGATTAAACTGTTTGGTAATACTAAAGTCTGAAATCATACAACTTTATTTTCACTATTTTATGTATGCACATTAGCCTCTCTCTCTCTCTCTCTCTCTCTCTCTATATATATATATATATATATATATATATATATATATATATATATGTGTGTGTGTGTGTGTGTGTGTGTGTGTGTGTGTGTGTGTGTGTGTGTGTCACATAAAATAAATTCATAAGAAATACTAAATATAAATACTTTAGTCAAAGTAATTAAAATGAAAAGCAAACAGGTAAAACTAAATAATAATAAAAAAATCATTTGCTTGAGAGAAGGAACACTACATAATGGTGTCAAACGTGGTTGCAACATGCGCTACTTTTTAATTCAGCGATAAGCAAGAGGAGAAGCGCTGAATTTTTTTAGCATTTTTACATGAGAAATTAAGTGACACTTAATTAATTAAGATATGTTAAAAATATTACTAAACACTTCTAATTATAACCACCACTTAATATTTTTAGAATAAGTACTTATTTGGTTTACCAAACAGGCCCTAAGTACGAACCCTAAAGGCTGAGGAACCAGCCTTAGCCTATACGTAGGCAGGGGCGGATGCAGGAACCTAATTATAGGGGAGCGAGCGCTAATAGTAGAGTTATTTTGCAATCTGAAAAATGTATACTTTCTTAAACAAAATTTTCGGCTTTGTCATACAAATCTTTAAAATAATGTAGCACATAAATCTAAAAACAAATATATATAATAAAAAAAATATAAATAAAAAAAACACCGGTCTTCTTTGATTTTGTTTTTTTAATCGGTTTGTTGTAAATGTTTTTTTCCTTTTTTTTTTTGAAAAGAATTTGCTGTAACGGTTAATAAAAAATTTGATCGTACAATTTCTTTTTCTTTTCTTTTTTAATATATTAACTGAGCATCTGAGCGGACATTAGCAAAAGGAATGTAATTTGTTTTACCATAGCATAGCCCCTCCCCCACCCCCCCTCCCCTCTTTTTTTTTTTTTTTAAAGAAGATTAGGCATAATGACACCTTTTGTAATATTTTTAAGTAACAGGACACCTATATATTTTGTATTGGAAGAAGAACAATTTCTATAGTTTTTATAGGCTAAAGGACAAAAACAAAAAATACCTGCGCGCCTGCTTCGAATTTTTTTTATTTTTTTCACTTTCCTCCCCTGTTTTCAAACGATCAAATTTTTTTTATCTAGATCTCCAAACGTGATGAAAATTTCACTGAATTTTAAATTTTTTTCATGCACTTCGTTTTGAGAATTGGTTCAAAATCATTACATCGTTTTTCGTGAGATTCGACAGTGAATCTCCCTAGGGAATCCCGAAAATCAGTGAATTTCGAACAATAATGAATTTTGATAGCTGATTTTCGGAAATCATGTCGGAATATGGTGAATGTGGTCTCAAAATAAATAGAATGAAGAAAAAAAAAAATTAGTGAAAGAATTTTCAAATTTGAAGTTCTAGATTGAGAGATATAAGGGTTTAAAAAAGATGTATGAGAGAGAAGGTGTGTTGGTTTTTTTTTTTTTTTTTGGAAAAAAATAGGCGCCAGAATTAAGAATAAAAATAAAAAATAGGTTTGTCCTTTATGCAAAAGTTTTGAAAAGTTGTTCTTCTCCATAATTGGTCAAATGTTTTTGTCCTTCCCTCAAATCCTTTTTTTTTTGGAATGGGGGAGAAGGACACCAACATTCCCTCAAATCCTTTTTTTTTTGTCAAATGTTTTAGCCCTAAACTTCCTGATATTCTGGTTTCTGAAAATGCCTTTCATGTGGCACAGATCCATTTTAACTGCATGTCTTCATCTCCTTGCAGAGGAGAATGAGATATGTATAATGATGGAATTTGCACACGGGGTCAAGGACTTCTCACTAGCAGTGAAATGGAAGGAAGCTCTGAGATCATGGAGTGTGAGCATGTTACCAGTGGGTCTGAAAGACCACAATCTGATCTTCCTACAGATGACGGTATCTAGTTCATTTTCTTCTTTTGAGAAGATCATCATCCCTCATATTGGCCTCATGAAGATTCTTCCTGGAACTGTAGAGGTGTTGGCAAGATTTCAGGAGACACATCAAGGAACTGTTATAGCTTCATAAACCTAAAATTGTGATTCTTATTGAAACTAAGGTTCAGGTTCAAAAGACCCTTACGATTATCAACAGAATTGGTCTGGGTGGTTCTATTCACTAACCTCCAGATGGTAGATCTGGAGGCATATGGGTCCTTTGGAACCCTGATATCATTGAGGTGAATTGTTTGATGCTAACCCTCATGCCATTCATGCTGTCATCACTGAGAATGACAATCAAGATTGGATGATTTCTGCTTGTTATGCTTAGCCTGACCCTCTCAAGAAGATTGATCACTGGAATAATCTAAATGAGTTAAGTCATGTTATGGACATCCCCTGGTTAGTTGCTGGAGATTTTAATGAAATTAGATCCCCTGCTGAAAAAATGGAAGGTAGACCTGTTAGGTGTAGTACCCGAAAGACAATTTGTGTAATTGTTTTTAATAATGGATGACAGAATTTATCTCACCTTATTACTTGCTTTGTGCTTGTAAATAATACACTGCTGCAAACCCTAAGTATATCTGTATGTAACCACTTACCTCAGTGTATGGATTACACGTGAGGATTGAGTTAGTGGAGATATGCTTAAAATGTTAGTCCGTGGTGAACTTAATCAGAGTTTAGGGTCTCTTGATTAAAACACCAATAATGCGCCCAGAACACCTTAGGGTGTGATAGTCTTATCCGGACTGTCGGTAGAGAGTACCTACGTGGGGCATTTATATATGATGACATTCATATAGGACTGGACCGATTTAATATGCATTTCTCGATATAATTCCGTAATCGAGGAATCTTATTAAATCATTAGATGATCATATATGGATTCACCTTAATCCTGAGGTGATCACAGGGTGCTGCTTGTCCCGGGGTAGTGTTTGATGTGTTAGTTACGGTTCACTTAAATATGTGTTCCAAGCCACTTCTCATTGGCACTATCTCCAGATGAGTGAGTAGTTCTGATTTTCACAGACATGGAATCCATTCCTTCTTGCGGGAAGTAGATAGAAAGTCCTCTTATTTGTTAGCCTTAAGAAAGTGATCGATCCCGGGAGTTCATATTAGACAAATTGATCACTAGTCAGATATGTGAACTAATTGATCATCAGGGGGTTAATGGTAAATAAGGATAAGATATTTTGTGTCGGGTTCACGGAGACTTCCCACTCAGAATGGACAGTCTATGGAGGGTTAATCCGTATGTAGTGATTATATCAATGGACGCTTATTCACTCTATGGGTTGAGTATAAGTATACATCTATAATCGGTAGAGTTCGGTTTCGGGTTTATGGTGGCGTAATCCCGGAATTAATAATTAATGTACTTATTCTGTTCGATGAATAATTAATTATTGGAGCTACTGGTTATAGGTCCATGGTCCCCGATGTGGCTTCTGTAATTCGGACTAATAAACTTGTTATTTGGGCCTCAATGATAATTAATTGGCTGGGCTAATTAATTGATATGCATGGATATTATTTAGTTGGGCTAAATAATATAATACACATAAAAGACATTTTGTGTGGGCTTTTAAACCCTAGGGGTGGCGCCATTATGGTCTTAATTAGCACAAGAATTAATTTTCTTGTGTTGTGGAAAATAAAAGATATTCTTGTTATGTGATTGGTTGTATGACATGTTATTTGGTTTCCTATTGGTCAATACATGTCACAATTATTCATTAAGAAAAATATCTTTTTATTTTGTTTAATTATTTATTTATTTAATTAATTGAAACTTGGAGACCAAAGATTTACTCTCCTATAAAAGGAGAGTTATTCCAAGTGTAATGGAAGATGAAAATTTCGACCACCATCAAATAAAAGAGAGAAAAAGTTAGTTTTCTTGTCTTGGGTTTTTAGAAGAAGAAAAACTCCAAGTTTTTCTTGGTGTTGCATATCAAGGAGGTTCGTGTATCAAGAAGGGTGTCCACCAACCGCCGTTTGGAGAACCCAACGGAAGATCTTGGCTTCTCTTCCTACTATTGGTAACATGATCTTAACCCCCTTGTAGTAGTTTAAGTCCTTTAATTATGTATTGTGATGTATAAGTCGTGATCCATCCGCTGCGAGTAGATATAAGTCGTTTAGATCTAAGAACCTGCATCCTTCATGTGGTAGCAGAGCCAAGTTCCACGATTTATATAGTCATAATCATAATTAAACGATTTAAAGGAGTGGAATTGCATGTAGGTAAATTTTATTTATTGTTTTATGCATTGATAATGATTAATTGCTATGGTTGAAGAGATGGATTTGGGGTTGGCACTGTTTACCCGTTAGATCTATTGTAAACTCATATAAACGATGAAAATTCATTCATATGAGTATAGGAAATTATGTAATTTATTTTTATTGCAATTTTAATTTCCAGAAAATAGATCTGTTTAGTAGCTGTTTAGTTATTTCGTTTTTCCCGTTGATCGATCCGTTGAAAAGACGATCCCTCCGGTCAGAATCAAGATTGGAAGATGGTGAACAATTCCACAAGATTTGGCGTCGATCGGAGTCAGTTTTGATGTCCGTTCGTTGCTGCAAATAAGCTGTTGTAACAGAAAAACGCAGGATTCACAGAAACCCTACCTGTGACTTCCTCGAATTTCTGGGAGAGTTTAGACCGTTGAAACGCAAATCCAACCAGTCAGATCGAAAATTATGGAGTTCTTGACGTGGCATAAAAATTTCAGATCGATCGGGATTCATCTCGATTCCCAATCGGCCTCGGGAAGTCATTGATGCGCTGCTGTAAAAGTCAGATTCAGCAGCAAGTTGGGCGGCTCACTGGAGAAAATTGACAAGTCAAACCTCCGATCCAACCGTCCATCTTGAAGCCCGAGGAGTCAAGAACAGATATGGAGATTTTCGTAGTGATCCGAGTTCGTTAGGTTTGCCGATCGTCGGAGTTTTGAACAGCTGCAGATTTTGTTAGAAAGTAGTAAACCCTAGTTAGGGTTTGGTTATTTTTTTTCTAATAGGTTAGATACGGGGGTGCCAACGGTCCATCTCGGTGTTTATTTTCCGCACTATAATACATGTTTAGATTGTATGTGTAGAACCGGAAAATTGCCATGACATGCATCATATCATGAATTCCACTCCATATGCATACATGTAGAAATTAATTCGAGGAATTAGTTAGGCATGTATACAACACACGCAATTAGTTTTAATTAATTGTTTGATATTAATTAGAAACAGATTAGGGTAAAAACCGAGGAACGCGGGTTTTTTCAATCGTCGAGGTTGGGTGATGGATTCTCGGTGAATCCCACTCTGCGAAAGCATAAGGAGTAAAATCCCGAAACCTCGTGGTTAAGGTGTTGGATTCTCGGTGAATTCCACCTTACCTAGATGAGATTACGTTTTTGTTCCGTATTGTCTACGTGAAAGTTTGATGTTTAAGGATTGGATAATCACGGGCATACATGGTTCGAAAGTGGTTTAACCGCGGTTGGGTGGTCAACATAGCTACGGCTCGATCGACTTCACCCTCCACGTGTGGCGTTTGCACAGGGGTCTGGCAAGGCTGAGCCATCCGAAGAGCTACTACGGCTCAACGGAGCTCCCCTAGTCTTGACCCGTCCGACGGCCACATATGTTCCAACGAATAGGTCGGGTGGGCTAGCCCACGTAACCGGCAACATTCGGGCCTATGATTTATTGTTCCTTAATGTAAAATCAAGTCCAAAAACGTGATCAGTAAACCCACCATTTTTTCAAAATATTGAGTGGGAGCGGGAGAGGCGACAACCGACCCCACGGCCTCTACTGTTGACACAAGCAACGTGAGAGAATGGTGACGCCTCATGCCGGCTTTGATTTCGGCCCCCTAAGGAAGGCCTTCACCCCTATCAAAATTCAAGGCTTGGTCTCCGAAAGGATAGGATTTTGGGTACTCGTCGGGTCACTGACCGACCCTAAGGCGGCATACTCGGGGTCTACCTAAAAATCTGAAACAGTAGGTCACACTCATAAAGGGTATTTTGGTAATACCTTGGCTGAAAAAGGAAAGGTGATTGACGATCACAAATGAGATGTTCGATTCTCAATATGATCTTCAATATTAATCGAAACCTCTTTGGCCTACCCTAAGGCAGCACTGAGGCATTAGATTAAATCCTTGGAACGGTAGGATAGACTATAAGTACTTAGTTTATGTTCCTAAAATTTATTAGTAGTGTATGATTTGGATTTATTTTTTGTCAATTTTATTTACAACTATACATATCTCTCTCGTGTGCTAGACTACTAGTGTAAAATTAACTAGTAATGACTTTGTTAAAAAGTGGTAAGTAACTAGAACGTTGTACTTATTGATGTTACATGCGATTAATTTTTCGGAAGAGATATTTCTCTTGAGCCTTCAAGACTTAAGTGACGTAAATAAGTATGTCACTGCTGTCACTCGTGTTGAACGAGAGACAACCATAGTTAGTTTGAAAGATGATTGGGACGATAAAATTCTTCTAGTGAATTTTAAATGTGTAGTGTCTACACGAGAAATTTTCTAATAGAAAAATTGGAGAATCATCAATTAAAGTGTCGCTAGTTAGACGGTATTTAGAACCGATAAACTAGTGGGAGCTTTTATTTTATGTTTTTCTAATTTATTAGAAAATTAGTCCCACTGGGTAACGCTTTCATTAGACATCCCACAGTTCACGAGTAGTGTCTACTCAAACGAACTGCTAGTTCAAGACTATTTCCTTTTAAGGAAAGTTAAGAATGGGAAAGAATGTCTATAAGTGTTAATCATCTTAACTAAAGTTTTGAGGCTAAACCGAAACATTAGGTAAAGAAAGTATAGGATAAGGAAAGTGATTTCGGATCACTAACCAATGAATCCTTGGCAACTTTCTTAACCGAGTAACTCGACTCGGGAGCTAAGTTCTTTGGAAGAACAAGAGAGCTTTGCATTAACGATTAATAGAGTAACAATGGGCAGTAATTTCAGCTAGAATAGTGGGAGTGATATAAGGAAATGAATTTCGGATTCTATTCTTGAATATCACAGAAAATTTATTTTTCTGTTTACGGATTCGTTGAAAGAAATGGATTCACTTTCAACTCGATATATTGTTGCCTCATAGAAAGTGAAAATGACATTTGTAGTATGAATCGGAGACTCGGACTTTTGTTTGATAAAGATAGAACCACTAAGAAAAGCTGAATAAGTATGTGTACCACATCTAAAACTATTAAAGGTAAAAGGTTTCCGCATTAAGATAAACGACCTTTCAATATCTATTAATTAGTGCATATATCCTAGAGATAAGACCTGACGACTGGCTAAGGGTGATTCCTATCTCCCAGTCTAGGAACACTATCTCAAAGGAACAATGACTAAGTTTCCTTTCAATCGGGAAAGGGTAATAGATTTGAAGGGGTAACATAGCTTGTTCATCATAACCTTTGGGGTCTAGTGAGAGATACAAGCTAGTGGAAGATTTTGAGTGGTGACATTTTGTCTGATAACTACTCAAAACACGGTTTAGTTTATCGAAAGAATACGAGGAGGAGTCTCTGATTTTAGCAGAGCATAGAGTATTCCATACTCAGAAATAGGCTATCGCATAGTCTTTGGACTGATGCTCGGCCTGCCTTCAAGTGGGGTGATTTTCACTGAGGAAGAAACCGTAGCCTTGCATTGCATAGCTATTTATGTGCTCCAATACACTGCTTAACTCGATTAAGATATTTTTGCAAAATAACGGTTAACATTATTATGTAAACCGAGAAGTCTACCTAGAAGATGCTCATGAATTTATGGATAAGGAGTGAATTCTGTTCACACCACTTCCGTAAATGTAGGCATTTAGCAGTTAGTGCTTGAAGGTAGGACTGGAGATTTTGCACACACGCACAGAATATAACTATTCGTGAAATGCCTTAATGAGACGAGTGAAGGTTGGTTATAAGATTCTTGAGATCAGAAAGTGACAGTTCAACTGTCACAAGGCTTCTGATAGAATCTATAAGTAACAGCCTTAAACCTTGGAGTACGGTTACCCAAAGGTAGTTACTATCTGATTTAATCAGACCACGTCCAACATCGGTTGTTGGTGATTACACTGATAAATACTACTAGATCAGAATGTCAATCCACCCAGAACGCAGTGGGAGTATGGTTTAACCATTGACCCATTATGGTTGTGTGGACTTTATAGTTTGCTGAGGTGATTGATAACCTGTGGCTCTTTGTGGGCTGTATAGGATTCTGATCAGAGAGGTTGGTTCGAAAACCTTATCCCTGTGAATGGAGTTTTGGTACTCCAGTTCTGTTCAGCCTCTTGTAGAACCACCTGAGTGTCTCAGGCCCAGTGGGAGTAATTGGTCCTACGCCAAAAAGAGTCGAATGAATATGAAAGTTTAACTTTCAGCACAAAGCTGAGTGGTCTAGGGGTGATTCCCTAAAAAGGAGAGAGTTAACCAGACCTTGAACTCTCTCACCACTCAGTCTTGCGAGATTTCGTTAGAAAGCGGAAAATAGGGGTGATACCTTGAGACTTTCTTGCCGTAAAACGGAGTCTGGATTCATTCGGAACAGAAGCGTCTTGGTTAGAACAAATGGCAGGTTGATTGCCGGGACTTAATTATGTCCTTTGTGGATGTAAGAGAACCTCTCGGTCATTAAAAGTCGCATGTTTTAAAATATGTGGACTTGACCATAATAATGATAAGTCTTTTGTAGACTGTGTATCAGTATTGGTAAAGTAGTAGTATTAGTGTTCATGAATGATAACACTGAAACGGTTGGAATCAACATGGGTGTGCTATCTGAAGTCAGAAACTGACACGCCTAGATTCTCTGGATGAGAGAATTGGACAATATTCTAAGAATTTGATTCGATCAAATCCATGAGAATGAGTCATTGGCTATCCCACCTATCTTATTGAATAAGATGATTATGCATATACGGTTGCAGCATTCATCGAGAGTAGTCCTACCCTACCTCTCAGGAATGATTCTCCAAATCTTCGGATAAAGAGAAAATGGGATAGAGTCTCTCTGGGATAAGGGCAAGTCAGCTTAAAACTAGTCAATTGCAATCGAATCTTGGATTTGAGCAATAAGTAGCGGTTTAGTACGTCCTCAAGTATCTTTAGAGAACGAGGAATCATATGCTTGTATATTCAGGTGCAAACTTGAATATGGTTGACTACACTGATTCTGACTTGTAGTCAGATTAAGGATGATCATTAAGTTAATCTTGGGCTCAGTGTTTACTCATAGTGCTTAGAATTTCCGTTTTGGTCTGGGAGTAATTCCAGGTCTGATAAGCCGATATCACTTCATCGTGAAAACACTGAAGAGATAGCTTAGAAGGATCTTCTCAGTCACAAGAAGTCAAAAGCATATTGAGAAGAGTACCGCCTAATTGGAAGGACCGGCAATGTTTCAATCCTAAAGATCGTCTCGAGTTGACAACCTAACAAATCAATGTACCAAGTCGAGTGCTTGGAGGGACTGCATTGATGGATATGTCTCATCTGCTTTTAGAGCAAGTGGGAGAGTGTTGTGAATAAGATGAGAAAGGGTGGGCTCTAAAAACAATCGTTGCTTGTCATTTCGTGCAAGTGGGAGATTGTTAGGTGTAGTGCCCGAAAGACAATTTGTGTAATTGTTTTTAATAATAGATGACAGAATTTATCTCACCTTATTACTTGCTTTGTGCTTGTAAGTAATACACTGCTGCAAACCCTAAATATATCTGTATGTAACCACTTAACTCAGTGTATGGATTACACGTGAATATTGAGTTAGTGGAGATATGCTTAAACTGTTAGTCCGTGGTGAACTTAATCGAGTTTAGGGTCTCTTGATTAAAACACCAATAATGCACCCAGAACACCTTAGGGTGTGATAGTCTTATCCGGACTGTCGGTAGAGGGTACCTACGTGGGGCATTTATATATGATGACATTCATATAGGACTGGACCGATTTAATCTGTATTTCTCGATATAATTCCGTAATCGAGGAATCTTATTAAATCATTATATGATCATATATGGATCAACTTTAATCCTGAGGTGATCACAGGGTGCTGCTTGTCCCGGGGTAGTGTTTGATGTGTTAGTTACGGTTCACTTAAATATGTGTTCCAAACCACTTCTCATTGGCACTATCTCCAGATGAGTGAGTAGTTCTGATTTTCACAGACATGGATTTCATTCCTTCCTGCGGGAAGTAGATAGAAAGTCCCCTTATTTGTTAGCCTTAAGAAAGTGATCGATCCCGGGAGTTCATATTAGACTAATTGATCACTAGTCAGATATGTGAACTAATTGATCATCAGGGGGTTAGTGGTAAATAAGGATAAGATATTCTGTGTCGGGTTCACGGAGACTTCCCACTCAGAATGGACAGTCTATGGAGGGTCAATCCGTATCTAGTGATTATATCAATGGACGCTTATTCACTCTATGGGTTGAGTATAAGTATACATCTATAATCGGTAGAGTTCAGTTTCGGGTTTATGGTGGCGTAATCCCGGAATTAATAATTAATGTACTTATTCTGTTCGATGAATAATTAATTATTGGAGCTACTGGTTATAGGTCCATGGTCCCCGATGTGGCTTCCGTAATTCGGACTAATAATCTTGTTATTTGGGCCTCAGTGATAATTAATTGGCTGGGCTAATTAATTGATATGCATGGATATTATTTAGTTGGGCTAAATAATATAATACACATAAAAGACATTTTGTGTGGGCTTTTAAACCCTAGGGGTGGCGCCATTATGGTCTTAATTAGCACAAGAATTAATTTTCTTGTGTTGTGGAAAATAAAAGATATTCTTGTTATGGGATTGGTTGTATGACATGTTATTTGGTTCCTATTGGTCAATACATGTCACAATTATTCATTAAGGAAAATATCTTTTTATTTTGTTTAATTATTTATTTATTTAATTAATTGAAACTTGGAGACCAAGGATTTACTCTCCTATAAAAGGAGAGTTATTCCAAGTGTAATGGAAGATGAAAATTTCGACCACCATCAAATAAAAGAGAGAAAAAGTTAGTTTTCTTGTCTTGGGTTTTTAGAAGAAGAAAAACTCCAAGTTTTTCTTGGTGTTGCATATCAATGAGGTTCGTGTATCAAGAAGGGTGTCCACCAACCGCCATTTGGAGAACACATCGGAAGATCTTGGCTTCTCTTCCTACTATTGGTAACATGATCTTAACCCCCTTGTAGTAGTTTAAGTCCTTTAATTATGTATTGTGATGTATAAGTCGTGATCCATCCGCTGTGAGTAGATCTAAGTCGTTTAGATCTAAGAACCTGCATCCTTCAAGACCTCCTTTATCTTCTAGAATGGCCAACTTCAACAACAATAATAGTGAGTGTGGCTTAGTTAATCTGAGTTATGCTGGTCCTGCCTTCACTTAGAGTAATCACAGGGTTGGTATTACTCATATACAACAAATAATTGACAAGTTTATGGCAAATGTGGAGTGGAGACTACTGTTTCACCAAGTCTAGGTTAGACATTTACCTAAAGTGTATTCTGACATCACCCTCTGTTACTTAATACTTGCCTTTCTATTCAACATTATGCAAAGAAACCCTTTAAATTTGAACACATGTGGTCCTCTCATCCTGATTGTGAGTCTATCATTAAGAAATGTTGGAATAGTAGCAATCCTGATAGTTTTCAGGCTCTTTCAGCTTCTAAAGATACCGTGCAGACCTGGAATAAGGATACCTTTGGCAATATTTTTCATAAAAAAATATCTCTTGGCTAGAATTGAAGGTATTCAAAGATCCTTGGCTTTAATATGAATTTTTATTTTATCAATCTTCAGAAGGACCTTACTGCTGAGTATGACAATGTTCTCAAACAAGAAGAGATATTCTGGTTCCGAAATTTTAGGGTTAACTGGCTGAATTTTGGGGACCTTAATACCTCATTTTTCCATTTATCTATTGTCATAAGAGGCAATATAAAGATGGTCCATCAACTTCTTGATCATAATGGTAACTAGATTTTTAACCCTAATGATATCAAGGATATGATCACTAACTTCTTCACTGATCTCTTGGACTCTTGTGCTAGAACTAATTGCTTTAATCTTCCTGACTCTATCCACCTTTTGGATGACCATATTGATCATTTAAATAAAGAGATTTCTCTTGAGGAAGTTCAAGGTCTGGTTAACTCTCTCCTTTTTGGCTTTCAAGCTATCTTCTTTCAGAAATTTTGGGACATGGTTGGGGAAAAAGTTATTAATGTACATAAGTGGTTCTCTGGATCCCAAATCCCCTATGAGGTGTATCATACTTTCCTGGCTCTCATCCCCAAGGTTGATTATCCTAACAAAGTGCACCAATTCAGGCCTATATCCCTCTGCAATATACTTTATAAGATCTTTACTAAGACCCATGCTGCTAGGATTAAACCTATTATGGCAGAAATCATTAGTCCTCTTCAGTGTGGTTTATCCCTAACAAACATGCCAGAGATAACATCCTCATTACATAAGAAATTGTTCATAAGATCAAGTTATCTAAAAGCAAAAAGGGATTCTTTATCATGAAAATTGACGTGGAGAAGGCCCATGACAAGGTGAATTGGAATTGCTGAGATATATGTTGGGTTATTTTGGTTTTCCTGAAAATTGGATCAACATCATTATGGGGAGTGTTTCTTCTCCTTCTTATTACATCCTTTGGAATAGAGAACCTCTTCCTCCTTTTTCTTCTAAGACAATAAGACCCTATGTCCCCTACCTTTTTGCTTTTTACATTGATTTTTTATCTATTCTGCTTGAAGGTGAGTTCTAATAAATGGAAACATTTCCATGTCTCTATAAATGGCCCTAAGATTTCTCATCTTATGTTTGCTGATGATATTCTCATTTTTGTTAAAGCCAATAAAAAATGTGTTACTAATGTGATGAAAACTCTTGATTAGTTTTGTCAATGTACTGGCCATACTTTTAATCTAGAGAAATCTAAGATCTTATTCAATGATAACATGGATAAAGTTATGGCTAGTCATATTTTGTCCCTTGTTGGGATGAGCAGAACCTCCAATATTGGTAAATATTTGGGAGTTCCTCTTATCTCAGAAAGAGTTACTAGTAGAACCTTTGATTTTGCTGTTCAGAATGTTCAGAAAAGGCTTTCAGGATGGAAGAATAAAGTTCTTAACCGAGTTGGTAAGTTGACTCTCATTAACTCAGTCACCTCCTCTTTATCTACTTACATTATGCAAAGCTATTGGATCCCGCAGAAAACTTGTGATGCCCTTGATAAACTTAATAGAGACTTTTTGTGGGGTCATAATTCTAGCAACAAAGGGATACACTTGATCAATTGGGACATGATTGCTAAAACTAAGACCTACAGGGTCTGGGGATCAGGAAAGCTATAAATAATATCATAGCTCTTCTAGCTAAAGTTGGGTTTGACCTCGTGACTAATAAAGACTATTTGTGGTGCAATGTCTTCAACAATATTTATATGCATAACCTCAGTTTGGATGACTGCAGAATTAAGGCTAGGGATTTTTCCTCTTGGAAATGAATTCTTAAAGCTTTTGATTATGTGAAACATCATTTTGGGTGGCATATTGGGGATGATACTTCTGTGTCTCTCTGGTTTGATACTTGGTTGGGTTCCACTAGTCTTGATTCTCATATTAATGGTGAGATATGTCTGGCTGATATTAATCTTCATGTTAGTGATATCATAAGTACTGATAGAAGGTGTGATCTATCTGGTATGGTTGCTAATCTTCCTTTCAAATGTTAAATAGACATCATGGGTAAGCCTTTAACCACTGTTGCTAATGATATAGACTATAGGATATGGACTAAGCATCATTCAGGAAATTATACCACTAAATCTGGTTATTACTCTCTGTTTGATGCTGATATTTCTTCTCATTATAGCATTTAGTGGAAGAAACTTTGGAAGATCAAGGCCCCCCATAAGCTGAAGTTTATCATGTATCTTTTGTCATATGGGAAAACTCTCACCAATAATGAGAGAGTCAAAAGAAAGCTGAGTATTTCCGTAGTGCGTGATAGATGTACTGATCATATGGAAGATATTAACCACATTTTCAGCCCTTTCCCTAAGGCTAAAGATCTCTGGAGTTCAGTGGATATTCTGAAGATGTTTATAAATGATTCTTTGCAATGAATGGCTGATCACTAATGCTTTAAACTGCAGCATTATAAGACATGAGTCTTTCCATGATCCCTGGAATACTCTCTTCCTTTTTACCATTTGGCAAATTTGGATTGACAGAAATCTTATGGCTTTTGAGCACAAGGATAATAGAACTCAAAACTCTGCAGCTTCTATCCTCTTTTGTGCCCAAGAGTTTGTTTCTAATTGTTGTGCTAACTTATGTTCTGTCTCTTGCAAGGAACCTTCTTGGATTGTCGGGGAACCACCTGAGGAGGGTTGGGTCAAAGCTAACACAGATGCCAGTTGCATCAAATTTGATGAGAATGGCAGAGGGGTGATATCAATTGGAGTAATCTTCAGAGACAGTAATGGGAGATGGATCAGAGGCTTCATGGGAACTATGGGAAGAGGAACCATTATGCAGGCTGGGTTAATGGCTATAAAGGAAGCTATCTGGATTGCCAAAGATTATGGTGTCAATGCTCTTCGTGTGGAGTCTGACTCCTTAGCTGTTGTGATGGTTGTTGCTATCAAAAGTAGAGGTGAAGATGAGAAGGCTTTAATTGATGACATTGTGGCCATGTTCACCGGAGGGATGAATATCAAGGTTTCTTATCAACCTAGAGAAGGCAAGAGACTTGCTGATCAAATGGCTAGGAATAACCCAGTTGGGGTTGAGAGAATCCAAGATCCACCGGAGAATGTCCTCCCTATCGTGTCTGAGGATATGAGGGGACTTCATCTTTCAAGATTTTAGTTTTTTCTTTGCTCTCCTTAGGCCGTTCGGCCTAGTTATGTATATCCAAAAAAAATGAACGTTGGTCAGGGTACTATTGATGAGAGACATTTTTTTCACCCGCTTGGTCATGGTACTATTGATGAGAGCAAGGGCGGAGGTGTGTATAGGCAGGGGTGGGCTAAGCCCACCCAGTTTTTTTTTTTTTTTTAAGTAGATAGCAAGATATTCCAGACCAGCCCAGGTAAAAAACCCAGATCAGCCCACCCAACAAACCCTTTTCTTCTTTCAATTTTTCTTCTATTATAAGCAACTTACCTTTTTTATCAAATAAAAAATAATAATAATAGCAGCAAACATTAGCACCTAATTTGTTTGTTGTTTTCATTTTCTTAAACAAGCATATAACTTAATGTGATATGTGTTTTAATATTATTTTACTCTAATTCAATCTTTTTCTTTTTCATAAAAATGTTATGTTTTTCTTAAAGAAGCATTTATTATTCTCTTTATTTCTTTTAGGTTTTTTATTATTTAAATTTAATGTCTATTTCTGTTAACTCTCTGAATGAAATAAATATATTTTGGGTGTTTTCGTTGTATAGACTCAAAGTGATCTTTTCCCCCTCAATTCAAGATATTTTTTTCGGAGCTTCTATTGGCACCACGAAATTAATATTGACAATTTTCTTTTTCTTTTCATTTACTCAATCACGCCGTCAAATAACTTTTTGACATCACGTTACACGCGTCAGAGCCTGTGATGTTCATTTCACTCACAACGTCAGTGGGTCTAACGTTTACAACATTGATACATTTATATCTGTAAAATCGGCGTCACTGACGTTGTGATCAATTGGCAACCAACGTCAGTATCACTGACGTGCGTAACGCAATATGCGCGTCAGCGTCACCGACGTTAAGCCGTACAAAATAATAAAAGTATTCAATGTGGTGCCAAAGATGATTTATAGGGTGCCGAGAGTAATCGTGGTGCCGTGAGCAATTTCATGATGCCGATAAAAGCCGCCTTTTTTTTTGCTATATAATACAACATCGCAAAAAAAATTATTCTAGCCCCCCCGGAACCAAAATCCTGGCTCCGCCCTTGGATGAGAGGCATTTTACGTCTAATATGGCCACACACACATCCCCAAAATAATAATAATAATAATAATAATAATAATAATAATAATAATAATAATAATAATAATAAAATGCACGTAAAAACGTATTACAAATTCAAATTATTTTACGCCAATCTTGTCACTAATCAGTAGTTTCTTCAATTATTCCATATGATCACTTATCCAGCTAGCATATAATTACTACCAACTAAGTGGGAATCCTACAAAAGTAGTAGTTGTGAATCGGCATCATTGTGTCGATTGAAATCTGTTCCCAGCAAGATTAATTGCATTTTGGGATCTTTCAATGTATTGGTTCATGACTTTTTTGTCAGATAATTATATGATGATTTCATGTGTCTTATTTTCTTTCCATGCTTTTTATCTGTTCTGCAAGAAGAAGAAATTTTTTAAAAAAATGATTATTTGGAGGAGTAACACTATATCATCCGTGATTTAGGGCCGTAAGCCAGCGAAACTACTCATGAGATCGGCTCGAGACAAACTCACCTTGAATGAGCTTGATTTCAAAATCAACTTGACTTCAACATTAAACGAACAATATTTGAATAGTACAATATTCGACTCGACTATTCGCGTAAAAACTCGAATATATATTTATATAAGCATATGTGTATATTTATACACATATACATACATAATTATAGATAAGAATACATATCCTTATATTTATAGTCAATGTAATTATTATATCAGATGTTGAAGTTTTTATTGTTTTTATATATTTTCTATCTTTTTGTATCAAATACTTTACATTAGATTGCTTGAATGGAATAGAATGTAATGATTTTTCATTCACTCAACCACTCTGGCGTGTTTGGATGCGATGGAATTGAATTAATTTTCATTCCATTAAAATGAATTTTGGCCATTTTCATCCATCATAAATTGGATGGAATGGATCGAATGGTTGGATATAATGAAATTTAGTACATAACCTAGCGATAAAAAATCAACCACCGTCCACCCCACCACCCACTACCTCCCGCACCACCTGCCTACCCCACCGAAACTAACAACCGCCACCTGCCACTGCACCACCACCTGCCACTGCTGTTGACTACATATCACTAGCATTGTCAACATGACCACTATCCCCCATCACAACCCAACATGCTATCATCCGCCCACCATGTACCGTTACCAATCATTTCGCCACTACCTCTTACCACCACCCACCTTACCACCATCTTTCCCATATTCACACATAACATACCTCGCAACCACCCCCTGCCACTATCCTCCACCACAACCAACTCCATCACCACGGATATTTAATCGTCCGCCACCACCCACCTCACAATTACCCATCACCACACACCACCCTCATCACGACAACCATCACCGCCACCATCACCACCACTGTTGCACACCTCACAACATCATTGCCACCGCCATCTTTGGACACCCCACCGCTACCCGCCACACTCATCAACACACAACACCTTCACCAATCGTGTAAATTGCCGCATCCTATATAATATCATACATTTCATTCCATTGCTTGCCAAAAGTATGAATGAAATCACGTTCATTCCATTTCATTTTAGCAATCCAAACGCACCATAAAAGAATTGTTTGGTACTAAATAAAATGCTTTTTGGATTTATAATTAAAAAAACATAGAATAATTGTCCAAAATGACACTTTTTGTAATTATGATGTGATAATTTAAATTATTTTGAATTAATTTTGGATATCTATTAGACTCGATAAGTTCGGTGCAAAACTCGAGCTCGGCTCGAGTTTTTGGATTCTCAGCTCGAGCTCGAGCTTGAAATACTCGTGCTCAAACTCGTACTCGGGAATATTTTAAATTGCTCGACTTGTTAAAAGTAATACATGTTGAATTACGATCGCTCCGAAAATCTTAAGCTGACGAATGTACAAATAATTAGCATTTTACACACTTTACACGCTCCCTCAAGTGTGGGCCTATAACAAGGCTGAGCCAACTAGGCTGTAAAGTCCCACATCGGTAAAATAAGAGAATGTTCACCCACATATAAGTGTGAGACATAAAGGTATTGTCAACTCGGGTTAGCCCTTTTAGACCAAATGAGGACGGCGGTCTAAGCAGTTGACCGGACATTTTTGACTCATTCAGCCCTACCAGGCCCAGGGTCTGGGGGCCTTACAGAATGGTATTCAGAGCCGACTATCAGGCGGAACAATACGCTGCACCGTACAAGAAGATGGTGTAAGGATGGCCTCTAGTTACCTCTGGTAGGGATGATCCAGGAACAGTCTCGGCCGTCCTGGCGAGGACGCCAGTCCCTTATAAGGGGGGGAGAATATAAAGTCCCACATCGGTAAAATAAGAGAATTCTCACCCTCATATAAGTGCGAGACATAAAGATCTTGTCAACTCGGGTTATCCCTTTTAGACCAAGCGAGGAAGGCGGTCTAAGCAGTTGACGGGACCATTTATGACTCATTTAGCGCTACCAGGCCCGGGGTCTGGGGGCGTTACATAGGCACACAACAAGCCTGAGCCAATTAGACACACAAAGGCACTACTAGACCAACAACAAAGAGATCCAACATTTGCAAAATATAAACGAGGGAAAAATTACATGTTAGCAGCAATTTTTGAACCCATGACCTATTGCTCTGATACCATGTTGAACTACCATCTCTTCCTAACAACCAACAAATAGGCCCAACACTACGGCATTACAAGGCCAACAATTATCCAATAAAGAGGCTCAAAACCAAGGCACTACAAGGCCAACCAACCACGAATAATGAGGCTCAACACTACGGCACAACAAGGCCAACAACTAACAAGAGGTACAACACTTGCGTAATATAATTGGGGAAACAAATAATGTTGGCCGCAAGGTTTGAACCCATGACCTTCTCTGATACTATGTTGAACTATCATCTCTCCCAAAAACTTAAACTGTTGATGATACAGATAATTAATATTGTGATATCCCACATTGGGAGTGGGGAAACACATCACCACCATATAAGTGTGAGACATAAAGGTTTTAGACCAAACGAGGACGGCGGTCTAAGCAGTTGACCGGACCATTTATGACTCATTTAGCGTTACCAGACCTGGGGTCTGGAGGCGTTACAGATTGGTATCATAGCCATCTATCAGACAGATCTAAGTGCCACAGACCACCTCTAGAGTCCTCCAGTAGAGACGAACAGGGACAAGTCCACAGAGACAAGTCTTGGCCGTCCGGACGAGGACGCCAATCCCTTATAGGGGGGAGAATGTGATATCCCACATTGGAAGTGGGGGAAGCACATCACCACCATATAAATGTGAGACATAAATGTCTTGTCAACTCGGGTTAACCATTTTAGACCAAACGAGGACGGCAGTCTAAGCAATTGACCGGACTATTTATGATTTATTTAGCGCTACCAGGCCTGGGATTTGGGGCGTTACAAATATAAATGTAAGACATAAATGTCTTGTCAACTCGGGTTAACCATTTTAGACCAAGCGATGACGGCGATCTAAGCAATTGACCGGACCATTTATGATTTATTTAGCGCTATCAGGCCCGAGATTTGGGGCGTTACAAATATATTACACACTTTAACAATACATAATTTAACTCTGCTCGTTTACACCCCGTGACTAAGAAAAATCGTGCAAGGTGAAAATGTGTTTTGTTCTTCTCAGAAAAACAGAAAATGTCATGTGCAAAACTGAATGACGGTCAACAAATTTCGGTGGATTGAAGCAACGGTGAAAGATCCTCCCAATGCAACATTTCATTCTCTGCATTCAATTATTTTTCTTTTAACTTTTGTTGTCTCGTGCATGCCGTCAAAAGCTTGTAAAATGCTATCATTTGTGGTAATTGCACTAACTCAAAAGATTTAAATCTTTACTCTTCTGAAAGTCCACATATCTCTTTCGCTTACACTTATGTGTGGAATTTTACCTCCAAAAATGATGAAAGTAATACTTTATTCAACTTCTTACTTTTCCTTATTTGTACGTGTAGTGGACACAGAATGAGTGTATAAGTCAAATCTCAAATAGAAAAGAGCACTTATAAAAAATTACTATTGGAATACAAAATCATTTTTGCAGAATAGTGTAATGGTTCAGTATATATATTAAAGGAAAAAAATTATTGAAAAGAGAACATTTTTCAAAAACTAGTGGTACGTTGGTTTCACAATTCAATAAATGGAATCTAATGAAATAAATTTATGTCAACGTGACCGATTAGAATGAAACAAATTTAATAATAAATGAAACACCGAGTGATAGTGGATGGTGAGGATAAGATGGGATGGTAGGATAGGATGAGGAAGAAGGGGTTGTAGGGTACAATAGGATGGGCTAGGGTTAGCTAGGGTTAGGTAGGGTACAATATCGTCTCATTAAACCTTTTCTCAGAAAATAATATGTTATACAAAAGAAATTATAAAATTTGGGTTTGCAAGGACGACAATTGTCGTCCCTTTAAAGGAAATTAATTTTTTTTTAAATATAAAACGTTGTGATAATAAATAAGATTCCATTTTTTTATAATTTCGCGTTTAAAGGCACGACATTGTCGTCCCATCAAATTTTTTTTCAGAAAATAATATGTTATATAAAAGAAATTATAATTTTTTTTTGTAGGGACTACAATTGTCGTCCCTTTAAAGGAAAT
This sequence comes from Gentiana dahurica var. dahurica, assembly GCA_024500145.1. Classification (NCBI taxonomy): domain Eukaryota; kingdom Viridiplantae; phylum Streptophyta; class Magnoliopsida; order Gentianales; family Gentianaceae; genus Gentiana; species Gentiana dahurica. Next base: position 29,748,758 of record CM044899.1, on the reverse strand, counting down.
TAATTTTTTTAATATAAAACATTGTGTTAATAAATAAGATTCAGTTTTTCTATAAAATTCTAATATACATATTCTAATAAACATTGCGTTAAAATATAAAATTCATAATTTTTTATAAAAATTCCTTTATCGAACGATAATACAAGTGATTCTGAAAATACTCTCTACTATCGATTGTCAGTTCGTTATCGAGGGATTGAATTGAATCTCGGGGTTCGTTAATGAGCGATTGATCTCAATCCTGAGATCCAATATCGATTAAGCGATTTCAAGCCGATATCTTTCTTTGTAAATCAATGTGATAGTACTCTCTACTATAGATCATCAGTTCTTAGCGAGCGATTGATTTGAATCTCGTGGTTTGTCACCGAGCGATTGATCTCAATCCCGGGATCCGTTATCGATTAAGCGATATCAAATTGATATATTTCCTTACGGATCATTCTGATAGTACTATCTACTATAGATCGTCAATTCGTTATCGAACGATTGATTGAATCTCGGGGTTTGTCACCAAGCGATTGATCTCAATCCCGAGATCCGTTATCGATTAAACGATTTCAATCCGATATATTTCCTTACAGATCATTCATATAGTACTATCTACTATAGATCGTCATGTTGTTATCTATTAGAATATAGTATATAATTCTTGTAAATAATTATTATAGTGTGTACGTATTAATTGTAAATCTTCCATAATATTCTATTGTACTGTATATATACACTACACCTGTAATGCAAATTCATATCAATCAATACAATCATTTCCAAAAATATGGTATCAGAGTAAAATCCTCTTGTTTAGGTAACTATGCCATTCTCCTTCCGTTGACCCCCTCCTTCCAGCCAAAATCATCTCCCTCCTGCTTCTGTTTCTTTCTGTCAGCCACTCTCCTCCTTTCTTTGCCTTTGGTATGTCAACAACTACTTCTTTATCCAACTAAAATTGTTACTTAGACTGTGATCATCATCCTCATATATATATATATATATATATATATATATATATATATATATATATATATATATATATATATATATATATATATATTTTAAAAATAAAAAAATAAAAACAAAACAAAAAAAAATTCGACCTTCATCTCTAATAAAGCCACTTCCAAGTCTCTCCCTCAAATTGCTGCATTTAATGCAAATGTCATGGTTCCTCCTCCTTGTGGCCGCCGTCCTTATTTAGGTAAATGCCAACTCTGCTCGGTCCACGGGCATTCTGCCAACTTCTGCCCGCAATTCCAAGTGCATACGGTTTTGAACCCGACTCAGCCCACTCTTCCATCTCGGTTTGCTAGCTCCTGGCAGCCCCGCCAACCTCAGGCTCATGTTGTAGCCCCTCCTACGCAATCTTGGCTCCTCGACAATGGTGCTACCAATCATATCACCTCCAACCTGCAGAATCTATCTCTTCATCAACCTTATTCTGGCTCGGACGACATCATGGTCGGTAATGGATCCTCTCTTCCTGTAACGCACACTGGTTCGACTCCTTTACCTATCTCTCCCTCTCGTGCTCTTAATATTAAAAATGTTTTATGCGTACCTCACATGTCCCGTAATTTACTCTCTATTTCTCAATTATGCCATGATCACAACTTGTCAGTTGAACTTCTACCGTCTAGATTTATTGTAAAGGATCTTCTGACCAATAGCACCTTGATGCAAGGACCGGTTAAGGATGGGCTGTATGAATGGCCATCCCGACCCTTGATTGCCTTTGCAGCTAACAGAACCAATCAACAAACATGGCACCACCGACTTGGCCATCCGTCCCGTCCTATTTTTCAGTCTTTAATTTCGAATAATGATTTGGATGTTGTTTCTTCTACTTTTACGCATTGTTCGGCTTGTCTAGAAAATAAGAGTCATAAACTCTCTTTTGGTTTGTCTACGTTGCAATCTTCCTGCCCTCTTGAAAAAATCTTTTCCGGTGTTTGGACTTCCCCGGTTTTATCCATTGATAACTTTAAGTACTATGTTATATTTGTTGATCATTACACAAAATATGTCTGGTTCTATCATCTTTCTTGCAAGTCTGATGTTGCATCTATGTTTATTCGCTTTCAGGCCATTGTAGAAAAGTTTTTTGAGGTCCCAATCAAAATTCTTTATTCCAACAATGGTACCGAATATGTTGCCCTTCGTCCACACCTTGCCACTCATGGAATTTCACACTACACATCCCCGCCGCACACCCCGAAACATAACAGCCTTTCTGAAAGACGCCATCTTCACATAGTAGAAACTGGTCTCTCTCTCTTGACTCATTCATCTCTTCCCCTATCCTACTGGCCGTATGCCGTTGCAACCGCGGTCTATCTTATTAATCGCTTACCCACTCCTACCATATCCATGCACTCTCCCTACTTCTACATCTTTGGCACCCAGCCCAACAACGCCAAACTCCGGTCTTTTGGATGCCTCTGCTATCCTTGGCTTCGCCCCTACACTGAACACAAACTTAAACCTCGGTCTGTTCTGTGTATCTTCTTAGGCTATTCACTCACGCAAAGTGCACATTATTGCTATGACGTTTCTAACTCTTGCATGTATGTCTCCCGCCATGTAAAGTTTGTTGAGGAGGTTTTTCCTTTCCGCACCCATTCTCAATCCTCCCCATCCCCGCCTCAACGCCCTCCTGATACGTCCATCCCCCCTCCACCACCTCCACACGTAGCTCCTCCACCTCTTCCCCCTTCACCGTCGTCCATCTCCCCTTCACCACCTTCACCACCATCCTCTCTCACCTCATCTTCTCCTACTTCACCCTCCCCACTGGAACCTCAACCCACCCACCAAATGACCACTCGTGCCAAGAACAATATCAGTAAGCCCATCCACAAACTCAATCTCAATGCCCAACTCAGTTCTGCCATTGAGCCCTCCACCATCACCCAAGCTCTTAAACATCCCCAATGGCACAGTGCTATGCGCTATGCAAGAGGAATACGATGCCTTGATACGTAATCATACTTGGGAACTTGTTCCTCCGGATCCAAACTATAATGTTATTGGCTCCAAATGGATCTACCATATTAAATATCACCCAGATGGTTCACTTGATCGGTACAAGGCCGGCTTGGTTGCTAAAGGATTTACCCAGCGGCCTGGCATTGATTACGTTGAAACATTTAGTCATGTTGTAAAACCTACTACTATTCGTATTGTTTTGTCTTGGCTCTTATACAGGGGTGGACTCTTCGTCAGCTCGACATTAATAATGCATTTCTAAAAGGTCATTTATCCGACACGGTTTATCTATCACAACCACCAGGTTTTTCTGATCCTACACATCCAGACTATGTGTGCAAACTTCGCAAAGCAATCTATGGTCTTAAACAGGCTCCTCGAGCCTGGTATGATGAGCTCAGACATTATTTGCTCTCTGTTCGTTTTCGCAATTCCACTACTGACACCTCTTTGTTTATTTACTCTCATGGTGGGATTTATCTTTATGTCTTAGTCTACGTTGATGACATAATTGTCACTGGGAATAATAGTGATGCCCTTCATCAATTTATTCAACACATGGCTAATCGCTGTGCACTTAAGGATCTTGGACCGCTCTCATACTTTTTAGGGGTGGAAGTCATTTCCAACCCCGATGGGTTACTTATCTTGCAACGGCGTTATACTTCTGAGTTACTCGCCAAGGTTAATTTTCAGGAAGAAAATGCGGTTCCCACACCTCTTCCGCCTGATATATCTACCTTAACTTCTAAATCAGGCATTCCACATGAAGATCCTAAACAATATCGCATGGTTCTCGGCAGTCTTCAATATTTGCTAATTACGCTCCCTGACATTGCTTTTGCCGTTAACAAACTCTTCCAATTTATGCATCAACCCACTGATGTACATTGGTCTAATGCCAAACGGATCCTTCGCTACCTTGCCGGTACCCAACACTATGGACTTCAATTATTTCGTCACTCCCTATTTACACTTCATGCATACTCTGATGCCGACTGGGGCGGTGACAAAGACAACTATGCTTCCACTAGTGCCTAAATCGTCTATCTTGGTCATAATCCCCTCTCTTGGTCCTCCAAGAAGCAGAACACTATTGCCCGTTCCTCGACTGAAGCCGAGTTCCGCTCAGTTGTTGCTGCCACCGCCGAATTACATTGGGTTGTTTTTATTCTACAAGAACTCGGTTTCCCTACTACGACCACTCCTACCATTTACTGCGATAACTTGGGAACCACACAATTCTGCGCCAATCCTGTCTTCCACTCCCGTATGAAAAATGTTGCTATCGATTATCATTATATTCGGGACAACATTCTCTACGGACGAATCCGAGTCACTTATATCCATGCTAATGATCAACTTGCGGATTCTCTCACAAAGTCATTATCCCGGACTCAGTTTCTTCAACAACGTGACAAGTTGGGTCTCCGTCCACGCCAAACTTGAGGGGTGGTATTAGAATATAGTATATAATTCTTGTAAATAATTATTATAGTGTGTACGTATTAATTGTAAATCTTCCAGAATATTCTATTGTACTGTATATATACACTACACCTGTAATACAAATTCATATCAATCAATTCCATTCAATAATACACTACACATGTACACACTATAATAATTATTTACAAGAATTATATACTATATTCTAATATTATCGAACGATTGACTTGAATCTCGGGGTTTGTCACCGAGCGATTGAACTCAATCCCGACATCCGTTATCGATTAAGTGATTTCAAACCGATATCTTTCCTTACAGATCATTCTAATAGTACTTTCTACCATAGATCGTCAGTTCGTTATCAAGCGATTGATTTGAATCTCAGGGTTTATTCACCGGCGATTGATCTCAATCCCGACATCCGTTATCGATTAAGCGATTTCAAACCGATATCTTTCCTTATAGATCATTCTAATAGTACTATCTACTATAGATCATCAGTTCGTTATCGAGCGATTGATTTGAATATCAGGGTTTGTCACCGAGCGATTGATCTCATTCCCGAGATCCGTTATTGATTAAGTGATTTCAAACCGATATCTTTCTTTATAGATCATTCTGATAGTACTCTCTACTATAGATCGTCAATTCATTATCGAGCGATTGATTTGAATCTCGGGGTTTATTCACCGAGCGATTGATCTCAATCCCGACATCCATTATCAATTAAGTGATTTCAAACCAATACCTTTCCTTATAGATCATTCTAATAGTACTATCTACTATAGATCGTCAGTTCGTTATCGAGCGCTTGATTTGAATCTCGGGGTTTGTCACCGAGCGATTGATCTGAATCCCAAGATCCGTTATTGATTAAGTGATTTCTAATCGATATCTTTCTTTATAGATCATTCTGATAGTACTCTCTACTATAGATCTTTAGTTCGTTATCGAGCGCTTGATTTGAATCTCGGGGTTCGTTAACGAGCGATTGATCTCAATCCTGAGATCCGATATCGATTAAGTGATTTCAAGCCTTTTTATATAATCTTTATAATTTATATAATATGTAATTTATATAATTATATTGAGTAGTGATTTCAAACCTGGGGCTCGTTAATTAGTCGATTGATGATTTCAAACCCGAGGATCGTTAGTTATTTTAATAATTTTAATGGGACGAAATTGTCGTCCCAAAAAAGCCTATGTCGTCCCATTAAACATTATAACCTAACTAAATCAGGCAAACTCCCTTCTCCTTCTTCATTTCAAATTTTGTTCAGGCACCGCCGTGCCCCCTCCTCAAACCTCCCCAGCCCGTCTGCACCACTACCCAGCCTGTCCGCACCACTTCCCAGCTGCAGCAACCACCATCCCCGCTGGAGAAAGCTTTCCCCCACCCATCCCCCTTCTCAGCTTCTGCTTGACTAGCTGTCCGGACTGCTTCCCCACCTCCACTCCAGGTGACCAGGTCAGCAGCAGGTCCTCCACAACTCCACCACCTCCACTTCAGGTTCAACTTTATTCTTCAACTCAATTTCAATTCAGTCCAAGTAATTTTTTTCCCTATGAAGTATTTTTTTCAATTTCCATGATTTTTATGTTGTGTATAGATTAGAATTTAGAAGTGATTAATTGATTTGTTGACTGTGTTGTTGAGTGTTCTTACTTGAATTTGAAGTTTGAACACTTAAATATTTGACTATCGAGTAGTGAATGGTGTGTAGTTAGTGTGTAGTGAATGGTGTGTAGTGAGTGTATTGTAGTGATAGGTGTGTGTGTGTGTGTGTGTGTGTGTGTGTGTGTGTGTAGTGAATGGTGAATGGTGTGTAGTGAGTGTAGTGTAGTGATAGTGTAGTTTTTTATGGATAAAGGGATAGTAGTGTGTGTGTGTGTTGAAATGAGGGATAGTAGTGTGTGTGTTGAAATGAGGGATAATAGTGTTTATGATGGATAAAGGGATAGTTGTGTTTTTGACTAGTATATTGGTAGTAGATGTATTATATAGTTGATTTACTTCACAATGTTAGTGTATAAAGCGTGTGATTGACTAGAATATGTGTGTGATTGACTTGAAATTTTATTTCGTGAAGTAGTAGTGTATTAAGTAGTGTATGAATCTTGGTCATGTATATGTGTTGGAAAAGTGTTGAAGAACATGATGATATGTCTAGCATGATGATGAAGAACATAAACTAGTTTTGTCTAGCAGGTATTGGTTTTGGAAAAGTATTGGAAAACCGTTATGTGTGTACGTGATTGAACATGATGAAGAAAGTCTAGCATTGAAGGTGTTCTTGTGCTAATTTGTTATAAATCAAAATTAGAAAATGAACTAACATTGAAGAACTAGGAGTGTTAAGTGTTAAAGACTTAGTTTTATGTCTTCGTGTGAAAGTGTTAGTTTTATGTCTTCGTGTGAAAGTGTAATCAATGTGTTTAATGAAATAGTATTAGTTTTTAATGAAAAAAAGTATACTATATTAGTTTTTAATGAAAAAAAGTATACTATATTAGTTTTTAATGAAAAAAAAGTATACTAATGAAACTAAGTATACTATATTAGTTTTTAATGAAGACAAGTGAGATACTAACTTAAGTTATTGTGGTTTGTCAAGTTATTGTGTATATGTGATTTCAAATGGAACAAGACAAGTCATGGTTGTAAAGTGACAGAATGAAACCCGAGTTTGATAAAGGGTTGAGTGAATTCATTAAATACGCACGGCAATTTCTTAACAATGAAGGTAAGATTCGTTGCCCATGCAAATAGTGTTTCAACGTCTATTTCGAAACTTTGGAGAACGTGTATGATCACTATTTCATTTGGGGATGGGCAGCTGGGTGTACAATATGGTTTCACCACGGTGAAGACGGTGTATCCCATAAACATGCACGAACAACTCAATTGGTAGTTGAATCCGGAGACGAAATGGCTCCAGTTATAAATGATTTCCTTGGTAGAGCCCCAGAAGAAGAAGTTTTACAGACAGAAGAGGATGACAACATTGATGAACTCCTCTCCAAATTGCACGAACATGTTTATCCGGGATGCAAAAACTCATCCTCATTGAAGTTCTTAGCAGATTTAATGCATATAAAAGTATTGTATAAGTGGCCAAATGAAATCTTCGACGTTCTTTTAGCGAAACTGAAAGAAGTTTTACCGGAAGGGTCAAATTTACCCGATTCATTCTACAAAGCAAAAACTCTTCTGAACAAATTCGGTCTGGGATATGAAAACATCGATGCCTGCAAGTACGACTGTTGCATTTACTATAAGGAGAATGCTGACTTACAATCATGTCCAGTGTGCAAAATGAGCCGTTATAAGAAGTCTAAAGGAAAAAAAAAGGTAGCTCAGAAAGTGCTACGTTATTTTCCGTTAAAGCATCGTTTGAGACGTTTGTATGCTTCTCGTCACACAGCTCAGGCAATGACATGGCATAAGACGGGGAGTTCTATGGATGAGGATGTGATGAGGCATCCAACCGATGGTAAAGAATGGAAATAATTCGATGAGCAACACCCTGACTTCGCTATTGAACCTAGAAATATACATCTCAGTCTGGCTACAGATGGCTTTTTCCCGTTTGGTAATTCGAGTCAAACATACAACATTTGGCCTGTTTTAACACAAGTGTTGAACCCAGCACCATGGGTTTGCAACAATGAACTGTATAAGCACACGTGTTTACTTATCCCAAGACCAAACTCCCCAGGCAAGGACTTGGACGTTTATTTGAGGCCATTGATTGATGTGTTGGAAGAATTATGGTCACAAGAGGTAGTTGTGCTTGATGCTGCTACAAATACTACCTTCAGAATGTGAGTTTTAGTTATGTTTACAGTGAACGATTTTCCCGCTCGTAGTTATCTCTCAGGTTGGACTGGTCAAGGATATAAAGCATGTCTAACTGCAACGACTTTACACCTTCGGTACGGTTAGAGAGTAAGACTGGATATGTCGGATATCGTAGATGACTGCGGGCGGACCACCCGATGCGAAAGAATAAGGGGTTTAACGGTAAAATCAAAACATTAAGCCCTCCAGTTAAGAAAACCACGGAGGAAATTCTTCAACAAATTAGTAAACTACCCGAATGTTTGCAGGGGAAAGACACAAAGAGTACGGTGGTAAAAGTATTAAGCGTCCAGAATCTTGTTTGAGTTGGTTGAAAGACACCATACTAAATAGATTGCCTTATTGGATTCCGAAAAAACTCAAGTACAATCTAGATGTTATGCACATTGACAAGAAGGTGTGTGATAGCTTATTGTCTATGGTATTTAATATTGATGGTAAAACCAAAGACACTATCAAGGCACGTAAGGATCTAGAAAACATGAAAGTGAGAAAGGAACTACATGTGATTAAACAAGGCAATAAGACCTTAAAACCGCGTTCTTTGTTCACGTTGGCACCAGAAGATCGGACAAAATTCTACGATTTCTTAACAAATGTTCGGTTTCCCGATGGTTTTGCAGGAAACCTAAGAAAGAATTTGACTGGAAAAGACAAATTTAGCGGGCTAAAATCTCATGATTTTCATATCATACTCCAGAGAATTTTACCAGTTGGGATACGAAAATTCTTGAAAAAAGAAACTTTTGATACTATCATTGATTTAAGCGATTTTTTCAGATTGATTTCCGCATGCACGTTGAGGGTTAGTGATTTAGAGAATGCAAAAGAGAAGGCTTTGGAAATCTTGTGTAAACTAGAAACGATATTCCCACCATCATTCTTTGATATTTTGATACATGTGATAATGCACTTTCCTGAAGAAGCGATTAGGGGTGGACCTGTTCATTTGAGATGGATGTATCCGATTGAATGTTTTCTAGGTAAGTTAAAGAGGTATATTAGAAATCGGGCCAGGCCGGAAGGATCCATCGTAGAGGCATACGTGGCTAACAAGACCTTGATGTTTTTCTCGTTGTATTTTTGAGGAAATGAGACAAAGTTCAATAGGCCTGAAAGGAACTGGGTTGAGAACGATACAATCAAGAACCGTATATCAGTATTCAAGACTCCTTTTTTATCAATGTGATCGATGAAATGCTTGACATTCAATACTACTTTGAGAGAGAAGGTTCAGTGGTATGTCTTGCAAAACTGCCATGATATCGATGAATACCTCAAGTAAGTGAGCAATCCAAATTTATTTCTTTTGTTTTTTATAATTCCATTAAAGCTAACTAGTCTTCTACACATGGAGCAGTGAACATCGTACAAAACTGTCAAGTTATTGCACGAAACAGAACCTGGACAAAATGCACGGTCAAGAATTTCCTGAATGGTTTAATTCGAAGGTACAAAATAAAGCTTGATACACTTATTGTGCACTTTTATGAGCGTTACATAAATACTTGGTACATTATGCAGATGATTGTAATGAGTAAACATAACCTATCAGACTTGAATGACCAATTGTTAGCACTTTCCACCGGATATTTTTCAACGGTCGAATCCTATCAGAGTTGTGTGATGAACGGTGTCAGATTCAATGCACAAAAATGGGATCGCACACGCACAACTCAAAACAATGGGGTTGCTGTCAAAGGGACCGAAGGCACTACATGGTATGGAGTCTTAGAAGACATATATGTCGTAAGCTATCCAAATCATAACACTGTTGTTCTTTTCAAATGTACATGGTTCGATACTAGTGCAGCTAAGAAGGGTGACCGTGTATATAAGAATAGAACAAGTATACACACTACAAGCACCTGGTACGAAGAGGAGCCATTCATTCTTGCTTCACAAGCAGAACAAGTGTTCTACATAGATGATTTGTATAACGGATGTGACTGCAAAGTTTTTGAGCATTTTCAACACCGTCATATCATAGACGCACCAAATATTAATGCTGATGTGGTTTTTGATGATTTGGTAATCGACAATACAACCCATGGAAATTTCTAACTTGTTGTTGAACTGCCACTGATGGAACCGTTATACATGAGTGCAAATAATGTAGAAACACATGTTGATCAAAATGATCTCACTTCAACAGATGAAAATGATGAAAACGATCTCGATCAAAATGAAAAGTATGGCAGTTACAAGTATGCTTCAACGGATTGCGATGATGATAATAACTGTGTAGATGATGACATATACGACTCGATCCCACAAAACTATGCAAGTGATAATGAATGATGCTATAAATCTAATATTCTTTTAGTAAGTTCATTCAAATATACTTGAATTTAAAAATTATATAATAGTTGTGCTTTAATTATATAATGCTATTAACTTTTTCTTGTGCCTTAACTGATATGCTAACTTAAGTTATTGTGGTTTGTCAAGTTATTGTGTATCAGTGATTTCAAATGGAACAAGACAAGTCATGGTTGTATATTGACAGAATGAAACCCGAGTTTGATAAAGGGTTGAGTGAATTCATTAAATACACACGGTAATTTCTTAACAATGAAGCTAAACATATCATCAAAAGGGAAAGCTGAACATATCATCAACTCCTTTATATTTTTCCATTCCACCACAATAATGCTAGTTTTGAAATCACTAAAAATTTGTTTATGTATATAGTACCTGCATGTTTCCAAATATTTGTGTTCACTTCCTTGTTGAGCAGAGAGCTTAACTACTCGGGAATCCACAACTTCCCGAGTAGTTAAGCTCTCTGCTCAACAAGGAAGCGAACACAAGTCTTTGAAACATGCAGGTACTATATACATAAACAAAATGCCCCCATCAAAACTAGCATTACTATGGAGGAAAGGAAGAATGTAAAGGAGTTGATGATATGTTTAGCTTTCCCTTTTGATGAGAGACTGCAAGGAGGGGGTTCAGCGGCTGGCATATACGACTCGATCCCACCAAACTATGCAAGTGATAATGAATGATGCTATAAATCTAATATTCTTTTAGTAAGTTCATTCAAATTCACTTGAATTTAAAAATTATATAATAGTACTGCTTTACTTATACAAATCAACATATATTTGTTCTTTATACAAATTTTTTATTATATTCAAATACTTGATCATATAGGTGAATGGCTTGCGCGGGATCGGCAGGTGGTTCTCAACCACCGCACGAGCATCCATTTAGGCTACCGGGCCAATGCGAGGACGGTAATTAATTAAATTTCATTTTTTTGTCTAGTATGATTATTCTTATTTCGTTGAATTAACATTGACACTGATACTACAGATTATATAGCAGATAATGAGGAATGGATACCACCACCTCCGCCCCCGAAAAAGAAGCAGGGTGAACGTGGACCTGCAAAAGGTTTCACCGTCCAAACCCTCAAGAAAAAGTTAGGGGGCTTGATTCCTCTTTGTTGGTCCCCTGAAAAGGCTTTAGTTAAGTTTAGAGGGGGGGGTGAATAAACTTAACACTTAAAACTTTGGAGTTAACAAATTCTGCAACTTCAGCAGCCTGCTGATACTTCAGTAGTCTGCTTAGACCTCAGTAGCCTGCTGATAAACAGTAGTCTACTGACAGTTTAGTTTGCTGAATTTGTGCAGCGGAATAATATCAAAATTAAGCCTTGTTACTTGTTGTTAAATATGTTACTAAGTATTAGATACTCAGTAGTGTATGTGTGTGATTTCAGTTGCTAGATTCAGCAGGTTGATATGAATAATGACTAAGTGCAGAAAATAAATGCAGTAAGTAAGTAGAGAGATTTTTATAGTGGTTCCAGGTGATGTAATCCTGTACGTCCACTCTTCTCCTGTGATGTTGGAGGAAATTCACTAGTAATCTTTGAGTTATCTGTTACAAAGAATCCTAGGTTGCTTGTCCTTCACCAATAACTATGGCTTCACAAACTGAAAACTAAGAACAGGTAGGATTGCTGCTCCTGAGTCTTCCACTGGTCCTTGAAGGGTAGAATTGCCTCTTCACCAGCTTCACCACAAACCAACAGTCTTTCACACCTAACAGATGCTTCACTGTCTTCAGCAGGTTCTTTATAAAATAAAGAATGAATCAAGTAAATGATTCAGTTGCAGCAGCTTGATTAGGATGATATAATCAGCAGCTTGCAGTCTTCAAGTGTGTATGCTTGATGCAGCTTGAACACAGAATGCACTTGAAGAAAATAACTAGATCAGCAGCCTTAAGCTCAGTAAGTTCAGCAGGGTGTTTTTCATCTCAGTGTTATCACTTAAAGTTTATCCCAAAATTCATCATCTTCTTTTTGAGTTGAAAGTCCTCTATTTATAGGTAGGAATGCATGTGACTTGAATTTGAAATTCAAATGTGACCGTTCCTTGTATTTGTCCCATCTGCACTGCATTCTGTCACTATTCATAGGACTGACACTGTCAGGATTACTTTTTGACAGTGCAGTCTGTCCACCCCTTTGACTTGTATCCAATGGATAAAAATATGGATCATCCCAACGTCTTTTTAATCTCAGCCTTTGATTTGCTTGATAAGTCAGAGGTAGTTGGCTGTTCTTATCCATGTAACTTCCCAATAATCTTGAATTAATCGAGGTATATATCAGCAGGTTCATCAGTCTGCTGTAAAACCGATCAGTCTGCTGGACATCATATTTTTGTCTGTAAAATATAATGCAGCTGAATCTTTTTATCCAACTTTTGTTTGTCAAGTTAGATTACATCATTTAAAGTATAACCAAGTTCCAAACATCATCCAACTTGTGGAACTTAGACCTTCTACACAAGGTATATGTAATCAGTTTAGGTCATCACAGACTTGCCTAAATTCTGATTCCATATCCTTGACATTAAATACTAAGTTTGATCCCTTAGCCTTCATTCACTGAGTTTGAACCCTCAGCCTTCAGTCTTCAGTCTTCAGTCTTCAGCAGGTTGCAGACCAGTCTACTGACCTATCTACCCTACTGACCTAGACTAGTCTGCTGATAAACAGTCAGCAGCCTTTTACAGTGCTTGTTTGATCAAACCTATTTATGAATCAAACTCTAATAAACCTATACATTTTATCTAGACATCTTTTTGCCTTTGCACTATAACAGCTAGTATGGCACTCATCATCAAAACTAAGAAATAAGTCCAACAATTTCCCCCTTTTTGGTGATGATGCCACTACCCTCACCTAATCAGCAAAGCAAAAAGATAAAAACACAAACAGAACAAATTTAGTCAATTCTCATTATAAATATTTGTTCACAGTTATTACAACTAGATACAGCAAAGATAAACAATGAAGAGTAGCTGATCTATTGTCTCTTCTCTCTTTCTTGTCTAGCCTTCTCAGCTTGCTCTTGATAGGCTCTGATCTCTTCTATCATTTCAACCATCCATTCATTCTCAATAAGTGTAAAGTCAATATAAGAATTGACTTGTTTCCACCAATTCCATGCTTCAGGTAGTACAAGATTGATCTGATTCACCCTGAAGCCAAACTTCATATACAGCTCCTTAAATTCATTTAGTGAATCTTTTGCTTTTGTAATTGGCAGCACCTTTTCACCTCTGCTACTCCTTCTGCCTCTGGTAGTTGCTCTTAAAGCTCTAATCCTTGCCTCCCAAAACTTCAAACTCAAGAAAGAGTTAAGACCTTCATGAAATCCCATGTCACGATAGGGTCTCCTTCTATTATGAAACTCTTTCTTGTACTGTGATAGGAGATCATCGGTGAGTTGCACTCTGCCAGGTGCAGGTTGCCTAAAAGCATTTGTATCATCAGTCCATCTCTTCTGTGCAAAGAGTCTAGCAGCCTCCTTTGCTGCAGCTGATTGGCCCTCTTCCCCCTTAGTGACATCATCAACAAAACGTGAGATGAGGCCATGAATAGCTTCCTGTGACACTATCACTCTGTGTAATTGACCTGCCATAGTTCCAGTTCTAGTATCAAGTGAAGTAATCCTTGATTGCAGGGTCTCTTCCAGTCTGTTGATCCTTTCAGTAAATTTGGGATCAGGCACAGCAGGTTGTTGTGCAGCAGCAGGCTCAGCAGCTTCAGCAAGCTTGTCAAGTTTTTGATGAATGGATGTAAGTTGATCTTTCAAAAACTTGTCTTTCAGTGTGTTCCCTTGCTTGATATATCTTACATCATATATCATATCATTTATAGCATTTTGAGTAGAAGCAAAGTTTGAAGCAACTGTATCAGTAGATTGTCTATTATCATTTACCATCTTCATTAGTTCTTCAAATCTTTGTTCTTGCCTGTCCAATTGAGTTCTTAACTGTTGCATGTCATTTCTTACAGTTCTTAACTCATTGACAACTTCAATTGGCACTCCACTGGCCATTCTACTGTCAGTAGATCCATCAGCAGGCTCCTCAACTCTATATTGTGCCTGTTGTCTGCTGATGACCATAGCTCTACTCAAATCTCTCCCAGCAGGGGGGGGTCCTTCCTCAACCATTGCACCAAGAACATCTTCAAGGATAGGATCTTGTGCAGGTTCTTCAACAACTTCTTCTTCTCCAAAAATTTGAAATTCTTCATCACTGTAGTTATAGTCCAGCAGCTGCTCATCCTCATTAACAGCAGTCTGCTGACTATCTTTTCCTACAGTGGCCTTGGCTCCAGCAGGCTCCACTACAGCAGCCTCATTAACAACAGGGGTTTCCTCCAAACCCAAAGTTTGTTCCAACCTGTGTCCAGGTGCTGTTTGAGACTCAGCAGCCTGTACCTCCTGTTCCAACCTTTGTGCAGGTGCTGTTTGTACCCCAGCAACCTGTACCTCCTCTTCAATTTCTTGTGGATTAAATATGGCTTCATTATCCACTTGAAAACCTTCTGCGTGACCAATCTTGGTCAGAATCATGGCAGTTTTGGTGAGAATCCCTTCAAAGTCAAATCCACTTTGATATTCAATGGATTCCTCAGAACTAGCACTTGGTTCACTGAAGTCAGTGGTCTTTTCCACATCCAAATCAGCATTCTGTACATCTTCAGGTTGTGCAGTAGGCTCTACAACATGAAATGTGCTTGGTTCATCAGTCAGCCTACCAACACTCAATGTAAGTCCCTCAGTGATTAGTGCTTCTAGCTCATCCATGGTTAGATCTTGTAGATCCTCATCCATTTCTCCAGTCTGCTGGCCCTCAGCAGATCTTCCAGCATCAGTGGACTGTTGCACAGATGGTACATGTGTTAGTGCAGCCCCACTTGATTCTCCTGGTCCAGAGGGAAAATCTTCTCTACTATCTGATGATGAAGAGGAATCATCAGGACCATCTCTTGGATCTCTAAATTTGATACCCTCCTCCTTCTGTTGCTCATCAAGCAGATCCATCAGTCTTGATTGCAGCAAGGTTGTATCAATCAGATCCAGCAAATTTTCCACTCCCAACTTGTCAAAAACCCATTCTTCAAAATCTGTCATTGGTTGAGCAGCTGGTTTTTGTCTTTTGTAGAACCCAAACTTCCACTGGAAGTAATCAGCAATTTGCTGAAGTTTGGGATCCACATACTCTTCAGTTTTCTTGCTCCTTTTTGCATGCCTTTCAAATGGCATGAAAGATCTCCTGGGAGCAGCTCCAGTAGCTTGTTGACCTCCAAAGGTTCCAACAAGCAGATTCATAGTATCTTCTACAGATGTTTGAAAGTCAGCAGGTTGCTGAGATTGTACATTTGTACCTACTACTTCCATCTGTATCACACTTGGTTCCCCCTGACTTACATACTCATCAGCAGGGTTAGCAGCAGACTGCTCTTCCCCCTGAACTATTGCCAAATTTGCAGGGTCTTCAACCAAGTCTCCCATCACCTCTTCAACCACCACAGCAGGTTCAGGTCTAGTGGTTTGCTGTGGTTCTTCAGTGGATGCTATAGCAGGCTCAGGGTCAGTAGACTGCTGTATATCCTCTACAGATTGCTCAAAAACAACCTGTTCAGCATCAGTAGACTTGATAACTTCTTCATTTGATGAATCACTGATAATAACTGGTGGAATGATAGTTAGGGGCTCAGCTTCAACAGCCTCTTCTTCCTCTTCTACTGGTGCTTCCTCCTGGACTCTTTGAGCTTCCAGGTTTTTCAACTCTTTTCCCTTGCCATATTTCTTCTTTTTGGAAACCTCCTTCATCCTCTTGGATAGGGGTTCATCATCATCAACTTTTCTAGTCAATTTTCTTTTTCTGCTAGCTTCCTTCTGTTGTTCTCTAAAAGTTTCACTAACAGTTTTTCTTGAACTTACAGCAGGGTCAGTGACCTCCACTTGACCCTCAGCAGACTCATCAGTCTGTGCTGTTTCCTTCCTTGTTCTCTTTGATTTCACGACTTCTGAAGTCTTCCTAACATCAGCACTCTTTCTCTTTCTAGCAGTTTTCTTTGGTGCAGCAGGTTTGATAAAAATCTTCTTAGTTTGTTGAACCTGCTCACCACCAGTATCACCATCATCTCCATCATCATTATCATCAGCAGCCTCTCCAGCAATCTCTTCATCATCATCAAGTCCAGGGATTGCATAATCAATCTCCTTTTTGTATCTGGACTGATTTATATCAACTGGTTCAATGTCAGGAACCTCCAAGTGATTCAGCAGGGTTTGAATCATCAAACCTAAGGGTAAGGCCTTTGATTTCCTTTTCCCTAGTTTGTCCTCCTTTGCAACTTTCTTCATATAATGAATAAAGTATCCAGCCCAGTCAAACTTCATGCTCCTGCAGATGATAATCATCAGCTCTATCTTGGGTCCTGATAGAGTATCCATACTGCCAGTTAGCCCAAGTATGTTCTTTGCAATGAGCTTGCTCAGCAGACTATATTCAATACCAATGTTTTTGTAGTTGATGCCTGGTACTGATTTAATAGTTGCTTCTGTCTTGATCTGATCTACAAAAACCATCTTGTCCAATCCCATAGCTTCAGGATTGACTGAACCATCAACAACTTCTTCAAAACCAAACACTTGTCTCAGCAGACTGGAGGAGATTACAAGCTCCTCACCATTCACAGTGGTTTTGAAAGATTCAGTTCCTTCTTCTATAATCATATTCTTCCAGAAATCAATAACATTGGTGTATGATATCGTATCTAATCTGATGTTGAGTATATTCTCCAGTCCTGCAAATCTTCTTATTCTTCGACCTATATTGATGGCCAGTTCTGTTTGATTTGCATCAACAACATAGCCTCTTACACTTTGGCTTGATTCGATTTGAACTTCAACTCTTTCCGCCATTGAAATAAGAAAAAGATGAAGAAGAGTTCCTCTCAAATCTGTGTTCACACGAAGTAGAATTTGCAGAGATAAAGCAGAAGATGCAAGTGGTGAATCTGCTATGTAACAGTCTGATTATATAGACAGTGGGTAGTTGAAACTGTCATAGCACGTACATTGAGGTAACCACGATTAAATCTGGTTAAATGCTGTCTTGACACGTGGTCCATTACTCCTCCATAACGTTTGTAACCGTTGGATGGTTTAACTGTGGTAATAATGGATAAAATAAATATCCCGCCAAACTGCTTTTTGACTTTAATGACTTTGACTGAGTAAAGTTCCCTTCAGCAAGGTATCCCTCAGCAGGGTGGGCTCAGCAGTCTGCTGATAATGTGCTTCAGCAGCCTGCTGACAAGGTGACTCTGCTGATCCTTGTTTTCTCCTTGTTTTGTTCAATTGATAATACAAGATGAAGTTTAATACCAATGACTGATCTGTCAAGTGAGCTCACCCAACATGACAAAGACCAATCCCCTTGGCAACCTCATTTGCTCAATTGTTCAAACATAAGTACATGGAATTGTTGATACCAATGACTAATCTGCTAAGTGAGCTCACCCAACATAGCAAAGACTAATCCCCTTGGTGAATTCCAGTACACTGCTGAATATCAGTCAATCTTTATGATTCCAAGTTCAGTCCTTAATTTGGCAAATCTTTCACTATCAAGTGGCTTAGTGAAAATATCAGCAAGTTGATCTTCAGTAGGGATGTATAGAACCACCACATCTTTCTTTTCAACATGATCTCTTATAAAATGATGTCTCACATCAATGTGATTGGTTCTTGAATGCAAAACAGGATTTTCTGTGATTGCAATTGCACTGGTGTTGTCACACATGATTGGAATTTCCTTTTCTTCAATTCCATAATCCCTTAATTGTTGTCTTAGCCATAGTACTTGTGCACAGCAACTTCCAGCAGCAATGTATTCAGCTTCAGCAGTGGAAGTTGAAATAGAATTATGTTTCTTGCTAAACCAGGAGACCAGTCTATTTCCCATTAACTGACAGGTTCCTGAGGTGCTTTTTCTATCAATCTTGCATCCAGCATAATCAGAATCTGAGTAGGATATTACCTTGAAGCTTCCCTCCTTGGAATACCAAATTCCTACTCCCAAAGTCTCTTTAAGATACTTGAGAATTCTCTTAACTGCACCTAAATGACTTTCTTTAGGTTTGGATTGAAATCTTGCACAAACACCTACAGCAAAGGATATATCAGGTCTGCTGGCAGTGAGATACAGCAGACTGCCTATCATCCTTCTGTATAAAGTCTGATCTACATCTTTGCCTTCTTTATCTTCATCCAATCTGATGTTTGTACTCATAGGAGTTGAGCTCTTAGTGCTGTTTTCCATACCAAATTTCTTCAGCAGCTCTTTGGTATACTTGGTTTGATGAATGAAGATTCCATCCATTATTTGTTTGACTTGCAATCCCAAAAAGTAGTTCATTTCTCCCATCATACTCATTTGGAATTTGCTTTTCATTAGATTTGCAAACTTTTCACAAAGTAAATCATTCTCAGAACCAAAAATTATGTCATCCACATAAATTTGTACCAGCAGGGTGTTGTTCCCTTCACTGATTCTGAAAAGAGTCTTGTCAATGGTCCCTTTTGTAAAACCATTGTCCACCAAGAATTGAGATAGAGTCTCATACCATGCTCTTGGTGCTTGTTTCAATCCATAAAGTGCTTTGTTGAGTCTATACACTTTATCTTCTTGATCTTTAACTTCAAATCCAGGAGGTTCTTGAACATACACTTCCTCCTCTAGGATACCATTCAAAAATGCACTCTTGACATCCATTTGATATACTTTGAAGTTCTTATATGCAGCATGTGCCAAGAATAATCGATAGCTTCCAATCTTGCAACAAGTGCATAAGTTTCATCAAAATCTATTCCTTCTGCTTGAGAATAGCCTTTTGCAACTAGTCTGGCCTTATTTCTAACAATGGTACCAGATTCATCAAGTTTATTTCTGTATACCCATTTAGTACCAATGATATTTGCATGACTTGGCCTTTCAACTAGTGTCCAAACTTGATTTCTTTCAAATTCATTTAATTCTTCTTGCATAGCAATTATCCAATCTGGATCTGAAATTGCTTCTTCAACAACTTTAGGTTCCATTTGAGATAGAAAACAAGTAAACATAGCTTCCAGTTGTCTTCTAGTCCTCACACCTTGCTGTACATTGCCAATAACTTGTTCAGCAGGGTGATTCCTTAACCATTGTGGATTTTGGTTATTTTGACTTTCAGGAATATCATCTTCAGTAGGGTCTGCTGTAGTTTCTTCTACAGGGGGGTCAGCAGATCCTTGAATTGCTTCAGTTGTTGCATCAGTAACATTGTCAGCAGGGTGTTCAGCAGGGGCAGTATCAGAAACTTTTAAGTCATTGAATCTTTCCAAGACTTCAACACAATCTGGATCGATGATTTGTTGATTTTCAGCAGGTTCACACTCTTTATCTTCCATACCAGTAAACTTAGGTTCATCAAACACAACATTGATTGTTTCTTCATGTTTCAGTGTTCTTTTGTTCAGTACCCTGAATGCTCTGCTGACTGCAGAATATCCTAAGAAAATTCCTTCATCTGATTTTGGTTGGAATGTTTTCAAATGAACTTTATGATTTAGAATAAAACATTTGCTTCCAAATGGGTGAAAATAGGATATATTAGGTATCCTTCCATTCCAGATTTCATAAGGTGTCTTCAGCAGCTTCTTGTTTACTGATGTTCTATTTTGTGTATAGCATGCTGTATTTACTGCTTCAGCCCAATATCTTTCAGGTAGCAATGCTTCACAAATCATTGTTCTTCCTGCTTCCTTTAAGGTCCTGTTTCTTCTTTCAGCAACCCCATTTTGCTGAGGTGTACCAGCAGCAGCAAGTTGATGAAGTACACCATTCTGTTCACAATATTCTCTTATAACTTTGTTGAGAAATTCAATACCCTGATCTGATCTAATCTTTATGACTGTTAAACTTTTCTCATTTTGTAATCTCTTCAAAAGATTAGGTAAGCTTTGGAGTGTCTCACTTTTCTTGTTCATGAATATCACCCAAGTGTATCTAGAAAAATCATCCACAACCACTAAGGTGTATTTCTTTCCTGTCACACTTGTTGGAGTTATTGGTCCAAAAAGATCCATGTGCATAAGCTCCAACACTCTGTTAGTTGATTGTTTAGTCTTTGACTTGAAACTTGACTTTATCTGTTTACCTTGCTGACATGCATCACAGATAGCATCCTTCTTGAATGTGATCTCAGGTAACCCAACCACTAACTTCTTCTTCACTAACTGATTGATATCATCAAAATTTAGATGATTTAACTTCTTGTGCCATAACCAATTGAGTTCAGATTTGGTATGCACAATCAGGCAGGTTTCTGGAACTGCAGTAGACCAATCCACAACATACATGTTATGTTGTCTTCTACCAGCAAGTACAACTTGATCACCTCTTTCACTAATGACAATACAATTGTTTTTGTCAAAAGTGACCTTGTATCCCAAATCACAGAATTGTCCAGTGCTCAGCAAGTTGTAATCCAGTCCTTCCACATATGCAACATTCTTGATTGTAAGTCCATTTCTGACAAGTGTGCCATATCCTCTTGTATAGCCAGGTGTATTTTTGTTGCCAAAATTTACCCTTGGACCATCTTTTGCCACAAAGTTTGATAGACAGTGCTTATTCTTTGTCATGTGTCTGGAACATCCACTGTCAAAGTACCGGACACCCTACAAAACAAAGTTAATGCATTTTAGGTACCCAAACCTGTTTGGGTCCATAGTGGTCAGTGGCAAGCATGACCCTTGGTATGTTTCCATAAGGTCTTCTCCTAAATGTGTCATACTTTGGTTCATACTTTGGTTCATACATGTATTCCACACATCCATAAGTTCTAACAGTAGGTTGTGTAGGAACCACATATGTTTTCTGGCCTTTTGGTACATAATGCTGTTTGAAATGATTTTTGTTGTTAGAAACATTTGCATAACCATAGATGTGCTGTCTGTTAGGAGCAGCCCTGTAATATGGAGTCTGCTGAGGTCTTATGTAAGTCCTCTGCTGATTCCATTGTCTAGGTTTTACCCTAGCAGTATGGTTATACTGACTGTTTCTAGCATTAGATGCAGGAATATTCCAATCATTATCAGCAGGGAACAGTCTACCTTTCCCCCTGAGATAAGTATCCCTTGAATGATCAACATTTTTGGATTTAGGATTCTTATTCTTGGATATTTCTGTTTCTTTCCCTTCTGTGGTCCAGCAGACTTGGTAGCAGGTCTGCTATCAGCAGGCTTAGAAGGTACAGCAGTCCTATTTTTGGATTTATTCTTTTTACTAGGAGCTGTTGACTTCTGAGACTTCTGATTTTGCTTCTTTGAGGCATTCTCATTTGGTTTTAATGCTTCAGCAGCCTTACTGGGAGATGGATCTATTGCAGGCACAAACTTAGGACCAATTCTGGTACTAGGTTCAGTAACCTTACTGGATCCACTCTTGTTAGATTGCTGAGTTCCAAATCCAAGCCCAGTTCTATCTCCATAAGGCTTTCCTGATTTGTATGCAGTATTGGAACAAGATGGTTCAGCAGACTCAGAGGCTGCTGGATGTTCAGCAGACTTATCCTGATTCTGTCCAACATCTTTTCCTTACCTTTGAAAACCCTTAATTCACTTTCAATCTTCCAACTTCTAACTCAAGAGCCTCTTTTTCAGCCTTCACAATCTCATAACCAGATTGTATTATCCTCGATTGATTAAGGATGGCATCCAAAGTCTCATTGTTGTCGAATTTCTAGGATTTGAACCACAGGTTGATTCACAATCACTTCCAGCAGGAGTGTTTATAGATACCGTGTTGTATACCTCCTCGGTTTCATCCATGTTGGCCATCAAAGCATAATCCTCCATATCAGCAACCAGTGCTGTGTCATCTGACTCATTTCCTTTTTCAGATCCCACTTCATATCCTGATTCATCTTCAGCAACCATAGCCTTCTTGCCATGTCTCCTTTGTTGACTTTTGGTCTTGAGTAGGTCCGGACAATCAGGTCTAAAATGTCCAGGCTTCTTACAGTTGAAGCAAAGATAATCGGGTTCCTTGCCTTGTTTCAACTCGGGACAATCAGGTCTGAAGTGTCCTGGTTTCTTGCAATGAAAGCATAGATAGTCATTATCTTTCTTTGGTTCTTCTTTCCTTCTCTCAGTAGGCCTCTTTGTGAAATTTCTTGTAGGGGCCTTTCCGGTCTTCATCATTCCGATTTTCTTGCTCAGTAGGGCAATCTGCTCTTGCATCTCATCCAGCATATCATCCTGTCCTCCTGATGTTTCTTCATGATGTGAAGCAGCCAATGCAGTGGTCTTTGGCTCTTCCTTTTCAGTTTCAGGCACTAGCTTCTTGCTAAATTCATATGCCTTAAGATCAGAGAATAGTTTGAAGGTGTCTTCTTCATGCAGCTTTCTCATTTCTTCAATTGCAGTCACCTTCATTTTCCAAACATCTCTTGCAGGTAAAGCTTCCAAGATTTTGGTGTTAACTTCCTCTTTTGAATAACTTACACTCAGCAGAGTAAGTTCATCTAAGATTGCATTGAATCTGGACTCCATTTGCTCAATGGTTTCATTAGGTAGCATTTTGAACTTTTGAAACCTTTTTCCGGCCACACTGATTTTGTTCTTCTTTATTGCATCAGTGCCTTCACAGATTAAGTGAATCTTATCCCAAAGTTCCTTTGCAGTCTTGCAATCTTTGACTTTCATGTACATATTGCTATCCAAGGTTCTGTAGATGATATCAATAGCAATGTTGTTGAGGT
Source organism: Gentiana dahurica var. dahurica (assembly GCA_024500145.1). Lineage (NCBI taxonomy): Eukaryota > Viridiplantae > Streptophyta > Magnoliopsida > Gentianales > Gentianaceae > Gentiana > Gentiana dahurica. The sequence goes on along the minus strand of CM044899.1, from coordinate 29,725,324 downwards.
TTGCTCTTTTCCTGTTTCCGCATTCCATTCTCTCTTTGGTTTAGGAATGTACTCGGTTCTGTCACCCACTGTTACTGCCTTTGTAATCTCCAGTGGTCCTTCAGTTAGTACATCCATCATCTCATCATGAGTAGCGACAAGATATGCCTGCATTCGACGTTTATACTCATCAAATCAGTCAAGAGAACACATCAACATAGTTCTAGCATACTGTGTGTTGTCCATGATGCAAGTCTTGAAAATCAGTTACTTGAAAGAAAGTTTTAAGGAATTTTCACAAGTACAACAAGTAGGTTTTCTTGAGAACAGAAGCACTGCTCCGATACCAATTGTTGGTCCCCTGAAAAGGCTTTAGTTAAGTTTAGAGGGGGGGGTGAATAAACTTAACACTTAAAACTTTGGAGTTAACAAATTCTGCAACTTCAGCAGCCTGCTGATACTTGAGTAGTCTGCTGAGACCTCGATAACCTGCCGATAAGCAGTAGTCTCCTGACAGTTTAGTTAGCTGAATTTGTGCAGCGGAATAATATCAAAATTAAGCCTTGTTACTTGTTGTTAAATATGTTACTAAGTATTAGATACTCAATAGTGTATGTGTGTGATTTCAGTTGCTAGATTCAGCAGGTTGATATGAATAATGACTAAGTGCAGAAAATAAATGCAGTAAGTAAGTAGAGAGATTTTTATAGTGGTTCCAGGTGATGTAATCCTGTACGTCCACTCTTCTCCTGTGATGTTGGAGGAAATTCACTAGTAATCTTTGAGTTATCTGTTACAAAGAATCCTAGGTTGCTTGTCCTTCACCAATAACTATGGCTTCACAAACTGAAAACTAAGAACAGGTAGGATTGCTGCTCCTGAGTCTTCCACTGGTCCTTGAAGGGTAGAATTGCCTCTTCACCAGCTTCACCACAAACCAACAGTCTTTCACACCTAACAGATGCTTCACTGTCTTCAGCAGGTTCTTTATAAAATAAAGAATGAATCAAGTAAATGATTCAGTTGCAGCAGCTTGATTAGGATGATATAATCAGCAGCTTGCAGTCTTCAAGTGTGTATGCTTGATGCAGCTTGAACACAGAATGCACTTGAAGAAAATAACTAGATCAGCAGCCTTAAGCTCAGTAAGTTCAGCAGGGTGTTTTTCAGCTCAGTGTTATCACTTAAAGTTTATCCCAAAATTCATCATCTTCTTTTTGAGTTGAAAGTCCTCTATTTATAGGTAGGAATGCATGTGACTTGAATTTGAAATTCAAATGTGACCGTTCCTTGTATTTGTCCCATCTGCACTGCATTCTGTCACTATTCATAGGACTGACACTGTCAGGATTACTTTTTGGCAGTGCAGTCTGTCCACCCCTTTGACTTGTATCCAATGGATAAAAATATGGATCATCCCAACGTCTTTTTAATCTCAGCCTTTGATTTGCTTGATAAGTCAGAGGTAGTTGGCTGTTCTTATCCATGTAACTTCCCAATAATCTTGAATTAATCGAGGTATATATCAGCAGGTTCATCAGTCTGCTGTAAAACCGATCAGTCTGCTGGACATCATATTTTTGTCTGTAAAATATAATGCAGCTGTATCTTTTTATCCAACTTTTGTTTGTCAAGTTAGATTACATCATTTAAAGTATAACCAAGTTCCAAACATCATCCAACTTGTGGAACTTAGACCTTCTACACAAGGTATATGTAATCAGTTTAGGTCATCACAGACTTGCCTAAATTCTGATTCCATATCCTTGACATTAAATACTAAGTTTGATCCCTTAGCCTTCATTCACTGAGTTTGAACCCTCAGCCTTCAGTCTTCAGTCTTCAGCAGGTTCCAGACCAGTCTACTGACCTATCTACCCTACTGACCTAGATCAGTCTGCTGATAAACAATCAGCAGCCTTTTACAGTGCTTGTTTGATCAAACCTATTTATGAATCAAACTCTAATAAACCTATACATTTTATCTAGACATCTTTTTGCCTTTGCACTATAACAGCTAGTATGGCACTCATCATCAAAACTAAGAAATAAGTCCAACACTCTTATATGGGATCCTAGATTTCCCAAAGTTCAGAAGTTTTTGGGAGAATACTCGAAGGATTTTGAGTCCGAGACAGGGAAAGTCGTGAGGTCCCATGTCCCATGTTGCGTCCCACAATGGCGAAAGGTGGAAGACCGACTTAAAGAATTAATTTGGCAAGAACTTCGTGTATTTAGCTAATCAAATTGTTAACACTTTCAAATTGTAAGTTTCATTATATTAATTTAGATACCAATCGTTTCATTTCTTGTGTTTTCAGGCATCGTTCGAACCCCTTGAGCTTATTCACCGCGATGTTGTGTTGAAAAGCGCCGGTACTTTATTCAGAAAATGGAAGACTAGACAAGGGGAGGAGGTAGATGAACACAACAACAAGGGGTTGCCAGGGCCATGTCCCCGACCCAGGGATGTGGGTTCACAACAACAATGGGAAGCGTATCTCCACTACTTTAGTAGCGATGCTTTTAATGTAAAGCTTTTATTCCATTACATGTGTTACGTAGATTCGATTATTATTACTTGTTACTGCTTATATATAATACATAAGTACCATTTTTTTGCAGAAAATATCTGATCAGAATAAGAAGAATCGCACCAAGAGTAAATATGTAGGCTGCCAAGGATGAATGCCTGTGGCCGTAGTTCGATGGGAAAGGTTAAGAAGGGTAAGTATTAGGAAAAAAATCCCTATCACTTCATTTTTTTTTAATTTTCATAACTAATACTTTTGTTTTTTCAAGGGTAATCTGAGTCTGAGTGAAGATCCTTTGGGGCATGATCCTATCCATGTATGGGCGAGCAAGCATAAGAATAGTGACGGCTCATTTCTCAATAGTGATGTGGAGGCTGCTTACGTAAGTGATATACATTGTATATATTTCAATTCAATACATTCACATTTTTCAATTCAATTCAATACATTCACGATATATGTTGTGTTTAGAGGAGGCTGGAGGAATGACGTGATATGATTGCACCAGGTCGACCGATGACTTTTGAAGAAGATGAGAGAATCTTTCAGGGCGCCTTAGGAACTAGGCGAGATTAATTGATTGGCCTTGGCCCTACGCAATCTTCCGTATCCAATTCATCACAATCGTCCCAGTCTTCAGCATCATCATCTTCTTACCACCAAGAATGCAATATGCAGATTGAACAACTTACAAAGTCTCATGATCGGTTGGTGAAATTAACCAAAAACAGAACAAGATAAACAAAAAACAAGGGGCTCTTCTCAAATTGTTGCTGACTAATTTTAAGGATAAGGAACCGGATATGCAAATAGAGGTTAGCTCATCATCTTCCGATGAAGATGAAGACGATTCTGAAGATGATTCACAAGTTGATCTTGACGATGATGCGTAGACATTCTAGAGGAGACTATTGTTACTTTTGGAAACATTGCACAACTTTGTATTTTGCGTAACATTTTTTCACTAAGCTTATGTATTTCGTTTAGTTATGAATCCCCATACCTTTCTATTCTGTCAGCTTCTGTTGTGGATTTTGGAAAAAACAGGACTGATTTGATGTAAATAGCATGGGAGGCCATGCGAAAACAAAAAAAAAAATATTAAAATAGAAAAACATTTAAAGGGACGACATGTCGTCCCAACAAACATTTAAAGGGACGACATGTCGTCCCTATACATACATTTCTGGAAATTTTCTCTGTTTAAAGGGACGACATGTCGTCCCAACAGATATTTTATAAATATATTTTATACAAATATTTTATAAAAAAATATTTTTTTCCTAAAGGTTTTTGAAGGGACGACTTTATCGTACCAAAAAAGATTTTATCAAAAATTATATATATTTTTTCGTATTGAATTTTATTATTAAAACGAAATGTAAATGCTTTTAAGGGACGACATTGTCGTCCTAAAACATATTTTTATAAAAAACAAATTTTTTTTAATAATAAATGAGTCATGTTTATAGGGACGACAATGTCGTCCCTTCAAAGACAACCATGTCAGCACGTTAAAATTTCTTAGAAAAAGTTTGTGCCACGTCAGCATACATTTAAAGGGACGATTTTTTTCGTCCCTTTAAAAGAGTCAGTTATTTAAAGGGACAGAGAAGAAGGGACGGCTTTATAGGAACGACATGTCGTCCTTTTAAACCTTTTCTGGACGACAATGAGGGACGACAAAATGTCGTCCCAACAAACGTGTTTTGTTGTAGTGATATGCAACCCTACCTGCCTTAACTCACCACCCATCATACCCTACAAACCATCCTACCATACCACCTACTAAACCCAACCCATCCTACCCACCCAACCTACCTACACCACCCCACCCCACCCGCCTGGCCTACCTTACCACATGCCTTACGAAATATAACCCAACCCCACCCTACCTATATTACCCCACCACCCACCCTACCCTACAACCCTCATGACTCATTCTACCTCACCCCATCCCTCCCCACCTCCCACCCAACCTCATCTCACTCTTACCGCATCACCCACGCGTTCTGTTGATTTCATTTTATTTTATCTCATTTCATCTATTTTTGGAAGTAATGAAAATATATCATTTTCATTTGATTGGAATAAAATTTCATTTCATTACATTACCTTATAATCATAATTGGAATATAATGAAAACTCATTTCATTACTGCGAAACAACAAGAACTAAGGCTATCTACAATGGTGGTGTTTCAAAAGATGTAAAACTATTTCAATAGTCTTATACCCATCGGAGTGAAACGGTGACAAAGAGAGAAAGATAGATACCTATGTCTCTATGTTTGCGAACCGGTTCAAAATCATACATTTTTTTATTGTGTTCTTTTGAGGATTTGTGTGTAGTAGAAAAAATATTTGTGATAGTGGAAAAAATATTTATGTGTAGTGTCTCAATGCTATAAAGCTTTTTAAAATATTTATGCATTGTGAGAAAAATAGTTTACATAGAAAATATTTATAAAGTGATAACGTGGCATACACTCAATCTTTTAGGAGGTCCAATATTGTGGATGCTGTAATAGCATTTAGGATACACTCAATTTGTTTGTAGCAAAAAGAACAAAATCAAATTTTGATGAAAAAATGCCTACAGTTATTCAATTGAATTCTCTGCATCTTCTGGTCGGTTCGAAAATCACATTTGTTATCTCTTTTTTTCCTTTTCTTTTTTAAATTGATTCATATTTATATGAACCTTAGTTTAGTAACAGACTGGAAAATTTGGAGTTGCGGTTCTCCGATCAAACTGGAGATACCGACCCCTCAAGTCAGCAACTGCGACAATACCGAGCAAATCAACCCAGTAGAAAAAATGCCCCCTGAGACGATTGGAATCAGTCAGCGGAGAAGATGCATATCATGCGCAAGTATCTTGCATGAATTAAGTATTGAGAATCTTTTGCAGGCTCAAACCTATCACAAGGGTGGTTGAATGATTATCAATGCAATTTTCTCTTTTTAAATTTAAAACCTACACCACTTAGAAACCCTTCCACAAGGGTGGTTGAATGAATATCCAAGGACGGAGCCAGGATTTTATATTGGGGTGGGCTAATTGACTATATCAAGTGTAAGGATCTTAGAAGAAAAAAAGAATAGAATGCAGGGGAAAAGATAAGAAAATGCAGGGAGAATAAGGTATGTATTGAGTATAATCTTGTCTGAATCCCTATACCTCTCAGTCTGTTTCCCTTTTTATACTTTGCAGCTACTACACAGTACAATAACAGATAATACATCACAATAACAGCTAACCACAGCTCACTGACAGCTATTAGAGCTAAGCATCTCTAGTCAATGGTTTACTAACAAAATATCTAACAAAATATCTATTACTAGCAGCCTTGGTTCCTAACATCCCCTTTCCCTTGAGCAAAACCATGTCCTCATGGTGGTGAAAACTGGGGAAACTTCTGCATCATATATCTGGCATCCTCCCATGTAGCTGATGATTCATCTAAGTTGATCCACTTCATAAGCCACTGCACTACTGGCTCATTCCTCCTCTTTATAGTTCTGATATCCATGATTTGTTCTGGATATAACACCATTTGCCCATCAGCTGAAGTGATGGGGGGGTGTGGAGATGCTGGTATGTGTGCCCCCTTGTATCTCTTGAGCTGTGAAATGTGGAATACAGGATGCAATCTTGAGTCTTCTGGTAGTAATAATTTGTATGCTACCGGATTGATCTTCTTAATAACCCTATATGGACCAAAATATCTAGCAGCTAGCTTCAAATTCCTCCTCAAGGCCAATGTAGTCTGCCTGTAGGGTTGTAGTTTTAGATAGACAAAATCTCCCTCCTGGAATTCTCTCTCAGTCCTTCCTTTATCAGCATAATACTTCATCCTGGCTTGAGCAAATTCCAAATGATCCCTCAGTTCCTTAGTTTGTATCTGTTTTTGTTGCAAGAATTCATCTACAGTGGAGTTGTTACCAGTACTATAACTTCCAATGGGTATAGATGTAGGTTTATACCCATATAAGGCCTCAAAAGGTGATACCTGGATGGCAGTATGGAGGCTTGTATTGTACCAGAACTCAGCCAAAGTAAGCCATTTAGTCCACTGCTTAGGCCTCTGGAAACACATGCATCTTAGATACATTTCTAGACACCGATTTACTCTTTCTGTTTGGCCATCCGTTTGAGGGTGGTATGCAGAGCTTAGTGCAATCTTGACTCCTGCTAGTTGAAACAAATGTTGCCAAAACTCACTAGTAAACACACTATCCCTGTCACTCACTATAGATGTAGGTAAACCATGCAATCTGTAGATGTGATGGAAGAAGGCCTCTGCCACCAATTCTGCAGAATACCCCTTCCTCAAAGCCACAAAATGTCCCCATTTTGTGAATCATCAACCACAACCATGATGACTTCAAAACCCTCAGAATTTGGCAACCCTTCAATGAAATCCATGCTAATGTGTGTCCATGCTTGATCAGGAATTGGGAGTGGTTGGAGAAGTCCTTGGGGGTGTTCATGGATGTCTTTGCATTGCTGACAGGTGATGCACTGATTGATTAAATCCCTGACATCATTTCTCATCCTAGGCCAGTAGAAAAGAGATGAGATCCTGCTGAGGCATGCCCTGATGCCAGAATGACCTCCTAATGGACTATCATGTAATTGAGACAAAATTTCCTTCCTTAGGTTGCCAGATGATCCCACATATATCCTGTTCTTAAATTTCAAGATTCCCTGATGCAATGTGAATTCCGGTTCATTCTGTGGATCTAATAGGACAGAACTAATTTTGAATTGAGCATGATCATCTCCTTCATAGCTATCAAGAACCCTGGTCATCCAACTTGGAACCACTTCTGTGAGTGCCATAGAAACTCCCTGGTGCATAGGTTGTCTAGATAATGCATCTGCTACAACATTCTCCTTTCCTTTCTTGTACTCAATTTTAAAATCCAGTCCTAGTAACTTTGTGATGCCTTTCTGCTGTAAAGCTGTGGTAACTTTCTGCTCTAAAAGATATTTTAAGGACTGTTGATCTGTTCTAATAGTAAACTGTGCCCCTTGCAAGTAGTGTTTCCATTTGGTGACAGCCATAATCAGTGCTAGGAGTTCCTTTTCATAGATAGAAAGTCCCATTTCTTTAGAATTGAAAGCCCTGCTAAGATAAGAGATTGGTCTACCCTGTTGCTGCAAAACAGCACCAAGTCCATTAATGCAAGCATCTGTTTCTACTACAAATGACAATGAGAAATCAGGAAGAGCCAGTAATGGGGCTTCACACATGGCCTTCTTCAATCCCAGGAAGGACTCAGTTGCTTCTTCGGACCAATCAAACTTGTCTTTTTTCAACAAATCAGTCAATTTCCTTGCTATCATTCCATATCCTTTGATAAACCTTCCATAGAAACCAGTCAATCCTAAGAACCCTCTCAATTCTGTGATATTCTGAGGAATAGGCCACTTGGACATGCTGTCAATCTTGCCAGGGTCTGCCATCACTTGCCCTTGTTGAATTATGTGCCCTAGGTACTCAACCTTGGTTTGTGCAAAGCTACATTTGCTCATTTTAGCATAAAACTTCTTCTGTCTTAGCAAATCCAGTACTGCCTGCAAATGTTGCAAATGAGACTGTAGATCAGGACTGTATATGAGTATGTCATCAAAGAACACCAAAACAGACTTTCTGAGATATGGCTTGAGGAGTTCATTCATAGCCTTTTGGAAAGTGGCTGGTGCATTGGTTAATCCAAAGGGCATGACTGTATATTCATAATGACCATGGTGTGTGACAAATGCAGTCTTTGGAATTGCCTCTGGTTTCATTCTGATTTGATGAAATCCAGCCCTCAAATCAATTTTAGAGAAGAACTTTGCTTGCCCCAACTCATCTAGTAACTCATCAATGATAGGTATAGGATATCTGTCCTTCACTGTGAGTTCATTCAGTTTCCTGTAGTCCACACATAGCCTCCAAGTTCCATCCTTCTTCTTGACTAACAGTATAGGTGATGCATAAGGGCTATGGCTGGGTTGTATCAGGCCTTGTTCTAACATCTGCTCAATCTGATGCTCTATCTCCTGTTTCTGATGATGACCATATTTGTAGGGCCTTAGTTTAAAAGGATCAGTGCCCTCCTTGAGGATGATATCATGAACTAAATCCCTGTCTGGTGGTAAGGATCCTGGTGCTGAAAACACATCCTTATATTGATCCAGCAAATCTTGAACTTCTTGTTGTATACTAGTATTCTCATTCAGTTCTGAGGTTGCTCTAATGAAGTTGATGCACGCCATTACTCCAGATTTTCCCTCTCTAAAACTTCTGACTAAGTTCTTGCAACTGATGGTTTTAAGCTGTGCAGTTTCTTCATAACCCTTTAGTACAATAGGTTGGCCATCCTTGTGAAATGAGAGTTCCATTTTATTGAAGTCAAACATCATTGGACTAAATTTCTTCATCCAATCAACCCCAAGTACCATATCACAACCTACTAATTTCAGAAGCCTGACATTATGAGTGAATCTGTTACCTTGCATGACCCATGGTAGGTTTGGACACATATTACTACTCACCATTTTGTTGCCATCTGCAACAGTAACTCCCAAAGGATTAGTAGCTTCTACAACACATTGAAGATCCTTGGCTAGTTTCTGATCTAGGAAGGTGTGGGAACTTCCACTGTCTATGAGTATGTTTACTGGTTTCTTTTTGAGTAAGCCCTGGATCCTGATAGTATTTGAACTGACCTGTCCAGTCATGGTGCTCAAAGATAGCTGAGATACTTCTGGAGGTGTAGTAGGACTTTCCAACTCTTCCAACTCTTCTGCTGAATCTTGCTCATTTTCATCAACCAAAATAAAGTTGAACTGCCTGGATTTACACTGATGTCCTGGTAAATACTTCTCATTACATTTAAAGCAAAGACCCTTAGCCCTTCTGTCTTGGACTTACATTGGTGTGATGAATCTACTATTATCCCTTCCTTTCTCTGTGAGTTTAACAGGTACAGGTGAGATATTGGCCCTCCGATAGGGTGTAGCCTTATAACCAGGGGTTGTAGTATTACCCATGGAATCCAGTACATCTTCTTGTGCTCGTGCATATTCTAAGGCTGCAGCTAGATCCAAAGGTTTATTGACTCTCACAATTGACCTAATTCCCTTCTTTAGTCCTCCTATGAAGCTTGCCACAAAGTATGCCTCATCTAAACCAGGATTTTTCAAGGATACTAGTGTTTTAATCTCTTCAAATTTCGATTGGTAGGCATCTCCTGTCCCAGTTTGTTTTAACTTGTGGAACTCATTCACCACATCATCATAACTCTGATTTGCAAACCTTCTACACAATTCATTGCAGAAAATATTCCAAGTGATAAATCTCTTGTTTACTTTCCAACTACTGTACCATAATTCAGCCTGATCATCTAAATGCATCTCTGCTAATGCTACCTTATCATCCTCTTTAATCGAATGAAATTGGAAGTACCTTTCACATTTCCTTAACCATGCTCTGGGGTTTTCCCCTTTAAACACAGGAAGATCCATCTTAGGTAGTTTAAGAATGTTTTCATACCTTTTTTCTGTAGGATGAGGTCCTAGAATGCCCAAGCTGGTTGATGGAGCTTCAACCACTGGTGGTAACTGCAGTTCCTCCGATGTAACAGATGTTTTGTTTGATAGAATCGAGAAAAAAGCAGCAAACTGTTCCTTCATGTATGCCATTTGAGTTTCTGAGTTTTGCTTGAATTGTTCCTTCATGTATGACATCTGGTTTTCTGAATTCTGCTTGAGATCTTGTACTGCTTTGCTTAGTTCTTCAATATCCTTTGTATTTTTCTTTGATTGCTCGTCAACCGATTTGAGTCTAGTGTCAGCCATGGCAGAGAACCGGCAATCTCTGATACCACTTGTAAGGATCTTAGAAGAAAAAAAGAATAGAATGCAGGGGAAAAGATAAGAAAATGCAGGGAGAATAAGGTATGTATTGAGTATAATCTTGTCTGAATCCCTATACCTCTCAGTCTGTTTCCCTTTTTATACTTTGCAGCTACTACACAGTACAATAACAGATAATACATCACAATAACAGCTAACCACAGCTCACTGACAGCTATTAGCAGCTAAGCATCTCTAGTCAATGGTTTACTAACAAAATATCTAACAAAATATCTATTACTAGCAGCCATGGTTCCTAACATCAAGTTCGTCGGGTGGGCTGGATTAAGAATATTTTATGGATCCGACTTGACTACACATATTTTTTAGTGTAATATTTTTTTGTCCGGGTGGGCTTAGCCCCCCTAAATTAATACACACCTCCGTCCTTGTGAATATCAATGCAATTTTCTCTTTTTAAATTTAAAACCTACACCACTTAGAAACCCTTCCATGATTAAGTGTGTAATCAAGTTATAAATGTGGAATTAAGGTTGAACTTGAAGAAGACTGAAGCTTAGTTTCTAATGGACCTAACTACTCAACAAACAGGAACAAGAATGATTCAAACAAGATACACTCAAAGAGACGATGCAATGACGCTAATGAACATATTCACTTTATGACTTGGAATGTTGAACTGAATTGAGCTTCTTAAAGATGACGAATAAGTTGAATACCAATCGCAACTTGCAGATAAGATAGTTAACAAGTTATATGAGCATGTTCTGAAAGATAAAGTAAGTTTTACAACTTGATAACAATGGTTTAAGCAAGACGGTTTAATGCACTGACACTTCAGACATGCAGTGACAGTCAGTGTGATCTTGTGTTCAAATGTGTTAACTTGAGCATACAAGTTGATTAAGCAATGCTAGATTGTTCTTATATAGTTATAGTATAAGCGTGAAGAACAATACAAGCAATTCAATCAATTATGTATAGTGAACACAACTATGTATAATGGTTCAGTCAAAAGACCTAGCTACCAAAGGGTGACATCCATTTGGATCGTTTGAAAATTTACTAAAGAACTTTTATGTGATGATAGTGATACGTGTAGCACTTACACATGCAATGTTGATTTCTGAATCAACTAATAACAACGTTTCAAGAACCACAATAAGAAGCATTAAGTAGAGTTAACTGATGGTCGCCTTCTTTAATCAATGATTTCCAGCTTATTCATATCCACCATCATGAAAATCCATCTCTCTGCTCTAAAGACTAATGCCCTGATCTTTCGGTGCTCTTTCAGTCTTTGACAAATGGATCCAAGAAATACATTAGAAACCAAAATGACTTGTGTCCTTACCAAGGCAAACTACCTGATCTTCCCAATTTTAGGGTTTATCCTTTATAGATTGGATTTACTATGTTTAAGAACTAAGAACAAATTGTTCTGAGATGTTAACTCAATCTGAAAAACATCAAGTCGTTCTTGTTCAAATTGAATCAAGAAATAGAATGAAACATATTACAACATAGATTGGGTGTTTTAGCAATGTAAGCTTGAGTTGAGCTTTGTTTGAGTTTGTTTGAGGTTGAAGATTTACGAAGCTAGAATAGAGTATGCTTGAATAAATTCTTCTTTAGTCTGGGAGTAGCTTCTTTTTATAGTTTAACTTGATCAATTAAGCTCACATGACCGTTTGAAGTAAAAATAGAGTTGTTTGACATATTTGAAAATGTCACCTCATTTAGGCTGTAATTATATCTCTAGCCCATTCTAAATGAGTTAGTTAATGCGCATGAAAGAATATTTTAAGTACTTAAAACATTTTTGGAGCTTGGTTAGGGTCCTCAAATTTGAATACGACGGCTAGAATTCGAGACAAAACATGTTTTCAGCTTTGTGGATTAGTCCAAACCTCTCTTTTCTTCTATTGCATATCAAGACTTTAGGCTTTGCAAGTACTACTACCCTTTACATTTGATTTGATGGAAGACTTGACTGATGTTTGAGGCTAGTAGAAGGCATTTCAACTTAGATTAAAATAAGAACAAACCTTTACTTGTAATGTAACACATGGATATGTCTTATGTATGTGTGGTATTGAAGTATAGATCAAGTACACTGTTGTATTATGTCTTTATCATCAAGGTAGAAGTCTTATAATGTTAATAGCCGCACTTAAACATATTGTTCGAAAAATGAAAGTCTAAAAGACTTCATTGGCATGAGTACACAAATATAAAGTAACATGTAACAAAAATAAGACTACTATCATTTTAAGTATGTATGATGTCAAGATCACTTTCATGTATTGTATGATCAATTTAGCATGCATAAACTCATGTAAGACATGTTTAAATGTTTAGATGATAAATTTATGATGTTTTTGTTAGTGTACTTCCTTAAACCCAATCGGGTTGGACCGGATCCGACCAGGTCGGATCGTTTCCACAACGCTTTTATGTTTATACATATAATAAATGACATATATGTTATTATATAATTGTTTGTATAGGAAACCAATTTAATATTGTATATAATAATGTCCTTAGGATTAAACTATGATAGAGAAATCATAATGGTGATTATGGTTGATGAGATCTCGACTTACAGTAAATGGTTTAATTCTTAAGCATATCTAGTCGTATGTATTACTAAATATGACGTTAATAGTATGGGTAGACTAGCATGTATTGAATGTCTTCTATCTTGTGAAGATAGTGATAGATCTCATCTATCAAAGTGTAAGGATACTTGGCATGTACGTAGACATGTAGTGGAGAATACGTACGTTAGATTGGATCACTTACTCTATTAAGTGTCACGTGTACAAGGCGGTTGTGTAATGATCCTTAGACCGGAGTCGCTATGATATCGTTGTGTGGATTGTCATGCTTTGACGATATTGATGTTTCCTCTAGTCACGGGGCGATCATGCGGTAGTGATTGGATATGATATTAAAGCATGTGTGTGATTTATGTTGCTCGTCCGGCATCTCCTAAATGGTAGGAATGTATATCCGAAAGGACCTTCTTATAAGGAATATTTTACTCTCAAAAGTCTTTGCAATGTGGAAGTAAAGTGTTACTTTGAGAGAATATAATTTTCGGATTATAAGATACGGGCGTTGATGTATCGATACTCAAGTAATGATTGTATGGATATTATGTATGCAAAATTATTCTATTTACACGGTAACCGTTTCACATGAAAGGTTGTAGTCATAGCAGTTGACTCCTTCCGGCAGGGGTCATGGCGCATTGCTAGATGTCAATCAAGGTCGTTAAGTATGAAGGGTATTTTTGTAAATATATACACTTTATACTTACGGCCAACATATTAAGAAGTCTATCGGATCACACACATAAGAAGAGTTGTCCGGAATTAAATTGCAGTCATGGACATAACCAAATAAGGATTTCAATTATGTTTGCTACAAAACATTGTAATGGAATTAATATTGTGGTTATATATTATGTATAAATAATACATATTAATGTTGTAATTAATATTTGTATTATTTATTACTCCCTCCGTTCCTAATTATATGTCGTATTTACAGAAAAATATTTTTTTTATTTTTAGGATGAACCTGGTCACTTTTTCATTGAAGATTAGTCATTTTTTAGATGAACCTGGTCAATTACTTTTTCTTCAAATACGACATATAATTAGGAAAGAATGGAGTATGAACAGATAAAATTAATATTAAATATTAATTCAAAGCATAATCAATTAAATAAAGGGATGATAAATCAATTATTTGATTGATATCCTAGATCTTTATTATATTAGCAAAAGAGTTTCATTTTCCCTACTCTAAGTCAAAAAGCTAATTACACCGGCTTTCTTCACCTCTAACCATTGAAATAGTCTCATTCAGTGAGGGAAGATCCCCTTTTCCCATGAATTCTAACAGCATTAAATTATGGGTTTAATCCAACAAGGAAGGAGTAAATCCTATCATTTTCAAAGATTCTTTTAACAATGATAGTATCTTCATTGTCATTTAACTTAATGCACTGATAGTAATCAAGTTCTTGCCAAAGACTTTGTAGGAGCCCTTAATTCTCAGGGATATTATTGGATCCATGTTTTGTAGCTGCAATCTTAATCTTCAATTCATAAATCTAGGCAACATCACCGGCTTTTAAATAAGTTTGACAAACAGCTTTATTTCCTCAGCTGATCCCAGGATCATACATGTGTCACTGATTTCTAGGATCATTGATGACACTCTAAATGGTACCAATCATTATACCTATATTCATCCCGAATTCTGTTCAAGAGAGGATAGATAGGCTCGTTATTGCTTAGAATATGTGTCAAATGCTATGTTAGTGTTTCCAGGATCGTAATTCTGCATCTACGCTATTTTCCCGATGTTTTGGTACTGTTTTGTCACGTTTTGTGTATTTATAGGATGTGCCAATTCTGAAGCATTGGAGAACGGATCTGGACCAAAAGGAACGCATTGGGCTGAGTGATTGAAGTCCAAGAAGAAGCCTGCTGAAGAAAAAGAAGAATAGAAGGCCCGGTAACCCGAGGGTTAGGCCCGGTAAACCGGTGACTTATTCAACACGAAATTCATTCTGCCGCATTGTCTAAGTCGGTTAGGGTTTTAGAGAGTCTTAAGTCGGCTATTGTATCTATATAAAGCCGCATATACTGAGAGTTTTCATATGCTTAATACAATCTTCAAATTTATATATTACATTACAATTATTATTATGCAATAAAGTTTTCTTGAGCTTTGGAGAGTTGTTTTTGGTTTCCTCCCTTCTTCCATCATCTCTAGCTTGAGTAGATCGAGCTAGAT
The DNA here is from genome assembly GCA_024500145.1 of Gentiana dahurica var. dahurica. Taxonomy (NCBI): domain Eukaryota; kingdom Viridiplantae; phylum Streptophyta; class Magnoliopsida; order Gentianales; family Gentianaceae; genus Gentiana; species Gentiana dahurica. The sequence goes on along the minus strand of CM044899.1, from coordinate 29,710,121 downwards.
CTCCATTGTTGAAGGTATGAAGCTTTGAACGTTCCTTTTTGTCTTCAATATGGTAGATCTATTCGTATTTATGTGTTTTAGTTAATCTGCATGTTTAACAATCCCATAATTTACTTATTTTAATCGTACTGAGCAATGTAGATCCAGAAATTAGGAAAAGCCGCCCCCGGTAAACCGGCGGTCTATACCTGTTTACCGAGGCATATTTTAGAAAACCTAAACTGGGATTCACTACAGCTATGTTGATCGGAAGGAATAATTAAACCGAGTAATAGGTATGTCCAATCTAGTATTCATAATTCGTAAATTAACATGAAGGACCGCAAGTGAAGTGTTAATTAGGACATAGTCTTGATGGGCCTTAGGAACGTGCTGGTCAATGTCGACAGCTGTCTAGGCGGGTTAGCGGTATGAGGTAACGCTCAATATCGGCAGTTCTAGTTCTTTATGCGTATGGGCTATTACGGACCAATTAAGGAGGGTAGCTTGCGTATAGATTGTCTACTACTATTGTCGGAGTAGATAGGAGTAGGAATTGCACCCATGGCTGAAAAATATGATAATAATCATTAAAAGCTCACGATTAATCTAAGGAAAATTATGTGAGGAAGTAAACATAACGATTAACTAATCCAAGTTAGTAGATCGGTGAGGAGAGGGAGTGGTATACCATGTTTGTTTTCTTTTATGTTATTGTTGGTCAATGACCGCCTTTTTATGTTGCTTCTTAATTAGGTTTGAATTGTTTATACTTATGAGTTGCATTGTCTATGTGGGATCGACCTTGACTCGTATTTACTATAGTGTGATGTACCTAGTATTCTTGCTAGTAATATCGACGTTAGTGACTTACACGCGATCAATCATCAAGTTCCATATCCATGACATGACCATAGAATCACTTTAATCCAAAGCAAGATACTTGGGATCATCATTAGCAGGTCCAGAGCCCACTAAATGGCTCAATATTATCTTCCCTTTAAAGAAAGTTCAAACAAATTGAGATCATTTTAAATATTTTTTGCCATTCAGCCGATATGTAGCTTGAATTTACTTCAAATATCTTTTTGGCCAGGATTATCATTGTAGATTGATTCCGATTTGGTGCTCGTAGTAGTAGAATCCAACATATTCAAAAATATGAATAAGTTTGAAGTGATGTTTTAGACGGATCGCGTTTAACGCGCTGATACCATTTAAGATTTCTAAATTGAAATTATATTCAATAATTAATAAAAGAATACACTTAACTGATACAAAGTATATCAGATTACGTATATAAAAAGAGAACAATGGCTAGGATGGGGGAAACAACAGAATCTGTAGCTCAGACAAAGTTACCGTTGAAAAGAGAACAACGGTAACTAAAAATATAATAAAATTCTACAGACGCGTCAGATGAGAAGAACTGGTCATATTAGATGAGAAGAGCAGCAGGAGCGGAGAAGAACAGCTGAGAAGACCAGACACAAAGGAACAAAACTGAGAGGCCCAGCCGAAAAGCCAACACAACTGGGGATCAAATTAAACAGGAACACAGCTGAATTCTAATAAACCATAGGATAAAGCGGGGATCATTTGGATCCAACTGGTATGATACTTTATCTTCTTCTTTCATGTTCTTATTGTTCTATAAAGTCGTCCCTCTGAAAAAAGGAAATCAAAATTTTTTGATTCCTCTATGCAACCCGGTTGATTTCCTTAAAGTATTTTGAAACAGTCAAACAAAGATGTCATGCATATTTAGATGTACTTAGACCATCATGCTCAATATAACGACATTAAGTACAATAGGAGGCTGCGGTTATTATGCTTCTTTATTTTCTATTTAACAAGAAAAGTATGAGAGGTCGCAAAATGATCATCCTTAATTTTACTTTGAAATGTAATGTTTCTAACTATGTATATAAATTCAATTGTGAAGAGTAGAGATATTGTATTGTAATTGGGATCATAAAATATTTTTTGTATAATATGAGTACAGAGTATTTATATAGACTCGGTGTCTTAGCCAATAAGCATAAGTTAAAATACTAGAAAATACTAGAAAATATTTTAGATAATTTAGGCTTTATCTATTTTATATATAGTATCATCAACTCGCCCCGCAATCCCATGGGAAGAGAATGGACTTAGAGATTGTACTTGAGTAACTCGAAGCCTGGACAGGCAAGTGGTTTGGTGAGCAAGTCGGCAAGTTGTTCTTTGGAGCTCAGGAACGAAATCAACAGTCGTTTGGCAGCGACTAATTCACAGACATGGTGGAAATCTATTTCTATGTGCTTGGTGCGAGCATGAAAAATTGGATTGTGGGCAAGATAGGTTGCCCCAATGTCGTCACACTAGAGCTTCGGTAGAGAGGGCACGCCGACATGCATTTCTTGAAGGAGACTGCATAACCATTGCAATTCAGCAGCAGTATTAGACAGAGTCTTGTATTCGGCCTCAGTATTACTTTTGGAGACGGTGAGATGATGTTTGGAACGCCAACTAATGAGATTGTTGCCAAGAAAGATACAGTAGGCACCGACAGATATTGTTGTTAACGAGCCGAGCCGAGTCGAGTAGCTGATGTTCAAGCTCGAGCTCATTTGTAATCGGGTAGACTCGGCTCGGCTCGTTAACACAAACGAGCCTAAAATCCTGTTCGCTCGGCTCGATAAGTATAAAAAATGTTGTAGCTCGATCTCGATATGAAGCTCGTGAAAAGGCTCGAATTGGAGCTCGGCTCGTTCAATAGTAAGTTTTTTAAAGGGAATGATTTGTTTATATCCAATATATCAATTATTCAACCCAAAATACTCGTTTAATGAAACATCCCTAAAATATTTGTTATTTGTTAAATTATTTATGTGCATATATTCCCTCAAAAAAAATTATGAATATATATGATTTATATTTATTATTTATATTATATATTATATAAGTTCGCGAACACTAACGAGCGTTCACGAGCAGGCTCGTGTTCGCTCGTTTAGTAAATGAGTAGGAGAACCCGATTGAGCTCGGCTCGATAGCATAAATGAACGAGCTTGAACGAGCTTAAACGAGCCGAGTTCGAGACTTGTTCATGAACGCTCGGTTCGTTTAACAGCTCTACCAACAGAACAGCGATTATCGGGGTCCGCCGCCCAATCAGAATCAGAAAATACATGGAGAGTGAGCGGAGAATGCCGAGAGAGAAATAGACCATCGGAAATAGTGTGCTTGAGATAACGTAGGATGTGCTTAATAGCAAGCCAATGATCATTAGTCAGGCAGTGCATAAACTTACTAACTTTTTGAACAGCAAAGGCAATGTCCGCACGTGTGAAACTAAGATATTGCAGGCCACCAACAATAGTGCGATACAAAGAGGGGCCGGTGAAAAGGGAATCGGATGAGGCCGTCATACGAGTAGAAGCCGACATGGGTGTGGTGCAGGGCATGGACTTATCCATACCAGCTTGTTGTAAGAGCTGAAGAACATATTTTCGCTAAGTATGATATAAACCATCAGGAGTATGAGGGACCTCAATACCCAAAAAATATGATAAATTATTGAGGTCTTTGACAGGAAACTGCGAGCCGAGGTAGGAGATAACATGCGTAATCAGAGAAGAGGAGGTACGTGTATTAAGAACATCATCAACATAAATAAGAAGATATACAAGATGACCATCACGTGAGTAGATTAAAAAGGATGTCTCGGCTTTTGAAGAGGTGAAGCCGAATGCTGTCAAGGCGGCAGTGAGACGAGAGAACCAAGCATGGGGGGCCTGACGAAGGCCAAATAAACTGCGTTTGAGGCGGCAGACATAATCTGGATGAAAATTCATAGTGTCGTTTTGTTTGTGATGGCCAAATCCTAGGTGTCCAATCTAACAGGCAGTGTACCGGGTCGATTGTAGTCTAGTATGGTGGGTCAAGGTCGAATCCACGGGGAATTAACTTGAGAGGTTACATACTAAAAAGTTTATGTCAATTCGATCTAGGTCACAGATTTGCAAGATAGTAATCAAATTCATAAATAAGTCTCTTGTGATAATGGAAATGGTAAAATGATAAAGAAACTAACCAAGACAATGCGTAGTCTAGCAATCTTCTCGTAGTATCATGAGAATGATTTCCTACCTACCTACCATTGGTGTTCAAAAGTGTGAAACGGTGCATTCCTAAGCAAGTAGTTTCCTCCATACGAGTGTATGAAACTACTTTATACCTCCTCCTTGGTCTAGGGGTCCTAAACCTAATGAATTGGTATGCTACGCATGTGAATGCAATGACAATGTCAACTATCCCCGGACAAGAAATCGAATGCCCCGAAGGGTCGATTTTACCTTCCGGTTTTCCTACCATCTTCCCACTATCAACATCTCCTTTCGGTCTCCGTTAAACGTGTAAATTCTAACATCAGGCAATTACTCTAATGCAAGCAATCAATACAACACAAGTAGGAAAAGCTTCACACAATCAAAACTAACAACACAAACAATCATTCCCAATCAACATAAGAGGATAACTAAAGCTACAACATAATCTTGGCAAGAAAAGTCTAGCCATTCATAACTACAAATATCAGCATCTCAAAGTCAACATTCATAACCATAAGAACAATCAAATGAAGATAAATATTAAGGATTACCAAACCAAAGAGTGAAAAATCGAGTTGGTGTTCTTCATCCAACTTCAAAAGCTTCAATGAAACTAACACTAGTGTGTTGAATTCTAACCAAGTAATGAAACTAAACTAGAATCCTTAGCTTTACATTCAAGTTCAAGAGTTAATTTTTACTAAAATTCGGCTATAAGAGCCTTGGGGGTGGAGGTGCCTGCAAGGGGGAGAAGTTGGGGAAGATGAAGTGTATATGATAATTTTTTATGTGAATGGAGGAATAAAAGAGATAAATCTTTGCTGACTCTGAAAAATTGGCGCAGGTCAATCCAACTGGCGTGCGTCATGTGCAAAATGCAGTACTGGCGTATGTCACTGAAGTTTGGCGTGCGTCAAGTCCAAATGTAGTAGTTGGCTGAATGACATCCGCATTAAATGCTCAGTAGAGTGTATAGCTTCACTTGGCGCGGGTCAATGTGACATGGCACACGCCATCTATATCTGAAATCTCTATGATCAAATTTACTCCACAACTGGCATGGACCGAACCCTCTAACGTGTGTCAACGATTCTCGTGGGTTGAAATTCTCGCCTCGGCAACAAAATCATCACTCAACAATCCAATGGCACCATCAAGTCAAAAATCCACGCTCCCAACCGTGATATCTGTGCTGCAAAATAGACACAAAGATACCACGGATAGATCTGATAACAAAATCGGCTAATACTAATAAAATAAAAGTAAAAGCATGGTTTCTCTGACAGTTTCTATGTACACAAAATGGTTCAAATTATCATAAGATTTGCTCAAGTTGATATCAAAATATCACTAATTGCATTAGAAAAAGGGGTGAATCATCGGGAATTATGTCATCAGGTTGACTTACATCAGTTTGTAATCTTAAATGTCACTTTCACGTGACACTACTAAGTGTCAGTGTTAAGTGCCCTTGTTTGTTGTAAATTTTAAGTGTTGTTTTATATTGTCACTGCTAAGTGTCACCATAAGTTTTCTTGTTTATATGCTCATTTTTGTTGAGACTTGTGTACTTTTGGTGAATCAGTGTGAAAATTAGTATCGACACATTGTCGAAAACTGGTTATTTTCATTAATGTCACAGTGTCGGTCAATTAGTATTGACAAATTAAATGTCACTAGTTATGTAATTTCGGTGAATCGGTGTGACAATTATTATAGACACATTGTCTGACACTTGCTATTCTTTACTACTATCTCAATGTCAATTAGTAATGACTAATGGAATGGAACTAGTTATGTAATTTCGGTGAATCAGTGTGACAATTAGTAGTGACATATTGTATGACATTACTTATTATTGCCTCGATGTTAATTTGCTATGATAATTTAAATGGCATGTCATTGTCGACAGAATCGTGCTTCGAAAAACACACCATACTAGAAGCTTCTACTCAAATAGGGACCGGAAGATCCACTACTGAGTTGTATGGTTTCAAATACTTTTAATGGGGAGAAATATGTTTTAAAATGAAATCTGAAGTTCTTAAATTGATTTTCATTTAAGTGTCTGACAGGTACATCCCTGCAACATTTGTGGTGGCTAGGAGTAGTAATCTAATGCATACCAAGAAGAATTTATGGACTATCTAATTTTTCAATTTATACTTACCTACGTGTCTTAGCATCAAATGTGATTACTTGCATTACATCTTTGCATAATGTTATGGGTGAGCATTGGTTTAGGGGGAGAGTATAGCTTGAAATATAATCTGAAAAATGGTCATTTTGAAAACAATCAAATTGAGGAGATTGTTGAGTGATTGCACTCATAAACCCTCGTTTGATCCTAAGTTTCATTGTATCAACATAACACAACTTATATGTGACTAATTGACATTAATTAATATTATAATTTCATCACAATAAGACCATACACTTATATGTTACATTATATTGATGAGAGTCAACTGTACTGTACTTTGATGCGCAGTTTAACTCCCGTTTATCACTTTTTGGTATGTTTTGGGTAGTTCTAGGCCTGTTTTAGAGTAATATCGAGAGTTATACGCACGGGGAGTTAAACTGTAACATCGATAGTAAACTCCGTCTTTTTAACGATATTTATCCCTTTTCCGAGCACTTTTGTCTTGCGGAATTAGGCGTGGTGTTTGTTCGTATATGTTATTCCAGGACTTAGGTGACTCGAGGACCCGGAAGGCGATGTTTTTGGGATGAGAAACGGGTTCGTGGCACGAAAGTAGCATGAGAGTGAGGAAAAGTCATGTTTGGAGTGAAATCAAGGAAAACTGGCATTTGACTCAAACCTACCTCAAACTAGCGTTTGGCCAGCTCAAACTGGTGTTTGACCGAAATAGCATTGATACTGAAAGTTGAGTTTTTAGCCAAAAACTAGCGTTCAAATTACCCCCAAACTGACGTTTGGATGGGTTCAGCCTGAATCAAAAAGCTCATTTAGTCCAAACTGGCGTTCAGACACTGCAAACGGGCATTTGTCCCTCAAGGCATGATCCATGAACTGGCGTTCATGTTAAGGCAAACGCTCGTCCATGGAAGGAGAAACCCTAATATCATCAATATTTCCAGGCAAACTAGCGTTTGTCAGGACCCAAACGCTCGTCCAAGACCGACAGAAGCAGATTTTTGACCTACACTATAAATACGCAGCTCATTCAGCCCCTGATTATCTGTGGCCGTCTTTAGACTTTTCCTAGGCGATTTAGGGGCAATTTTAGTGTAGTTTGATCACCTTTCAATCCTTTGATTCCATAGATTACTTCCTTCGATTCTACACACTTGTTCTTAGCTTAGATTTCCTTTTCAAGAACAAAAGATTCAACTTTTTGGTGCAATTATTTCGTCTTACATTGTGCATCAGATTTTCTGCTATTTTATGGTAATGAATTATTTCTCTTTTATTATTCCTATCATGTTTTCTTTTCTTATTTCGTTTAATAGCATAATCATGAGTAGCTAATTGCATGTGTAGTCGAATTATGTGAAAGCGAGTGAAAACCCTAAGGAGGATGAGATTGGGAGTTGTGTAGTGCGTAATTGAATGTTTAACCGATTATTCCACGTCCTAAAACTTATTTTAACATCTTGAATTATATTGATCACCTAGTTCACTGTCACACACATCGAACTTATAGATGCATTTTGCGGTGAGATGTGGGATAAGGGGTTTTAGGATCGTTGCGTAGATTCGGCCTAGTTGTTAGGTCCGTTTCCAATACAGAGGTTTGTCATCGTTGTTCGAGCAGCTCTAAAGCTTAATCATGTTAGGATAATCAGTTTTCTAAAGGGAGAGTCGGTTAGCTTCACATAGGGTGGTTAGATCGAGTTGTTTAATCTAATCACTAGAAGTAGGAGTTGGCACCCGTGGATGTCGTTAAACTACATTGGATAGGTAGGTCGGTACTCCCTGTCAAGTCCTTCCTAAGGGGTAAAAGTAGCTCGTGGGATCATAGTTCTGCTATACCTTTTAATAACTAGAAGTAAACACCGGTAGTATAATCTTTATTTTTGCACTAGTATAATATCATCCACCGTTATTTTGACCTGAAATAAGTTCTACGTCAGCTTTAGTACTTAGACATTACTCCTTGTGGATTCGACCTTGTGACCACTATACTCCCGTTGACCGGATACTCTATCGGTGAAAGTTAGCGGTTAAGTATTTTGCTATCAAGAATTTTGGCGCTGTTGCCGGGGAGTAACGTTTGATATCTCTTTAGTTGACCGAAAGCTTGGGCTTAGGTCGTTTTTATTTTGTTTTCTTGTTGTTTCATGTTTTACAGTGAATGACCTGAAGCTCCAAAGAACCTCTTATTGAACCGATTGAAGAGATTGAAGCTTACACACGACACAGAAACAATCAGTGCCGAGGGGAGATCCTGATTGCTAGTCCGAACCCTTTGTTTGAGGAAGAATGGGTAGTAGAAAGCTCACTCTCAGATTCCTCTGCATAAATGGATGATATAACGACTCGTTGAGAGGGAAAAGACCCCATCGATGAACATGACGCACCAGGGCAAACCTCAAACACTACTGGTGGTAACCCAACACTACAGTTGCAAACTCCACCGAGGACCCCTCATCATGAACCGTTAAGTGAGGACAACACAGTGTTACGTCAGTTGATAACTCCACAGTTGAATCAGAGGACAGGGATTGGACGGCACAGGGGAGGACAAAATACTCAGAATACTCAGAACTTCGGACCCGAATTAGACCAAGAGACTATAAATCAAGTATTGTAGATGCTAAGGGATCAAGAGAACCAACAGGGATTCCAAAACCCGTATCCTCAGCAACCCCCTATGCAGCAGTTTTATCAACAGCAGAATTATCAGCCATAGAGGGCTCAGCAGGTGCAAGGACCGAGAGTCTGCCGAGATTATGTGACTACTCCACAGTTAGTCACGGGGCATAATCCAATTCGAGTACCTCCTATTAATGCCAACAACATGGATATAAAGAAGAATATCTTGAACATGTTGGGGAAACACGCCTTGTTCCATGGGAAGTCAACTGAGAACCCGAACAGCTTTCTTGGATCATTTTCTCCAAAGTTGTGGGACGATGAGATATAATGGGGTTAGCGACGAAGCAATAAAGCTAATAGTTTTCCCGATTGCACTGAGAGGAGCTGCTAAGGATTGGTATGATTCATTACATAATGATTCGTTACATACATAGGCGGATGTAGTGAAAGTGTTTTTGAGGAAGTATTTTCCTCTGGCGAAGATTTTAGATCTGAAAGAAGAAATCTCTTCATTTGATGGTCTCGTGGGAGAGACACTAAAAGAGACATATGAGAGGTTTAGGGGTCTACTGAAGGGATACCCTCCACACGGTTTTTCCACTGTTGAGCAAGTAATTATACTATTCAGAGCCTTAGAGCTAGTGGACCAGCACAAGCTGAATGCCGCAAGTGGCGGAGATATCATGAATCTGCCGCCTGAACAAGCTATGAGACAGATTGAGAATGCGGCAGATGGAGAAGGACAATGGTGGTCCAGTAGAAAGAAGAAGAAAGCCCCGTTGGAAAGTGTAAAGTCGCTGAAAGAAGAACTTGATAGAGAATCTGCCATGCATGACAAGATGCAAGAAATGGTGCTAAAGATGGACCAAATGGAGTTGGAAAGAAAGAAGGCACAGCAATGCCAACTTTGTGGAGGTGGACATTCTACCATGTAATGTACATCATCGAAAAAGCCCACTTATCCACAACAGTTGCCACCTACTCCAGCACAACAACAATTTGGAACCCAGAATGATCAACAAAGAATGAATGTCTAAGCGATGGGGCAGATGAGTATGAATCAGCAAGAGTTTGGCCAGCAACAGTGGAATCAGAATTTCGACAATCAGCAAGGGCCACAAATGGATTATGGTATGGGTGATGATTCACAACAATATGATGTGAGCTACGTTGGACAAGGAAATCAGGGGCAGTGGAATCAGAATCAGCAGAATCAAGGTTGGAATCAGGGGCAGAATCAGAACTGGAATCGTAACAATAATCAAAACCAAGGTTTCAGACAAAACCAAAGCTCATACAACAAACCTTGGAACGAGAATCCCCAGAATCAGAATTACTACCAGAATCAGGGCCAAGGCAATTATCAAAATAACCAGAATCAGCAATCTCAGAACCAAAGCCAGCAGCAACAGCAAAATCACAATTGGGGCCAGAATCAAGGATGGAATCAGAATCAGGGCCAACAAAATAATCAGAATTAGCAAGCGAGCCTGCCGCCGAGAAATATAATTCTTGCACCTATCAGCATCCGAATGCTCATCTGCACTAGAGCAATCAAAATAATCAGCAATCAAACAATTCTGGTGTTCAACAGAGTAAGTTCATCCAGGATAGCATTAAATCTTGATTCCATCTGCTCAATGGTTTCATTTGGCAGCATCTTGAACTTTTGAAACCTCTTTTTGACCACACTGATTTTGTTCTTCTTTATTGCATCAGTGCCTTCACAGATCAACTGTATCTTGTCCCAAAGTTCCTTTGCAGTTTTGCAATCTTTAACCTTCATGTACATATTGCTATCCAAGGTTCTATAAATGATATCAATAGTAATATTGTTGACGTTTGCTCTCTTTCTATCTTCTGCATTCCATTCTCTTTTTGGTTTTGGAATGTACTCTATAGTATCACCCACTGTTACTGCCTTGGTAATCTCCAGTGGTCCATCTGTTAGTACATCCATCATCTCATCATGAGTTGCAGCAAGGTAAGCCTGCATTCGACGTTTATATTCATCAAATCTATCTAGAGAACACATCAGCATAGTTCTAACATACTGGGTGTTATCCATGATGCAAGTTTTTGAAAATCAGTAACTTGAAAAAGTTTCAAAGTATTTTCACAAGCACAACAAGTAGGATTTCTTCAGAACAGAAGCACTACTCTGATACCAATTGTTGGTCCCTTGAAAAGGCTTTGGTTAAGTTTAGAGGGGGGGTGAATAAACTTAACACTTAAAACTTTGGAGTTAACAAATTCAGCAACTTCAGCAGCCTGCTGAAGTACAGTAGTCTGCTGATACCTCAGTAGCCTGCTGATAAACAGTAGTCTACTGACAGTTCAGTTTACTAAATTTGTGCAGCGGAATTATGTCAAAATTAAGCCTTAATACTTGTTGTTAAATATGATACTAAGTATTAGATACTTAGTAGTGTAAGTGTGTGATTTCAGTTGCTAGATTCGGTTGATTGATATATATTATAAACTAAGTGCAGAATGTAAATGCTGAAAGTAAGTAGGCAGATTTTATAGTGGTTCCAGGTGGTGTAATCCTGTCAGTCCACTCTTCTCCTGTGATGTTGGAGGTAATTCACTAGAGATCTTTGATGTTGCAGTTACAAAGATTCCTAAGGTTGCTTGTTCTTCACCAATAACTATGGCTTCACAAACTGAAAACTGGGAACAGGTAGGATTGCTGCTCCTGAGTCTTCCACTGGTCCTTGAAGGGTAGGATTGCCTCTTCACCAGCTCCACCACAAACAACAGTCTTTCACACAACTGTGCTTCACTGTCTTCAGCAGGTTCTTTATAAAATAAAGATTGAATCAAATAAATGATTCGGTTGTAGCAGCTTGATTATGATGAAATAATCAGCAGCTTGCAGTCTTCAAGTGTGTATACTTGATGTAGCTTGAATACAGAATACACTTGAAGAGTCTTTCTGGATCAGTAGCTTTAAGTTCAGTGATTTCAGCAGGGTGTTTTTCAGCTCAGAATTATCTCTTGTATTTTTCTCTTATTATGCATCAATCTTCTTTTTCTCTGAGTTTGAAGTCCTCTATTTATAGGTAGGAAGGCATGTGACTTGTATTTGAAATTCAAATATGACCGTTCCTTGTTTTGTCCCATTTGACTTGCTTTCTGTCACTATTCATAGGACTGACACTGTCAGAATTCCTTTTTGACAGTGCAGTCTGTCCAACCTTTGACTTATAATCATTGGATAATAATCTGAATCACCCCAACGTCCTTTTAATCTCAGCCCTTGATTTGTTTCATAAGTCAGAGGTAGTTAGCTGTCATTTTCCATGTAATCTTCCAATGTAATCTTGAATTAATCGAGGTATAATATCAGCAGGTTCATCAGTCTGCTGAGATACCTATCAGTCTGCTGAACAGCAATTTGTTGTGTATAAAATAAAATGCAGCTGATTTCTTTTATCTAACTTTTATTTGTGAAGTTAGATTACACCTTTTTTAATTATAACCAAGTTCCAAACATCATCCAACTATCGGAACTTAAACCTTGTACACAAGGTATATGTAATCAGTTTAGGTCATCACAGACTTGCCCAAATTCTGATTCCATATCCTTGACTTAAATTACTAAGTTTGATCCCTTAGCCTTCTGTAATTGAGTTTCAGCCTTCAGCCTTCAGTCTTCAGTCTTCAGCAGGTTCCGGACTAGTCTACTGACCTATCTACCCTACTGATATAGACTAGTCTGCTGATATAAATCAGCTGACCTTTACAGTGCTTGTTTGATCAAACATATTCATGAATCAAACTCTAATAAACCTATACATTTGATCTAGACATCTTTTTGCCTTTGCACTATAACAGCTAGTCTGGCACTCATCATCAAAACATAGAAATAAGTCCAACAATTTCCCCCTTTTTGGTGATGATGCCACTACCCTCACCTAACAGCAAAGCAAAAAGATAAAAACAAAAACATAACAAATTTCAGTCAATTCTCATTATAATCATTTGTTCACAGTTATTACAGTCTAGATGCAGTAAAGATAAAATATGATAAGTATGCTGATCTACTGTCTTCTCTCTCTTTCTTGTCTAGCCTTCTCCACTTGTTCTTGATAGGCTATGATTTCTTCTATCATATCCCTCATCCATTCATTTTCAATCAATGTAAAATCAATGTAGGGATTTACCTCTTTCCACCACTTCCATGCTTCAGGCAGGAGAAGATTGATTTGATTCACTCTGAATCCCATTCTCATGTATAATTCCTTGAATTCATCAAGTGAATCCTTTTCTTTTGTGATAGGCAAAGTCCTATCACCTCTGCCACTTCTTCCACCTCTTCCACCTCTTCCACCTCTGTAGGATGCCCTTAAGGCTTTGACTCTTGATTCCCAAAATTTCAATCCCAAGAAAGATTCTAAACCTTCATGATATCCCTTGTCATGATAAGGTTTCCTTCTGTTATAGTATTCTTTCTTGTATTGTCTCAGGAGATCATCAGTGAGTTGAACTCTGCCAGGTGCAGGTTGCCTAAAAGCATTAGTCTCATCCTCCCATCTTTTCTTAGCAAAAAGTCTGGCAGCCTTTTTTGCTACTGCTGTTTGGCCCTCTTCCCCCTTAGTGACATCATCAACAAACCGGGACAACAGGCCATGAACACTCTCTTGTGTGATTACCAGATTATTCAGTTGACCTTCCATAATTTCAGTTCTTGTGTCAACTGCAGTAATCCTTGATTGCAAAGTCTCCTCCAGTAGATTGATTCTCTCAGTAACTTTAGGATCCAATCCAGCAGGGTGAGATGTTCCAGCAGCCTCAGCAGGCTTAGGTGCTTCAGCAAGCTTGTCAAGTTTCTGATGGATGGATATAAGTTGGTCTTTCAGAAACTTCTCTTTTGCTGTGTTTCCTACCTTGATTCCCCTCACATCTAGTATCATATCATTCACAGCATTTTGAGTAGATGTGAAGTTTGAAGCAACTGTATCAGCAGATTGTCTGTTTTCATTCACCAGTTTCATCAGTTCTTCAAATCTCTCTTCTTGTCTATCCAGTTGAGTTCTTAACTGTTGCATATCATGCCTCACAGTCCTTAACTCATTCAATATTTCTACTGGTACCTCACCAGTCATTCTTCCACCAGTAGCCTCATCAGCAGGCTCCTCAACATTGTACTGTGGCCTCTGATTGCTCACGACCATTGCCCAACTCCTATCTAATCCAGCAGGGTTAGGTCCTTGATATTCTTCCAGGATAGGATCAATGGCTGGTTCTTCAAAAATAGGTACAAATGCCTGTGGGGGATCAACATCAACATTTTCTTCTTTAGGCAATTGGAACTCCTCATCACTAAAGTCATAGTCCAGCAGCTGCTCTTCCTCATTAACAGCAGTCTGCTGACCATCTTTCCCTTTAGTGGTCTTGACTCCAGTAAGCTCCACTACAGCAGCCTCTTGAACAACAACAGGGGTTTCCTCCAAACCCAAAACTGGTTCCAACCTGTGTCCAGGTGCTGTTTGTAACTCAGCAGCCTGTACCTCATGTTCCAACCTTTGTGCAGGTGCTGTTTGTAGCCCAGCAACATGTACCTCCTCTTCAGCTCTTGGATCAGGTGCAATGAATTCCACAATCACTTGATCTGGGAATATGTCCATATTTTCTTGTTGAAATTCTCCCATATCAGTGATTCTTCTCAGCAAGTTTGCAGATTTAGTTAGGATAGCCTCAGTGTCAATCCAGTCTTGATATTGAATAGATTCCTCTAAACTGGCACTGGGTTCACTAATATCTGTGACTCTTTCATCACTTGAATCCACAGTCTGCTGATCATCAACATGCTCAGCAGGTTCTTCAACAAACAAAGGATCTATCTCACCAACCAATCTGTTTGCATCACCATCTATTCCTTCATTGATTTCTACCTCAATATCATCAATGGTGAGATTCTCCATCACTGCATCCACTTGTCTTTCAGTAGACTGTGCAGTACCAATAGACTGCCTTACAGGTGGATCAACAAACATTGCAGTCCTACTGGTCTCTCCTGGACCAGAGGGGTGATTATCATCAGAATCAGATGATGAAGAGTCATCATCATCACCTCTTGGATTCCTGAACTTGATACCCTCCTCTTTCTGTTGTTCATCAAACAAGTCCATCAGCCTTGATTGTAATAAAGAGGTATCAATCAGATCCAGCAAACTCTCCACTCCCAATTTCTCAAAAAACCATTCTTCAAAGTCTGTCATAGGTTCTGCAGCAGGTTTTTGTTTCTTATAAAATCCAAACTTCCATTGGAAGTAATCAGCCACCAGCAGGAGTTTTGGATCAACATACCCCTCCTTCCTCTTCTTTTCATGTTTTTCATAGGGCAGGAATGATCCTCTGAGAGCTGTTGCCTTACCTTGCTGACCTCCAAAGGTCTCAACAAGTAAGTTCAAAGTTTCTTCCACAGATGCCTCAAGGCTAGTAGGTTGCTCAGTTTGTATATTGCTTCCCACTACCTCCATCTGTATCACACTTGGTTCCTCCTGACTTATATGCTCATCAGCAGGGTTAACAGCAGACTATTCTTCCCCCTGAACTATTGCAGGAATTGCAGGATCTTCAACCAATGTGTCACATACCACAGCAGGTGCAGACTCAGTAGTTTGTTGTGGTTCTTCACCAAGTTTCTCAACAACAACTTGTGCAGCTTCAGTAGGCTCAGCAGCCTTAGTAGGTGAGGATTCAACAACATCAACAGCAGGTTCAGACTCTATAGTCTGCTGTGACTCTCCAGCAGGTTGCTCAACAACAACTTCTGCATCCTCATTAGGCTTGATAATTGTCAATGGCTCAGCATCAATAGCCTCTCCTACTACTTCTTCTTCTACTGCTTCTTCTTGTTCTTCTTCCCTTAGAGCCTCCAATATCTTTAATTGCTTCCCCTTTCCATGTTTCTTTTTCTGAGTGATCTCTTTCTTTCTCTTGGAAAGTGGCTCATCTTCCATTTAAATCACAGTAGACTTCCTCTTTCTACTGGCTTCTTTCTGTTGTTCCCTCGGAATCTCAACAACGGTTTTTCTTGCAGCTACAGCAGGGTCAGTAATCTCAATTTCAGCTGGACCCTCAGTAGACTCAGAAGTCTGTGTTGTTTGCTTCCTTGATCTTTTAGGCTTTAACTTCTCAGTTATCTTCTTTGTGTCTGCAGCCTTTCTCTTCTCAGTAGCTTTCTTTGGTGCAACAGTTTTACCAGATTTCTTCATAGTTTGCTTGACCTGCTCACCACCAGCATCACCATCATCTCTATTATCATCATCATTATCAGCCTCTACAACACCTTCATCATCATCATCAAGACCAGGAATAACTTGATCAATCTCTTTCTTGTATCTAGATTGATTTATCTTCTCAGGTGCTACATCTGGAATCTCCAAATGATTCAGCAGGTTTTGAACCATTAAGCCTAAGGGTAAGGCCTTTGATTTCCTTTTCTCTTCTCTTTCCTCCTTGGCTACTTTCTTCATGTAATGAATGAAGTATCCAGCCCAATCAAACTTCATGCTTCTGCAAATGATCATCATCAGCTCTATCTTGGGTCTTGATAGAGTGTCCATACTTCCAACCAGTCCAAGTATGTTCTTTGCAATGAGTTTGCTCAGCAGACTGTACTCATTCCCAATATGTCTGCAATTGATGCCTGGAATGGATTTGGTGGCTACATTTGTTTTGATTTTATCAACAAAATCCATCTTGGATAGTCCCATTGCTTCAGGATTTACTGGACCATCCACTACTTCTTCAAAACCAAAAACTTCCCTCAGCAGACTTGAGGAAATTTCTATTTCTTGTGCATTCACAACTGTTTTGAATGCTTCAGTTCCTTCCTTTATTTGAATGTTCCTCCAAAAACATACAACGTTTGTATATGAAATTGTTTCCAGTCTTATGTTCAGCACATTTTCCAGACCATCATATCTCCTTATTCTTCGACCAATGTTGATTGCTAGTTTGATTAGCATCAACAACAAAACCTCTAACACTTTGGCTTGATTCAATCTCAACATCTACCTTTTCCGCCATTGTTATGAGAAAAATAAGATGAAGAAGATAGATTGTAAATCTGTGTTCACACAGTGTAAAAACAGAGATATAGCAGGTTTTGCAAGTAGAGAATCTGTTGTGTGTAGGTCTGTATATATAGACAGAAGGTAGTTGTAACTGACAGTGCACGTACATCCATGTCAACCATGATTAATCTGAGTGAATTATGTCTTGACACGTGTTCTATAACTCCTCCATAACGTTTTGTAACCATTAGATCGTGTTAACTATGGTAATAAAAGATAGAGTAAATATCCCGCCAATTGCTCTTTGACTTTAATAAAGTTTGACTGTGTAACGTTCCATTCAGCAGGGTTGTCCTCAGCAGGGTAGGCTCAGCAGTCTGCTGATAAAGGTGCTTCAGCAGCCTGCTGACAAAGTGACTCTGCTGATCCTTGATTTCTTCTTGTTTTGTTCAATTGATAATACAAGATGAAGTTTAATACCAATGACTGATCTATCAAGTGAGCTCACCCAACATGACAAAGACCAATCCCCTTGGCAACCTCATTTGCTCAATTTTCCAAACATAAGTACATGGAATTGTTGATACCAATGACTAATCTGCTAAGTGAGCTCACCCAACATAGCAAAGACTAATCCCCTTGGTGAATTCCAGTACATTGTTGATTATCAGTCAACTTTTATAATTCCAAGTTCAGTCCTTAGTTTAGCAAATCTTTCACTATCAAGTGGTTTAGTGAAAATATCAGCAAGTTGATCTTCAGTAGGGATATACAGAACCACCACATCTTTCTTCTCAACATGATCTTTATAAAATGATGTCTCACATCAATATGCTTGGTTCTTGAGTGCAAAACAGGATTTTTTGTGATTGCAATTGCACTTGTGTTGTCACACATGATTGGAATTTCCTTTTCTTCAATTCCATAATCCCTTAATTGTTGTCTTAACCACAATACTTGTGCACAGCAACTTCCAGCAGCAATGTATTCAGCTTCAGCAGTGGAAGTTGAAATAGAATTCTGTTTCTTTCTAAACCAGGAAACCAGTCTATTTCCCATTAACTGACAGGTTCCTGAGGTGCTTTTTCTATCAATCTTGCATCCAGCATAATCAGAATCTGAGTAGGATATTACTTTGAAGCTTCCATCCTTGGAATACCATATCCCTACTCCCAAAGTCTCCTTTAGGTACTTAAGAACTCTTTTGACTGCACCTAAATGACTTTCTTTAGCTTTAGATTGAAATCTTGCACAAACACCTACAGCAAAGGATATATCAAGTCTGCTGGCAGTGAGATACAGCAGACTGCCTATCATCCTCCTGTATAATGTCTGATCAACATCTTTGCCTTCTTTATCTTCATCCAATCTGATATTTGTGCTCATTGGAGTTGATATCTTGGTGCTATTTTCCAAACCGAACTTCTTCAACAACTCCTTGGTATACTTGGTTTGATGAATGAAGATTCCATCTTTCATTTGTTTGACTTGCAATCCCAAAAAGTAGTTCATTTCTCCCATCATACTCATTTGGAACTTGCTCTTCATTAGATTTGCAAACTTCTCACATAACAATTCATTTTAAGAACCAAAGATTATGTCATCAACATAAATCTGTACCAGCAGGGTGCTGTCCTTCTCATTGATTCTGAAAAGAGTCTTATCAATGGTGCCTTTAGTAAAACCATTGTCCACCAAGAATTGAGATAAAGTCTCATACCATGCTCTTGGTGCTTGTTTCAATCCATAAAGTGCTTTGTTGAGTCTATACACTTTATCTTCTTGATCTTTAACTTCAAATCCAGGAGGTTGCTGAACATACACTTCCTCCTCTAGAATGCCATTCAAAAATGCACTTTTGACATCCATTTGATATACCTTGAAGTTCTTATATGCGGCATGTGCCAAGAATAATCTGATAGCTTCCAATCTTGCAACAGGTGCATAAGTTTCATCAAAATCTATTCCTTCTGCTTGAGAATAGCCTTTTGCAACTAGTCTGGCCTTATTTCTCACAATGGTACCAGATTCATCAAGTTTATTTCTGTATACCCACTTAGTACCAATGATATTTGCATGACTTGGCCTTTCAACTAGTGTCCAAACTTGATTTCTTTCAAATTCATTCAATTCTTCTTGCATAGCAATTATCCAATCTGGATCTAAAATTGCTTCTTCAACAACTTTAGGTTCCATCTGAGATAGAAAACAAGTAAACATAGCTTCCAGTTGTCTTCTAGTCCTTACATCTTGTTGTACATTGCCAATAACTTGTTCAGCAGGTTGATTCCTTAACCATTCTGGATTCTGGTTAGTTTGATTATTAGGAACCTCATCTTCAGTAGGGTCTGCTGTAGCTTCTTCATCAACAGGGGTTTCAGCAGATCCTTGAATTGCTTCAGTTGTTGCATCAGTAATATTTGCAGCAGGGTGTTCAGCAGGGGCAGTGTCAGAAACTTTTAAGTCATTGAATCTATCCAAAACTTCAACACAGTCTGGGTCAGTGACTTGTTGTTTCTCAGAAGGTTCACAATCTTCATCTTCCATACCAGTGAACTTAGGTTCATCAAACACAACATGGATTGTTTCTTCATGTTTCAGTGACCTCTTGTTCAGTACCCTGAATGCCTTACTGACTGAAGAATATCCCAAGAAAATCCCTTCATCTGACTTTGGTTGAAAAGTCTTCAAATGTACCTTGTGATTTAGAATAAAACACTTGCTTCCAAATGGATGGAAATAGGATATATTTGGTTTCCTTCCATTCCAAATCTCATAAGGTGTCTTCAGCAGCTTCTTGTTCACTGAAGTTCTGTTTTGTGTATAGCATGTTGTATTAACTGCTTCAGCCCAGTATCTTTCAGGTAGCAATGCTTCACAAATCATTGTCCTTCCTTCTTATTTTAAAGTCTTGATTCTTCTTTCAGCAACCCCATTTTGCTGAGGTGTACCAGCAGCAGCAAGTTGATGTAGTACACCATTCTGTTCACAATATTCTCTTATCACTTTGTTGAGAAATTCCGTACCCTGATCTGATCTTATTTTTACTACTGTCAGACTTTTCTCATTTTGTAATCTCTTTAAAAGATTAGGCATGCTTTTGAGTGTTTCACTTTTCTTGATCATAAATATCACCCAAGTGTACCTTGAATAATCATCCACAACCACTAAAGTGTATTTCCTTCCTGTTACACTTGTTGGAGTAATTGGTCCAAATAGATCCATATGCATCAGCTCCAACACTCTATTAGTTGATTGTTTAGTTTTTGACTTGAAACTTGACTTTATCTGTTTACCTTGCTGACAAGCATCACATATAGCATCATTTTTGAATGTGATCTCAGGTAAACCAATCACCAGCTTCTTCTTCACCAACTGATTGATATCATCAAAATTTAAATGATTCAACTTCTTGTGCCATAACCAATTGAGTTCTGACTTGGTATGCACAATCAGGCAGGTTTCTGGAACTGCAGTAGACCAATCCACAACATACATGTTTTGTTGTCTTCTACCAGCAAGTACAACTTGATCACCTCTTTCACTAATGACAATACAGTTGTTTTTGTCAAAAGTGACCTTGTATCCCATGTCACAAAATTGTCCAGTGCTCAGCAAGTTGTAATCCAGTCCTTCCACATATGCAATATTCTTGATTGTAAGTCCATTTCTCACAAGTGTGTCATATCCTCTTGTGTATCCAGGTGTATTCTTGTTGCCAAAATTCACCCTTGGACCATCCTTTGCCACAAAGTTTGACAAACAGGGCTTATTCTTTGTCATATGTCTGGAACATCCACTGTCAAAGTACCAGACACCCTACAAAACAAAGTTAATACATTTTAGGTACCCAAACCTGTTTTGGTCCATAGTGGTCAGTAGTAAGCATGACCTTTGGTAAGTTTCCATAAGGTCTTCTCCTAAAGGTGTCATACTTTGGTTTATACATGTATTCCACACATCCATAAGTTCTAACAGTAGGTTGTGTAGGATTCACATATGTTTTCTGGCCTTTTGGTTTATAATGCTGTTTGAAGTGACTTTTGATGTTAGAAGCATTAGTATAACCATTTGTTAGCTGTCTGTTAGGAACAGCCCTGTAGTATGGAGTCTGCTGAGGTCCCTGCTGAGGCCTTTTATAAGTCCTCTGCTGAGTCCTTAGCTGATTCCATTGCTTAGGTTTTACCCTAGCAGCATGGTTATACTGGTTGTTTCTATCAGCAGGTACAGGAATATTCCAATCATCATCAGTAGGGAACAGTCTACCTTTCCCCCTGAGATAAGTATCCCTTGAATGATTAACATTTTTGGGTTTAGGATTCTTATCCTTGGAATATTTCTGATTATTACCTTTCTGTGGTCCAGCAGACTTGGTAGCAGGTCTGCTATCAGTAGGTCTAGAAGATCCAGCAGTCCCATTTTTGGATTTGTTCTTTTTGTTAGGAACTGTTGACTTCTTTGACTTCTGATTTTGCTTTCTTGAAGCATTCTCAGTAGGTTTTACTGCCTCAGCAACCTTACATGGAGTTGGATCTTGTGCTGGTACAAACTTAGGACCAATTCTGGTACTAGGTTCAGTGACCTTGCTGGATCCCCTCTTGTTAGATTGTTGATTTCCAAATCCGAGCCCTGTTCTATCACCATAAGGCTTTCCAGATTTGTATGCAGTAGAGGAGCAAGATGGTTCAGCAGATTCAGAGGCTGCTGGATGATCAGCAGGCTTACACTGATTCTGTCCAACATCTTTTTCCTTACCTTTGAGAACTCTTAATTCAGCTTTCAATCTTCCAACTTCTAATTCAAGAGCTTCTTTTTCAGCCTTCACAATCTCATAACCAGATTGTATTATCCTCAGTTGATTAAGGATGGCATCCAAAGTCTCATTATTGTCAGAATTTCTAGGATTTGAACCACAAGTTGATTCACAATCACTTCCAGCAGGAGTATTGATTGATACAGTATTGTATACCTCCTCTGTTTCATCCATATTAGCCATCAAAGCATAATCTTCCATATCAGCAACCAGTGCTGTGTCATCTGATTCATTTCCCTTTTCAGATTCCACTTCATACCCTGATTCATCTTCAGCAACCATAGCCTTCTTGCCATGTCTTCTTTGTTGACTCTTGGTCTTCAGCAGGTCTGGACAATCAGGTCTAAAGTGTCCAGGCTTCTTGCAGTTGAAGCAAAGATAATCAGGTTCCTTACTTTGATTTAACTCAGGACAGTCAGGTTTGAAGTGTCCTGGTTTCTTGCAATGAAAGCACAGATAGTCATTATCTTTCTTTGATTTTTCTTTCTTTCTTTCAGTAGGCCTTTTTGTGAAATTTCTTGCAGGGGCCTTTCCTGTTTTCATCATCCTGATTTTCTTGCTCAGTAGGGCAATTTGTTCCTGCATCTCATCCAGCAGATCATCTTGTCCTCCAGATGTTTCTTCCTGATGTGAATCAGCCAATGCAGTGGTCTTTGGCTCTTCTTTTTCAGTTTCAGGTACAAGCTTTTTGCTAAATTCATAAGCCTTGAGATCTGAAAACAACTTGAAGGTGTCTTCTTCATGCAGCTTTCTCATTTCTTCTATTGCAGTCACCTTCATTTTCCAAACATCTTTTGCAGGTAATGCTTCCAAGCTTTTTGTGTTTATTTCCTCTTTTGAATAACTTACACTCAGCAGAGTAAGTTCATCCAGGATAGCATTAAATCTTGATTCAATCTGCTCAATAGTTTCATTTGGCAGCATCTTGAACTTTTGAAACCTCTTTTTGACCACACTGATTTTGTTCTTCTTTATTGCATCAGTGCCTTCACAGATCAACTATATCCTATCCCAAAGTTCCTTTGCAGTTTTGCAATCTTTAACCTTCATGTACATATTGCAATCCAAGGTTCTATAAATGATATCAATAGCAATATTGTTGAGGTTTGCTCTCTTTCTATCTTCTGCATTCCATTCTCTTTTTGGTTTTGGAATGTACTATGTAGTATCACCCACTGTTACTGCCTTGGTAATCTCCAGTGGTCCATCTGTTAGTACATCCATCATCTCATCATGAGTTGCAGCAAGGTAAGCCTGCATTCGACGTTTATATTCATCAAATCTATCTAGAGAACACATCAGCATAGTTCTAGCATACTGGGTGTTATCCATGATGCAAGTTTTTGAAAATCAGTAACTTGAAAAAGTTTCAAATTATTTTCACAAGCACAACAAGTAGGATTTCTTCAGAACAGAAGCACTGCACTGATACCAATTGTTGGTCCCTTGAAAAGGCTTTGGTTAAGTTTAGAGGGGGGTGAATAAACTTAACACTTAAAACTTTGGAGTTAACAAATTCAGCAACTTCAGCAGCCTGCTGAAGTACAGTAGTCTGCTGATACCTCAGTAGCTTGCTGATAAACAGTAGTCGACTGACAGTTCAGTTTACTGAATTTGTGCAGCGGAATTATGTCAAAATTAAGCCTTAATACTTGTTGTTAAATATGATACTAAGTATTAGATACTCAGTAGTGTATGTGTGTGATTTCAGTTGCTAGATTCAGTTGATTGATATATATAATAAACTAAGTGCAGAAATGCTGAAAGTAAGTAGGCAGATTTTATAGTGGTTCCAGGTGGTGTAATCTTGCCAGTCCACTCTTCTCCTGTGATGTTGGAGGTAATTCACTAGAGATCTTTGATGTTGCAATTACAAAGATTCCTAAGGTTGCTTGTCCTTCACCAATAACTATGGCTTCACAAACTGAAAACTAGGAACAGGTAGGATTGCTGCTCCTGAGTCTTCCACTGGTCCTTGAAGGGTAGGATTGCCTCTTCACCAGCTCCACCACAAACAACAGTCTTTCACACAACTGTGCTTCACTGTCTTCAGCAGGTTCTTTATAAAATAAAGATTGAATCAAATAAATGATTCAGTTGCAGCAGCTTGATTAGGATGAAATAATCAGCAGCTTGCATTCTTCAAGTGTGTGTTCTTGATGTAGCTTGAATACAGAATACACTTGAAGAGTATTTCTGGATCAGTAGCTTTAAGTTCAGTGACTTCAGCAGGGTGTTTTTCAGCTCAGAATTATCTCTTGTATTTTTCTCTTATTATGCATCAATCTTCTTTTTCTCTGAGTTTGAAGTCCTCTATTTATAGGTAGGAAGTCATGTGACTTGTATTTGAAATTCAAATATGACCGTTCCTTGTTTTGTCCCATTTGACTTGCTTTCTGTCACTATTCATAGGACTGACACTGTCAGAATTCCTTTTTGAAAGTGCAGTCTGTCCAACCTTTGACTTATAACCATTGGATAATAATCTGAATCACCCCAACGTCCTTTTAATCTCAGCCCTTGATTTGTTTGATAAGTCAGAGGTAGTTAGCTGTCATTTTCCATGTAATCTTCCAATGTAATCTTGAATTAATCGAGGTATAATATCAGCAGGTTCATCAGTCTACTGAGATACCTATCAGTCTACTGAACAGCAATTTGCTGTGTATAAAATAAAATGCAGCTGATTTCTTTTATCTAAATTTTATCTGTGAAGTTAGATTACACCTTTTTTAATTATAACCAAGTTCCAAACATCATCCAACTTATGGAACTTAGACCTTGTACACAAGGTATATGTAATCAGTTTAGGTCATCACAGACTTGCCTAAATTCTGATTCCTTATCCTTGACTTAAATTACTAAGTTTGATCCCTTAGCCTTCTGTAACTGAGTTTGAGCCTTCAGCCTTCAGTCTTCAGCAGGTTCCTGACTAGTCCACTGACCTATCTACCCTACTGATATAGACTAGTCTGCTGATATAAATCAGCTGACCTTTACAGTGCTTGTTTGATCAAACCTATTCATGAATCAAACTCTAATAAACCTATACATTTTATCTAGACATCTTTTTGCCTTTGCACTTCCACAACAGCTAGTCTGGCACTCATCATCAAAACATAGAAATAAGTCCAACAGGTCGACATAAAAGGGATTAGTGCTGACATCTGCAAGCACAAAATCATCCTTGAAGAGGGTGCAAAGCCGGTCAAGCAATTTCAGAGAAGGCTAAACCCACATTTGCAAGAAGTGGTGAGGAAAGACGTGGTGAAGATGCTGGAGCTGGGGATAATCTATGCGATATCCGATAGTGAGTAGGTGAGCCCCACGCAAGTTGTGCCCAAGAAAGGAGGCATCACTGTTGAGCTAAATGATAAAGGTGAGCCCATTCCTACTCGTTTAGTTACTGGCCATAGGGTTTGGATTGATTTTCGCATGCTTAATGATAAAACGAGAAAAGATCATTTCCCAATCCCGTTTATTGATCAAATGCTAGAGCGTCTAAGTGGTCATGCATTTTATTGCATTTTAGATGGCTTTAGTGGTTACTATCAGATCCACAATAGATATACATGACCAAGATAAGACCATCTTCACGTGTCCTTATGGCACCTTTGCATTCTAAAGAATGCCGTTTGGGTTGTGTAATGCACCCGCAACATTCCAGCGATGCGTGGTTGCCATCTTTGCTGATATGATAGAGCGTTTTATGGAAGTCTTTATGGATTACTTTAGCGTTTTTGGTGACACTTTTGATGAGTGTTTGTCTAATATTGATAAGGTGCTTGAGTGTTGTGAAGAGACAAACCTAGTTCTAAATTGGGAGAAGTGTCATTTCATGGTCACTGAGGGGATTGTGTTAGGACATAAAGTGTTGGGGTAAGGAATAGAGGTCGATAGAGCTAAGATAGAGGTGATAGCTAAGCTACCTATGCCTACAAATCTGAAGACCCTAAGGCCATTCTTGGGTCATGCAGGCTTCTATCGTAGATTCATTCTGGGTTCCCAAATTGCTAGACCTCTCACCCTTCAGTTGATGAAGGGTGCCCCCGGTGTTTTTGATGCGGCATGTCTAGATTTTTTTAGAACTCTTAAAAAACTTCTTACTTCGGCTCCTATCTTGGTGGCACCTGATTGGTCCAAGGAGTTTGAAGTAATGTGTGATGCGAGTGATTATGCCGTAGGAGCTGTCCTAGGTCAGAAGGTCGACAAGCTGTTTCGACCTATCTACTATGCGAGTCATACCCTGAATCCAGCTCAACAAAAGTACGCTACCACACTGAGAAGGAACTTCTAGCCATCGTTTTTGCTTTCGATAAGTTCCGGTCGTACTTAGTTGGATCGAAAGTCATAGTTCATACAGACCATGCTGCGTTACAATACCTATTCGCTAAGAAGGATGCAAAACCGCACTTGTTGTGGTGGATCTTGCTCCTTCAGGAGTTCGACGTAAAGATTAAGAATAGGAAGGGATGTGACAACGTGGTAGCTGACCACCTGAGTAGGATGGAGCTGGGTGAAGAGAGATGCTTACAAAGGTTGAGATCGATGACTGCTTTCGGGATGAACAGTTGTTCGTAGTGGATACGATGCTCCCAGTTAAGCGAGGGAATTTCATGCAAAGAGGGAAGAAAGGGAACCCATGGTATGCACCGTTTGTCAACTATCAAGGGTCTTTGATATATGGGGATTAGGCTTCATGGGGCCATATCCGTCTTCTTTCAGGAATAAGTACATTCTTGTTGCCTGTGATTACGTTTCTAAGTGGGTTGAGGAAATCGCTTCACCTACTATTGACAAACATGTAGTCATTAGGTTCCTTAAGAAACACATTCTGTCCCGATTTGGTGTACCTCAAGTGATAATCAGTGACAATGGCAGTCACTTTGCGAATAGAGAATTTGATAAACTGCTAGTTAAGTATAGGGTAACTAATAAGTTAGGCACCGCCTATCATCCCCGGACTAGTGGCCAAGTAGGTAACCAACCGAGGGATTAAGAGAATCCTGGAGAAGACCGTAAACTCAAATCTGAAGGATTGGTCCAAGAAATTAGATGATGCGCTTTGGGCACACCAGAGCTGCGTTCAAAACACCTATAGGTATGTCACCCTACATGCTTGTCTTTGGCAAGGCTTGCCATCTTCCCGTAGAGGTCGAGCATAAGGCCTATTGGCCGATTAAGAATCTGAATATGGATGACGCATTAATCGGTGAAAGAAGGATGGCCCAGTTGAACGAGTTAGATGAGTTTCGCCTGCAAGCTTATGACTGTTCGGTGAAGTACAAGGAGAAGACCAAGATGCTTCACGACAAGTTGATCAAACCTCGTGTTTTCAACATAGGTGATGAGGTTCTTCTCTATAACACTCGCCTTCATTTATTTCAGGGCAAACTCAAGTCGAGGTGGTCGGGACCGTATAAGGTCTTGAGAGTTTTCGACTCGGGAGCAATCGAGGTAACTCATCCAAAGCACGGGACGTTCATCATGAACGACCTTCGTCTGAAGAAATATGAGAAGTTACCCTTCGATGAGGCTCTTGAAGTTGTGCATTTAACTGATCCCGAACCTTGATCGATCTTCTCTGAGTCTCGCCATGGACTTAAAATCTTGGCAAGTCTAATTTTATCACTCCACCATCTCATCTTTCTATCCTCATTTCCTCGTTCGTGGCGGTAGTATAACTTTGAAAAAACCGGCACAGTTTAAGTCATCTGTCGAGCCAACGACGTAAAACAAAGGCGCTTGGTGGGAGGCAACCCACCATTTTCTGAGTTTTCTGATAATAGAAGTGTTTGAACGGAGGTTGGAATCAAATGGGGATCAAAAATCTGAATTTTGCACAAAGCTGGTGTCAAACGGGCGTTTACCCTCTTCAAACGCACGTCCATCCAAGCTTGTCCACGAACGGGTGTTTGACTCTTTCAAACGCACGTTCGTCAAAAACAGCCCATCTCTGTATGTGATTCTGATTAAGCCAAACGAGCGTTTGACCAACGACAAATGCTCGTCCAGTTCATCGAAACCCAGGTGAACGAGCGTTCACCACAGGGCAAAAGAAGCATTTATCCATCTTCTATAAATACCCAGCCCCGACTTTTCATTATCAAAATCGATTTTTTTTTTCGACAAACACGAAACCCCACGCCCTTTTCACCTATTTCCCTCATTTCTAACCCGATTGGAGCGATTTCAAGTTCTACAAACACATCTTGATCTTTTCTTTTCATTTCACCAACTCACATCCATCAACAATCCAGTTTTGGCCAGATTTGAGACCCTATCTAGGGCGGTTTTCAAGTTTCAAAAAATCCGATTTTTGGCCGATTCGTGCATCTTCTGGACGTCTAATCAACTACATCACCATCCTAGCATCCATATTGGTAAGAATCACTAAGCTTTTCATGTTTTAATTAACATTTTTTTGAGGTTCGATTTCTGACTCGAACCTTAAACGAACTGTCACTGATTAGGCTTATTCTTCTTTGTTTTCTTTTGTTTTTGTTGTGGTGATGATTTGGGGATGATGTTGATTGGTTGTGGACGTCTTCATTACGGTTTGGGGTCGGTTTTGGGTTGGTTTGGTTGGTGTTTGTTGGGAAATCTTGTTTGGCCGATAATCAGGTTGTGGTTTGCTGTGTTTGTGCTTGGGGTTGGTTCTGGTAGTCAGTGTGAGTTATCATGGTGCGTACTGGTGGTAAAGAGAGGGCATAGGGGCAAAAAAGATATGGAAAGGAGATAGCTAGGGAGACCGGTAAGAAGAAAAAAGTAGTAGACCCTAGGCCGGTTAATCCCAACAGGGGAATCGAGATTAGAGAACGTGTCATAACCCGCCTATAGCAACTCAGACTCAGGCTAGGGCTTCTTTGAGGGATGAATCCGAGTCTGATATGGATGATGAGCCTTTGGTACGTATGAAGACGGTTGCTTCAGGGGCTAGGGTTGAACAAGTTGTACAGGAACCGAGGGGTGAACCGGAGGTCAGAGCTGAGGGGGGTGAACCGGTAGAGGAGGCTGTTGGGCCCCCGAGAAGAGAGACTGCAGCTTCCCCGATCCCGTTTGATAGGCGTTTCGTCAATCCTAAGGCTTTGGACATGTATAACAAGCATTTTTCACACCGGTCGATGCTGATAGAGCGAGCTTTCCACGACTATGATATTGACAAGAATTTCAGAAAGAATTTGACTGATCGGAAGTGGAAAGAGTTGATGACAACCCCGGGTTGTAAGGTTAATGCGACTGTGGTGCATGAATTTTATGCCGATTTTTCGGAATCGAGCCTAGAGTCCGGGATGGTGAAGGTTCGGGGGGTGAAGGTGCCATTTTCTGCTAAGGTGATTAACGAAAAGTATGGTTTGGCCCCTTTTGAAGGTTTGGACTATAAGGAGGCGATTAAGGCTAGGCAGGATGCCGGTGGGATCTGTTGGAGGACCTCCGGAACCTAGTTTTCCTGGATGTTCAGTGGACGCTTGGAGATGGAGGGGTACGGAAGCATCTGGTCACCTCGTCTTGCGGTGAGGATTGGAAGGTTCAGTGTCGGTTCATCCAAAACCGGCTTCTACCAAAGAACAACTTGACTCATTTCCACATTGCCAATCTTGGGATGTTGTATGCCTTCAACTTTAAAGTGAATGTGGACGTGGGCCAAGCGATTTATGATGAGTTCGCCGCCAACCAGAAGGTCTACTCCCAAAGTTTGATTTTTCCCCATCTCATCTATAGTTTGTGTCGGGATGCCAAGGTACCGGAGTATACCGCGGACCACAAGCCAAAGAACCCCGGTGCTAAAGAGAGAAAAGGGTAAGACTCCAGCTCAGTTAGCAAGTATGGCAGTGGGGCAACCTAGTTCATCTGCTGGCCCGAGTCAGGCACCGCCAGTTCCTTCTTTTTCTCCCTCAGTTAGGATGAGGTTGAGTATGGCTAACAGTTTCCGGAACTGGATGGAGGATCAGAAGCAGACACAGGACAATATTCTGAATCTCCTCCTACTGATGAGTGAGGGTCGACTACCGAAGGACCCTCAAGCATTCGCCCCGAGTACCATGGATTACCGTTTTTCAAAGGATATTGAGCAGGCCATCCAACAGATTGTGGCGGAGGATGCGTCTTCGTCCGATAAGGGGACTGAGGCTGGAGCTACCACTGATGCACCCCCTACTGCTGCTACTACTGATGATGCTGCTGCTCCTGCCGGTGAAGATGATGCACCCGGATAGACATTATTTATTTGTTATATATGTTGTTCCTTTTGTAGTCTGTGCCCGGTGTTCGGGTTGGTTAGGAGCTGTCTAGACTATTTGATACATTTGTCCTACTTTTGATGCTACTGTCAGTTTTGAGATGCTACTATTTCATTTTGATATTTTGTAAGCCTTAAGGCATGCTACTACTTTCATTCGTGTCTTGGCTTTTATTTGTACGCACTATGGATGTTGTTTTTTTTATTATGTGCCCCTGTGGCCTTTCTAGCATGCTTAGATGTTCTGTACTTTATCCGTAGGGGTTATTTTTCCATCTATAGCGATCCATTTTGTGCGTTATACATTGCATATCGAGTTTTCTGACGTGACAGGGCCTTATTACTGTTCTATCCCCATATCCCTTTTCGATATTTTGGCACGCGGACCATGTCCCGTGCATGCTTTGCTTTGGTTGTATCTATTTTGGTATTGAGGTTCGGGTGGTGCTAACACGAAGCTGTTACGGGATTCGATAGCGCCTTTCTGCCGGGTTTTCAAGCTAAGTCTTCTTTTCTATCTCATTCACACACTGAGGACAGTGTTTCATTCAAAGTAGGGGGTGGATATGACTTAGCTTTATTGTTTCGATTGATAAATATGCCAGTATTTGTAATATGATTAGTTAATGTTCGGTTTCGAGTCAATTCGTGGCTTAAAATTTTAAAACTTTTCACGGTTTGACACCGCGTTATATGCATGTTTCTCACGATGGATTTGGTATATGCCTTAGTAGTCGAGTAATGTGTGCAGGGCAATTTTATTTTGTCACGATACGAACCCTTTTTAAAGCACATAGACCATGGTTATACTTAGTTTGGTTGCTATACACACTTACACCACTAGTTTCGAGGCGAAATAGAGAGGTTTACCTAGGCCGGAGACGGGATGAGAGTCATGGCGCTTCTTTGACCCGCCAGAGCCAAATAAGCCAAAATCCCAACATTATACCCTCGTAACCCCTATAAGCCTTGATAAGACGGTCTGACCACCGTCCGAAATGAGCCGTTTTGGTTACTTAGCCTGTATTACCCTAACCCTGAGCTATATTATTGGTCACGTTTCTTTTGAACACCCTACGAGTGGACTTAGTCGTTACTTTAGACACACTTGCTAAATCAAGTGTGGGGTGGGAGTGGTGCGTGTTTCGAGAGGAGTTGGTTAGTACGAGCTAGTATAACGAAGGGGAGGAGCTCGAGAAATCTAATGTGAGGCTTGTGGTTCGAAAAAAAAAAAGAAGAGGAAAAAGAGAATGAAAAAAAATAGATGAAAAGAGAAAAAATTGAAATTAAAAAGAAAAATTGAAAGAAAAGAGAAAGTTGAATAAAGTTTGAAGTCAAAGAAGGAGTGTTTCAAGTGAATAAAAGTATGATGTTAAGTGTTAAGGGTGATTTTATACGTTTTATAAGGATATATTTTATATCAATATTCCCCATATATGGATGTTTTTCGTAGAATTCGAGCTTATAATCGATTAATTGAGTAAATGGTGTTTTTAATAGGTTAATTGCAAAATGTAACGAATTATGTGCTTAAATGATGATTTTATGTTATTTTGGAAATACGTTACGCTTTGGTATGTTTTCCTATTGTTGTAGATACTCATTGATGATGGAAGAGAGGATTTTAGAGAGCCAAATTCGTGCTTGGAAAGGATCAATCAAAGTTATGGAAGATTGAAAGATATAAGGAAAGAAATCAATCAAGATAAATGTCGGAAAATCAGGATTCCGGGTAGTGACGACCTTGCAACGAAGTTCTTGATATGATAACAACCGATTTGACTCTGGACCTCAAGATAAGAGTTTTAGGGCTTGAAGGGAGGATTCTACAGGATTTTGAATCACTCCATTCCGACTTACGAGGCCCGAGATATGAGCGTTACAAGTTTGGATGTTGTTGCTGAAAATAGCGGACGGGCGTCCGGATCTTCAAACGGGCGTCCAGCGTTTTTACTGTAGCAACCGACCTGAAAATTCTATAAATACAGCAGCGAATTGAACCCTAAACATAACATTATTTTCAGCCGACTTTTGACAGCAAAGGGCGGCCACTCTGAGCAGTTTTCAGGGCCGATCACCCGAGCCTTGTGCTCGGGTGATCGGGGTTAGATTAGGTTTTATTTTTCGTTTCTTTCATTCCTTTTGTTCGACCATGATGATCTTTTGAAACTTTGAAACATGGAGCAGTCATGGGAGACTGTTTGCAGCAGCTTTTATTTTCTTTCTATGGATGTTTTGTAAGTCTTTTTAATTAAAGTTCGTTTCTTTCCATGCGTTTATTTGTTAATGCAATTTATATCGAAAGATGTTGTTATTGATGTTTACCGTAGGACGAAAGTCGGTGTAAACGCGAGATCACCATAGGAAAGAATAGACGTTTTGATCTATATCAAACGAAAGTTGATAGATTGAATGTCTAGGTTGTTAGATCTAGAAAATCTTGCACCTTGGTTTATTTTATGATGCGTTAATCTCCGTAAATCGAAAGATAGAGATTGATAGGCGAATTCATCTACGAAAGTAGGAATTCATACGTTTGATAGGTGAAACCACAACTTGAATTAAATCACTATAAGATAATCTAGGGAAGAAATTAAGGGTTGCGGGATGGTGGATTATGGTTCGTTCCATGTTTGATCGCTTCAGTCATTATCATGTTCGTTAGATAGATTTATTGTTGTAGTTTAGATTTATTTTATGTTGATCGCAATTATCCTTCCTGGCTTTGGATTAACAATCCTCTGTCTAGTTTACTTTTCCGTTTTAGTTTAGGTTTAGGTTAATAAAGAAGAATTAATAAGTTAGATTCGAAAGCCCAATTCCCTGAGGATCGATACCCGTACTTATCCAACTTTACTAGCAACTACCCGGTATTCGGCCGGTTAGGAGGTAGTTTTGCATGGTAGTATAGGTTTTATAAATTTTCTTTTGTTTTAATGATGCAAAATCTCCCCAACATTAAGGTTGGAGTTGTTTGTTAATGCATATAGAAAAATCGAAGGAGTTTTGGTGCGGTTTGGTATGTTTTCGAAGAAAGAATACATGAAATGATTAGGTTCACTCGTGTTTTTTTCTTTCTCCAGTCCCAAATTTTCCTTTTGATTAACCCCGTCCCGAGCTTAACATTATAACCCTTCAAGTCCTACTTGACCGTATTTAGCCTCGGTTGCCTCGATTAGTGGAGATTCTAGCCCGGTGTGAGTTAAGTGTAGTCATTTGGCCGGTATTCAAAGCCGGTAATCATTTTGAGTATAGCTTTCGGTTTTATCACACACACTTCGTTTTCGTGATAAGATAGTGTAGCTTTCGGTTTTATCACACACACTTTGATCCTAAGTTTCATTGTATCAACATAACACAACTTATATGTGACTAATTGACATTAATTAATATTATAATTTCATCACAATAAGACCATACACTTATATGTTACATTATATTGATGGGAGTCAACTTTACTGTACTTTGGTATGCAGTTTAACCCCCGTTTATCACTTTATTGGTATGTTTTGGGTAGTTCTAGGCCTGTTTGAGAGTAATATCGAGAGTTATATGCACGGGGAGTTAAACTGTTACATAGATAGTAAACACTGCCTTTTTAACGATATTTATCTCTTTTCCGAGCACTTTTGTCTTGCGGAATTATGTGTGGTGTTTGTTTGTATATGTTATTGCAGGACTTAGGTGACTCGAGGACCCGGAAGGTGATGTTTTTGGGATGAGAAATGGGTTCGTGGCACGAAAGTAGCATGAGAGTGAGGAAAATTCATGTTTGGAGTGAAATCAATGGCAAACTGGCGTTTGCCTTACCTCAAACTGGCGTTTGACTCAAGCCTACCTCAAACTAGCGTTTGGCCAGCTCAAACTGGCGATTGACAAAAGTAGCATTGATACTGAAAGTTGAGTTTTTAGCCAAACTAGCGTTCAAATTACCCCCAAACTGGCGTTTGGATGGGTTCAGCCCGAATCAAAAAGCTCATTCAGTCCAAACTGGCGTTCAGACACTGCAAACGGGCGTTTGTCCCTCAAGGCATGATCCATAAACTGGCGTTCATGTTAAGGCAAACGCTCGTCCATGGAAGGAGAAACCCTAATATCATCAAGATTTCCAGGCAAACTAGCATTTGTCAGGACCCAAACGCTCGTCCAAGACCGACAGAAGCAGATTTTCGACCCACACTATAAATACGCAGCTCATTCAGCCCCTGATTATCTTTGGCCGTCTTTAGACTTTTCCTAGGCGATTTTAGTGTAGTTTGATCACCTTTCAATCCTTTGATTCCATAGATTACTTCCTTCGATTCTACACACTTGTTCTAGCTTAGATTTCCTTTTCAAGAACAAAAGATTCAACTTTTTGGTGCAATTATTTCGTCTTACATTGTGGATCAGATTTTCTGCTATTTTATGGTAATGAATTATTTCTCTTTTATTATTCCTATCATGTTTTCTTTTCTTATTTCGTTTAATAGCATAATCATGAGTAGCTAATTGCATGTGTAGTCGAATTATGTGAAAGCGAGCGAAAACCCTAAGGAGGATGAAGTTGGGAGTTGTGTAGTGCATAATTGAATGTTTAAATGATTATTCCACGTCCTAAAACTTATTTTAACATCTTTGAATTAGATTGATCACCTAGTTCACTGTCACACACATCGAACTTATAGATGCATTTTGCGGTGAGATGTGGGATAAGGGGTTTTAGGATCGTTGCGTAGATTCGGCCTAGTTGTTAGGTCCGTTTCCAATACAGAGGTTTGTCATCTTTGTTCGAGCAGCTTTAAAGCTTAATCATGTTAGGATAATCAGTTTTCTAAAGGGAGAGTCGGTTAGCTTCACATAGGGTGGTTAGATCTAGTTGTTCAGTCTAATCACTAGATTTAGGAGTTGGCACCCATGGATGTCGTTAAACTACATTGGATAGGTAGGTCGGTTGAGACACACTCCCTGTCAAGTCCTTCCTAAGGGGTAAAAGTAGCTCGTGGGATCATAGTTCGGCTATACCTTTTAATAACTAAAAGTAAACACCAGTAGTATAATCTTTATTTTTGCACTAGTATAATATCATCCACCATTATTTTGACCTGAACTAAGTTCTACGTCAGCTTTGGTACTTAGACATTACTCCCTGTGGATTCGACCTTGTGACCACTATACTCTCGTTGACCCGATACTCTGTCGGTGAAAGTTAGCGGTTAAGTATTTTGTTATCATATATCATACTTCATCAAATCCTATCACATAGCGACTATATTTTATCGTATCTATACTAATGCCACTGAAGTCTTAGACTTAAAATAAATGGCACAAATCTTATTATACCATTTCATATGATATGAAGATGTCTTAACATCATATACAAAGTTTCATTTGCAAACAAAGACATCAACACGTGAAGACATCAAGTATTAAAGTGATATATATATTGTTTAACTGAAGATGTCAACATGTGATACATCATTATACTCTTGTGTATCATCATGGATGGTACATTATGCAAAGAATTATCAGAAAATGAAGATACATGGATCACCACAAAATGAATCTTGTTTTCCTTTTCCAAGAATTGTCTTTGAAGAGAGTTTGAGAATGTGATAAACACAAGAGTAAACTTCAACTTAGTTTATTCATTGAGTAAAAAGATGTATAAATAGATACAATTGAGATAGAGAGACTAGCTAGCTAGCTTGGGCGGCCACTTGAGTATGTAGATGTGGGCGGCAAGCATGCAAAAGTAAAAAGTAAAAGTTATGTCTATGACATAAAGTAAACTAGAGTTTGACATATTAATTGTTTATATGACTCACAATTAATATGTCTTTTACAATTAATTTTACAATTAAATAAGGTGTACAAAATATTATGCACGAAATCCTAAGGCTCAGCAATCTGCTGAGCACCTTGTTGAAGCTTCAGCAGACCGAGTCTGCTGAGTAATATTTCCACACCCCCCCTCAAACTGGGCAGTATATGTTGATGCAGCCAAGTTTGCTACTTAGTCTGCTGAACATAAGAGGTGGAATAGCCTTGGTAAGAATATCAGCATTCTGATCTGCTGAGGAACATATTGGAGTTGAATAATCTTGGCATCAATCTTCTCCTTCAGAAAGTGTCTGTCAATGTCCACATGCTTGGTTTTATCATGATGGACTGGATCTTCTGCCATGCATAAGGCTGAATTATTGTCACAACAGAGTGTGATAGGTTGCTGATACGGTTGCTGAAGTTCAGTCAGTACCCTTTTTAGCCAGAGAGCTTCACAAATGCCAAGTACAAGTGCCCTTAGTTCAGCTTCAGCACTGCTTCTTGACACAGTGGGTTGTTTCTTGCTCCTCCAAGTAACCAGGTTCCCCCATATATATGAGCAATAGCATGTGGTAGACCTCCTGTCAATGTGACATCCAGCCCAATCAGCATCAGTATAGACCTTGATTGATCTATCAGGAGACTTGGTGAAGAGCGGGCCTTGGCCAGGAGTGGATTTTAAATACCTCAGTATCCTATTCACTGCATCCCAATGTTGCTCAAGAGGGCAATGCATGAATTGACTGACCAGACTGACCCCATATGCAATATCAGGTCTTGTGTGAGAAAGGTATATGAGTTTGCCTACAAGCCTTTGATATTGTTCTTTCCGGACAGAATGTCACCATGCAGTAGGGTATGACTGGGGTCTACTGGAGATACAGCAGGTTTGCATCCCAGCATGCCAGTTTCCTTCAGTAGGTCCAGGACATACTTCCTTTGGGAGACTGAAATGCCATTGGTGGTTCTAGCTACTTCCATACCAAGAAAGTACTTGAGGTAGCCCGGATCTTTAACTTGGAACACCTTTGCCAAGAGAGTCTTCAAGTTCGGATCTCAGTAGAGTCATTTCCAGTAAGGATGATATCATCCACATATACAATTAGAATGGACCTCCTCTGGTTGGTTGTCTTGACAAACATGGTGTGATCAGAGTTGCATTGATGATATCCAGCAGCTTTAACCACAGTAGTGAGTTTGCCAAACCATGCCCTTGGTGATTGCTTCAGCCATATAGAGATTTCCTCGGTTTGCACACCTTGCCTTGAGTATTAGGATTGATAAAACCAGGGGGTACAATCATATAAACCTCCTCAGTGAGGTCCCCATTTAGAAAGGCATTTTTGATGTCCAATTGGTGAAGAGGCCAGTCAAGTTGGACAGCTAGGGAAATCAAGACCCGACAGTGTTGAGCTTTGCTATTGGTGCAAAAGTTTCCTTATAGTCAATGCCATAAGTTTGAGTGAATCCCCTTGCTACCAATCTGGCTTTATACTTGTCAATTTTACCATCAGCATTGTATTTGATAGTGAATAACCATCTGCAGCTAACTGTTTTCTTGCCTTTGGGAAGAGTTGTGAGGTCCCAAGTGTGATTATCCAAGAGAGCAGTCATCTCTGTTTTAACAGCAGCCTTCCACTTATCATTTTGAAGGGCCTCCTGAATATTTCTAGGGATAGAGTGAGAGTCCAGGTCCTGTGTAAACATGGCAAAGATAGGAGACAACTGATCATAAGATAAATAAGTATGAATAGAATGATCAGTGCATGATCTTTTCCCTTTCCTTAGAGCAATAGGTCTGTCATCTACTTCAGTAGACTGCTGAGAGTCAGAAGTTGGGGTCCAACAGACTCTGGTTCAGTAGGTTGCTGAGGTTCTGGTTCAGCAGGCTCTGGGTCAGCAGACTCTGGGTCAGCAGACTGCTGAGGGTCAGTAATGTGAGTATCTGCAGGATGCTGAAGATTATGAGTCTGCTGAGGGTTAATGGTTTGCTGAGGGAACGGACTTAGTTCAATCTCAATCAGGTTTTCATCGGTGATGGCTCAATAGGTTTTGCTGTAATATGGAGTCCTTTCAAAGAATTTCACATCCATAGAATTGTAAAATTTCTTTTCGGTAGGAGAGTAACACTTGTAACCTTTCATGTCCTGTGCATATCCAAGGAAAATGCACTTATGAGCTTTAGGATCAAGTTTACTTCGTGTTGAGCATGGATATAAACAAACACAGGACAACCAAAGATCTTTGGAGGCAATTGGGTAATAAGATGAGAGCAGGAGTGTGTGGTCAGAAGGGTTTGGAGAGGAGTTTTGAAACCTAACACTCTGCTGGGAAGTCTGTTGATTAAATATGTAGCAATCAATATAGCTTCACCCCACATGTATTTAGGAACATGTGTAGTGAACATGATTGATCTGGCCATTTCCAACAGATGCCTGTTCTTTCTTTCAGCAACCCCATTCTGCTGAGGTGTTTCCACACAACTACTGATATGAACAATTCCTCTGTTTGTCAAGAAGTTACTGAGGTTAGACTCATAGTATTCCGGAGCATTATCAGTCTTTAAGATCTTGATCTTAGTATCAAATTGGGTGGAGACCATGTGATAAAATTCTTGGAAGATAGGTCCAACTTCAGATTTGTCTTTCATTAAGAACGACCAAGTGTTTACGGTATGATCATCAATGAAGGTTACAAACCACCTTTTTCTGTTATACTTTTCACTCTTGAGGGTCCCCATACATCACTGTGAATTAGGGTGAAAGGGAAGAGGGCAAGTGAGGTAACTTAGCATACAGATTTGGTGAGTTTAGCAAATTGACAAATATCACATTGAAGATCATTAAGATTACATCCTTTAAACAATTCAGGGATTAAAGACTTTAAATAACCAAAACTTGGATGTCCTAGTCTATAATGCCATAACATGATATTGTCTAGGTTTTGAGTGCAGGCTGCTGAGGCAGATTCTGTCTTTAGTCTTCTGTCTTCAGCAGGGTTGATCACAAACAGTCCTGAGCAGGGTTTAGCTTGCCCAATCACTTCCTGAGAAGAAAGATCCTGGAATGTACACCGATTCTTATTAAAAACAACAGTCCAATTCGGATCTTTAGTGAGTTTACTGACAGATATAAGGTTACAGTCTAACTTTGGAACAAACAGGACATTCTGTAGATATATCTGATTAGTAAGTTTAACCTTCCGAACACCTTTTGCATAAGAAACAGAACCATCAGCAGTCTTAATTCTGTGAATTTGGTTGCATGGCATATATTGGGTAATAAGGTTTTTATTACCAGTCATATGGGAAGAAGCCCCAGAATCAACAATCCAGGTCTCATTACTAAGAGGTGAGTAAAATATACCTGTTTTAGCATGAGTGGCCATTTCAGTAGGGGAGCTACCTTCCTGATGCTGAGCAATAAAGGCTCTAAAGGCAGCAAACCGAGCATTCAGCTTACTATCATTCTCCTCTTCACCGATAAGTTTGCCTTGACTTTCCCTGGTTGGTTTTGAGGTTTTAGAGGGGTTAGGTTTGCCATGTAACTTCCAACAATTGTCCTTGGTGTGATTTGTGCGTTTGCAGTGATCACAGAACAGCTTTCCAGCTTTCTCAGTAGGCTTCCTGTAAGTCTCATTAACCTTCAGCAGGGCAGTACCTTCAGTAGGGTTGTCAGCAGGGGGGTTCAGCAGCATCACTTTCCTCCTGCTTTCCTCATGTTTGACCTCAGCAAACATGGATTTGAGATTTGGAAGAGGTTTAGTAGCAAGAATTCTACCTCTGACATCATCAAGAGTAGGATTCAGTCCAGTAAGGAATTTGAATACTCTCTTTTTCTCGATAATGTCTTTAAAGAGTGCAGCATCTTTAACATCATTCCAGGGGTGAGTTTCCAACATATCTAGGTGTTGCCATGCCTTAGATAGTTGATTAAAGTATTGAGTTACGGACATATCCCCTTGTCTGCAATTTTGAATCTGAGCTTCGAGTTCATAGACTTCAGATGTATTGTCCTTTTTTGAGTAAAGGTCTCTGGCATTGTCCCAGATTTCCTTAGCAGTGTCATACATCATAAAGTTCTCACTGATCTCTTTTGTCATAGACCTCGTGAGGATGGTCATGACTTGGTTATTTTCTGTATCCCATGCTTCAAACTTGGGGTCAGTTTCAGCAGGGGCAGGTTTGGAACCAGACAGATATCCCATCTTGCCCTGGCCGGAGATATACATTTTCATGGACCTTGACCATAGCAAGTAATTGTTACCATCAAGTTTATGATTTGTAAAAGAAGAGTGTTCAGTTATCCCAGTCTGCTGAGGCAGCTGTGAGTCTACTGAAGAAGATGAAACTTCAGATAATGTTGACATTTTTTCTGAAAAAGAACTGAGTTTTGCAGCGGATTTTAGAACTCAGTAAGTCTCTGATACCATGAAGAGAGTTTGAGAATGTGATAAACACAAGAGTAAACTTCAACTTAGTTTATTCATTGAGTAAAAAGATGTATAAATAGATACAATTGAGATAGAGACTAGCTAGCTAGCTTGGGCGGCCACTTGAGTATGTAGATGTGGGCGGCAAGCATGCAAAAGTAAAAAGTAAAAGTTATGTCTATGACATAAAGTAAACTAGAGTTTGACATATTAATTGTTTATATGACTCACAATTAATATGTCTTTTACAATTAATTTTACAATTAAATAAGGTGTACAAAATATTATGCACGAAATCCTAAGGCTCAGCAATCTGCTGAGCACCCTGCTGAAGCCTCAGCAGACTGAGTCTGCTGAGTAATATTTCTGAGTAATATTTCCACAGTCTTCATTTAAACATTAAACAATAAAGAGGTAGACAAAATTCATACCAGAATGAACTTAGAAAGCTCGTCGCTTGTCTACGGTTGTAATTTTATGCAGGAAGCAGCTCAAGTTTTCAGTCTCTATCGTTGATCCACACGAACAGCCTCCGAAATTCTCAAAAGACCGCTACAATGAAAAGTCGACTGCTAGGTCGCCTTTTGTTCTTCCCAAAATTCCCTCACAAGATACTCTATTTTTCTTTACAATAATATTGTGATACGAAAAAGCTTAGCATATCTCTCCTTAACTAGGAGTAGGTGGCGCAAACATCTCCCAATTAGCTTGGGATATACTCTTTGACTTGGAATAGGGAATTTGAAATCAATTCCCAGTAGAATAAGGATTTAAGATATCAATGGATATTTGATTGATTATCTCATTAAGTGTTTTTCTTAATTTTATTTATGTAATAAATTTAATATCTTATATTAAATATATCCAATATAATATATATATATATATATATATATATATATATATATATATATATATATATATATATATATATATTAACATGTGAGAAATTTTCATCTTGGTGGTGAGCTTCGTTTACTTCATTTCCGGATTGGCGATCACTACATCACAACACTCCTCATGTAAAACGAAAGAAATTCTCCAAGATCTGGGATGCTACGAGGAAAATAACATGCTGGAGTACTTGAAAAAGAATGAATAATTAATTTCATTTTCAACACAAAAGCCGTGTCACTGGAGGACACATTTGCTGAAATCCAAACTATCCGGTTTCTGTGGATCAACGATCAATGTGACAAGCTTGCTTTTGATTGGAATAAATGAAAGTCATATCCGATAGACGTTCCCAAATAGCAGATTTGACGATTACTTGTCTTTTGTTTTGTTTATTGTTTTGTTGCTTGCTTCTGCGAATTCTTTCTGTTTTCTTTATTTACTATTCTTCTCTAGCAACTTTATAAAGAATTTGCATAAACAAAATCGGTATTGCCTTAAAAAAAAAAAGTCCAACACACTTCACATCATATCATACCATTTCGTTTTCTTCTTTTGAGGAAAGGGCTATTTTCATCACTCTCATCAATTCATGGTGGTTGTACTCGATCGATTATATTCATTCCTATATATTGCTACTTTTTTTTTTTTTTTCAAAAATTCAATTGTGGTGTGGAATTTACACTTACACACGCTCGTACATCCATGCAATCATAGAATTCCACAGCTAACTTTCCCTTTTAACTGTTGCTACATTACTTTTTTCTCTTTCTTTCTTTTTTTTTTTAAATTTGAAAACCTCAAGTCAACCTCGACTCATCATTTGGTCGTGGTTTTCTTTTGCACCAGCAGCAGCACCACTTATAATTTCCCACTATTTTTCACCTTTTCTTTCACACACACACACACTTTCTACTACTATATATTTTAGCCTTCTCAGTCTCCCCTAATGGACATAATACTAAGGCACAACATGAAGGTTCACCAATTTGCACGTCCAGGTTTTTGGGAGCATGAACGTCCCTCCTCACTCACGCTTGACTACAAACGCTTACGCCCTCTCGTCCCTAAGTTGCAACCCGACCCGCCCAAGAGTGATGTAGTTAGTGTTGCAACCTTTGATCTCAAGAGCTTCATTCGACCCGAAAATGGCTTCAGGAAGCATGGATCTGCAGATAACAACAAAGATTCAGTTCAAGTAATTATATATATATATATATATATATATATATATATATATATATATATATATATATATATATATATATTATTTTTTTGCCTTTCGTTTACATTTCTTAATAGCTATAGCATGCAGTATATGTGTACGTGTTTTCCTGCTATACTTGACTGGTCCAAACTCCAAAATAATGTTCTAAAATAGCAATATATATATATTAGAATTAATAGCACCATTCATTTTCTGATTTGTAGGGTTAAGACAAAATGCATAATAGAAGATATAGTAATATATTAAAAATAAAATAAAAAAACGTTAGCTGGTAGTCGTTATCTGAGCGATTCTACAATAATGTAGGTTGATAAAGCAATCCAAAAAGAAACCACGGTTCCTTTTTAACGGGGGAATAGCCTGATCATGATCCACTAATTTATCAGCAATATTTATAAAATGACATTATGGGGAAATAGGAAACGTACAGATCGTTTATCGTAACAATAAAATATATATATATATATATATATATATATATATATATATATATATATATATATATATATATATATATATATATATATATGAGTGTTATTGTTATAAAAAATATATGTATTTATTGTAATAATTAAACCTAGAAAGGTATTTTGTTCCGAAAAAAATCATAAATAATGAGGTATATACCAGAAGTGTCATTACTCTATGTATATATATGCGTAGATTTTTTTCTTCCCTATTATAATATTTTTAGATAATGTGTCACAGTGTACAATAAATGTCACAACACAATCTTAAGTCGTTGATTTTTATAGAACCAATATAATTCACCACAGTCAATTTAATTACCGATT
Organism: Gentiana dahurica var. dahurica; assembly: GCA_024500145.1. NCBI lineage: Eukaryota > Viridiplantae > Streptophyta > Magnoliopsida > Gentianales > Gentianaceae > Gentiana > Gentiana dahurica. The sequence goes on along the minus strand of CM044899.1, from coordinate 29,667,028 downwards.
CACCACATATTACTTGTATACTACACCAGAACCATTTTGCAAAAGTCGATTCTTAAGTCAGAAATCAACTTTAAAAATACCAATTATTTTACGATCGACTTTCGAAAATTCGATTCTTATATGAAATTCGTTCGTGATTGACGAGTAGACAGAAAGCCAGGCCGGTGGAGGGACGAGATGGAACCCGACGCAAGAGCAGATAAGTATCCTAGAAATGTTGTATGGAGGAGGGATGAGGACTCCAAATGCGCAACAAATAGAACAAATCACAACACAACTTGGCAAGTATGGGAAAATAGAAGGGAAAAATGTGTTTTACTGGTTCCAAAACCACAAGGCACGCGAGCGACAAAAGCAAAAACGCAATATTCCTTGTCCTCACCAAACTCCAACTCTTCCTGCACCTGTCACATCATCTCTACAGGTATTCTTCCACTCCTTTATTACTATTATTAGTATTTTATATATATATTTTTTGTTTTTGTTTGTGTCTGTAAACGCACAAGAACACCACTTACAAAGGAAATTAATTTATTATTGTAGGTTTATACTGAGGAGGCCGGGGAAGAAGAAGACACGAGTATTTTCAAGAGAAAATGCAGGAAATTAGCATTTGAGTGCTTGGAAGAAGACATGAGATATGGAAGGGAAGGAGGAGATAAGACCCTCATACTCTTTCCATTGCACCCTGAAAGTAGTTGAAGGTGCTAGCTTAATTAAGATTCTTTTATCTCACCAATAATGATACCGCCTTAACTATTCCGCCATAACGAGTGACGTACCGTTATCTGTATTGTTAATCATGATAAGTTTAAATTAATCTCGAATTAAAATCATGATCAATAATACAGAGATGACTGTTGTGACACAACAGTTATTTTCGTATCATTATTCCTATTCTAGTATGGACTTCTTTTTTCTTTTTTCTTTTGTTTACTTCTCTTTTTTAAGAGGTTTCACTATGGACTTTTCTAAAGTGTAATTTCGTGAGGAATAAAAATCGTCTTTATGGAATTTAGAGATATATATCCCAAGCATGTAATTTGCCGCTTCATGTGCTTTAATTTATCGCTTTTTTCATTCTTCCTTTGGGAAAGAGGAAAGACAAATTGTTTCTTTGTAGTTCAAGGAAAAAAAAAAAAAAAAACAAACAACCAATTTCGTGCTTCATGTGGACCACACTTTTTGCACTGTTTATTACTACCTTCTCATTTAAAAATTCAATATTTTTTGAAGATTAATTGTCACAAAAAAAAAATTCATTTAAAATATCAATACATTGTTTAATACATATTTTCGAAACATACTCATATTATACAATTTAATATTTGTATACTATTTTTATATTCCAAAACAAGTATTTATTATGAAATAGTGTACATCTGTCCATTAGTGTTTAAAATACAATACATTAATTATTTTCTGAATCTGTACGCACAACAAAAAGTGGACACTTTTTTGTGGGACGGAGGTGGTAGATGTGTATTGATTGTCACATTAAACCTAAATCTTACGTAAATCAAAAAACGTGGAATAAAGAGACAAGCAAGAGACTCGGGAAATTGACATTAAAAACTTGTCATTAATCAACTCAACCGGTAAAGCAGCAGAATTTTCGCCTCATATAAGTGTGAGAAATAAAAGTCTTGTCACTCGGGTTAGCCCATTTAGACCGAAACAAAGACAACGGTCTAAACAATTAACCGGATCATTTATAACTCATTTAGCGCTACCAACCCAATTCTGGGGGCGTTACAGATTGGTATCAGAGCAGACTATCAGACAGATTTAAATGCCACTCCGTGAAAGCCGATGAGGGTCAACTCTAGAATCCTCTGTTAGGGACGAGACAGGGACAAGTCCTGGTCAAGTCCTGGCGAGGACGTCAGTCTCTTATAAAGGGAGACTGTAAAGTCTCGCATCGGTAAGTATTATAATGTCCACCCCAATATAAGTGTGGCATAAAGGTATTGTCAACTCGGGTAAGTCATTTTGGACCAATAGAGGATGACGGTCTAAGCAGTTGACTGAATTATTTATGACACATTTAGCGCTACCAGTCCTAGGTCTGGGGTTGTTACACAACCGGTTACAACTGCAGTCAAACTAAATCATAAATGGCTATTACGACGCTACTTGTCCCAAAAGAGGAAACCACCGAAAACAACGAATTCCATGGCTTCATTCTTGAGCTTGTTCTCCATGCACATCATCCAACTCATTTGATGTACTCATTTGATGTATGTGCAGTAAGGAGAAAGAAGATCAAAAGAGTGCTTCATGCTTGTCGGGCGCCGGAAGACATAACATTAATTAATCCATTTCATCCAATTTACAAACAAGCTGAAAGCATAGACTCAAATCGTAAAAAAAACTACTTTCAAAGCATAACTTGAAGGATACATAAAACATCTTTTAAAACATATATTAATATAGAAAAATACTTGAGGAAAACATCTTGTAATGCACAAAACATGATTCCACCTCTAATGTGACCAATTACATAACATACTGATTACGTTCAGATTTACATATATCTTATTACAGAAACAAAACATACCTACCATAGAACACATAGCAGAATCTATGCATATATGTCAATTTTTTACGCATACATAGCCGGAACTGAGGTTTAATCGAGTATTCAATGATACAATGCCATGGTGAAACCCCATCAAGAGGTCATAAAGTGCGACATGTGTGATACCCTCGAAGTACCCGGACAGTACATAGCATTTAGTGCAACATGGTGATACCCTCTAAGGTACCCGGACGGTACATTGCATTAGCACATGACCATGAATATCCATCTTCACAGAACAAATAAGAGCATATAAGTCAGGTTCATTTTTACATCTTTTTAACCACCTAAGTGAGCATGAAAAAAGGGCAAATCCATAACTACACCAAACTTCCAAACCCTATCTCCTTCTACTAACCAAAAGCAAATAAAACGATTTACTTAAATCGCCAGAAAACACATGATACTTGAAAATACTTCATATAGCACGTACATAATACTTTAAAAAATTAGCGGCAAGATGCAACACATAACCCTTATCTAACAAATTTCATGCAGATACTTGAAAAGCAATTTACTTAAAAACAAATAACAGCATTATCTTTAAACTAAAAATATCATTTTGATAAGAAGAACTCTCTACCTTAAAGACAGAGCCAAACGACAACTAACTTCCGAATCTACGCGAATCTACAACAAACAACAAATCTAACAACGATTTCCCTTTCTCGATCATCCGTCAATCCCAAATAAACTCTAATGAATAAAGACACAATATTTAACCCTAATTAATATCATAACTTAAACTTACCGGCGAATCATTCGTGAATCGAACTGAAAAACAGTTTATCGAATTGTAACCGGACCATTTTATTTTCTTTTTCTTTTCTTACTTCTCTTTTTTTTTTATTCTTCTCCCGTGGCATTGCCAGCTCCTTTTTTGTGCGACAGCTTATATTTTTATTTTATTTTTCTCTTTTCGTTTTGTTTGGTACAAAACAACACATCTATATATATATATATATATATATATATATATATATATGTATAAAGTGTATAATCCTTTTCCACAAGAAATCCATTAATTACCGATGTTAATCCAAATCAATCAAATCTCATCTTTTAGTTGTTTTACCTTAATTATTGGATTCTGATAATATATATTTATAGTTATCTACTTAAATTAAAAGAGTCGCAATCCCGATCAAACATGTCTTTTCGGTAATATATTAATCCCAAAATATCACCCATTTACAAAATGACAATGATACATTTAATTAAAAATTCAGGGTATTACAATATATCATTACCCATTACATATATAATAGGATATGTGATACTAGCCTAAAACTTGTGCGATACACGAGGATGGTTGAATGTAAAATAAAATATAGTAATACAAAATAACACTAATATACTATGTTGGCCTTTCTTTTTTATTTTTTTCTGCTTAAATCTCCGATATCCGAAACCAGCTGGCTTGACTAATTCATAGTTCGGCCGGGTCATGTCTACAGAGTCTGACTCTTACTCAGGGTTAAAGTCTGGCTAATAGACTATGTTAGCTTTATGCAATATAACACTAATATATTGTGTTAGCTTTATTTATATGTTTGGTACAGAGAAAAATTAAGAACAGAAAAGTACTGAGGATAGACCTGAGAAAAGAAAAGATGAGAAAATAAATGAATCAATTCTCACCACTTATTAGGTATGCATAGAAAAGATTTTGAGAATAGAATTGATGGGATTTTCTATTCTCACCCAACTTTTCTTCAACCTAGCATAAGAATTATAAAGGTGGAAAAGAATTAAGTTTTGAGAAAACTTTCCAACTTGAAAAAAGTCGTTTGTCTATTCTAAATTAATCAAACATATCTAATTTGAGTAAAGAATAAAAAAAAAATTCTTTTCTCAACCCTTTTCTATTAACCAAACAATGTCATGTTGAACCAATTCCCTCAAACATGTATCCGTTTGCCTTCTTCTTGACCAACATTACCTCAACCGATGTGTGCTTCTTCTTTTTGTGTTTCTTATGATATGATATAAAGCACACACAACACAACACATTTATTTATAATGCGTGTTAACTTTTTGAGTAGTGATAATGCTACAATAAAAACTTGAATTTCAGTGAAAAGATATTATTTGCATACCAAACATTCTGATGCAGATGCTATTACAAAATGGTTAAACCCTAACCATGAGGGGCCCCCACCCCCGATCCCACAGGAATTGGGGAGAGGTTAATCAGGTAACCTAGAGCTCAGAGTCAGGGGCTTGCTGGTTCCCCATCACTGAAGGGTGTTATCAATCGGAAATCAACCCCTTTTACGGGAATCGAACCGCTGACCTCCAGGTTAGGGTCCGGCTATCATTATAACACCCCGTTCCTCAACACTAGGCCATATCCAGGAGATATACAGATGCTATTACATATATTAGGAGAAGAGGATAAAGACAAGAATAAAATCTAGATAGAATCTAGTACTAGATATTCTAGTACACACTCTCTCAATAACAACCTTTCAAGTAAAGACTAATATACCCTTCTTGATCTTATTTTCTAACATCCCCCTCAAACGAGAAGGGGTCTTGAGCACTTGAAGTTTGTCTTGAAACTGACTGAATTTTGTGATGGACAGTGGCTTGGTGAAGCAGTCTGCTATCTGTTCAGAGGAGGGAATGTATTTGACAGAAATAGAACCTTCCACAATCTTGTCTCTAATAAAAGGTACATCTAACTCAACATGTTTGGTCCTGTTATGGAAAACAAGATTGTAGGCCAGTGCTTGAGCACTTAAATTATCACACCAAATCACAGAAGTTTTTGGTAGGGGAATGCATAGTTCACCAATGAGGGATCTGAGCCACTGAATTTCTGCTATTGTGTTTGCTAGGGATCTATATTCAGATTATGTGCTAGACCTAGACACCACTCCTTGTTTTTTGGAGCTCCATGATACTAAGGATCCACAGATATAAAAAAAATATCCAGCAATGGATCTTCTGTCAGCTAGATCGCATGCCCAGTCTGCATCAGAAAACCCTGTCAGTGTGATCCCTTGATCAGGAAGGAAGTGTAATCCATAGTCAATAGTACCCGGCACATATCTGAGGAGTTGATGACGTAGATCAAGTGATAATAAAATACTTGACCACCATAAACCAATACTAGCAAGAGGACTAGGTCCATCGTAGTATAGCTATAGCGAATCAAGGTTGATCCCACAGGGAACCAATTGTGGATCATTTATATACAAACAATTAATCATTCATGTCAAGGACACAGAGGCGGTCCACGACCAACAGAAGACAATAAAGATAAAGGACACGACACAAACAACGTAATTAACTCCCCAATTATTATGTTATCTTTTGGATCTAGAGATTCTATATAATTAAGCTAGACTCAACAACTATTAATCCGATTCGTATTTCTTTTATATTGGCTACGGGAGTCATCCCCTAAACTAGATCGAGCTCCGGGTAGGCCATCTAGATCACTATGCTACATCACGTGACTTCGCTTTTTAGGCCTCCATCTCATATGACTTGCACGCTTACAAAACTAAGGATGCCGATATTAACCGTATTCCCCACCTAGGCAACATTCCTGTGATTAGGCGTACTTCCTAAGTGATCGCATCAGTCTCCGTCCCATTAACACTAACTTTTTAGGTATCATGTTAATCTACGATTTACGTATAACTAGGTGTGCACAATTCCCTAATACAGAACAGATCTAGATCTCGCTGAAAGTCCCGGAAGATTAATTCATGAGCCGACCTAGGAGCCCTATATTGGTATTTTCTAATCATACGTTAATTAAAACAGACGAGCAACGTAGCCGTAGCCATACCTACTAAGATAAGAAATTCTAAGTGGACAATCACACCATAAAGACGTGGCTAGATTGACTCGACGAAAACCTAAATCTTAGCGTTTATATACGTAACGGATAAAATAGAGATTCATAAAGTAATTATATAGATCTACTAAAAACACAGTTGTCGATCATACCGAAGTCATCTATAGGTCACCGGATAACAGATATGGGTGTGTGGATCCTCATAGACAAGCAATCCCCACTGCCTCATATCGTATCCTTAGATCTACATCGTTCGATGAAGAACGAACAACCTCAAACGATAAACAATAATTGGGGACTTAATTACAAAGAATTAAGAACAAATAAATACAAGAACTTACACAACTGCAGAACTTGTAAAAAACTGCTCTAAGAAAAACTGAAGATTTAATTATGAATTGTGTGTATGTTGTGTGTTTTTCGTGTGTAATGTATGTACAAATATATAGGAGTAAAATTTGCATAGGATAAGCCTAAACCAATCTGAAATAGTTTTCCTAAATCCAAAAAAAGTATGAAAACGCGTTAGGATAATTCCAAGTCGATCCGGAAGCTCTAGGGAAAAATTCGCCCCTCCCTTATGTGCCCCCTTCTTTGGCGCCAACTCTTCCTTACTCCTCTTTTCGTGCTTATCCGATCTTTATCTTCAATGCACTCCGGATTTTCTTGGATTTATCTTGAGATTTAATTCTTCCATTTGTATTTATCCTCCAAAAATTATCCCAATCTACAAAATAGATATTTATCCCAAAGTAAATCATATTTAAATAAAAACGGATAAATACCAAAATATAAATAAAAACAGATAAATACCAAATTATATAATAAAAACGGATAAATACCAAATTATATCTTATAAATCACATAACATTAAATAATAAATATAAACATGTGATTTAATATAAAATATATATTATTAATCTCGATTTAAGGACAATGTTGATGACTTTTACGGGTATAATTTGACCGTCATCAACTACCCCCCACTTAGGCTTTGATCGTCCCGAACAAAGCATAAATAAGTCATTCCCCAAGACAACATTTTCCATGGTCAAATCATACTTACACAAGAAACTCGAGTCAACTCATACCATTCATGCTCATAAGGTACCCATTATTCACTACTCGTTATGAATCGAATTGATGTGTGCATGTGCATTCAGTTTTATATATTCGTGGCAAGATTAGAGTTTATGCTAACTTCGCAATCTCAACCTACCAACATCAGCATTCCTACTTCTTAAGCCTCGCATGGGTAAAGACATGGTGCAATAAGCAAGAGCGTCATCCAGAAGGTTTTTGGACTTGGAGACCGAGAAAAATACTCGAAGCCTCTTAAAAATTGAATTTTTTCTCACATTTTCATATTTTCAAGCATTAACACATCTCAAGAAAGAAACTTGCTTTAAAAGTAAATTATGCATTGCAAGAATCCCCTTTCACGGATTGGTCAATAACATGAATATTACCACAAGCGCGAGGCTACTTTGGTAATGTTACTACAAGCCCAGTGTTTAACGCTTTGTCAAAACATAGATTATTCTCAAGCTTATTACTCCGCTTTGATGGCCAGAACATAGGAATACATCAGCAGATAAATATCGACACTAAGTCTACATAACCAATCATCTATGCAATGTACACATAATTCTTCAGTTATTATAATTTGCGCGGTAAAACTCGATTCAAAGATTGAGTAATCGAATAATAAATAACTACTTGCAACAATCGGCATGAATATCCTTAAATTTACATTCACATAAGTATAAAATGATCACGTACTCATGCAACTTGGTTCCTTTCCTATCAATTCTTAGCTAGGAACTCACAATTCTAAGGGTACGAGATAAATAATATGGCATTTATTCAATTTTTTCAATTTTTCATTATTTTATTCAAATTTCAATTATAGTACATCATAGTTAAGTCTCCTAACCCCCACTTAAACATGTCATTGTCCCCAATGACAAAGAAAAATGAGAATTTAAGAAAAAGACTTAGCTCTAGGAACGGCTCTCAAGCAAGAAGCAGAATATCGGAGTAAGCACGTCGAGGGACCTCTATGAATATAAGCAAACCGGAGATCGAACACGAAGTTCTATCGCTGCAAAATAAGTCTTCAACAAAGCTCGAAACTCGTTACAGCGTTAGCTCATAAAAATAATAATCGAAACAAAGGGACAGTAAAAGGAATACATGAAACCTCAAACATTTTTAAGTCCTTAAAACGATTACATTTGTGAAACATTGGAATTATTAAACCCGACTTGTTTTGAGTACAACATTATGATTTAGAAAACTGACAACAGACTCGATACAAAGGAAAATATACTAAATAGAAAGGAAAAATAAGCAAGCAACTAAAGATGGCAGTCTTCATCTATATCCTCCACCGCAAAAAATATGAGTAAAACCGGGTGGAGAAGATAAAGATCAAAAAGCATTACCCCATGTGTGAAAACACGAGGTTTACCGGATTGATAAGGTATTTAATCCAGCGTAAAAGAGACACTTGGTAAGGTATAACAGATTCAATGTGACCTATTGGTAAAAGATAGGATCAGAAACTCGGCGCAGACGCTTCACGTTTGGATTGGATATCAACAACTTAGGGAGATGTAGTTTCTCCTCGAAATTACTAATAACCCAATGTAGCACGTAGAAGTCATCACCGTCATCAACAAGGTCACATTGGTGTGATATTTAGAACGAAACTCATCATCTATATGTGCTGGAATAGGCGTAAAAGTGTGAAATTTAAAACTTCCGGTAGAAAGATAAGTTGCATTTTGATCGAACCTAAAACTTTTTAAATCTAGCTAGGGTCAGAGCTACACGTACCCCAGCTAGGATCATGAAAACCAAAATGATAAAAGATAATCATTACAACTTAGCAATATTTCTAATTCCGCAACACAAGGGTATTTTGTAAACAAAATGGAGGTTGAGAGTATGATGGGTTTAGAAAAAGAAAGTGAAGGATGACAAGAAAAGATAAAGGGTGGGTAAGAAATTGTGTATTGGGTGGGTTGAAAATTGGTTAAAGAAATTTGTTGGGTAGGTAGTGTTTAAGGGATTGGGCTGGGGTGGGAGAGTGAAATAGATGGAAAGAAAGAGAGGGGATGAAAGAATGGTTAGAAATGTGAATTGTGATAGAAAGGTTGAAGGGTGAAAAGTTACAAAGGAAAGGATAGTTGCAGAACGAATTGCACACTACTTTGGATTTTCACTCGGATCGCCATTCTAAAAAGTTTTGGGAGTTGATCAAAAAGCGTTCTTGTTCGCACGATTTTCTCTGGTAACGTGTTGTCCTTGTAGAAAAAATATTTTTTTTCTCTGATAACGAGTTGACATCGCCGGAAATTTTTGTTTTCCCACACCGCCCGTCGCTCCTACCGATTGAATGGTCCAGTGAAGTGTTCGGATCGAGGCGACGTGAGCGGTTCGCTGCCCGCGACGTGGGCCCACTTGGAGCTCTTGATTCCGTGGCACGGCTCAACAAAGCAGCCGCGCCGTCGGGAGTGTCGTTGCCTTGTCGGGGAGTGCTGGATATTAAAATTTAAAATATTATTATTTTTATCAACCTACACGTGTCGGAGCGTGTCGGGAACGTGTCGTGTTGTAAATGTGTCGGACACGGCGCACGACGCCCATATTCAGGTTTTGACTGCAACTTACTTAATCAACAGACTCCCTTCCAGAGTTCTGAAATTTAAAACTCCTAAACAGACTCTTGAGGAAACCTGTGATACTACTCATTTATCTTCATGCTTACCTTTAAAAGTCTTTGGTTGTACTGCATTTGTCCTGGACTAGAAAAACCCTCAGGTTGTTCCATGTAGATCTGTTCTTCTAAATCTCCATTTAAGAAAGCGGTTTTCACATCCATTTGATGTCCGTGCACACCGCGTACGGCACGACGGGAGGCAGGCCATCCTTTTTTCGTTTTCCTTGGCGCGTTTTTGCGCCCGGGGTTGGTTGTTTGCACGACGAGCGACCGGTGGTCGACGCCATGCTCGGGGCATCGGGCCGTGGTTTCCCTCGTCCCGAACGCCCATGCGTTAAACATGTTCTCGGGTCGTCTGCTTAGCAGGAATCGACAATGATCCTTCCGCAGGTTCACCTACGGAAAACTTGTTACGACTTCTCCTTCCTCTAAATGATAAGGTTCAGTGGACTTCTCGCGACGTCGCGGGCAGCGAACCGCTCACGTAGCCTCGATCCGAACACTTCACCGGACCATTCAATCGGTAGGAGCGACGGGCGGTGTGTACAAAGGGCAGGGACGTAGTCAACGCGAGCTGATGACTCGCGCCCCGGTCGGATGTGGAATGGTGACAAGCCGGTCCGCCGATCGACTCGGGGCGTGGACCAGCGCGGATTACGGCGGCGGCCAAAGCCCAGGCTGTAGATATGCCTGGCCAATGATGAGAGGCATCGGGGGCGCAACGCCCTCGACCTATTCTCAAACTTTAAATAGGTAGGACGGCGCGGCTGCTTTGTTGAGCCGTGCCACGGAATCAAGAGCTCCAAGTGGGCCATTTTTGGTAAGCAGAACTGGAGATGCGGGATGAACCGGAAGCTGGGTTACGGTGCCCAACTGCGCGCTAAATTTGAAGAAAACATGAATTCAAACTCGTTACCAAAGAAAAAACACAAATCGTTCGTCTGACTTGGGTAATAGGATCGAAATCCTATATTGTTATCCCATGCTAATGTATCCAGAGCGTAGGCTTGCTTTGAACACTCTAATTTCTTCAAAGTAACAGCGCCGGAGGCACGACCCGGACAATTAAGGCCAGGAGCGTATCGCCGGCAGAAGGGACGAGACGACCGGTGCACACCAAAAGGCGGACCGGCCGGTCCATCCCAAAGTCATACGTTGGCTGCATAGGGAAGCTAGAGGGACGGGGGATCACTCTAAAGCGAAGAAGATTGCATTTCCGGCGACGGTTTACCAAATTTGGCGGATTCGCAATTTTGCTACTTTTGAGCATGTGAACACCAGCACTGTTGATGCGATATTGCGTATTAAATCACATGTTTATCGTATTTTGTACGTGATAAGTCCTCATTTGTTAAGAGGCACGCCTAGGCCTAGGCCTTTTACAAATCAAGTATTTGAAAAGGGCCTAGGCCTATTCCAAATCAAATATTTGGAAATGCCAAATTATTTTAGCCTAGGCCTGGCCACTTTCCAAAATCAAAATTTTGGAAGTGGCCTAGGCCTAGGCCTTTTTACAAATCAAATATTTGGAAAGGGCCTAGGCCTATTCCAAATCAAATATTTGGAAAGGCCAAATAATTTTGGTTTAGGCATAGCCACTTTCCAAAATCAAAATTTTGGAAGTGGCCTACGCCTAGGCCTTTTACAAATCAAATATTTGAAAAGGGCCTAGGCCTATTCCAAATCAAAATTTGGAAAGGCCAATATGCCAAATGGTTTTCCAATGGCTCAAACTATTTGAACCATTGCCCGTGCACACCGCGTACGGCACGACGGGAGGCAGGCCATCCTTTTTTCGTTTTCCTTGGCGCGTTTTTGTGCCCGGGGTTGGTTGTTTGCACGACGAGTGACTGGTGGTCGACGCCATGCTCGGGGCATCGGGCCGTGGTTTCCCTGATAGAACTCGCACACGAGCTCCAGATATCCTGAGGGAAACTTCGGAGGGAACCAGCTACTAGACGGTTCGATTAGTCTTTCGCCCCTATACCCAAGTCATACGAACGATTTAATGGGAAAAGCACAAATTTCCAGCGATGTCAACTCGTTATCAGGGAAAAAAATATTTTTTCTACAAAGACAACTCGTTACCAGAGAAAAACTCGTTAATAAGGAAAAAAACATGAATTTGAACTCGTTACCAAATAAAAAACACAAATTTCTACTCGTTATAATGGGAAAACACAAATTTCCGTCGATGTAAACTCGTTATCAGGGAAAACATGAATTCGAACTCGTTAATATGAAGAAAACATGAATTCGAACTTGTTACCAAAGAAAAAACACAAATTTCTACTCGTTATAATGAGAAAACACAAATTTCCAGGCTACAATTCAGACGACGAAGTCGACTGATTTTAAGCTTGGGTTGTTCCCGGTTCGCTCGCCGTTACTAGGGGAATCCTTGTTAGTTTCTTTTCCTCCGCATACAAAAGAAAATGCAAAGGAGGTAAGTACAAAGTACTTAGTAAAAGTGAGAAGCTATGACAACAATTATAATTTGTAAAGGAAAGATATTGAATCGTTTAGTTGTTTATGTATGACTGACTCAATCTGGGGTTCATTTCATATCCATCAACATGAATTGACTAAACGTTTCTACTTAGCTTATCTATGTTACAACCGCACTCAAGGGCACGATCGTGGCGACGGCGTCTCCACAGGCATATCTACAGCCTGGGCATGGCCGCCGCCCCAATCCGCGCTGGTCCACGCCCCGGCGGCGGCGGCGGCAGGGCAACCTGCTGCCGGCAGTCGGTTGACCGGTCAATGCTGACCGGTCATGCAAAAGAGGTAGAAAAAAGAGTAAATATACTCATAATTTGATTCCTCGTCGCCTTGTCCAAGGTCATCTTGGCTCCTATTTTCGCATGACCCGGCCGTCGGGGCAAGTTCCAGGCCCCGATGAGTAGGAGGGCGCGGCGGTCGCTGCAAAACCTAGGGCGTGAGCCCGGGCGGAGCGGCCGTCGGTTTAAGCACCCTTTTTTCTCATTCATACACACTTATATAACACAATACAACATCTAAATAGCCATGTATTCCTCTTCAAGTGCAGTGTTTTCAGACACACAAAAGAGGTTGTTCACCTTGGAGACCTGATGCGGTTATGAGTACGACCGGGCGTGGACGGCACTCGGTCCTCCGGATTTTCAAGGGCCGCCGAGAGCGCACCGGACCCTGTCGCATCACGAGGCGCTGTCGACGAGTCGGGTTGTTTGGGAATGCAGCCCTAAGAGGGCGGTAGATTCCGTCCAAGGCTAAGAAGAAAACATGAATTCGAACTTGTTACCAAAGAAAAAGAACAAATTTCTACTCGTTATAATGGGAAAACACAAATTTCCGGCGATGTCGACTCGTTTTCGAGGTAGAAAAAGGAGTAATATACTCATAATTTGATTCCTCGTCGCCGTAGTAAATAGGAGATAAAATAGAATTGATTTTCGTCATTACAGGAAAAAAATGTTTTTTTCTCTGATAACGAGTTGACATCGCCGGAAATTTGTGTTTTCCCATTATAACGAGTAGAAATTTGTGTTTTTGATTCCTCGTCGCCGTAGTAAATATGAGATAAAATAGAATTGTTTTTTCGTATTTACAAAAAAAAATTTGTGTTTTTTCTTTGGAAACGAGTTCGAATTCATGTTTTCTTCTTATTAACGAGTTCAAATTTGTGTTTTTCTCTGGTAACGAGTTGTCTTTGGGGCCAAGGAGGAGAAAAGAGTGAAGAATCATTGACAAAATCTGAACCAGTCACTTCAGGGGCATTTTTGACACACTTGGAGACACTTTCAGGAAGAGTTGTCTTCATGAAAGTTATTAACGAATTGAAATTTGTGTTTTTCTCTTGTAACGAGTTGTCTTTGCAGAAAAAAATGTTTTTTTCCCTGATAACGAGTTGACATCGCCGGAAATTTGTGTTTTCCTATTATAACGAGAGCCGAGATATCCATTGCCGAGAGTCGTTTTTGTTTCTTTAGGCGCCCGTGATCCTCCCGTGCACACCGCGTACGGCACGACGGGAGGTAGGCAAAAGTGAGAAGTTGAACCGATTAATTGTTTCTTACATACACATACAAAGAAATCATCAAATGCTTTTGTAGGAAGACTAGATTTTTAGTTTATGCAACTTTTGTAGTAAAATTTATTGCCGAAAGAGTGTCTTTGCCGTGTCGGGAGTGTCGTTGCCTTGTCGGGGAGTGCTGGATATTAAAATTTAAAATATTATTATTTTTATCACTCTAAACGTGTCGGGAGTTGCAGCTTTTCCCTTTTCTCTTTTTTTATTATTTTGTATTGATAATATAATCAAATATTGCCAAAAAAACAGCCTCCGTCACACCCAACCCGTAATGGGTAATGGATAAACCATACTCCCAATACTTACTGGGTGGATCGAAATTCTGATCTAGTTTAGTAGTGTTTTAGTGGTTGAATTACTATTGCAACACTATCATCAGTAGGGTAAAACTAACTCTGTTACATTTTCAGTAATTCTCAAGCTCTCTTAATGCTTCCATCTTAAGGTTGATTGCTAAATTCTCTTTTCTTTAGCAATTTCTCGACTCTACTAAGAAACTCTATTTCACGTGGCCTATATTGAGTAAAAAAGTTTTGCACATCCTTAGCCTAATGGCCATCGGAACACGGAAAAATAAAAAACCTCAACATATGTCACGTTACTCTTATTTGACTCTATGAAAACAAAACCTAAAAAAAAAACTAAGAAGAAATCCTAAGGGTTTTAAAGAAGTAGTTCTAAGTTTAAAGTCCTCAACTCGACTTTCCAAAAAGTATCCTTGTCAAATATCCTTCTTGGATCGCCAGATGTTGACCCCTTGAGCACTATATGAGGTGGGCTCGTCGCTTTTGCGGATTAATACCCTTCCATTGGTTGTGAGACCTAGGAAACGACATCTATCCACACCATTTATACAAAGCTTCTACCTCTGCTCTCGTTTTAGGAACCAGTGAATTCTAAGAAGATTTAGTCCTAGGGACTTATTTTAATAACATCCTCTATAATGCTGCTTCATTATGCTCTCTCAAAACTCAACGTCTTCTTTTGATTGAGAATTCTTAAAACTACACAAATTGTTGCTCCCATGGCCACTAGAAGCAATCTCATGCATAGGACAAGGAGATTTTGACAAAACTACGAGGAACTTCTTTATTCACTGCTTCCTTCAACTACTACATGTTTCCCTACACCCTCTAGATGAGACAGATTTAGGGCAGAACCTTCGGCACTAATAAAGTTAATCTTACAAACCAACTCCGGGCTAAGATTCATACTCATGTTCATATATAGGCTAACTTATGTTCAAAAAACCAAAAGATAGTAAAACATAAGAAAAAAGGTAATACCTTGACTTCAACATTGTACCACGAATAATTCGAACCTTTTAATATTTATTTTCTCGGAGCCATCTTGGTGCTTTAAAGGTGTTGCCTCCATCACTTTTCCCATCGTAGATTCGTAGCTCCACATGTTGCTGGGTTATTTTCTCAGCGCCTGCGAAAAATTACTGACTCGGATTATTGCTTCCCTGGTTTCTGCAAACAGAAGAAAAACAAAATGGACCGTAGACTGATTTTAACATGGTTTCCCATGCTGCAATCAGACCTACGGATTAAACATACGGGGATAAACAGACACGCGAAGTCCCAGAAAACAGAACCAGGCTTGCTGGCGGCGAGAGGCAGTCTCGCTGGGAGCGAAGCCAGCTGTTCCAGATTCTGGAATTTTTTACACAGAGCAGACAACCAGAGGGACTCAAAAACGTAAAAACATACTCTAAAACAAAAAAAACTCGACATGAATAAAAAAAATTATTTATATATAAAACTGACCGTTGGTTCCCCGACAACGGCGCCAAAAACTTGATGACGTAGATCAAGTGATAATAAAATACTTGACCACCATAAACCAATACTAGCAAGAGGACTAGGTCCATCGTAGTATAGCTATAGCGAATCAAGGTCGATCCCACAGGGAACCAATTGTGGATCATTTATACACAAACAATTAATCATTCATGTCAAGGACACAGAGGCGGTCTACGACCAACAGAAGACAAGAAAGATAAAGGACACGACACAAACAACGTAATTAACCTCCCCAATTATTATGTTATCGTTTGGATCTAGAGATTCTATATAATTAAGCTAGACTCGACAACTATTAATCCGATTCGTATTTCTTTTATATTGGCCACGGGAGTCATCCCCTAAACTAGATCTAGCTCCGGGTAGGCCATCTAGATCACTATGCTACATCACGTGACTTCGCTTTTTAGGCCTCCATCTCATATGACTTGCACGCTTACAAAACTAGGGATGCCGATATTAACCGTATTCCTCACCTAGGCAACATTCCTGTGATTAGGAGTACTTCCTAAGCGATCGCATCAGTCTCCGTCCCATTAACACTAACTTTTTAGGTATCATGTTAATCTACGATTTACGTATAACTAGGTGTGCACAATTCCCTAATACAGAACAGATCTAGATCTCGCTGAAAGTCCCGGAAGATCAATTCATGAGCCGACCTAGGAGCCCTATATTGGTATTTTCTAATCATACGTTAATTAAAACAGACGAGCAACGTAGCCGTAGCCGTAGCCATACCTACTAAGATAAGAAATTCTAGGTGGACAATCACACCATAAAGACGTGGCTAGATTGATTCGGCGAAAACCTAAATCTTAGTGTTTCTATACGTAACGGATAAAATAGAGATTCATAAAGTAATTATATAGATCTACTAAAAACACGGTTGTCGATCATACCGAAGTCATCTACATGTCACCGGATAACAGATCTGGGCATGTGGATCCTCATAGACAAGCAATCCCCACTACCTCATATCGTATCCTTAGATCTACATCGTTCGATGAAGAACGAACAACAACAAATGATAAACAATAATTGGGGACTTAATTACAAAGAATTAAGAACAAATAAATACAAGAACTTACATAACTGCAGAACTTGTTAAAAACTGCTCTAAGAAAAACTGAAGATTTAATTATGAATTGTGTGTATGTTGTGTGTTTTTCGTGTGTAATGTATGTACAAATATATAGGAGTAAAAATTTGCATAGGATAAGCCTAAACCAATCTGAAATAGTTTTCCTAAATCCAAAAAAAGTATGAAAACGTGTTAGGATAATTCCAAGTCGATACGGAAGCTCTAGGGCAAAATGCGCCCCTCCCTTATGCGCCCCCTTCTTTGGCGCCAACTCTTCCTTACTTCTCTTTTCGTGCTTATCCGATCTTTATCTTCAATGCACTCCAGATTTTCTTTGATTTATCTTGAGATTTAATTCTTCCATTTGTATTTATCCTCCAAAAATTATCTCAATCTACAAAATAGATATTTATCCCAAAGTAAATCATATTTAAATAAAAATGAATAAATACCAAAATATAAATAAAAACAGATAAATACCAAATTATATAATAAAAACGGATAAATACCAAATTATATCTTATAAATCACATAACATTAAATAATAAATATAAACATGTGATTTAATATAAAATGTATATTATTAATCTCGATTTAAGGACAATGTTGATGACTTTTACGGGTATAATTTGACCGTCATCAGGAGTCTTTTGAGGGACTGCCAGTGTACCAATCTAGGGTTCTGCATGTATTGGCTAAGAGTATTCACAACATATGCTATGTCTGGCCTTGTAAAGGTCATATACTGGAGTGCACCAATGACACTTCTATATAAAGTAGGATTATCCATCAGAGGACTGTTTGTACTAGTGAGATCCACTCCAAGAGACATTGGTGTAGGACAAGGTTTGAGATGAGTAAAATCAAGTTTCTGTAGGAGTTGAGTAGCATACATTTTATGATTCAAGTATAGGCTTGTATCATCCCTATGAACCTGCATCCCCAGAAAATGACTCAGGCTCCCAAGATCTTTCAAGGCAAATTTCTGATTAAGCATCTTGATGAACTTCTGTATCAGTTGAAACCTGTTGCTAGTTATTAATATGTCATCAACATAGATGAGAACATATAGTAGGGTGGTCCCTTGCTTGAATATGAAGAGAGAGACATCTGCTTTGGACTGTTTGAATCCCCAACTGATAAGTTGTTTTTTCAATTCCTCAAACATGCCTGAGACCATAAAGAGCCTTTCTCAGATAGCATAGATGATGAGTTTTTGAGGGATCAACAAACCCTTCAGGTTGGGGCATGTACACAGCTTCTTTGAGGTTTCCATTGAGAAAAGCATTGTTGATGTCAATTTGGTTGATTTTCCATTGACATGCAACAGCTAAGGCCATAATCACCCTGATAGTGGAGGCTTTTGCCACATGACTGAATGTTTCAGTGTAGTCCAGTCCTGGAGTTTGTAGAAAACCTTTAGCAACAAGTCTTGCCTTGTGCTTCTGTATACCCCCATCAGCATTTAATTTCAATTTGAATATC
Source organism: Gentiana dahurica var. dahurica (assembly GCA_024500145.1). Taxonomy (NCBI): domain Eukaryota; kingdom Viridiplantae; phylum Streptophyta; class Magnoliopsida; order Gentianales; family Gentianaceae; genus Gentiana; species Gentiana dahurica. Next base: position 29,648,454 of record CM044899.1, on the reverse strand, counting down.
CACTTGTTCCCCACCAGTTTGAGTTTAGGGTTTGGAGGAACCAGTTCCAGGTGTTGTTCTGCATCAGGGCCTTATATTCTTCTTGCATAGCTCATTTCCATTCACTCTGCTTTAGGGCATCAGATACTCTTGTTGGTTCAATTGGATATGGATGAGCAGGGTGTGTGGCTAAATAGGAGAAGGTCTTGGGCTTGAAGATGCTTTTTGACCTAGTTTGCATTTGATGAACTGGTGCAGGTTGATGGACAGGTGATGGTGATGGTGTGTTTTGATGTATAGGTGATGGTGATTGTGCTTGTGGTGATTGTGGTGATGGTGATGATGCAGGTGTCAGTGTGTGTGGTGAGTGACCTGTTGGTGGTGTAGATCCTGGTCCAGGTGAGTCTTGGTCAGTTGAGGATGAGCTTCCAGTTGGTGATGTCTTTGAAGGATGTTCTGTATCATGAGATTGTGTAGTTGGAGCATCAGTGAATCCAGGATTGTAACTAGTGCCATCGGGAAGGTAGAAAACAGGATTGCTGGTTTGTGGTTCACCAGAAACAACTAGGGGGTAGACATTTTACTAGGGAAACCTATCTTATAGGGGAAATGATCTTCATTGAAGATCACATCTCTGGAGGTGTATATCCTTCCTGATGATTCTAGACAGAGATGACCTTTGTGACTAGGGCTAGGTCCTAGGTAAACACACTGTTTTGTATGGAATTGGAACTTATGGTTTTGATAGGCACATCCAAACACTCTAAACTGATCATATTGGGGCTTCTTGCCAAATAAGACTTTATAGGGTGATTTTCCAGAACCATGATCTTGAGTGGCCTGGTTTCCAGCTCTATTTCCTGATGGTCTATTTCCCCCAGGTCTTGATACAACAACATTTTCAGAAGATAACCCCAAATCCAGATTTGCAGAGGGGTTAAACCGAGCCAACAGACGTTGTTCATGAGTCACCAGTTGTGACTGGACCTCTTTCTATGACAACTAGCCTATTTTTGTGGTTAAATTTACAATGACAAATTCATACTCATTGCTGAGACCTCAAAGTGTAGCAAGAATTAGCTCACCTTTTGTGATCGGGTATCCAGCAACAGCTAGGCCATCTGAGTAGGACTTCATTTGAGCAAGATAGTCCATCATGGATTTAGATCCTTTTTCACTACGAGTCAAAGTTGTCTTGTATTCGAGCATTCTTGCTTCAGATCGGTTGCTGTATAGGATTTCAAGACTTGTCCAGATTTCATTTGCAGTTTCAGATCCAACAACTTCCAGCAGTGTTTCCTCTTTCATGGAGCTAATCAACCATCCAACTAGCAGCTGATCCTTGGTGTACCATTCTTCATATGCAGGATTTGGGATGGTGATGGTGGACATAGTTGCCGGATTGTAGGTTGACACAACCTCTGGTGGCCTTGGTTTGGTGCCCAGGAGATGACCGTCCAACTTATGGCCTCTAACAATAGGTAAGATGGTTGATTTCCACAGTAGATAGTTTGATCTATCAAGCTTGATGGTACACGCTTGATTTAGATTGCCATTGAAGGGAGCTACAGAGCTCATTGAAGGTGTAAGTGACATCTGGGGTGTTGAAGTTTGCAGAAATGAGCTGGGATTTTGTTGCATGAAGGTGGAGAAGTTAGGAATCGTTGGTCGGAGGTAAGAGGTGGAGCCGAAAGTAGGAAAGGTTCCGGTAGTAAGCGGTATTGTGGAGAACTGAGATTGTAGACCGGTGGATGTTTGGGTAACATTCGCACTTTCAGATCTTGTGGAGGTAGTCGGTGGAGTTGTTGTGGAGGTATTCGGTGGAGCCGTTGTGGAGGTGGCTGTCTCGCCGGAATCGGCCATAGCCAAATGGCTCGATACCAACTTGAATTTCAGTGAAAAGATATTATTTGCATACCCAACATTCTGATACAGATGCTATTACAAAACGGTTAAACCCTAACCGTAGGCCCCCCCCACCCCCGATCCCACAGGAATGTGGGGAGATGTTAATCAGGTAACCTAGTAGCTCCAACATGGGTTGCCTTTTCGACCAATGCACTGAAGGGTGTTATCAATCGGAAATCAACCACATTACGAGAATCGAACCGCTAACCTCCAGCTTATAGTCTAGGCTGCACTACACACCCATGCCGCCACCACTAGGCCATATCCAGGGGGATATACAAATGCTATTACATATATTAGGAGAAGAGGATAAAGACAAGAATAAAATCTAGGTAGAATCTAGTATTAGATATTCTAGTACACACTCTCTCAATAACAACCTTACAAGTAAAGACTAATATACCCTTCTTGATCTTATCTTCTAATACAAAATAACCACAACATTGTACACAACACACTTTGAGGTCATTGATTATGATGTGGACTTATTAAATCATATGGGTCCCACAAAAATCAATGGTTTAAAGGTTTGTTGTGGCATTTGTTGTGCATATTTTGTTGTGGCACAAACATTTCTCAAACTTTTTCTCCAAATAATTCATTAATCACCGATATTAATCAAATCCTAAATCTTAAGTATCTTACCGTAAATAACATATCCCAGTAATTATCTCTTTAATTAAAATAATCATAATCTCGGTTAGTCACGTCTATGTCGGTGATTTATTAATCCTTAAAATCACTTAATAAAATGAAAATTATCCTTAAATTGAAGTCACAGCATTAGAGTGTAATTAGTGCAAAATAGTTTTTCACGGAAAAAATAGGGTTTATTGTTAAAAATGACAATTTGAAACTAGAAATATGTAAACAAAACAGTGTAATTTTTTATTGGGTAAAAAGGACAAGTGTTTATTCCACTATAATTTAAAATCTCTCATATTTAATTACAAAAACAAATAAATATTTTGATCTGAACGTCAAAAGATCATAATTCTTTCACCATATTTTTCTTTTTTTTCGTTCTCATTATTTAGACATCCAATTTGATATTTTTTTGATGTCATTTCGAGGTCATATTTTGTCAAAAACAATGAAACAGTGAAATAGTGAATTTGAAGTCAATTTCATTATACTGAACAATTGATTGGAGCAACTAATAGTGGAATTGTCCTTATTACCCAATTTGTATTTTCACTGTCCTGATTCCAATTTTTTCCATCTTATTTGTCCTTTTAAACCATGCTCCCGAAAAAAATATTAGTCATTGTCAATTTATGAAATAAATGAGGATTCAGAAAATAAGATTTGGTTAAATTAAATGATTCATAAGTGGCAAAATAGAATTAATAGGAAATGGTTTTAATTAGATTGAGAAAGGAATTTCTGATAGATATTTTATCTAAAACTTAATAATGACAACTGATTGGGCTTGGTGGGGGAAACTTGTGTCTGTAACTCTGCGTAACAACACATTGTCAAAAATATACTACCTTTTTTACACATTTATAAAATGTGTTTTCGGGGTTTTACGCGTACAACGCCCCGCTTCGTCCCGCAGCGCCCCGCTTCTCCCCTCCGTGGCCCGCCAAGGTACGTTTGAGTTTAAATATGGAAATCTTTTCTATTTACTACTTACTTCTTTTGTGGCTTTGCTGTAATAATTTCTTGATCTTAGCTGAAAATCCTCACCAGCAGAGTCATTTAGAAACATATATCATTCATGTCGAGCCGCCTAATTCTCGACTTTCAGCTAATGATGATCAGCAGGTTAAGTTAAACAGCTATTTTCTTCATTTTTGCCATCATCAACAATTGCAAGCCAAGATGACAAGAAATCCCGTATCGTTTATTCCTATAGAAATGTGTTCATCGGTTTTGCAGTTAGATTATCTGCAGAGGAGGTTGAGCAAATGGGATATAAAAAAGGTTTCATCTTTGCACAAAAGGAAGATATCATACCGTTGCATACTATACTAGCACTACAAGAAAACTAGTTTGAAGGGACGACATTTTGTCGTCCCTTTAAAGCCTTTGTCGTCCCATCAAATGTTTAAAGGGATGACAAGTCGTCCCTATAAAGGCGTCCCTTCTGCTTTGTCCCATTAAACAACGGACTCCTTTGAAGGGACGACAAAATCGTCCCTTTAAAGGTATGCTGACGTGGCACGGACTTTTCTAAGAAATTTCAACGTGCTGACATGGCATTCTTTTAAGGGACGACAATGTCGTCCCTTTAAACATAATTCATTTTATTTTATTAAAAAAAATTATTATGAGGAAAAATTTTAATTTTTTTATAAAAACATTTAAAGGGACGACAATGTCGTCCCTTACAAGCATTTATATTTAGTTTGAATAATAAAATTCAATACAAAAAACCAATATTTTTTTATCGAAAAACATTTAAAGGGACGACATTGTCGTTCCTTAAAAGCATTTATATTTAGTTTTAATAATAAAATTCAATACGAAAAAACAATTTTTTTTATCAAAAAACATCTTTAAGGACGACATGTCGTCCCAAAAAGCCTAAAAAATAAATTTGAAAACACATCTTTTGGGACGACATTTTTTAGGAAATTATCTTTTGGGACGACATGTCGTCCCTTTTAATAAAAAAAATTTAAAACTTTTTTTATTGTATTTGCATTGCCTTCCATGCTTATTTGAAATTAAGGTATCTGTTCCAATAGTCATATAAAAAGCAATCGGGAAAGCAAACATAAACAAAATTGAGATTGACTTAAAACCAAAAGGATTAAGTTTAATCTATTGATCAAGACTTAAAACTGCGTAGTTTACATTGAAGATGACCAGAATCACAGTCTACTGAGTGGTTGAAATTGTTCAGTGAAAGATATTTTTGCACGCAATGAGATGAACAATTCATGGCGTTAATGTTGTTAAGTGATGAAATAGGTACTTGAATAGAACATACATGGAAGGAGTACACAAACTTCATATTACATTCAGTGAATGACCTGATTAAAGAACGGTCATGATGTTGTAGAATTGTAGATTTTAAGGGAACAACAATGTCAATAAAACGCAGGAAAAATGATATAATTGATATAACGTAGAATCGTGATAAACACTTTCCTACAAAAGTTATTTGACCCTTATAAAATGCCTTGGGTTACACAAATACTTTTGTGAGATAAGACTACGTTTCCCTTCACTTTTTGGCACCAAAAGAGAAGAATACTTAAGGAGTTTTGTTGAAGTTTGTTTGACACTCAAAGATGATGAAGCAATTGAATTATCTCATTCTATGCACTCAAAATGATCTTATATATTAGTAGAAAACCGTTCTTACATGTAGACACCTTTTGGAAAGGTATTATATGGAAGAATCAGTTGAAAAACCATGAAAAGACACAACAATTAGCAAAAACGGGCCACAGGCGGGCGCCTGTGAAGCACAGGCGGGTGCCTGTGAGAACCAGAAAACAGAGAAACTTCCTGATCAACTTTTAGCCTTGACTGAACCTGATAGGCGGCCGCCTGTCCCTCTGTTTTTCCCAAATCGAATTTTGCGTCCTTTAAGTGGTTTTCCGAACTCTACTTGATCATTTATATCCGTAAACTCGTAAACACTTATATGAGTGTGCACTCCGCACCTCCAAACCCACAACAGAGTGTTCGAGTTTACCCAACTTTGAACCAAACCCTTAATTACACAAATGGACATGGTTATGCTTAAATCACCAACATTCCTCCCCCATTTAAGTGTAATCCTTGGTTTAGCTGAAGAACAGTCAAAACATAACAATTCATGCATCAATGATAATATCACGAAGATTGAATTACCACCTAGTAATATTACACATTTCAAATATCCGAGTATCGGGGTGTGTCTAAGCATTGCCCCTTTACACATTTTGAATACATGAAAATAATATACACATGAATTAAGATATCTCCAAAAGTTTAATTTTGACACTAATTAAACAGGCCTTATGTCCATATCCATTCTTGAGCATACAGAAAGCCAACTCTAGAACTTCCTTGAAGCGGCCAAACTTCATACTCATATAGGTGAATCTTTTATTGATCGTGCACCTGCAATAGCACTTTGTCAAAAGACTCATTAAGAAGAAACTCTTCAACCTTATCTTGCAGGTCATAGCACATACCTTCGGGACAATATTATGTGCTCAAATCTATGACAATAGGCCTTCCACATTGAATTCTGCCTCTAACATTGTATTAGAGGGGAATTGGGTATCCTATCACCAAGATTATATGAGTTGTAAACCCATCCCGTTAACCGACTTTTGTACCAAGTCTCTAGCCAACCCTTTTGTTAAGTGATCGGCTAAATTATGTTGAGATCTCACAAAAACAACAGAAATCACCCCATGAGTAATCAACTCACGTACCGCGCTATGTCTAACGCCCAGGTGTCGCGACTTACCATTATACACTTGACTATATGCTTTAGACAAGGTAGATGCACTATCACAGTGGATAGAAATGGGTGATATTGGTTTAGGCCATAATGGAATTTCATAGATCAAATTCCTAAGCCATTCCGCCTCTTTTCCAGCTGCTGCTAAGGCAACAAATTCCGACTCCATAGTCGAGCTAGTAATGCATGTTTGCTTTTTGGAAACCCATGAAATGGCACCTCCTCCAAGTAAAAATACCCAACCACTAGTAGAAGAATGATCCTCTACATTTGATATCCAACTAGCATCTGAGTATCCTTCTATCACTGAAGGATATCCAACATTAGTCAAGCCAAAGTCTTGGTCAACTTAAGATACCTTAGTACACGATTTACCGCACGCCAATGATGACTACTTGGATTACTCGTGAACCTGCTTAGCTTTCCAACCGCATAAGCAATATCCGGACGTGTGCTAGTCATAGCATACATCAAACATCCTATCACCCGAGAATACTCAAGTTGTAATATCGGATTTCCCGTATTAGGCATGAGTTTCTCATTAGGATCCATGGGAGTATTTGCTGGAGTAGAATTTTCACAATTGAATTTCTTTAACTCTTTCTCAATATAATGAGATTGTATCAAAGAGATCCCTTTGTCACTCCGTTTGATCTTGATTCCAAGAATCACATCCGCCTCCCCCCATGTCTTTCATAGAGAAACTTGATGACAAAAATGCCTTAAAAAGGTCAACTTGTTCTTTGTTAGTTCCAAAGATTAACATGTCATCAACATATAAGCAAATTATCACACCATTACCGGTATTGTCAAATTTGCTATATAAACATTTGTCTGATTGGTTAAGCTTAAAACCATTAGACAAGACAATTCATCAAATTTATGATGCCATTGTTTAGGTGTCTGTTTAAGCCCATACAATGATTTAACAAGCTTGCATACCTTATGCTCATTTCCAGGTATAACAAACCCTTCCGGTTGTTTCATATAAATTTCTTCTTCTAAATCTTCATTTAAGAAGGCTGTTTTAACATCCATTTGATGGATCACCAGATTGTTAATAGCAGCTAGGGCAATCAACAATCTAATTGTGGAGATTCTAGCAACCGGTGCATAGGTATCAAAATAATCAATACTTTCCTTTTGTCTAAAGCCTTGAATTACTAATCTGGCTTTATACATGTCGACAGTGCCGTTGATCGAGGCTTAATTCACCCTTCAAAAATAATTTATAAGACTCGAAATTGTGGGTAAACTAACTCTCTAACCGGTAGTGTACCGGGTCGATTGCTAGAATAGCTACAGGAGTACGAGGTCGAACCCAAGGGAAAAGTGTTTGCAAGTACCAAAGTGAACGTATTACTTAGTCTAGGTGATCAATATTTTTAAAGTATTTATCAACTACAACGACACTAAAATGATTTCTACTGACGAGTTTAAAGATAAGAAAGAAAGAAAGAAGATTAAACTACTAGATTCAAAGATAGGTTAAGGGACATAGCCGAACCATGATCAAAAAAAGCTAATTTCAACCCCAAGGATAGACGAAACCGGGAGTGTGCATCAAAACAAACGAACTCTTGCATTCAATCTCACGGGTGCGTACTCCTAATCCCGGTGCTAAGGTTTGAACAACTCTCTCCTAACACCTTATGCCATGTTAACTACCCTTCCCTAAAGAAGATTCACTAACAAGACATGTTACGCACTAGAGTCGCTTAAACGTTAAAACGAGTAACCTCACTTTGGGCTCGGGCTTAACAACTAAGCCGAGTCTACGCCGTGATCTTAGAACCCCTTTTCCCACACCCCTCTATCTGAACAACTCTTTAGAGTGATGTGTGTGACTTTGGCCTAGGTGATCAATCTAGCCCAAATCTGTTATAACAAGTTCTAAGACATGAAACATGCAAGATACAACAATAAAAAGCACTACCCACTCCCCATTTCATCACCCAAAGGGTGATTTCACCAAATTTCACATGATTCGACTATGAGAAGGGATTAGCTACTCATTATACTAATTAAAACATGCACAAAACAGTAAATGAAAGCCATACAAAGTAAAAGAAAGGAGAAATTTACCATTAAATTGCAGAAATTCGAGATTAGATCCAAAAAGTACAAAATAAAGAAGTAATTAAAAGGTGGTCTCTTAGTGTTTGGAATGGAAATCTAAGCTAAGAAATGGAAAGATTAAGCTAATGTTATGTTGATGTAAGCTAAGAGAAAGTATTCTAAGTTATTACAAAAATCGAGCTAAGAAATGGGTAGAGTTTTGCTAAGAGAATGGAGATGTTCAAGAAATACTCTAAGGGGGGTATTTATAGGTGGGAGAAAAATCTGCAGAAAATTGGTCCAAACGCACGTTTGGAGGGCTGGAACTGGCGTTTGAAATCTTCAAACGCGCGTTTCGCATAGTTGAAACGCGCGTTTCGCTTCAATTCTAGGCATGTTCTTGGCTGATTTTCATCTGGAACGCGCGTTTAGAAGGTTCAAACGCGCGTTTGAAGGACTTGGAACACGCGTTTGGAACCATTTCAAACGCGCGTTTAAGGGGGTTCAACTCTGAATCAAATGGCAGCTTCTGAAACGCGCGTTTGGGAGGTTCAAACGCGCGTTTGAACCAAAACTTCACTTTTCTCCCTTTTTGATCCCTCTTCTTGCCTCGATCATGCTTTTCACCACAAATCGTCACCTTCCGGGTCCTCGAGACACCAATACCCTTCAACATCATAAACAACCAAAAACATCCAAACAATTCCGGAGGGTAAAAGTGCTCGGGATTAGGAAATATCAACAAAAAGGGGTAATAATCCATCAAAGCAACGGATTCACTCCCCGTGCCATAAGCTCACGATGACACCCTGAAAACGGTCTAATTCACCCAAAAATGTGCTGAAAGTATGGTAAATGGGGATGAACAATGCACCGGAGTCACGTAAAGTTGACTCCCATCAGCCGTCAACTTTCATCTTTCTTTTAAAGATCCACTTGCAACCCAAAGGTTTGCAACCACGCGGAAGATCCGCAAGATCCACGTGTTGTTTCCCATTATGGAATCCATCTCATCATTGACGGCTTTTTTCCAAAATGACACGTCTCGAGACTCCATAGCCTCCTTAAACGTCTTAGGATCCTCATCAATATTATAACAATATGAGTATTGAAATCCTACTTCATCTCTTGTTCCTTCCACCAAATAAGTTTGATAGTCGGGTCCAAAAGACTTTGGTTTCCTAGCCCTTTTGCTTTTACGAAGCTCGAAAGGCTCATCTTGAGAATCAACACCATTGTTGTTCTCTAATCCAACACTAGTAGGAGTTATATCTTTTGGCCTCAGAATAGAAGTAAACCGATGTTCATCAATGATGGCATCCCTTGACTCAATCACAGAATGAACAGCAACTGAATCATTAGGCTCTATAACATAGAACCTATATGCTTTGGAATGCAAAGCATATCCAATAAATATACAATCAATGCCTCTTTCACCCAAGGTTTTTATCTTAGGCACAGTAAGTCTTACAACAGCCCTACAACCCCAAACTCGTAGATAATTCAAGTTTGGTTTCTTTTTGAACCAAAGTTCATATGGGGTAATAGGATTCCATTTATTAGGAATTCTATTCAGCAAATAACAAGCCGTTAACATGGCTTCTCCCCAAAAACCCTCACTCAAACCAGAGTAAGATAGCATGGAATTAACCATCTCTTTAAGAGTACGGTTTTTTCCTTTCCGCTATGCCATTTTGTTGTGGTGTATACGGCGCTGTAACCTCATGTATTATACCACATGACCCGAAAAAGGTTGGATCAAAAAATTCACCACCTCGATCGGTACGCAACCTTTTTACTTTAGAAGTTAATTGTAATTCTACCTCATTTTTATAGACTTTAAATTTATCTATTGCCTCATCTTTAGAATGGTAAAAACACATAACAAAACCGAGTGCAATCAGCTATAAAATTCACTACATATCTTTTATTAACAAAAGAAGGTGCAGCACAAAAGTCACATAGATCACTATAAATAAGTTCTAAAACGGAAGACGACCTTTCAACACCATGAAAAGGTTGTCTCACAATTTTGTTTAACATACAAGTATTACACTTATTCATGTCAAAAGATGGAATTAACTCATTTTTAGACATCATCAACATACGCTTATAATGAACATGTCCCAACCGAGCATGCCACAAAACAGAACTATTAACACCATGAATTGCAACAACATTGTTTACATCATCATGCTGAATATTTAACATAAACATACCATTACATAAGTAACCAAATCCAATAAAAACACCACACTTGCTTAAAATGTATTTATCCGACTCATAAACTTGTTTATAACCTTCTTTACATAAAATACTACCAGAAACCAAGTTTTTCCGTATACACGGAGCATGCAACACATGTTTTAAAATAATACATTTTCCAGAACTAAAAGATAAAACAACACTTCCAATTCCAACTATGGCATCCCTTGACTCGTTTCCCATAAGTAGCATGGATCCATCGATCACAGGTTCATAGTTTTTAAACCAGCTTCGATCCTTGCAAACGTGTCTCGTTGCACCCGAGTCAATCCACCAAGCAACATCATCATCCTGCATATAAAATGCCTCAGAAACTAGTGGTACATAATTCACACTCGAATTAAATCCACAAGTATCATTCTGACCTTGATGTTTAGGAGCACCTTGGTCCTTAGACCCTTGCCACGAACTGTTGTTTGATTCTTTCTTCCTTACTCGACAATCAACTCTGAAATGTCCAGTTTTACCGTAATTCCAACAAGCACCTTTCGGTTTTTTGTTGGTATCTTTGCCATTGTTTTTGGAAGATTTTTTCTTATCTTTCCCTTTGTTCTTATACGAACACTCATCGGCTTCCATCATATTGATAGAGGTCGAATCCATTACCTCTTTACCCTTGGTTTTACCGCCCTCTTGCGCCTTTAGAGATTCCTCTATACGCAAGTGACTACCAAATTCTACCAGAGATAATTCTTCCTTTTTGTGCTTTAACATGTGTTTAAAATCTTTCCATGATGGTGGTAACTTATCTATAATGCTTGACACCGAAATAGACTCATCCATTTCCATTTTATGTTGTGCAAACTGACCCAAAATGCGCAGTAATTCATTATATTGTTCCATTACCGACCTTGAATCTACCATGTTATATATCATGAAATTACCAACCAAGAACTTTTTACTAGAGGCATCTTCATTCATGTATTTAGACTCTAGTGAATCCCAAAGTTCTTTCGCAGACTCAACATTTTGATAAATGTCAAACAAAGAATCAGACATACCGTTTAGAATGTGACTTTTACAGATGTAGTCATCATTCTCCCACTTGTTCTTCTTCCTCAGTTCCTCCAAAGGTCCATCATCCAACACTTCAGGCATTGGTGTACTCAACACATACACCACTTTCAAAGTTGTTAGCAGAAAATGCATATTCCTTTGTCATCTTCTAAAATTAACACCTTCAAACTTTTCCAACTTACCAAAGTTTGCAGTCATCTCCTTGACAATTGACATTGCAGAAATTCTGAAATAACTTTTGTAGATTGTTGTAGAATTGTAGATTTTAAGGGAATAACAATGTCAATAAAACGCAGGAAAAATGATATACTTGATATAACGTAAAATCGTGATAAACACTTTCCTACAAAAGTTATTTGACCCTTATAAAATGCCTTGGGTTACACAAATACTTTTGTGAGATAAGACTACGTTTCCCTTCACTTTTTGGCACCAAAAGAGAAGAATACTTAAGGAGTTTTGTTGAAGTTTGTTTGACACTCAAATATGATGCAGCAATTGAATTATCTCATTCTATGCACTCAAAATGATCTTATATATTAGTAGAAATCGTTCTTACATGTAGACACCTTTTGGAAAGGTATTATATGGAAGAATCAGTTGAAAAACCATGAAAAGACACAACAATTCGCAAAAACGGGCCACAGGCGGGCGCCTGTGAGAACCAGAAAACAGAGAAACTTCCTGATCAACTTTTAGCCTTGACTGAACCTGACAGGCGGGCGCCTGTGGTGACAGGCGGCCGCCTGTCCCTCTGTTTTTCCCAAATCGAATTTTGCGTCCTTTAAGTGGTTTTCCGAACTCTACTTGATCATTTATATCCGTAAACTCGTAAACACTTATATGAGTGTGCACTCCGCACCTCCAAACCCACAACAGAGTGTTCGAGTTCACCCATCTTTGAACCAAACCCTTAATTACACAAATGGACATGGTTATACTTAAATCACCAACACATGATTCCATATTTTGAGCCCGGAGAGTGTCTGCATTGATTGCTTGGTAGTTAGTCTTTGATCTTAGGAACTTCGGTCTCTGCCAACACAGACGATTCATAGAAAGTTGAATATATATATATAGAAAACAGAATGGCATAGATGGTCACAAGTCACAACTACTCAAAAATCATTTGATAGCATGAAGGACCATACAAAAGCAATAGGGAGTGCAAAATAACAAGAAAATCTTATAAGAAGAGTGTCTATTGAACCGTATTATAGAATGGGTTACAACATGTGTATAAAAAGGCTGCATGAAAAATTGAACTATGATCTCCGAAGCAAACAACGTATAGCAAAAGATGCTTAAGGTAAATAAGAAGACAACCGAGACATTCCTAACATGATCACAAAACTAGAAGGCATTAGAATGAAAATATGAGATGCTAAGGGCAGAATTGAAGTAAATATAACCGTTTGAATATCGAGCAAGTTTCTCCATAAAGAATAAACTAGTAGCACGGAAAATGGGAGAAAATAGCTGGAAGAGCAATCTTACCATTTCTATTAGAAGGATTGATTGAAAGGGAACCAAAGACAGGTACTTGTAAGTCTTGGATCCAAAGTTTCCTAAAAGACATTGTCTGCATGAAAGCTAATGTTTGATACTAGTATACAAATAAGTAACAGAATAAAAAAAGAAAGATATAAACTGTTTTTGGGTTGCCGGTTTCTTTACAATTTTGGTCCATTGTTGCTAAAAACTGGCAACATGACAAATGAAAGCAAACTTGAGATTATGTTAGAATATACCTTTAAGGATATTGCTGTCAGTAGGCCGCTAGTAGACGCTACAAAAAGTATCTCATTCACCTATAAGATGAGCAGAGATTTAGATTAAAAGTATAGAAATTCAAAACACTACTAGCATAAGAACAGGGAAGAAGAATAAGAAGCATTCAAACTAAAAATTGAACGGGAAATTTTATTTCATTGAATTCAGAAGAATTGATACATACAATCAAGCAGTTAAGTTGATATAAATAGATTATACAGAAAAGATTATACATGAATATTCATGAACAAATCCCCACACACTAAATAATTATTATACAAGTACAGGAAAACATACTTGCTCACACGACTTCCGTCATAAGTTTCATTTGAAACTTCTTTTGCAGCTAATTCACAATAAGCCCTCAATACATGGTAGTATATGGTATGAATTATGTGCTTGTTCAGCTGTTGGGCCTGCTAGAACAAAGACGAATTGAGGTAAATATGGTAGTATGAATCTGAAAAAGATCTTGCTCTATCTGAACATCACCCTAGCAAGATAAACAAAGGAATAACAGATAAATAAAGTCTATTCTACCTGCTCAAAAGTAAGCAGAAAAATGTAAATGACTGCTTAAAGTTATATCACACAAGTAATTAAGATAAGTAGAAATCGTGACCGCATGAAGAAACAACAGCTACAAGATGGAGCAGAGTTCACATAGAATGCATTAATCCTAATGATAATAAAAAATGAACTAAAACAAACTGACTTATCAAGTAAAGAAAGGTCACTCAAATAGTCATTGAATCTTTATACTCTTGTTACTTTATTAGATACGTCACATTATTATGATCACACCAAAGTGAATAAAATTGGATGCATAATCTGTTTCATAAAGATAAACAAAAACTATCCCTTTAAGGCCTTCACCAAGCAGCCTGCTATGACTAAGGTCTAAAGCTATACCCTCTTAAAATCAATTCAGAGTTTTAGTTCTTTTCTAAATTGAAAAGCATAAAAGAAAGAAATAAAAGGTGTTAAAGATCTAGTTACCTCTTTCTTCTTCTTTTCCCCTTTGTTATCAACATCCTCAATATTCAAAACATCCACTTGAGAAGATCATTCACTTAACTTATTTTCAGGAGGTTGCAAATTGCAATCCAGCAGCACTGATCTAAGAATTGTACGGTGAGTTTGTTCAAGCAGAAGAATTTGTAAGAATTGTGTTACATAAATAGATTATACAGAAAAAGCTCAAATTAGAGAAAGTGAAACAGAGACTAAGCACTCAGTCCAAACAAAAATCAACAAAATAGAATCAATTTCGCACCTTGTATCATTTTTTTATCAGGAACAACTGTTTTTGTTTTCACAAGAATCCGGGACTGCAACAATTTCAATCAATTTGCATGAAACCCATCAATTTCTGCAACTATTTCAATCATCTTCTCAGGAGGTTAGCCACCGCTAATTACCCGCTGTTATTTAGTGTTGGGAGGGGGTGATGGCCGGAGCTGTGTTGTTGTGGTGGCCGGAGGGTTTGAAATCGGAGGAGGTGCGGAGTGCTTGGAATCGGAGGAGAGGGTGAAGGAGGAGGTATAAGACAGCAGAGGAGAAGCGGAGGAGGTGGAGAGCGGAGGGGCAGTGCAGAAGAATGCCCGATTTTAATGGCTCTTTATGGCGCACTGAATATGTGTAATGGAGGAGGAGAAGAAGAATGACCGATTTTATTACATTGAATTTTTTCAGGGACGACATTTTATTTAAAAGAACGACAAATGTCGTATTTTTAAAGCCAAAAAATTTATGCGGCCAAATTTTCCCTCCAATATTTCATCAAATATTTGGTTTTATGGTTTGAAGGGACGACAATGTCGTCCCTTTAAATAAAATTTTATATGACAAATTTCTTTGAACCTTAATTTTACTTTTTTTTAAATTAAAAACCTTAATATTATATTTAAAACAATATTTTCTTTGATAATATATATATAACAATGATCGATAATAATCTAACTCATTCACTCGATAACGAATCCCGAGATTCAAATCGATCTCTCCTTAGCGATCCCCGACTCTTAACTCATTCGCTCAATAACGATCGATCGAACCATAGTAGATAATACTATCACAATGATCGATAACGATCTAACTCATTCGCTCGATAACAAACCCCGAGATTCAAATCGATCGCTCGATAACGAACCCTAACTCTTAACTCACTCGCTCGATATCGATCGATCGAGCCATATTAGATAGTACTATCACAATGATCAATAACGATCTAACTCATTCACTCGATAACGAACCCCAAGATTCAAATCGATCTCTCGATAACAACCCCTGACTCTTAACTAATTCGCGCGATATCGATCGATCGAGCCATAGTAGATAGTACTATCACAATGATCGATAACGATCTAACTCATTCACTCGATAACGAACCCCCAATATTCAAATTGATCTCTCCTTAACGATCCCCGACTCTTAAATCATTCGCTCAATAACGATCGATCGAGCCATAGTAGATAGTACTATCACAATGATCGATAACGATCTAACTCATTCACTCGTTAATGAACCCCAAGATTCAAATCGATCTCTCCTTAACGATCCCCGACTCTTAACTCATTCGCTCAATAACGATCGATCGAGCCATAGTAGATAGTACTATCACAATGATCGATAACGATCTAACTCATTCATTCGATAACGGACCCCGAGATTCAAATCGATCTCTTAATATCGATCCCCGACTCTTAACTCCTTCGCTCGATAACGATCCATCGAGACAATGATCGATAACGATCTAACTCATTCGCTCGATAACGAACCCCGAGATTCAAATCGATCTCTTAATAACGATCCTCGACTCTTAACTCCTTCGCTCGATAACGATCCATCAAGACAAAGTAGATAGTACTATCACAATGACCGATGACGGTCTAACTCATTCGCTCGATAACGAACCCTGATTCAAATCGATCTCTTAATAACGATCCCCGACTCTTAACTCATTCGCTCGATATCGATCGATCGAGACAATGATCGATAACGATCTAACTCATTCACTCGATAACGAACCCCAAGATTCAAATCGATCTCTCGATAAAGAACCTCGACTCTTAACTAATTCGCTCGATATCGATCGATCGAGCCATAGTAGATAGTACTATCACAATGATCGATAACGATCTAACTCATTCACTCGATAACCAACCCCAAGATTCAAATCGATATCTCCTTAACGATCCACGACTCTTAACTCATTCGCTCAATAACGATCGATCGAGCCATAGTAGATAGTACTATCACAATGATCGATAACGATCTAACTCATTCATTCGATAACGAACCCCGAGATTCAAATCGATCTCTTAATAACGATCCCCGACTCTTAACTCCTTCGCCGATAACTATCCATCGAGACAATGATCGATAACGATCTAACTCATTCACTCGATAACGAACCCCGAGATTCAAATCGATCTCTTAATAACGATCCCCGACTCTTAACTCCTTCTCTCGATTACGATCCATCGAGACATAGTAGATAGTACTATCACAATGATCAATAACGATCTAACTCATTCGCTCGACAACGAACCCCGAGATTCAACTCGATCGCTCGATAACGAACCCTGGCTCTTAACTCATTCGCTCGATATCGATCAATCGAGCCATAGTAGATAGTACTATCACAATGATCAATAACGATCTAACTCATTCACTCGATAACGAACCCTAAGATTCAAATCGATCTCTCGATAATGAACCCTGACTCTTAACTAATTCGCTCGATATCGATCGATCGAGCCATAGTAGATAGTACTATCACAATGATCGATAACGATCTAACTCATTCACTTGATAACGAACCCCAAGATTCAAATTGATCTCTCCTTAACAATCCCCAACTCTTAACTCATTCGCTCAATAACGATCGATCGAGCCATATTAGATAGTACTATCACAATGATCGATAACGATCTAACTCATTCATTCGATAACGAACCCCGAGATTCAAATCGATCTCTTAATAACGATCCCCGACTCTTAACTCCTTCGCTCGATAATGATCCATCGAGACAATGATAGATAACGATCTGACTCATTCGCTCGATAATGAACCCCGAGATTCAAATCGATCTCTTAATAACGATCCCCGTCTCTTAACTCCTTCGCTCGATAACGATCCATCGAGCATAATAGATAGTACTATCACAATGATCGATAACGATCTAACTCATTCGCTCGATAACTGTTTACGACTAATTTTGTGGTTTATATCGAGTTATTCCGTAACAATATCTTCCGTGTTTTAGTGTTTTTTTATAGAAAACCACTTGCTAAAAGGATAAATTGGAAGAATGGGTTTAGAATTTATTAAAGTGTGGAAATCGAGCTATTTATATGGTTTTTATTTATTTATGTACGATTTTACACTTTGCTCGTTTCTATCGCCTTGTAGGTATGCTTGCATGTTGTGAAAGGAGCTAGAACGGTGTTTGATTGAAGATTAAAGGGAGGAGAAAGATACAAGTTTGAGATTGGCATGAAGATACATTGAGGACTGAACTGACGTCCATTGCATCCGTCCAGTGGACGGGCGTTTGAAGGATCAGACGAGCGTCCACTATTCTGGACTGGCGTCCAGAAGGAGATTTTTGATTCAGAGTTTGATGATTTTTAGCGAACGAGCGTCTGATTTTGCATAGGACGGACATCCAAGAAGGCTCGGCCCGACTCGATGAATTTTGAAAATCCTGGACGGGCGTCTATCTTATTGGACGGGCGTCCAATAGCCGACTTAACCCTAGCCACCTCAAAATCTTATAAATACCAGCGTGTATTGAACCCTAATCGCACCATATCATATCATTCACTCAAAAATACACACAGCAGCCGCATATTTCAAAAAGCAGACAAGGAGATGAACTCTTCCATCCCAACAATCATGGTCACCAATATGATTGTTGGCTAAGCAATTCGCGGTGGGACAACGGAGGAAACCAATCAACAACTACACCAACTAGAGGATTTTTAGCTATATCTTAGTGAGTTAAATTTATGGTTTTTCATCAATTGAATATTGTTATATTGTTTATGTTTTATTCGAATTGAGAGATCGATGAAACTATCTTTTTGATTGAATTTATATGAGAGTATTGATTTAAGCTTTGATCTTTTCAATTGATGCAATTAATTGTGATTCAAGAGATTGTTTATGATTAATTGAGTAGAGTATTGGAGACAGTCTCATGATCGTGTTATGCATGCTAGTTTAGTTTTGCTTGAGAAAGAAAACGAAACCCTAGAAATTGATTAAAGAGATTTAATCGAATTCGTGATTTGATCATTACTAAAAATCGTACCTTCAGCTCACAATCTAGTTGGGGTTGGTTGGTTGATTGGTGGATTCTAGTTGCCTTGCCGTTCTTTTAATTATTTGATAAACCGATTCGTTCATATCAACTTTTGCTGCTACGTTTAGTTATTTTAAAAACCCTAGTTGTTACCTGCTGTTTTTCTGCATATTTCTGTTTCTAGATCGTAATCGGACGCCCGTCCACCTTAAGTGAACGGCCGTCCAGCATCGAATTTTTCTATTTCCTGTTATTTTAGTCACTTTTCATTGTTTTTAGATTACAAGTAGCATAGACCTTAGTTTTAGGTAGTAATCTGTGACATAATCGATTTAATAACTATACTATAATCCGATAAACGTTCGATTTCCTTAGGACGACCCGTTAACACCCTTTACTACGAACCTTATACTTGGGGTGTTTCGGTTTATAAATTTAAAACGAGTTTTTACCGAACAATAACGAACCCCGGGATTCAAATTGATCGCTCGATAACGAACCACGACTGTTAACTCATTCACTCGATAACGATGTCGGATCTCAGGATTGAGATCAATCGCTTATTAACGAACCCCGGGATTCAAATAAATCCTTCGATAACGAACTGACAATCTATAGTAGATAGTATTATCAGAATCACCTGTATTATCGTTCGATAAAGGAATTTTTATAAAAAATAATGAATTTTATATTTTAACGCAATGTTTATTAGAATATGTATATTAGAATTTTATAATAAATGAATATTATTTATTAACTCAAAATTTTATATTAAAAAAAATTAATTTCCTTTAAAGGGACGACAATTGTCGTCCCTAAAAACCCAAATTTTATAATTTATTGTACATAACATATTATTTTCTGAAAAATGTTTAATGGGACGACATTGTCGTCCCTTTTAACATGAATTTTATAATAAACTGAATATTATTTATTAACTCAAAGTTTTATATTAAAAAAAAAATTAATTTCCTTTAAAGGGACGACAATTGTCGTCCTTAAAACCAAAATTTTATAATTTCTTGTACATAACATATTATTTTCTGAAAAATGTTTAATGGGACGACATTGTCGTCCCTTTAAATAGTCTTGTCGTCCCTTTAAACTGTCTTGTCCACGTGGAAATCTAAGCTGGCACGGTGGGGTTAATATTTTATTTTTTGGGACGACATTGTCATCCCTTTAAAGTTTTCCTCCGAAAAAACCGCCCAAAACTTTCACTATGTTTGAATTCATTTAAAGGGACGACTTTGTCGTCCAAAAAAAGATATTTAAAGGGACGACTTTAAACCAGTTTTCTTGTAGTATAGGTAGAAGTGAAAAAAATAAATTAGGTAGAAGTGAAAAAGGTAAAGAGATATTTAAACTCAAACGTACCTTGGCGGGCCACGGAGGGGCGAAGCGGGGCGCTGCGGGGCCCATCTAAGTAAATTAAGTTTTTTTTTAAGGATCATTCCTAATGCCCTAATTAATTAACTTTATAAAATGATGACAATCTACAAGAGCTAAACCTAATCTAAACCTAATCTAAAGCTCGAGATTTAGGGCGCCCTATTGGGAAGGGTATTTTGGAAAATATTTCATCATCACTAAATTACTTAGAATCCACGATTAAGATTAAGATCATGATTTTCATATTTTCCCACGGAGCTAAATCATTTCGAAGTTGTTTTTTTTTTTTTTTTTTTTTGAGCTTGCTTAAGGAATGGATCACTACATTTGAATTGGGAAGACCTTGCCGAAAGATCTTGGGGTCCACTTTATCTCCTTCGTCATCTCAAAGTGTTGGTATATTCATTAAAACTCTCATTGTTAGATCTTAATGTTATTTGGTTTATACAAGTTTTATGTTCAAATTTTGACTTATGTAATTCGTTTTCCGCTTCTTTGTTGAATAAAATCCATTAGGAATGACTCAAACGGATTTCAAATCCGAACTTAGAAACAATGTCTCCTCAACGGACTCCACCGCTGTCTCGGCGAGTTTAAAGGTTTTTTGGGTCGGAATAATCGTTTTGGTTCAGGTCGTGTCATCGGTTTGCAGCAGCACATTACATCAAGCCTTATTTATCATAGAATCAAGCCTTAGATGTTTTAGAAGTTTATTATTAAGTAGAAATAAAATATATTGACATTATCCATCATGTTGTTATTGGTGTTTATAAGAAGTACATCGCTGTGAGATGTACCAAAAGAAATAATGGCACGTTTATTTCGCGTTAATGGAATGGAATGAAATAAACTTATTTCATTCTTTTTTTGGAACGTGGCCGAATGGATGAAATATATTTCATAATAGATGAAACACCGAGTGATAGTGGTAGGGTAGGATAAGTAAAAGTGAGGTTGTATGGGGTGGGTGGGGTAGTTTTCACCTCACCGCCCACTTTACCTTACCTCACCACAAATCATATCACTTATCGCACCTTACCTCACCACTCTACCCTACCCTACCCCACATCACCCTTACCACCCACCTACCTTACCTTACTATTTCTTATCACCCACCTTCATCACACCACACTATCGTATCCTGCCCCACACTATCCGACAACCTCATATTTCTCTACCTACCACCACCATACTCATCACCCCATCACACCCTACCTTTTCACCCACAATCCATCATATCCCCCATCCTACCTTACCGCCCTACCTTACCACATGCCTTACGATATGCAACCCACCCCACCCTACTCACCTTACCCCACCACCCACCCACCCACCATACCTTACATTAGCGCCCACATTACCCCAAAACCCATCCTAATCATCCTACCTCACTTCACCTAACCCCATCTTACCCACCACTCACCCAACTTCATCTCGCTCCTACCCCATCGCCCACATGTTTTGTTGATTTTAATTTCACTCCATCTCATTAAATCCAATTTTGAAGTGAATAAAAATTGGACTCTTTTAATTTCGTTCCATTATTTTATAATCGTATCAAAACATTGTAATTGATATTGTCGGAAATATCACGATGGCGGTAACGGTGTTTAAACGTGGATATATGGCTATTTAGATATGATTTCTCCGGTGAGAGATGGTGATCATTATGAACTGGATGAAGATTCCGGCGTCAGACAGAATGCTTAAGATGGCGAGCACGTTAGTCGACAAATTGGCAGAGACTAGTATGCTTATATTAATTTTCGGATCGTTTATGATTTACATAGTGCCCCTATTTATAGGCATCGGACTAATCACGATTAAGCTAATATCGACAAGACGTTATTAAGTACAATCAAGCATAATTAATGTGATTACAATTTTAACTATGATGATCAGCTCTGAAGGCGACTTCGCTTGATGCGGGTCTATGGGTAGCCGCTAGTCGCTTGTCGAGCTTGCCTTTAGCGTGCTATGATTGAGTCCAGGTTGCCTTGAGTCTTGAGGGGGTTTGGTGAGGCGGATTTTAGGCCGGTAAGACGCGGGATCGGCCCCAACCCGAAATGTGCCTGCGGACTGATTGAGTATACATCTTATGGCTTATTTCCGGCTTGGCAGCAAGCGGACTGATGGTGTAGCCAGTCATCAAGTGTTGTAAGACCTCTATTCAGGGCGAACATCAGATCCGTGAAACCGTTTGCGGGTTTGGTATATCAGTAATGAAATGAAAAGTTATTTCATCCCATACCATTAATACGAAACAAACAAGTCAGAAATGATCACGTTAAGAAAGCAATTGATGTTTTTTCCTTCTTGAATAATACATGCTACAACATATTTCGTACACCGATTTTTAAGTCATTCTTAACTATAGTACATAAGCATCCCAAAAAAAAATAAAAAAATATATAGTACATAAGAATCATGTACATCGATGAGTTCCGAATTCTAACTAAAGAATTTATAACATATATTTCTATTTGGTTCTCACAATAAATTTCAATTTTTACGTTTCTAACTAAAGAATTTTTAACATATATTTTCTTTTGGAATGTGAACTTATATCCAAAGTTTTTTTTGTAACAAACTTATATCCAAAGATAACATACATATATATATATATATATATATATATATATATATATATATATATATATATATATATACTTTTCACAATAAATTCAATTTTTATATTTTCACGTGCATCGAACCTGTTTTCCTATGTAGATACCAATCCAACGGTTGAGACTTCTCTGTTATGTTCTCAGACTGGATCCAGTCCAGTCCGAAACCAAACGGAGCCATAGGGTTTGCATTCGAACCGGTCACCATCCATCCCATAAAATAAAAACCTCAATGTTCACATTTCATCAGTTGCGGTGCTCTCTGCCCTCCTCTTCAAACAATTAACAATTAACAATTAACAATTTGTTATGAAATAATATATTAATGGATTATCTATTATTCTGATTGATTTACGTAGATTTTGGATTAATTCAGTTTATTGTGTTCACATTGTAATCTCTACTATAAATACCCTCTTATACCATTGGAATAACACAAGCAATTCTCTCTTTTTCTTTACTTGTATTTTCCCTTGTTCTTCCTCCAATATTTTCTTAGTTTTATAACACGTTATCAGCACGAGACTCTACCAACGAAGTATTCCATTGGTGTCCCTTTTGGCGGTTCAGGTAAAATTCTATTATTGTTCATCACTCTTCTTGTTTTAATGGCTAACATCACCAAACAAGACTTTGTACCCCTAAACATATCGGGGAAAAATTATTTATCATGGGCCATGGATGTTGAGATGCACTTGGTATCTATGGGTCTTGGCAAAACGATTGTCACAAATAATACTGAGACAAGCCAAGACCGTGCAAAGGCCATGATATTTCTCCGTCATCATCTGGATGAGGATTGAAACATGAGTATTTAACGGTGAAAGATCCGTATGAATTGTGGAACCATCTGAAAGAGAGGTTCGACCACTTGAAGTTGGTTGTTTTACCGAAAGCCAGATATGATTGGCTCAACCTACGACTGCAGGATTTTAAATCACACTGAATATAATTCAGCAATATTTAAGATCACATCACAATTGAAACTATGTGGTGAAAAGGTGACAGATGAAGACATGTTGGAAAAAACTTTTTCCACTTTTCATGCCTCGAATGTGCTCCTGCAGCAGCAATATCGAGAGAAAGGTTTTAAGAGATATTCTGATCTCATTGCATGCCTTCTGTTGGCTGAGCAAAACAATGAGCTGTTAATGAAAAATCATGAGTCCCGTCCCACTGGAGCCACTCCATTCCCTGAAGTGAATGCGACACAATCTTCAAATTTTGGCCGTGGTCGTGGACGTGGTCGCAGTGGAGATCGTGGTAGAGGCCGTGGTCGTGGACGCGGTCGTGGAAAATATGCGACATATCACAATGAAAATTGTGGGAAGAAACGAAGCAATCCACCAAGATCGGATCATAACAACAAAGAAAAGAAAGTCCATGGTGACAAATGTTATAGATGTGGAATGGATGGACATTGGTCCAAGTCATGCCGCACGGCAAAACATCTTGTTGATCTTTATCCGGCATCTCGGAGAAAGCCAGAAAACGGTGTTGAGGCAAATCTTATTGATCAAAAGATTGATGATCTGAATTTTGATATGCCATTGATGTCACCAATGGAAGTTGCTGATTTTTTCAACGACACCGCTTGAAGGCTCCGGTTTATTGTGTCTTTTGACACATTATTTCTTTTGTCATTCTAATAAAGTTGTTTGTGCCCTTTTGCACTTTATTTCATGTCATCCCAATAAAATTGCTTTAGCAATTGTTTTGGTATTGTTTTATTTTGTCTTTGATTGAGGTTGATCTATGATGTAATATGAAGTTTTATTATTAATAAATCCAAGTGAGTATTTGATTATCGATCATTTCTAGTTTTTCCTTCGTTATAATTTATGTTGAAAACCAAAGGATACAATGCATTTATTATTAGTACATAGACTTGATATCTCAGATGTATTGATATTTTTTAAATAAAACCGTATGTAATAAAACGCTCCCCTTTATAAATAAAAAAAAATTTAAAAAATAAAAATAAAACCAATGCGCGTCAAATTAGCGAGCCAATTATGAGTCATTTATGATCCAATATTTTTGCTGACCCACGTAATAAAGAAAAAAAAGGATTTGACATTTCTTTGGAAAAAAGATTTGATGTTTTTAAATTGTAATAACTAATAGATTCAATTTTTACCTTTTCCTTTAGTGTGACTTAATTATGAATGTAGTGTTTGGCATCTATATAATAGATGAATATTTTTTTTGAGGGGTATAATAGATGAATATTTAACAAATACTTTTACACTCTTTTTCTGATGTTTAAATATAGTATATATATATATATATGTTTATTCACTTATTTATTGCGGACACACCACTAAACATTATCATCATTCGTGTTAAATTGTTATTCTTCATTTATCTACATCAATTAACTCCTTTGTTTCCTTGACTAACATGTTATAGATTTTTTTCTTGAAAAAAAATGGAAGCCATATTATTAATTTCTTTTGGTTAGTGTATAATACATCGGATTATACATTTCAATATCTAGAAGTGGATGTGACTAAACTCAATATTTACGATGTGTCCGTTCCTAGAAGCGAATGTAGACAATTAACTATTCTAAATGTGTTGAGATACACAAGTCGGTTCCCGGTGTGAACATGACAAAATCTAGATAATGTATACCGATATTTAAAGATGTATCGAATCACGTCAGTCAGTTCCCTGAAGTGAACATGACACATATGAGACTGTGATTTTAAAAATCATTATAGATGGACTTGGGGTTCATCAAAAGCACTGAGGTGCTCATAGAAATGAATATGAAATTCATAGAAATAAATATGGACTCGGAGTCCATATGAAAGGGAATGATGTTCCTACGAAAGACTTAAAGTCTAAAATAAGAAAATCCAGGAAGAACATCGTGACACTACTTTAACCCGCGGAAAAGAAAGTTATTCATTGCGATAATATGCTATTGTATTGTAGCAATATTGAAGGAAGCGGTTTAAATTCAACAAAATGATTATCAAAGAATAATCATGAAACTCAATCCATTTGATCTAGTCCATTCCCGGAAGTGCTTGTCACCAGATTCATGAAAGTGGTTGAGGTCATATACATGTCTGAATTCGTGGACAAAACTCTTGATTAATGTATCCTTGAAGGATATCATCAAATTTGTCTACTTGGAGGGGAAGGATTGTCCACCGGAAGTGGAACAAAACGAAATTAAATTCTAGATGAATGATGAAAATCGATTTTCATATTGTGGTATTGAAAGATCACTGATCGCGTACTTGGCGTACGGAGAATTGATTTTCACGATGTGGCATTAACAGGCCACTAGTCGCGTACTGGTCATACGGCAAGATATCCGGTTGAGAATAATGAAGCTTCATATTTATAGTAAAAACAATATTATGAAACAAATACTATATGTTACGGTCATTATGAAAATGATCCGGATATATATGATAAATATTGTTTATCATTTTTCAAAAGTCTTAAACGCAATAAATTGTGCGACGTGGATATTAAATTGAGACATCGGAAGAATTTAAAAAGATATAGATCTCTTGAAGAGATAATATAATTCTTCCCGATTGAGTATATCTCGTAATGTTTGTTGATACTCATATAAATGGATACACATTGACATGTAGAATCCCACATAGGGATATCACATTAAAATGTTGAATCCCACAAAGGGTTATTGCAAACTTAAGTAGATATGACTTGAGATAAAATGTTTTTCCAAGATTAAGGGGAGGAAAAGTAAACTTGGAGTTTATAAATCTTGTGGAAAAACATTGTATTAACGCACATTTAATCACCGGAGGCATTTAATTACTCTAGAAGAGTGAGCAGCTGCAAATGCTCTGGTTGGAATAAATGTTGCCAAAAGGTTTATCCTAGGAGGATAATATTTGTCCTAGAAGGACAGAAAAAGTCCGAGAAGGACATAATATGATACGTATCAAATTAATGAAGATAACGTTGTAAGCATCGAAAGACCAATTGGCTCGATAATGAAAATTCCTCAGAATGGGTTATGACTATATTTATGAGAACTTTGGAAGAATAAGCATATGCTCGAGCAGAAAATATATAGTCAAAGAAGCTCCGGAAGAGCAATGGAATACTCTAGATGAGTAACGAAATCATAAACTTTTGACGAGGTCAATGCTAGAAAATGCCAACAAGTGTTGATAAATAATATGGGTGGAACAAATAATATGCAGTTGTCATACATACATGAGGTTGGAGAAAATGAACCTGAAGTTCACTCCTCGTGTTACTTTCTTGCGACCCCCCGAAGAAAATGTAACTGGAACTGCATATTCCTGATTGTTAATTATGTTCACCGCTTGGAGCGTGAGATACCTTAATGTTCCAACAAATATAAATCTCTTAGTGTTGAGATAATGAATTAATGTTATCATTGTTTGAATTAATGAGATATGATAACAAATGCAACATTTTATGAACGAGGTTCATAAACGAGGCAAGTATGTTTTGATATGTCGAAATCGCTGGGAGCGATTATAGTGCCTCAAGCACATGAGATGTGTGAAGCATATAAAGTGTTTGAAAGACTCAAACACAAAGTATATAATACATGAATGGTCCCCGAAGCGGGATAATTTGTTTGATCTGAGAATGTGTGGATCCATTGTGAGACTCCTGAAGAGTTACAAAAGATAATTGAATATGATTAATTGAGTTATATTATCAAGATCCGTTATATGCACAAGAAAAGATATGTTTTGGCCCTGAAGACCAAAGATTGTACTCTTTTTCCCTTTAACAAGTTTTTCCCATTGGGTTTTCTTAGTTAAAGGTTTTTAACGAGGCAATCAGTGCACTAGGGCGCATATGTCATGAATCATTTTTCCTTGATTGGTTTTTTTTCCCACTGGGTTTTTCCAAGCAAGGTTTTTGGTACATGCCATATACGTTATAAAATCAGATCAAGCGGAAAGCATGTCGGGGACTTGTTAGTTACGCGGTTGGTGGACATTTATCGAACCCCCAAAAGGCAAGGCTTCAAAATTGGTTGTTCCTCACCAGTGGTGGTACATCGATTTCATAGTGCTGGACATAGAAAATTTTGGTCACAATATCCTCAAATCATGGCGAAATTGTAGCTATTCATGAAACAAGTCAAGAATTAACTCTCGTTCGGATCATTGGCACATCATACCCAAGACACTTGTGGTTTATTCATCAAGAAAGAGAAGCCGAGTTGATTATATGAAGATAATGCAGGGTGTACAGCTCAATTAAGTGGTGGCTATATAAATGACGATCGGATGAAACATACTTCACTAAATCTTCATAAGAAATGTGACATTAGTGTTCAGCAGATAAGGTCAAGTGACAATCCAGCAGATTTATTCGCGAAGTCATTACCTACCGCCACGTTTGAGAAATTGATAAAGAAGATCGGAATGCATCGACTTAAAGACCGAATTGATGCTTGGTTTAGGGGGAGTAAATTAAACAGATAAATATGTACTCTTTTTCCTTAACTAAGATTTTTTTCCCACAGGGTTTTCTCTTAGTAAGGTTTTAATGAGGCATATCATATCTGTTGTATTTTAATAATAGATATCCAAGGGGGAGTGTTATGAAATAATATATTAATGGATTATCTATTATTCTGATTGATTTACGTAGATTTTGGATTAATTCAGTTTATTGTGTTCACATTGTAATCTCTACTATAAATACCCTCTTATACCATTGGAATAACACAAGCAATTCTCTCTTTTTCTTTACTTGTATTTTCCCTTGTTCTTCCTCCAATATTTTCTTAGTTTTATAACACAATTAACAATTAAACTGAAACAAAATAATTTTAAAAAAAACCTTTTTTATTTTCAGTACAAAACTCGGAAAAATCCAAATATTTACACTCCTTTCCGTTTTTGATCGGCATTGCGTTCCCATTTTATTCTCTACACTCTTGTTTAAATTGAAAACAAAATACCGAATTCAGTACGGTATTAGGGTTTGAGTTGGAAAAATGGCGCAGATTCAGGTGCAGAGTCCGCCCCTCAATGGAGGAGCTAATGCAGTGCCCGTTTCTAATGGCGGTGCTGCTACGGTGGCGGGTGGAGGAGCTGGCCAGTTCGTCCCGACATCTCTGTACGTTGGTGACCTGGACTCGAGCGTGACGGATTCACAGCTATATGATTTGTTCAGCCAGGTGGGGCAAGTCATTTCCATTAGGGTTTGTAGGGACCTTGGTACCCACCGCTCTCTTGGATATGGTTATGTTAACTACATTAACCCCCAAGATGGTAAGCTACATTTTGCCTACGATTCCATTGTTATTGTTATTATTTTTCTTTTAGCTTTTCATTAACTTCCCTGAATTTTTTTTATTATTTTTGGTGTCCATCCTAATATTATTGAAGTACATTTTCGCAAATGTTTTTGAAATTTTGTTCAAATGCATATTTGATAGTTTTCTGCTAATTAGTTATATTGCGATTGTTGTGGTTCAAAATAATGTATGAGAAGAACATTGGAATAAAAAATTTAATCTTTTCAAATGTGAAAGGGCATTATGTTTGTGCATGGTGATTGCAATTTGGTTGATGAGTTTACTCAGACTATGTAATCTCTTTAGGGTTTTTTTGTAAGTGTTATGTATTCGCCAAATGGGACTTTAGGCCACAGAGTGTAAAGATATCTGTTTGTGATGATTCTTTGGTGGGTGCTTCCGTAAAAGATAACTGGATCAAATGAGAACATCTCACTCCCTTTGGTGTGTTATGTGCAAAAATGACCACATTGTATGTGTTGGTCATGAAAGTTGTAGGAATATTATATTCTGCAATAAATTGTTACGGTAATGTAGATTGCCTGTGAGAGTGTAGGTCGTTCCCTGTGTTTGGATGAGGGAAACTACCACAGTCTTCTTCTCTGGGAGTAGACAGCTGTTTTCAGTATTTGGTGCTAATCCTGGTTTTTATTTAGTATTAATGGTAGTTTTTCATTTCGTATGACAGCGGAAAGGGCAATAGAGGTGTTAAACTTCACTCCTGTGAATGGCAAGACAATCAGGATTATGCATTCTCATCGAGACCCCAGCATTCGAAAAAGTGGAGCTGCCAATATATTCATTAAGGTAGTCACTACCCTCATCTGTACTCGTTTCATTTGTTGTGTGGAGTCCTCTGTCTGAAGTGCCTCCTACGTTTGACTGAATATACTTTTACTTGTATCTTCATTTCTTCTAAGGTTGATGGGATAATACTGCTCATGCTAATCGTCCGGGTTCCCTAACTCTGCTTTCCGGTTTGTCGATTCTTAAAATTTTCTGTGAACGAGTAACATGCTCATTCAAGCGTGCTAGCATAATTTTTTTTAAAGAACATTTTTTATGCTTTTTGGACTTCATGAAAGTCAAGAAAATTGTTTTACTTTTTTTTTTTCT
The DNA here is from genome assembly GCA_024500145.1 of Gentiana dahurica var. dahurica. Lineage (NCBI taxonomy): Eukaryota > Viridiplantae > Streptophyta > Magnoliopsida > Gentianales > Gentianaceae > Gentiana > Gentiana dahurica. The sequence goes on along the minus strand of CM044899.1, from coordinate 29,618,304 downwards.
GTTCAAAAGTGTTTACATTGGTGCTGTTCTATGCTTTTTATACCTTTCTGTATTGTAGGTCCTAGGATTGATACTAAGCAAGCTTGATCAGAGGGTTTTATATAAGCAGAGATCATGAATGATCCATCTATATGTTGGTTGGATTTTGAAATTTTATTTTTTTCAATGTATTTGTACTATCTGTCTGTCTTCTGTTCTTGAAATTTTGTGGAGTTCAAACCAAGACATGTATAATAACATTCAGTATTCTTGAGCAGATGGCTAATGTCTGTGATGCAAGGATACTTATGTTCATAGTTGTCAAGGTGCTCGCCTAGGCAAAAGTTGAGGTCTTAGCGCCTAGATGGTAGGCAAGGGTCGCCTTGGAAAGAAGTTGTGCATAAAGGAGGTTGCGTTTGTTCACATGATGAAACTTTTGACTACTTAGTACTCTTGTATGAGTCGGTTCATGTATGTGTAATTTTATTGATATCATTGGGTGTTAGGACTTAGGACCATAGTTGTTAAACCGTTAGGCGAAGCCTTAGAAAGCCTAGGTCGCCTGACACTCAAGGTGAGAAATGTTACAAAAACTCAAAAACCGTATTATAGAAGAATGAAGCAATAATTAATTAGCTCCATGAGTGAATAACAATTAACAAACTTACTTTAATGAACCAAAAGATTCAAAATTATCATAATGATTATCACAGAATCACTGAACCACAATTCATAAAACAAAACGAAAAAAAGCTGCTTACTGCCGGTAGCTTATTAATAGACGCAACCTTCTGTGTTTAACTAAAACAATACAAGAAGGAAATGAAGCAAAAGGAAAAAAGACTTTCATGTCTTCACCCATGAGATTATGACACACATAAAAAAGAACAGAAGAAAAGAGGAGAAATGAGAAAAACTTGCTTTCCTCGCTTTTCTTGCTTTCTGTTGCTAAAGCGGTCGCTTTTCCCCACCTAGGCTTCAGCTTGCTCTTTGGTCGTCCTGCTCATGTTCCTTGTGGTTGGGGGACTGCCTAGCGCCTAGGCATCTCTTTAACAACTATAGTTACGACATACTATATATGTCGGTGCCTGCAATTGGTTTGTGTGTCTGAATCTTACAGTGTTCACAAGGCACAGTTGACAATTTGATTTGTTTGATTTGATAGGAATTCGCCTTTTTGTGGACTTTTATTAGTCAATTGCCTTCTATTTTTCAACATCTTCCAAGATCGAGTTGCGTCGCTAAGCAAGCCTAGCCAACACTTAGGCTACGGCAACCCTTACCAACTATGCTTTTGTTAGGAAGCTTGTCTTGTATCTGACTCGGATACTTAGGATACATGCCTGGGGGACTTTGCAATTTCTTAAAAGTTGGATATAGAAACCTAACATGCATACCCATAACTCGGATACGTGAAAACTTTTAAAATTGAAGAAATATTGCCAGGGATTAAATGAAAAACTGGCCCAAATTTGTTTTATTTTAATTTTATGAATTTTAATATCTATAAATTTTTCTTTATACATTTATTATGTATTTGGTCCCTATATTTTTAATAGTTGCGCATATCCCCTTGTACCAGTATCAAATTTTGTTTTCAAAATCCCATATACGTGAATCGGCACCCACGCATTCATACCCGTGCAACCTTGTCTAAACTGTAGAGATTCTGTAAAAATAACGATGAAAAGGGCTGAGTATCTGATTTAAGCTCATTTAACTTTCATGGCTCGTTACTCTTTATCTGAAGCATATGAAATTAAATGTTTATTAAGATCTGAATATGCCTGTTGGTAAACATTTGTTTTAAATATTTGCAGAATTTGGACAAGTCAGTTGACAACAAAGGCTTGCATGATACTTTTTCAAGTTTTGGGAACATTCTCTCATGCAAGATAGCTACTGATAATAATGGTCAATCCCGTGGCTATGGGTTTGTACAATTTGATAATGAGGAATCTGCTACAAATGCCATAGATAAGTTGAATGGGATGCTTATCAATGATAAGAAAGTGTATGTTGGGCAATTCCTTCGTAGACAGGAAAGGGACTCTGCATTGAACAATATCAAGTTTAACAATGTTTTTGTGAAAAACCTGGCTGAGTCTACCACAGATGAAGAATTGAAGAAAATCTTTGGCCAGTATGGTACAATTACCAGTGCGGTTGTGATGACTGATGAAAATGGAAAATCAAAGTGTTTTGGGTTTGTCAACTTTGACAGTGCGGATGATGCCATGAAAGCCGTTGAGGCTCTTAATGGAAATGCATTTGATGGTAAGGAATGGTATGTAGGAAAAGCCCAGAAGAAATCTGAAAGGGAGCAAGAGCTTAAAGCTCGGATTGAGCAAAGTGCAAAGGAAGCGGTTGACAAGTATAAAGGGGTTAACTTGTATGTAAAGAATTTGGATGACAGCATTGACGACCTTAAACTTAAGGAATTGTTTTCTGAGTTTGGCTCTGTAACTTCATGCAAGGTTTATATTAACATCTACAATTAATTGTTTATAAAAAGATCCTTTTTTTTCAGTTGGTTTTCTGGTTTGTCTCCGTATTCTTGTTTGACAGATTTTTTGGTTATGTATGTCGTTTTTCAGGTCCTGCGTGATTCCAAGGGGATCAGCAGAGGGTCTGGATTTGTTGCCTTTACAACTCCTGAAGAAACTTCAAAAGCTGTAAGTCCTTTGTTGTTGTTCTTCTTAACCTATAGGGAAAAAAACGAGCTTACTATTTTTTTTTTTTGAGATGACTCTATGTGTCTATTTGTACTGCGTTGGTAAGCATAAGTGAATTTAAAGAGAGCCAATATTGAGTGAGTTCAACAACAAGTTCATTAATGCATGAGAGAGATGTGTATATGGGTTTATAACTCTGGCGTCTTTTGCATTGGCTGCAGCTTGCTATAATGAATGGGAAAATGGTTATTAGCAAGCCCCTCTATGTAGCACATGCCCAGAGAAAAGAAGAGAGAAGAGCAAGATTGCAGGTTGGATGATTTACAGAGGGTTTTTTTTTATTTTTTTTTTATTTTTCCCAGTTTGCTGTCAATGAGTCATTAGTATTAGTAATCAGGAAATTATCAAAAGTAAGCCTCTGGAACATGTAATTTTCGTTTCTTTTGTTTGAATGTGATTGATGGTTAGTAGCTGTTAGTTATGTGGAGCATTTTTAATGGGAAATATGAAAAATAATGGGTTTACTTTACACATCAAGAGAAATTGGAAGCAGTCAAGGTTTTAGTGTTCAAATCTTCGTCTATTCTTTGTACATATTTACAAATTCTGAAGCTGTTGGATGTTTTTAATGTCCTGAAGTCTTTGTTTGCAACAAGCGTTTCAATTATGCACCTTGACACTATTAAGAATGTATTTTTCTGCTTCTAAGTGGTGGTGTCTCCTTTTAGCCAATTCTCGTAGCTGGTTATCGAGGGCAAATCTGTCAGTTTTGAATCGGCTTTTCTTCATGGGATTTGACTATAGTCCAATGGCCTTGGAGAGCTGTTTTTCTATGTTATTGGAGAACATTCTATTTTTCTCGTTGTTGTAGGCTCAATTTTCACAAATGAGACCTGTTGCGATGGCACCATCACTTGCCCCACCTATGCCAATGTATCCTCCTGGTGCTCCTTCCATTGGACAGCAGCTATATTATGGGCAATCTCCTCCTGCTATAATTCCTCCCCAGGTAAAGAAAGCTGAGGTTGAGTGTTTCTTTAGTCTATTACCTAGGGCTGTTTTATAGGTATACTTCTGCCAGTCTCTTGTTCTTGTCTGTTCAAAACACTTATTGAGGCACGGGAAGATGATGGATGTAATTAAGGAAAGAGAAAAAGTTTGGAGGGCGTGGCTACCTCTGGAAAGTAGATGCATGATTTGGGGGTGGGGGTGGAGAAGTTGGCTGTTGTAAGCATTTCTTCTTGACTATGGAGGTGAAAGCCTTGATGGTCCTGATAAAGTCTTTTCAGTCAAAGGATTCAGCCTTCTATCGATGTGATGAAATATTCATATTATGTGAATTCTGCAGTGAACAATTTTGAGTATTTACATTATTCTGATTTAACCGCACATTAGCTGCATGCCCCATCGCAAAAATTTCAACCTGCAAAATTGATTGAAATTAGCCTGCTGCTCGTACTTTTAGTCACGAACTTCATTCTATTTATTATTTTCTTGGAATTTGAAGGCAAATTTATCTCTCTTGTCCATGCAATAACCTTTTTGCAACTGTCTCTAGGCTGGATTTGGATATCCGCAGCAGCTTGTATCTGGGATGCGACCAGCTGGAGGTCCCATTCCCAATTTTTATATGCCACTGAATTATCAGGGACAGCGACCCGGTGGTAGACGTGGAGCAGGAACTGTGCAGCCACCTCAGCAGCCTGTGCCTTTGATGCAACAGCAGGTTGGTGTTTTTATTTTGTGTTATTATAGATAGATTGATAGATATTTGTTGTGCAATTTTGTTCTCCACATAAATGTTGATCTTGGATGTCTTTATCTGCAGATGCCGCCAAGGGGACGAATGTACAGGTATCCACCTGGCCGCAATATTCCCGAGGCGCCTATGTTTTCTGTCCCATACGACATGAGTGGGGGGATGCTTCCCCAAAATGCTTCTGTTGGTCAGCAAATGCCAATTACTGCGCTTGCTTCTGCACTTGCAAATGCAAATCCCGAGCAGCAGCGCACAGTAAGTAGCTTTTATTTGGAAGTCTTTAATGGCAGCACCACACGAAACTTACTGATAGCATCACACTATAGCAGCAACACACACATTCCAACTATCGGTTTTTACAGTTGATGTCGTAATAAGGAGTTTTGCTGTATTTTTGCTTGGTTAGATGTTGGGTGAAAATCTTTACCCGCTGGTTGATCAGCTGGAGCATGAGCATGCTGCAAAAGTGACGGGTATGCTTTTGGAGATGGACCAGACCGAGGTGTTGCATTTGCTTGAATCACCAGATGCTTTGAAGGCTAAAGTTGCAGAGGCAATGGATGTTTTGAGGAATGTTCAACAGGTGAACGGCCCAACTGACCAGCTTGCATCTCTTTCCCTCAACGTGTAGTTAGTCGTCTTTTGTGGCTTTGATTGATGTTTTTATTTTTGGATTCAAACAAAATCCTTGAGGGCCTAAGGCACGTTAGAGTTTTAGCATTGAGTTTCTTTCTAATTATATACTTACCATCGGAGGCGGTCAAGGTTTTGGAGTTTTGCAGTATTATCCTGTTTCAGGTGGGGGATTTAGTTGCCTGTGCTTTGAAAACCATTTACGTTTATTACCATGCTTTAATAGAACCACTGGTTAGCATTTATTTATATTTCTACCTCTTTAGTGTGTACTTGAAAATTATCCCCATGCATCCCAAAGGAAACATTTTGTAAAAATACCAAATTCCAAATCCTTACCCTGAAAGAGCTAAAAAAAAAAAAAAACTTTTCTCAAAATCTAGACACTTGATTAAACATTTTGTAAAAATACCAAATTCCAAATCCTTACCCTGAAAGAGCTAAAAAAAAAAAAAAACTTTTCTCAAAATCTAGACACTTGATTAAAAAAACCAGACAATTGAAGTTCATCAAGAAGCACCCGAATATGTGAGAAATGATGGTGCATCGGTTAATCGGGGAGTTATATTTGAGTGGCATGATGTGATGCATTCAACTTATCGTCTTTCACATGCAATGTATATTATCACTTTACTTGGTGAAACTCTCAATAACTACTGCACTTTACACTTCTCTCGATTACAAGAAATTAATAACAAATGGACATATTATATACCTAGACTTTCGTTTGTTTCAAGGGGTGCTTATTCTTTAGAGATTCTCGCCCTTAACTTCTCCCTCTCTTGTAATGAAATTAAGAAGAAACTTGGTGTGTGGAGGTTCGAACCCCTTAAAGGGGACTTAATTTAGTTTTTTTGGTATAATAGCAAGTTTATGACTCTGGACCACTAGGTTATCTGATTAACATCTCTACTCATCACGTGGACAGGGAGAGTGGGCACATTCATGATTAGAGTTTAACCATTAAGAAGAAACTTGGTCTTGGTTTTGGGCTAAACCTGAACTTTTCGATTCAACAGCAAAACCCAAGCTTAAGCCTTGATTAGCTGGGTCAATCCAGAGGACTCAATGGCAACTGCCGCCTTCGGGATCACTATCTTATCCCTCTACCCGGATGAAGTGTAGTAGACGTATTAATTGTGGTTTAATTAATACACCTCATACTTTGATTAAGTTCATCACGTACTAAACAGTTTAAATTTATCACCATAAAATTAATTCTCTATGTGACACACACCAAGTTTTATTGCTACATATGATACGACTTATGGTTTTCAATAATGCATTCTTGAATTCACAAAGCAAGTAATAAGATGATAAATAAATAAGTTATTTATTAAAAACAAAAACAATTGTATTAGATTTTATTTCAGGCACTACACCAACAATCTTGACTAGTGCTCTCCTCTATCAAAATATATTGAACAATTTGTTGAAATAGTATCCTAAACTCAATCGGGTTGGACCGTATCCGACCCGGTCGGATCAATTCTACTATTTCTTTAAGTTTATACATATGATAAATTGCTTTCTGTTATTATATATTTGTTCGTGTAACAGACCAATTATGATATTGTATATATGATAACGCCCTAGTGTCAAACTCTGAAAAAGAAATCATAATAAGGATTATGGTTGATGAGATCTCGAATCACTTTATTGAGTTTGATACTTAAAATGTCTCTAGTCGTATGTGCTATTAAATGTGACATTAATAGTATGATTATACTAGTACGTTTTAGATGTCTTCTATCTTATTGAAGATGTGGATAGATCTTGTCTATCAAAGTGTAGGGACACTTGGACTGTACGTGGAAGTGTATTAGAAAATGTGTACGTTAAACTGACCCGCTTACTTTATTAAGTGTCGCACTATGTAGCGGTTGTGTAATTATCCTAAGACCGGAGTCTTCATGACATCATGGTGTGGATTGTCATGCTTTGACACTATTGAGGTTTCCCTTAGCCAAGGGGCGATCATGCGGTAGTGTTTGGGTGTGATACTGAAACATGCATAGGATTCATGTTATTCGTCCAAAAATCGCGTATCCTATGTATAGGAGTAAATATCCGAAAAGACCTTCTTATAAGGAATGTCTAGCTCTCGTGAATCTTTGCAAAGTGGGAGTAAATGAGTTACTTCGAGAGAGCATGATATCCAAATTATAAGATACGGTCGTTAATGTATTGACACCCGAGATACAACCGTATGGATATTGTAACAGTGGTAGGATTCTATTTACACGGTAACCGTTTCACATGAAAGGTAGTAGTCATTGCATTTGAATCTTCCGATGATTGGGGGTCATGGCGTGTTGTTAGACGCTATCCATGATCGTTAGGTATGATGGGCATTTTCGTAATTGCATCTTGTGTCTACGGCCAACATATTCGGAAACCTATCGGTCACACACATAAGAACATCTAGTCGGATAAAAATGCGGCTATAGTGATAACCAAAGAAGGAAAGTTTATCTCGACTATAAAGTGTTATACTGGTAAATTAATATTGTGGTATTTATTTATTGTGAATAAATATAATACAAGATATTAATTATGTTGATTAATTAAATTTATATTTATATATACATATGTGGCACAATTTTATGTGTATATTGATACACAGGAATTTCGCAAATTAATTATTCATGATATTATATTATCTTGTATTAATATATATATATATATATATGTGTGTGTGTGTGTGTGTGTGTGTGTGTGTGTATGTGAATACATGCGTGACATGCATATATGATATGCATGTGCACATTTGTGATATATATATATATATATATATATATATATATATATATATATATATATATATATATGGATTTATATGTGTAATATATATATGTGATATATACACTTGTGTAAATTGATTTATGGTAATACATTAAAGATATATTCAATATAAGATATTGGCAATATATATTTTTGAAATATTTAATATAAGATATTGATTATTTAATGAGATAAATCTAGAATATCTATTTTTCTTATTTTACTAGTAAAATGTTTTTTTTCTCCTCAATCCATTAGGAAGTTTCTCCTAATCGATTGAGACTTGTAGGTGGCGCCATATTACACTATAAATATAGTGTAGGTGTCATACTCTTTTGTATCATCATAATTAGAAGAGTTCTAATTTACTAGAAAAGTGAAGGCTTCCTAAAGAGAGTTTTCTAGAGAGAGGAATTGAAAAGTCGGTCTAGCAACCGAGTTTTCTTAGTTGCAATCCTATGGTGGATTCCGGCGGGTTATTCGTGTGGACTGTGGATCAACGGTAGATGCCATACGCTTGGGCAGTTTCGTGCAGAAACTACAACCGTAGACAAAGCGACGATGATCTATTTTAGATCATCCAAGGTATTCTCTTAGTCTACTTCTTTTATGCTTGTTGTTTAAACGAAGTAGATCCTGGTTAAAAAGGAAATAAACACGTCGGATAGGGAGCTCGGCCGAGGTGGCAGCTCCACACCGTATAACCGCCGGCGGCGGCGGCGCCCCTAGGGGCTGTCGGCGGCTGGTGGTGTATGGTGGATCTCGAATTTTTGTTTTGTTGTTTTGTAATTACTTTATGCTACATTGATATCTCTTTGTTTTGTTGGTGTAATGTGACTAACTAAATATTCAAATAGTTTGGACCATTAGGATGTCAAATGACATTATTTGGTAATATGATTAGTCTATAAATAATCTGGGACTTTCCAAATTTTGTTTGGAATAGGCCTAGGCCTTTTTCAAAATATTTGATTTTGGAAAAAGCCAGACCTAGGCCCTTTTCAAAAATTTTGATTTTAGAAAGGGCCGAGGTTGATGCTTTTTGGCTTTGGATCAAAAAGAAAAGAAACAAAAGAGGCCTAATTTTAATCTTGATTTAATTTCCAATAGTTCTAATTATTTAAAATTAAAAAATTAAAATCGGTTTAAAATTAATCGTTAATTTTATTTCGATTAAAATCATTTAATTAATTAATTGTTAACTAGTTAATTGATTGGATAAAATTATTTAATTGATTAAACGTTAATCGATTAATTAAGACGCAAGTTGACAGTTTTAGATTCTTATCTTCTTCATAATATTTTATTGTATGTATTAGATATTGTGTAGATATAATATTATTATATGAACCCCGATTGATCATGGACTCGACCAATATGATAGATGTGAATGATTTATTTTTCATTGGTTTAAAAATTGTCCTAGGCAGTTATGAAGAACGTGACTTAGTTTATTTTCGGCATTTATCTCATCCCGTTAGCTCCCCCGTGTGCGGCGGGTGTATTTATTTTATTAGATAAAATTTATGTAACAAGAATGGAGCAGAAGATGAACGCCAAAGAAAAGAAGACATATAGATCCTATTGGCGGTTACAACTACCTCAGAATGTGACCCGCAGTCTCGTCAATTTGTATTCGAAACCGCACTTAGGAAAAATCCATGATCATACCGGTTAATTTACGCATTTATTTATTTTGTGCTTGTATTTATTTTATATGATACGATAGATGCATAACTAGACACGATCTAGATGAATGTGTAGGATGTATGTTTATAAAGATAGATATATTTAATGACACCGTAATTAATTAATTAAGTGAATTAATTTAAAATTACTCCACAACAAAAATCAAGTCGAAATATTGTCGCACAATATTATAATGATGGTGAAGAGCCCTTGTTTGGATCCAACTGATCGGCCCACGTCGTAAGTTGGCCTACCTCGGGTATATCGTTATTATTGAGATATGATCGTATGAGATCTCGCGAATATTGGGTTGTGACTTGATTAAAGTTTTGCGTTGATTGGCCCACGTCAGGACCGTCTAATTTTAAAGACAAAGTGTTGGCTATCACATGATGTGAAGCGTCAAAGAGTTGACTAGTCAACCACCAAGAGTCACATAGAGATGTGATTGGTAAAGTGTTACCTACTTATCGAATTATCTCGGTTGATCGGCCCACGTCGGGAATCGGGGTAACTAGATGAGATCTTGGCCACTAAAGAATTTTGAATTTTTTTTGAAAGTCAATTGGGAGTATTTGACTAGTGGAAGCAAAATCATAAACCAAAAGACCAATTTTGATTTTACATGTATAAATAACAACACTCTTTTATCTTTATTTTAATGTTGTAGTTTTTTAGTAAACTTTTTATTTCTATGTTTTATTATTTTCGATTGTTAAAACCAAATTAATTACTGTTACCTTTTGAGAAACGTTCTCAAGTATGATTAAGTAACTTTAATCCATTTAAAATAAGCAATGACACGACCAACTACGTTATAGTAGCTAGAGACAATGAGACTACATATTTGATGGAGTGCTTTAAGACTTTAATTATTAATCAAAACGGAAGCTCAGGATATGATTAAATCACTTGAAATGAGTTTCAATGAATTAATCATATATTGGATCGACGTTGTCCAATGAGTCATTTTGTCATACGATGACAATCAAATGTGTTGAATGCGAATGACTACAACGAATTTTGGAAAGGCTGTTTTCAAATTGTAAGATTTAATTATCGACTTATTTCTTTAATCATTGCTTGAAGTTTAATGAAATAGTTCATGTTTTGAATATAATTCAAAAAGTCGATAAACCATTTAACAAACTTTAGATTTTCTTTGGAAAGAAAATAGAGGACATAGCTCTTGTGATTTTTCTTAAGTCTTTTGAAGAGTGCACTAAGAAATATTTACAAGTGCTTAAGGGATTAAAAGGAAAGTTAGGGCATGTGCTTAAAATAAGAGATCTTATCAAAGTCTCTATTCTAGGCAAGTGTGTTGAGATAAATCTATCTAACTTTCAAGTCAACTCTTAGATATATGATATCTTGCGAGTATGATTAAATTAGAAAAGATTAAATACGAAATACTCTAAGATGCGAAAAGTGAAGCAAACGTTGCAACGTTTTTGTATTGTATTCTGAGTCTGGTAAACTGATAAAAGAACTAAATAAATGTTGTTGTGTTCCGGTTCTTATGAAGAACACGATTTCAATTTCACGTTAGGATTTAATGGACAAATTCAATTGTAAGGAATAAATGTTATTCTGATAAAGTTGAATGGTCACTGAATCTAACATACTAGATTGATGTCACAATATGGTTGATATAGGTGTTAAAATCTCAACTAAGTATTTGTATGGCTGTTATCCTTGATTTTTGTGGTTGTTCTAGACATAGTCTCTATGGAAGAGAAACGTGTAATCAAATGTCATTCTGATGATGTGTGAACCATGTGATTATAAATCATATGGGTAATACGCATCTTATCTAAACATGACTAAAATACCCTTTTATGAAAAAGGTAGTAAACTCAGGCCATAAGTGATATTATTATTTATTACTCTCTCTGACTAATTTTAAAAATAGTCAAACGAGCTCAGTGAAGTACGAAATTCGGAAAGTCTGAAAAATTCAAACTAGTACGAATATGAGATTGATGAATAACTTAGGAATTAATCTTCAATTGGATTGAAGCAATTAATACCTGAACGGTGTTTCAGAAGCTATCTGAAAAGGGAATTAGATTCTCCCTTGAAGGATACCATTTTGGGGCACGCAATAAGATTATGTTTCTAAAATAGAAATAGCACTTTATACGATAAATATGCGACGTAAGCCATGCGAAGTATCCCTTACATGTTTTTGGATAGTGCACTCGTTCGAAACATATGCTTAACCAAGTTCCAAAAATAAGGTTGAATTAGTTCCACATCAGATATGGAAGGTGGTAACCTCGATCCATCTTAACCGATGATTTAGAGTTGTCATGCTTCTACCAATCATGCTGTGTCTGAAAGGCTTGGAGCCCAGCAAGACATATGCAAATTTGTGGGATATCTTAGCAAGTACGCTAGATGTTATTTACTTACCCGCGGAGCAAAAGCATTTGTCTCCAAACATGCTGTCTTCTAGAGGAAGTGTTTCTTCCTAAAGAAACAATGGGAGTAAATTGAGATATCAAAAGAGTTTGAGAACCATAAAGAGATATTCAACCATTGGAACATGAGCAAGCACCGCATAATGATGAGGTGCAGGACACTGCTCAGTGCACACAAGTATTCTGTGAGTCTACAGATAACCACATGCCTAAAAGGGCTACTGGTATGTTCATATTGAAGAATGAATATCTCGTGACTTATGGAGAAATACTTGAAAGGTAAGATTAAGAGATATGGCTTGGAGCCATAATGTCTGAAACAGGTTCTATGTAAGACAAACAGGTTATGAGCCCATTCTGTCTTACCTGAAGGGAATGTCTCTGAAAGGTGTGGCAGGTCTTTATAAAAGACTAACATGGAAGGTAATGAGATTACTAGTTAATGCTAGGTTGATGGCTGAAGGCTACAGGGTGTAAACCTTGTAATTACCTTTGTGCTAACAGCTATGCTTAAATCATTTCAGATATTGCTTGTTGTAGCTAGGTATCATGGCCATATAATAGTGTTGAAAACGTTGGGCAAATGGCTTGATGTTCGTAGATGATAACGTGATGTGTAAGCTTATGTGATCCACTTATGGACTCAAACAAGTTCCTCTGTATAAGTTCTTTGCTTGATAGATCTAAAGATTTTGATTCCATCAAGAAAAAAATATATGCCTAATGTGCAAAAAGGTTAGTGGGAGTCACAGTTCTTGAGCGAGGTATTGGATATCCTTCTCAGAATAACACCCCGTGTTACAGTCAGTTAATGTTTGGTAGTTCAAGGCCTTTACAAGAGTTCTTGGAATGACAGTTCTTATTTTTGGAAATAAGAATCTATAGCGATAGGTTTAGATACTGCTTGGTTATCACAGTTCACCTGCATAGATGAGTTGCTAAAGGAATTTAGCATAGACCACGCCGAGAGACACTGCTAGCCAGTGTTCTTGGGGTCTATCTATGATAGGACGTCAGCCCTAGAAGATAAGGTGAAATAGGGTCCATCATAAGTGTTGTGAGTTAAACCAGATCTTCATACTTCATGAAAAGTCATGAGCAGGTATGAAAGTGGTTCTGGTATATGTCGAGAATATCCTTAAAAGTGTTAAGGAATGGTTCCTAGTTTATTTAAACTTGGAGTTGGATAAACGTAGATATACAGATGTATACCCAGAGTCTTATGAAGATAGTGGGAGCTATAGTCTGAGTTTGCAGTCACTTTGATATTAATTAAGTGATACAATGAGCTGAAAATGTTCTTAGCTAGAGGTCACTATAGATGCTACAACTGGGCCAAAACACAGTATTGCCTTAGAAGCGCAGCGGAAGCAGTACATGGATCTAGAAGGTTCATTCCTGAACCCTGTGCAGTCCTTCCACATTTTTTATATAGCTGATATAGTAGTGGATTCATTGCATGAAGCAAGGACCAGAGTCTCGTCAGAGATTCATATGTGTGTTGAGGCAGTTCGATCTGACTTGGTCATTTGGAGCATGATATGAGGATATTCTGAGTCCCCATGGATAGTGATCCGTTTACGCTTAGGGTTGGTTGCAAGTATTGCATGAGATTCTTGTGTTTTAACTTGGTCTTGTGTGTGTGAGTGATTGGTTTTAGGCCAAGTGGGAGATTGTTGAAATAGTGTCCTAAACCCAAACGGGTAGGACCGGATCCGACCGGGTCGGATCATTTCTACGAGTTCTTTAAGTTTATACATATGATAAATGACTTTCTGTTATTATATATTTTTTCGTTTAACGGACCAATTATGATATTGTATATATGATAACGTCCCTAGTGTCAAATTGTGAAAGAGAAATTATAATAGGGATTATGGTTGATGAGATATCGAATCACTTGATTGAGTTTGATACTTAAAATGTCTCTAGTCGTATGTGCTATTAAATGAGACATTAATAGTAAGATTAGACTAGCATGTATTAGATGTCTTCTATCTCATTGAAGATGGGGATAGATCTCGTCTATCAAAGTGTAGGGACACTTGGACTGTACGTGGACGTGTATTAGAGAATGAGTACGCTAGTCTGACTCGCTTACTTTATTAAGTGTCGCACTATGTGGCGGTTGTGTAATTATCCTAAGACCGGAGTCTTCCTGACATCACGGTGTGGATTGTCATGCTTTGACACTATTGAGGTTTCCCCTAGCCATGGGGCGATCATGCGGTAGTGATTGGGTGTGATACTGAAGCATGTGTAGGATTCATGTTGTTCGTCCGGAAATCGTGTTTCTTATGTATAGGAGTAAATATCTGAAATGGCCTTCTTATAAGGAATGTCTAGCTCTCGTGAATCTTTGAAAAGTGAGAGTAAATGAGCTACTTTGAGAGAGCCTGATATCTAGATTATAATATATGACCGTTAATGTATTGACACTCTAGATTCGACCGTATAGATATTGTAACAACGGTAGGATTCTATTTACATGGTAACCGTTTCACATGAAAGGTAGTAGTCATTGCATTTGACTCTTCCGATGATTGGGGGTTATGGCGTGTTGCTAGACGCTATCCATGATCGATAGGTATGAAGGGCATTTTCGTAATTGCACCTTGTGTCTACGGCCAACATATTCGGAAACCTATCGGGTCATATAAAAACATCTAGCCGGATTAGAATGCGGTTATAGTGATAACCAAATAAGGAAAGTTGATCTCGACTATAAAGTGTTATACTGGTAAATTAATAATGTGGTATTTATTTATTGTGAATAAATATAATACAAGATATTAATTATGTTGATTAATTAACTGTATATTTATATATATACATATGTGGCGCAATTTTATGTGTATATTGATACACATGGATTTCGAAATAAATTATTCATGGTGTTATATTATCTAGTATTAATATAAGATATATATATATATATATATATATATATATATATATATATATGTGTGTGTGTGTGTGTGTGTGTGTGAGTGAATACATGTGTGACATGCATATATGATATGCATGTGCACATTTGTCGTACTGTATATATATATATGGATTTATATGTGTAATATATATATATGTGATATATACACTTTTTTTTTCTTTTTTTTTTTGAAGTAAAAATTTTATTCAACGAAAAACAAAGGGAAACTCACAAGAGCTGAGTTTCTAGCTTTAGGTAAAACAACAAAGAAAAACTAAAGATCGAAAATCTTTTTTTTCTTCCTAAACCGAGCTACTTTCTCAGAGGGAGTCAATTTTTCTTTTTTCTCTGTATTTGAACTAGATCCCCTCGATCTAACATTTGAGCATTTTAAATCCAAGTGTTTAAGCTCATCTTGGGAAATTTTTTGACTTCCTACTTCCAATGATAACATCTCGAATGCATTGCTTATAGCCAAATCTTCAGAGAATGCTATCTTTCCGCTGATCGGGCGAGAGGGAGCAACATTAAGGTTGGTACAGCCAATTTTCACCTCTCTCACCTCTGCTGAGGCACTTGGGGCAATATCCAATGGCAAATTCATCGCGGGAATGTCAGGGGACTGTTGCTGGGGCTTGGCGGAGTATGATGTTGCTGCAGCATCAGCCACTTTACCCTTTGCAATAGCCTTTCCAACATGTCCAGCTGAACCTGAGCATTGCAAGTCATCCAAATTCATTGTTTGCTCTGTTGTGTTTGTAGTGACATCATTCAACATTTTTTGTCTTTCCATAGTAACGGCTTGGACATATTCATTTTGCTGAACAAATGGAAAACCAGAGTTGTGCTTTTTGGATATTACTTGATTTTCAACAAGAGTTGCAGTGACAAAGATCTGTGGAAGAGCCTGCAAGTTTCCAGTTTTTGATGCGCTTTGTTGTTCAGACATTACAAAAAACTCCCCTGCTACTTCCTCATTTATAGGTTCCTTTTGTTTAATAGTTATTTCACCCAACTCCATTTCTTGACTAACCATTCGTTCCTGCTGAGCTTCAATAGGAGTATCAGGTGCTACATTGGAGTCCATTGCTGCATTGGAGTGCTGCTATTTTGGCCTGTATTCTTTTTGGGTGCTTGCACCCATTTTATGTGTATATGGGTGTAATTCAGGATGCTTAATAGCACAAAAATGTTCATGGTGTCCAATATGCCAACAATAAGTGCAGTAAGAAGGTAAAGCTTCCTCAATCTCTACTGCTTGCCAAAAACCTGTTCCATTTTCACTTTGTACCTGTTCCATTTTCACTTTGTACCCACACACGAGATGGCAACAAATCTAATAAATCAAATTCTACCTACACCCTTGCAACCGAGGGCCGTTTAAGCAATTCTGTGGCACTATCAATTCTTAGAGGCTTACAAAAGGATGAGACGAAGGAGAAAATAAACTCTTGATTAACCAAGTGTATCGGTAGCATAGGCAAGGATAACCAAATTGGGATAATGGATGATTCACGATCAACTCGGAAATTCGAAGTCCATTTTAAGATTCTCTTTGGCTTCTTTTCATCATTCCAGATTAATCGAGAGAACAATCGAACATAATCCTCTGTAATTTCGAATCTTAGAAGAACATGTTTTCTATCAATTAAACCTACTAGCACAGTACCTTTGAAATTTTGTAAAGCAATGAATCTTCGAATCGAATCTATTCCAGGTTTGCCTTGAGAGTATTTCCCTACTAGCGTGTTTTGGAATTTCGCCGCCAGAAATTCTTCGATTGCGTGAGGGATGGTGATTTCCGGCTCCTCTTTGAAGGTGCCATGAATGAATTTCGGAGGAATGGGAGTGCTCGCTGAAGGATGGATATCGGACGGGTGGGAATCAGTCGCCGCTACCAGAGGTGAACCAGTCGCCGTTGCCATGGAGATTTGAGAAGACAAAACCTAGAAAACTCCATTGCCGATGGGTTTGGGGGTGATGAGCAGGGAGGAGCGGTTGAGAGAGTTTTTATTTGTCATCTTTTTATCTAAGATCCGATCTATATGATATATACACATGTGTAAATTGATTTATGGTAATACATTAAAGATATATATTCAATATAAGATATTGGCAACAGGGCCGACCCTCATGTGAGGCCGGAGAGACGGCCGTCTTAAGCCCAACGGTGCCGGGAGGGCCAAACAGTACTTGTTTTTCTAAAAGAAAAAAAAATTCGTGTAGATTTATTCCGATCTAACCTAATATAATATGTTAATTTTTTTTTATAAGTGCCCAATTTTTTTTTACTTCAATCGATTAATGTCCCAATAAAAAAATTTACTTGGCCAAAAAAAAAAAAAAATAGACATACAAACGAGTTTTATTAATTTTTTGTTTGGAAAACTATAGAAATTAAAAATACTACTTTGTGTTGGAAAATTTTGATGAATAAGAATTTGACAGACTCAGAAAAAACTCCAAGGTAGGTAAGAACGTTATCTTTAAAGAGATGTTTCGTCCCATGCAGATTGTCACTTAGGGACTCAAAAGAAAATCTCTCTCAGGATACAATGGAGGTGTTTGATTCAAACAGTGACTTGTTTGAATCAAACCCAAGGACACTCAATATTTGTTCTGATGATGTTGTAAACTATCTGAATTTCGACTGCATACGTGTGCCTTTTATAGGCTGAAGGTACCCCATAAAAGAATGGAGGTACTCCTTGCATGAAAGGGTAGAATCATGTCAGTTCGGCCTAAAACATGCAACTCTTGAATTTTCTGAGTTGCATCCATTCGTAGGTTCATGAATCTGTTCATGAACTGATGCATGGATTCGGAAAAAATGCATGAATCTCGTTCATGAGCTGATGCATGTATCCGTTTCATTGCGATAACATTAATTCGTACGACAACTCGTATGCAAACGATAATCAAAATATTTATTTATGAAAAAATATCTAACACTTTGTAGGCATGTTTTGAGGCTATCAATAACTTGAATTTTGTATTTACGGATGTTAAAAACACGATAAGTATGTTTTTAAAAAAAAACAACTTCAACTAAAAGGCTCAATTCGGAGACTTGGTTTTAAGCCCAATAAATGCCAGGGCCGACCCTGATTGGCAATATATATATATATATCTTTGGAATATTTAATATATGATTTGAGTATTTAATGAGATAAATCTAGAATATCTATTTTTCTTATTTTACTAGTAAAATGTTTTCTTTCTCCTCAATCCATTAGGAAGCTTCCCCCAATCAGATTGGGACTAGTAGGTGGTGCCATATTACACTATAAATAGAGTGTAGGTGTCAAGATCTTTTGTATCATCACAATTAAAAAAGTTCTAAAATTTACTAGAAAAAGTGAGAGCTTCCTAAAGAGAGTTTTCGAGAGAGAGAAAAGGTCGGTCTAGCAACCGAGTTTTTTTTAGTAGCAATCATATGGTGGATTCCGGCGGGTGGTTCGTGTGGATCAACGGTAGATGCCAAACGCTTGGGCAGCTTCGTACAGAAACTGCAACCGTAGACAAAGCGATGATCTATTTTAGATTATCCAAGGTATCCTCTTAGTCTACTTCTTTTATGCTTGTTGCTTAAACGAAGTCGATCCTGGTTAAAAAAGAAATAAATTTTAAACTCCACTGCGTTCCTGCGTAGATTTCCTAACATAATTGTCTCAATTACTATCATTAACTAAAAGAGTTTTTTTCTAATAATAATACTTTAGCTGTTCAATTACGCACGCACGCACGCGTTCATACACACTTTTTGGCTTGTCACTGCATAGTGATACTACACATGTAGTGATTAAGTTTGAAAACATAGATTTTTTTTGGCAATTCATTGTCACCGCATTCTGCCATTGCATATAGTCACTGAAATGTTGATAATGCACATTGTCACTACAAATATAATCATTTAAAAGTAAATAGTCAATGCACGGAGTCACCGTAAAAATAATGTCACTAAAGTACATAAGTTGTTAATGCATACGTAAGGTGTTAATACATATGTAAGAAGTTACTGCATACGTAAATGTTGATTTCACTGTAAAAGTAGTGTTGCTACATACGTAAGCGGTAATGCATACGTAAGTGTTGATGTCACTGCGCAGTGTCACTACAAAGCAGTGATAGTCGCCGTTAACACATATGATTTTTCAGATTTCAGAGATTACGTTGCAAGTGTATCAAATAAGATATCAAAAAAATATGAAAATATGAATAATGGTAAAAGAATTTTAATGATCGGATGTCAAAAGTTATGACTGTTTAAAAATTTAGGTATAATAGAGAAACTAAGAATTCATTTTTTCATGAGTGTATTATTGCTCCCTATTTCCTACTTTATTTTGTCGTTTCGACTCTTTTGTTATATAGTAGGTCGAGTGACCATGATGGCGGGTATAAATATACATGTATACCTACTATCCGTCACGAGATTAAAAAAAAAGCTATATAATACTCTACCCTTTAAAATACTCTACATTAGCATAGGATATACTGTATATTAAATGAGTTGGGTCGGAATTGCCATCTAGTGAATAGAAAGTATATTAATCGGGTTGGGTCGGAATTGCCATCCAATTTAGTTGTAAGTGTTGGAGCTGCCAGAATCTGAATCCGACTCGAAAACCCGATTCGAATGAATCGAGTCGAGTCAGAACCCACACAGATTCAACTAGATCTTGATTAGATCAAGATCTATAGCGGAAGCATGAATTTTGTAATCTAATTAACTAATAAACGATTAATTAATATCTTAAAGAAAATGTTACTAGATTACTCAATCAAATCAAGATGCCGTGATCTTCCGGATTGTATCTCCAAGCGACGACTGGTGGACGTCCCGTATTCGAACCTCCTCGAATATGCCTTCAAGAAAAACCTAGTTTTTCTTCTTCCCAAAGGCTAGGACAAGAAAACAAAATTTATCTTTTTTTCTTAAAAAAACTGGCATTGGTTTTTCCTCAAAAATGGCATTGCATTTTTTCCATCAAATTGGTGTTGGAGAAACTCTCTTTATATGGGCTAATAACCAATAGTTTTTGAGTTTATCTAATACACACAAATTTAATAAAACATATATCCAATAGGAAAACAAATTTTCTATTTATCCAATAAGAAAACTAATTTCTTATTTATAATTATTTAACACATAAATAATTATATTATCCACATTATAATTAATTAGGAGAAAATTTCTTTTCCCAAAATCAAAAAAATATGGCGCCATTTTTTTATGCCATTTGGGATAATAGAAAATGTATTTTCTATATTACATATTATTTACCGAATAAATAATATCCGCATATTCAATAGACCAACTATTTAATTCATTCTCGAGGTTCTAAAATACGGGAATTCACTCACGTGTTAGGGCCATGGACCTATAACCAGTAGCTCCAATAAATTGAATAAAACATTCATCGAACATAACATTTCTATTCAACTTATTAATTCCGGAATTACGCCACCATAAATCCGAAACTGAACTCTATCGATTATAGATATAACTTATTCTCAAAGTGTCGAGTCAATAAGTGTCCACTGATATAATCATTACATACAAACTAACCCTCCATAGACTATCCGTAATGAAGCGGGAATGTTTCCGTAAACCTTCTTCATTACATTTTATTCTTGTTTACCATTAACCCACTAGTGATCAATTAGTTCATAACTAATATGAACTCCGCGGATCGATCAGTTTCTAGGATTAACAAATAAGGGGATTGTCTTTCTACTTCCCGTAGGAATGAATGAATTCCATACATGTGAGACACACACTCCTCACTCATTCCAAAATAGTGCCAACGTGAAAGTGATTCGGACCGCGCCTCTTAGCAATCCTTAACGAACACATCAAACCCTATTTTGAAACAAGCAGGAGTCTGCAATCACTTCAGGATTAAGGTTAATCTATACATGATCATCTTGTGATTTAATAAGATTTCTCAATCACGGAATTATATGAGAAATGCAGATTAAATCGGTCCAGTCCTATATGACTACATCATATATAAATGCCCCACTTAGATAACCAATATCGACGGTCCGGATAAGACGGTCACACCATAAAGTGTTCTGGGCGCATTAATGGTGGTTTAATCAATAGACCCCATACTTTGATTAAGTTCACCACGGACTAATAGTTCAAGTGTATCACCATAAACTTAATCCTCATGTGTGACACACACTAAGTTATATGGCTACATATGATACAACTTGGGGTTTTCAGTAGTGTATTACTTACGAGCACGAAGCAAATAATAATATGAGAATAAATATGTCATATATTAATTATAAAAACAATTACATAAATTGTCTTTCGCGCACTACTTCCAACAGTAAGCACGTAAATAACGCAATACTAATGAAATTGGTGGGATTCCAAGTCATAAGTTTAAGAGTAATTCTACTGACACAATAATTCAACCACAACGAGCAGACACAACCTAACTCTACACCATTATAATTCTAACATAATCATTAATGAAGTAAAATCATATTGACGAATATTTGCCGTAACTAAATGATGTCAAAGTTTGGAAATTTGTTGTGTTGTATTTCTCATATCGAAAGGTTTATATACACCTAGCTATTACAAAATATCGCAGCCCATATGCGTATAATGCCCAAACTAATTACTATAGGTAAATAATTGTACTTTAACACCCCCATCAAGTTGGAGCATGGAAATCACAAATGCCCAACTTGCGTAATAAGTACAGAAATCGGTGCTTGCTCAACGCCTTAATGAAAATGTCAGCAAGCTGGTCATCAGTCGACACATGACGCGGAGCAATAAGACCTTCTTTAACCGCATCTCTGACGTAGTGACAATCAACTTCAATATGTTTCGTGCGGTCATGGAAGACCGGATTCTGCGCTATGTGGAGTGCGGATTGGCTGTCACAAAAGAAATCAATGGCACAAGGATGATCCACACTTAAACTTCCAAGCAATGCCTTGAGCCATTTCAAATCCGAAGTGAGAGCCGCCATAGAGCGATATTCGGCCTCTGTGGAAGAGCGCGAGATAGCATGTTGTTTCTGTGTGCACCATGAAATAGGAGATCAACCAAGGAACACAATCCAGCCTATGAGAGAACGACGCGTCAACAGGCAGCTTCCTCAATTAGAATTACACGAACCGGAGAGTGACAAGTTACAATCGCTCCGGAGAAGAATTCCATGACCCGGACGGTCCTTCAAGTAGCGGACAACCCTCATGGCAACGTCCCAATGTTCACTGCATGGTTTTTGCATAAATTGAGCGAGGATGTGTACTGTGTAAGACAAATCCAGACGAGTAAAAGGGAGATAGATAAGTCTCCTAACCAACCATCTATAACGTTCTGGATCCTCACACAGTGGACCCTTAGCAATGGCAAGTGTGTGATTCTGCTCAATAGGGAAGCCGGCAGGCTTAGCTCTGAGTAGACCGACTTTTACAAGAATGTCAAGAGTATATTCCCGCTGGCAGAGAAAAATACCTTCAAGTATCCGTGCCACCTTTAAAATACCCAAATCTTTCATATGAAGCAATCACCCAAATATTGTTTAAAGCGCAAGATCATATGAGTCATTACCCGAGATGATCAGATCATTAACGTACACAAGCACATTAAGATGGATCCGCGTGTAAGAGTGAAGAGTAAGTAATCCGAGTAAGATTGAAGGAAACCATAATTCTTCAAACTAGTAGCCAACTTTACAAAGCAACACCGCGGAGCCTGCTTTAAGCCGTATAAGGACTTTTTTAAACGACATACCATACCTGGCTGACTAACCGTAAATCCTAAGGGAAATTTCATGTAGACTTCCTTATTCAGATCCCCGTGAAGAAATGCATTGTGCACATCCATATGATGCAATTCCCAATTTTTCGCTGCTGCTACATCTAAGAAAACGCAAACTGTAACCATCTTAGCTACCAGGGCAAACGTTTTGTTGTAGTTAATGACCTCAATATGGGTATTACAAATGTAACAAAACAAGCTTTCAATTGTTCGATTGTCCCATCTGCATGGTGTTTGATTTTATAAACCCATTTACACTCGAGTGTCTTTCTTGGGTGGTAATGGCTTCATAACCCAAGTCTCATTTTTTTCGAGCGCATCAATCTCTTTTTGCATGGCTTCTCTCCAACCAGGATCTTGCATTGCCTCATTAAAATTACGAGGCTCAATACTTGTAGTGATAGCTGCAAGAAATATGCGGTGTCGTGTAGAAAATTTGTCACAGTTCACAAAATGTGCTAGAGGATAAGGCATACCTGAAGAGCTGAAAGACGGTGGAGAACGGGGGGATGGACTCACTTTTTGGATAGTGTGTGTGACATAATCACTGCACCAACCCGGAGAACCATGCTCGGATAGGGCACATTCCATATCGGCTAAAAAATCATCATCCACACTGACACTTGTGGTAGACGGAAGTGGGTTATCACTAGGCGATTCAGACTGCTCAAGTGCAAACGGTAATTCGATCTCATGGAATTGCACATCATGCGAGACAAAGAAATCACCCGTAGCAAGATCATATACTTTCCAACCTTTCTTGCTATTCGGATATCCTACAAAAACACTCTTTCTACTGAGAGGAGCAAATTTATGTCCTTTGGACCGTTGATTATGAGCAAAACAAAGACACCCAAAAGTCGAAGGTGATCAAGCCTAGGTTCCATGTCAAACAAAATTTCAAAAGGCGATTTATTTTGCAACAAACCGGAAAGACTCTGATTAATTAAACGTACCGCCTCAAAAATACGTTTCCCCCAAAATTTAATGGGTAAGTTTTCTTGAAACATCAATGCTCGACCGATATTAAGAATGTGTTGGTGTTTACGTTCCACCCTCTCATTTTGTTGCGGTGTCCCAACACATGACGTTTGAAATGTTATGCCAATATCATCAAGGTAATCTAACATGCTTTGAAACTCACTACATTATCACTGCACACTATTTTAACAATCGTTTCGAATTTTCTTTCAATCATAGAAAAAAGAACAAAACGCCTCATAGCCTTCAGTCTTGGCATGCAACAAACAGACCTAAACAACACAAGAAAAGTCATCCACCAAAGTCAAAAAAATAATGTGCTCCACTAGAAGAAGGAGTTTTATGCGCCCCCCACAGATCACAATGTATAAGTTGAAAAATGCGAGTAGCCTTATTATTACTAACATGAAAACTATCGCAAGATTGTTTTGCTTGAGGACAAATATCACAAGCTTTATTCAGTTTCTTAACCATACTAGGACAACTTTTAATTGCAGAAACTAACTTAAGAACTCTATCAGATGGATGCCCCAGTCGATGATGCCATAACTCAAAGGTAGATAAGGTCGGAGCTGTCACCGCACACACTATAGGAATCCCTCAAAAATAATATAGTCCGTCCTTCCGTTCACCGGCTCCAATCAGGCTCCTCAAATGACGGTCTTGTATATCACATAACGAGTTAGTGAATCGAACAAAACATTCAAAATCATCAATCAATTGCAACACCAATATAAATTGCAAAGTAATGCAAAGACAAAAAAACATGTTCGAGTTGAATTTCATCCGTAAGGACAACTCTGCCACTTTAATGGCCATATCTTGCTGCCCATCAGGAAGGCCAACCGAACATGGTGAGATCTTGACCACGTTTGTAAAGCATGATGCATTGCTAGTGACGTGATGCGATGCTCCTGTGTTGAGAATCCAAGATAAAGTCGATGGCTCACCTGTCATGTGATCAAGGCTGCTCCTGTTAGTCATATTTAGCAGAATTTGAACCTGTTTCAAATCCGCCAGCGAAGACCCTTTGGACCCCCGATGCAGCTCCACCTTTGACCCTTCTTCCCAGCACCGCATTGGCACGAACATGGGCAGTTTTTCCGCGTGCGGTGGATGAACCTGTGGCCGGAGATGATGACGCCGGTGCAACAACTTTACTTTTACGATTCTGGTTTTCCCACCAATCCGGATACCCATGTAGCTTGAAACAAGTGCTCATATCATGCCCAGCTTGCTTGCAATTAGTACAAGACAACTTCGATTTGTCAACGCTAAAGCATGGGCATCGATGCCTTCCTTCTCAGCCCTCCCTCGCACAATGCCCCGAGAACACATTTCTTGAGTGAAAGCAAGATACGCGTCTTCTAAAGAGGGTGCCAGAACCCTTGATAGCAGGTTCGAGCGGACCACCGTGTATAGATCGTCGTCAATGCCGATGAGATATCGCTGGAATTTCTCTTCCTCTTTATCAGATTCAAATTTTCCGGCCACCCCACCAGTGCACAAACCACAAGTACAGCTATGTAGAGGCTTTAGGCGGGAGAGATCATCATATAATCCCATTAGGTTGTTGTAATTTTCGTCCACCATAATCGATTTCGGCTATTTACAGTAGATGATGGCAGCTCTTATTTGCTGCAGCCTTGGTCCATTGGCAACACAAAACCGTTTCACCAAGTAATCTCATAGTTTCTTCGCTTCATCAAAATATGGAATCGTGGAGGCCACTTTCGGTTCCATACTCCTCGATATCCATGACCCAATCATGGAATTTACCATATCCCAATCAAGCAACTTCTTTTTCTCCGCGGGCTTGCCAATCGTTTCGTCGACAAACATGAATTTACGTCGAGATTTTAATGCAAGGGCCATCGATCTTGACCATGGCAAGTAATTGTCGGTCCGAAGAACCATATATGTGATCAAGTTTCCGGGCTGATCGCCGGTGTTGGAAATGGCAATCCTTTTTTAAGTCTATTACAAAAATCAATTTAGAATCTGTGGGATGATCTTTTGGGTATAATCTTTATTTTTTGTTATCAAATTGAAGGAGTCAAAGTTGTTTCAACAAACTACCTATTTTCTCTCCCTGATTTTTTGGCTCAGTTGTGACCATGATCAATCATCTTTTGCATTTATAAAGGTGTGCAGGCTGTAGTCAGAGCGCATTGGAAAAAAGGCTCTGCACTTGTTTTCTACTTTTTTTTTCTTTGGCACAACTCATTTTTCTTATATAGCTCGTTCCTTCTTTTTATAGACAACAGTCTAATTGGTCTCCAAATTCACTAGCCGTGAGTACACGCGTCCGGTGAATAGTTGCATTAACCTTGGGAAGCGATCGGCATTTCCTGACTTGCACATTTGGGTCAGCCAAAATCGCTTTTAGGGCAGTGGTATCACACCACGGCGCAGCGTTTTTCTTTCTTCTCCGTCTACTGGTTTCTAACATTCTAAAAGCGATTTCGAGTATGGCTGCTATCACAAAAGCCTTACCCGATCTGTCAAAATTGGCACCGTTAGACGGAACCAACTACAAGCGATGGTCTCAAAAGCTACTGATTTTTTTTTGAACAACTGGAAGTGGACTATGTCCTCTTTACTGAGTCTTCAACTACCGAAACAAATTCCCCTGCGGTTGTGCTTGACAACACTACCGATGACGAGTCCAAGAAAAAATTTGAGAAAGACAACAAAACAGTCCGGGGTCATATGTTAAACCATATGACAAACACTTTGTTCGATTTGTTTGTCAGCAACAAATCAGCCAAACAAATCTGGGACACATTGGAGAAAAAATACGGCGCCGACGATGCTGGGAAAAAGAAATACATGGTTGGAAAATGGTTGCAGTTCCAAATGGAGGATGCCAAACCAATCATGGATCAAGTGCACGTGTATGAAAATTTGGTTGCGGATGTTCTCAACGAAGGAATGAAGATGTGTGAAATTCTGCAAGCCAATGTCCTGCTAGAGAAATTCCCACCATCTTGGACTGACTATCGCAACCAGTTGAAACACAAAAAGAAAGATCTCACTTTGCTGGAGCTTGTCAGTCACATGCGTACCGAAGAGGCGAATCGTCTCAAAGATAAGTCTACTTTACCTCTTGTCAATAATTTTAAGGCTAATTTGGTTGAAACTGGTGGTGATTCCTCAGGAAAGAAGAAGACTCAGCACAATCCAAAAAAGGGTTCTTCAAAAAAGAAACATGCCCCTCTAACAAAAATGGCAGAAAAATTGGAAAAACCCAAGTTAATTGCTTCGTTTATGGCAAACTTGGCCACAAGGCTTATCAATGCCACAATCGACAAGGGTAGGCTCAACAAACAAACAACAAGGCAGGGAGTCAACCAAAAAATCACGCAAATGTGGCTGAGACAGACGAAATTATTGTTGCAGTTGTTGAGGCGAACTTGGTGGAAAATAAAACACATTGGATTTTAGACACCGGAGCCTCCAAACACTTCTGCACTGACAAGAAGTTGTTTCATACCTTTGAAGGGGCTGCTGAGGGCGAGTGTGTGTTCATGGGAAATTCAAGCGTAGCTGGAGTCCTCGGAAAAGGGAACATTCTTCTCAAACTTACCTCTGGAAAAACATTGTGTTTAAATAATGCTCTTTATGTGCCTACCATGCGTAGAAATTTAGTTTCTAGTGCTTTGTTGAATAAGGCTGGTCTAAAACTTGTGTTTGAAGGTGATAGACTTGTGAGTTGTGATGACAAAAAATGGGGATTTTGTGGGGAAGGGATATCTGGATGATGATCTATTTGTCCTAAATGTTGTTTCTGAGCTTGATAATGAGAATATCTCTTCTTCTTCTTATATCGTTGAATCTTGTGATTTATGGCACAATAGGCTTGGGCATGTTAATATTGCTTCCATTAAGAGATTGAGAAAACTGTACTTAATTCCAGCAATGTCCTTTAATGATCTAAAGAAATGTCCTATTTGTGTGGAAGCAAAATTTGCAAAAACGCCTTTTAACTCAATTGAAAACAGAAAATCTGAGCTGTTGGAACTTATTCACACTGACTTGGCTGATTTCAAAAACATCCTTAGTAAAGGAGGAAAAAGATATTTATATTTTCTTTGTAGATGATTATTCTAGATACACTAGAATATATCTATTGAGAAATAAAAATGAAGCTGAAGCGATGTTTTTTAAGTACAAAATGGAGATAGAGAATCAGTTAAACAGAAAAATCAAATGACTACGTTCTGATAGAGGCGGGGAATATAGTACCAACTTTCTTAAGGATTTTTGTGAAAAAAAGGGTATAATTCATGAACTTAGTGCTCCGTATACTCCCCAACAGAATAGTATAGCAGAAAGAAAAAATAGAACTCTTAAAGATATGATGAATGCAATGTTGCTTAGTTCTGGATTGTCTGAAAACATGTGGGGTGAAGCTGCACTTTCTGCTTGTTATATCTTGAACCGAGTTCCTCACAAAAGGCTAAACAAAACACCTTATAAAGCATGGAAGGGGTTTTCTCCTAACTTAAATTTTTTGAAAGTGTGGGGGTGTCTAGCAAAAGTGTGTCTACCTAATAGGCCTAATGTTGGTTCAAAGACTTTTTTTACTGTGTTTATTGGTTATGCTCAAAATTCTGCAG
Organism: Gentiana dahurica var. dahurica; assembly: GCA_024500145.1. Lineage (NCBI taxonomy): Eukaryota > Viridiplantae > Streptophyta > Magnoliopsida > Gentianales > Gentianaceae > Gentiana > Gentiana dahurica. Next base: position 29,590,032 of record CM044899.1, on the reverse strand, counting down.
CTTATAGGTTTATGTCTTTAGCCGATCATTCCATTTGTGAATCTCGTGATGCTGAATTTTTCGAGCATATGTTTCCTATGAGGCCTTTGACTGTAAGCAATGTGCCTACTGTTGTTGGAAAGTTCTATGCCTAATTCCAATGAATTTGGTTTTGAGTCTAATAATTAACACAGAAGGAGTAAGAGGAAAAGAGTTGAAACCTCTTTTGGCCCTGATTTTATTACTACCTTTTTGGCTGAAAATCCAGATCACATTGATGAGTGCTTTATGTCTGCCTTTTTAATCAGTGAAGATCCCAAGTCTTATAGAGAAGCGGTTACTTCTGTAGATTCTAGTTTCCGAAAAGAAGCTATTGAGAATGAACTTGAATCTATTAGGAGTAATCACACTTGGGACTTAATCGACTTGCCGAAAAATTGTAAGCCTATCAAGAGTAAGTGCATCTTTAAAAGGAAATTGAGGCCTGATGGTAGCGTTGACAAATTTAAGGCGAGATTAGTTGTTGTGGGTTGTTCTCAAAAGAAAGATTTTGATTACTTTGACACTTATTCTCCTGTAGCTAAAATTTTCTCAGTTAGAGCCTTAGTTGCCTTGGCTGCTATTCATAATTTGAATATTCACCAAATGGACGTGAAAACGACATTTTAATGGTGATCTAAATGAGGAAATTTACATTGAACAACCGGAAGGTTGTGTAGTATCGGGTCATGAGGACAAAGTGTGCAAATTGAAAAAATCTTTGTACGGCCTTAAACACGCTCCTATTCAATGGTATGAAAAACTTCACACACTTTAATTGATGATGGTTTTGCAGTGAATGCATCTGATTCATGTATGTACTCCGAATCTCGTGATTCAGACATTGTGATTATTTGCTTATATGTTGATGACATGTTGATTTTTGGCCCTACAGTTGAGGTGATTGTGAAAGCTAAGAATTTTTTGTCTTCCAAATTTGACATGAAAGATTTGGGGGAGGCTGATGTTATTCTTGGAGTAAAAAAATTGCGAAAAACCGAGTGTGGCTTTGCATGAGTCGGTCTCATTATGTGGAGAAAATCTTGACACGTTTTAACTGTTTTGATGTTGTACCCGTAAGAACACCTTACGACCCTAGCATACACCTTAAAAAGAATAAATGTGATAGTGTATCTCAAACAGAATACGCTAAGATCATAGGGAGTGTGATGTTATTAATGAACTATACTCGGCCCGATATTGCTTGTACTGTGAGTCGTCTAAGTCGTTATACTCACAATCCTAGTAATGAACATTGGACAACACTTTATCGTCTGTTAAAATATTTGAAGGGGACATCTGATTGGGGTCTGCATTTTAGTAGATATCCTGCTGTTTTAGAAGGATATTGTGATGCTAATTGGGTGACTGATAATGACGAATTGAGCTCTACTAGTGGTTATGTGTTTACGCTTGGTGGTGGTCTGGTGGAGCAATATCTTGGAAGTCTGCTAAGCAGACTTGTATTTCATGTTCTACTATAAAATCTGAATTTATTGTGGGGGAAGTCTTCTGTTGTTTCTCTACATTGTGTCTCACAGGCTGCTATTGGAATTGCCAAAAACAATGTCTACAATGGCAAGAGGAGACACATTCGCATTAGACATGGCGTAGTAAAGCAACTGTTGAAAGGTGGAGTTATATCTTTGGACTATGTGAAGTCTGAAAGAAATCTGGCTGATCCTCTTACTAAAGGACTGACTAGACGCCGCATCCTAGATTCGTCTAAGGGGATGGGAGTTAAACCATGTGATTGAGATATTTTTGGTGGATACCTCTTGAGGTCGAACGAAGCCACAAATTGAGGCTGAGCGTTGCTCTTAATGATTCGCAACAAGTTTCGTGCTATAGAGACGCACTGAGATGAATCACCTACGTGAGTGTGGAGAATTGACCAACTCCTATGAAAGACTATTGAGAAGTTTTTCTAGAGCACTCATGAGTTCCCAAGGTGTGTGTTGGGTCAAATAATAAAATAAAATTTTGTATCGCGGAGACCACTGAGTTCGAGAATTGGTGCGTGTTGTGGGGATCTCAATTAGATCCACCGAGTTCAAGAGTTATTCACTTTGTGAATTAGATTGTTGCCCTGCTTCACTATGTATCAATTCAAATCGAAAGATTTTTGATACTTAAGTATTCAATTCTCTTTGTTGTCCAGATTTTTGTTGTGTGTGTGCTTGCCATTTATGGGGGATTGTTGGAAATGACAATCCTTTTTTAAGTCTGTTACAAAAATCAATTTAGAATTTGTGGGATGATCTTTTGGGTATAATCTTTATTTTTTGTTATCAAATTGAAGGAGTCAAAGTTGTTTCAACAAACTACCTATTTTCTCTCCCTGATTTTTTGGCTCAGTTGTGACCATGATCAATCATCTTTTGCATTTATAAAGGTGTGCGGGTTGTAGTCAGAGCGCATTGGAAAAAAGGCTCTGCACTTGTTTTCTCCTTTTTTGTTCTTTGGCACAACTCATTTTTCTTATATAGCTCGTTCCTTCTTTTTCTGGGCAATAGTCTCATTGGTCTCCAAATTCACTAGCCGTGAGTGCACGCGTCCGGTGAATAGTTGCGTTAATGAAGCACGTTGGTGCACCAAGGTGATCACAGAAAGAGAACGTCACAGACATGGAGTTTTAGGTTAGGGTTTGATGATCGACTCTGATACTATGACAAAGTTTAGAAAGTAATTTACATTTCTCATATCAAAAGGTTTATATACACCCAGCTATTACAAAATATCACAACTTATATACGTATACAGCCCAAACAAATTACACTATAGGTATATAATTACATGGTACTCTAACAAATGATTCTGTCAATATCATTAACCAAACTTCAAAATTTATTTCTCAAAAAAGTTTTTTAATTGAGTTTCTTAATCTACGTGTGGACATTTTTAACGATGTTTTTGACAACTGCATTAGTTATTAAGAAACGACACTAGCTTCCTCGAAGAAAAAGAAAATGATAAAATAAAGGCAAACAGGTAAGCCAACACAGGTCATGTGAATCCGACGCCAAAACAACGGACAACATCTTGGTGTGAACCTACAAATACATAAACATTGCCACTCACCAGAAATACCGCACCTTAACTGCACCATTTGCAAAAACAACAACATACTGTAGAAAAAAGTATTCCTTTTTAATTAAGTTCAAAATCCAAAACAGTATAAATTTTATTGACGTTCTCATATTAATAATTATATTTACTGAATATATATGCCACTTATAAGAGCTAAATCATGTTCCAAAATGCCATTTGGGTAGTAACGGTCATTCTTTTTAGTTTGGCAAATCCCATTAGCATACTTAATACTCATTCCGTTTTTTTCCAAAAAAATAAAAATAAATACTACTCATTCCGTTTACTAAACGTGATCGTAGTTGACTATACTTATAGGGTAATGATAAGCAAAACGTGTTTATTTATTTCAATTTATTCAACGCAAACAAGAAATTATATTAATTTCCATTGTGATTTTTTTTTTTTTTTTTTGATACAATTCCATTGTGATTGTTGAAATATTTCATTTAAAAAGGATTTTTCAATACAATACTTTAGCAAAACATGTCGTTTTGAAATAATATAATTAATGATTTTTTTTTCTTTCTGAAAGTGGTGGATAAGTGTAGAAAATATAGGCCTCAACTCATTTAAGAGGAATGACCTCATCTCAAAATCCAGGTTGTGAGCTGATTTAATCTCTTAATATGATGGGTGAAACAATAATAAATTTTCAATGTGGATATGGTGGGTGAAACAATCACAAATTCTCAATGTAGGAGGCTTTAACACGCCCCTCAAGTGTGGACCAATGATCACTCTTAAGGCCAACAAAGAGGCCAAACATTTGCACAATAAATGTGTGGCTCTGATACCATGTAGAACTCAACACTTGCACAATAAATGGGTGACTCTGATACCATGTAGAAAACATAGGTCCAAGCCCATATAAGAGGACGGACATCATCCCAAAATCTATGTTGTGATGTGAGCGAAGTCCATCTCTTAATATGATGGATAAAACAATCATAAATTCTCAATATGAGACACTTTAACAATAAGTGCAAGATAAATTCATAACACTTGGAAGGTATTAATGATTTATTATAGATTTTTTTTATAAATGCTATGAGCATGACGGTCGTAGCATAACAAGCAACACAAATACTCTTTTACCCATTGATTATAATGTAAGTATATTATAATCAATTATATAAAAGTAAGTATCATTTCAAAAAAAAAAAAGGAAAAATCACTCAAAAAAATTTAATGATATGGGTGGAGGAGGATGGCTGTATAGATGTTTTCGTTTGTGTTTCTTTCAGTATTTTGTCCTTCTTTAATTAATAAACAACTCTGTCATATTTGTCAAACATCGAGAATATTTTTTCACTACGGACCATTCTACCGTATAATTAAAACACGTTTTATAATCGGATGATTAAACAATGTCTGCCATATTATTAATTAAATTATGTTTTCCACTGGAATAAAGTGTGCTTTTACTTATTTTATGCAATCCTAAAAATTCCACCAAAATTTATTCATTAAATAAAATAAAGACAAATTATTTCCTTTTCAATAAAAAGACAAATTATTTCATGTTCAATTGGAACTAATATTCTATTGAAATGCATATAAAAATTGAAAATCTTTGCACATACTACATCCATCTCAAAATATAGGTCATTTTCATCTAAAAAAATTATATAGGCCTTCTTTTTTTCTTTTTCCCTTTTAAAGCTCACGGTATCCGGAACTCAATAATCTGACTAATCCACTATGTTGAAAAAGTTATTGGTCAGACATTATCCTTGCAATAAGAATCAGAACTCTGCAGACACGACCCGAGCCAAACTCCGGATCATTCAGACCAGTGGTTTCGGATACCGAGAGTTTTAAGCCAAAAAAAAATGATATTTTTTATTATATGGTGAGAGTGGATAAAGATTTTTTTCTAGTCATATATTATATGTTGTTTTAGAGCAATAATAATTATTTATTAATTCTTGTTCATATTAACATTTTTTTCAGGAATCTCATATTAACATTAATTTATTTCCTTTCACAAAAACATTAATTTATTTATCATTTAACAAAAAGTTTTTTTTTTTTGAGAAAACAAAAAGTTATTACTTTGCGATTATAAAAATATTTAAAAATATAATAATCTTTTTACCTTAAAATTTATGGTACGTATCCATTTAAAAGATCACTTATTTATGTAATTGTCTCGGACAACCTTTGTCTTCCTACCAAATTTTTTCTTTCTTTTTTTTCTTCAAATTAATTGATTTTGTCCGGGCTTTTAATGTGAACACCAAGCATCTCCCACCTTCTCTTTTCTTTGTTTCTTTTTATTTCAATTGGAGGAGGGTGAAATCTGCTAGCTATTGATTTGTATTCAAGTCATCGATTTAATCTCTCCTTCCCTTCTTCTGCTGTCAGGTATAATTCTCTCGAGTTTTTTTGTTCTGTTCTAGGTGCTGTCTGGTAAAATTCTCTCAATTTTTTCTTTCTGTTCTGGGTTTGTTTAAAGTTTTGTTCTTTGATGATAGCATCATGGCGTTTTGCTCGTTTGTTTCTTATTTTTAACCTTCCTCATCGCTTTCCGGGAATCAATCGCCTCCTTTGCTTTCTTGTTTTAATTTTGTTTTCTTTGGGAGTCTTGTTTGTTTTGTTTCTTGGAGTTTGAGCCATATTGATCTAGAATGCAGCTGATTGAACGTTTTATTTTTCTGAGTTATTATCGTTCTGTCTCCGATTCTATTTCCAGCTTGATTCGAGAGATTATTTTTTCAGTTTCTTCCTGGAAGAAAGTAATTTTTTTTTTTCAGTTTCATTCCTGAAAGAAAGTAATGATTTTTTTTTTTGTTGATAATTTCTTGGCAGTCTTGTTGGGTTTACGAATAGATGCGCGGAAAACCGTTCCTCCTTTTATTAAGAAGTAGTTCCATCCAATCTTCTTGCGAGCTAATTGATGCTTCAATAATAGATAATGAAGCCGTGTATTTGGTGCTGTGTTTTCTGTTGTCGGTTCATGGTACATGGTTTTCAACATGTTCTTGGAAGTTGACTGAGTTGCGTTCTGAGTGTAACATGTTATTGGAAGTTGACCGAGTTTCGTTGCGAGTGTATGTTGGTGTGAGTAACTTGCAAAATGGAACTCAGAGGTGAGATTGGGAAAAGAGGGGAGAAATAGAGAAGCAATAGAATAAGAGAGAAAGAAAGCAAAGAGGGGAGAAACAGAACAAGAACATTGTATTATCAATCAACATAACCAATACATCATTTCTTATCCCTTTTATACTCCAATCCAACACGGTTACATCATTAACTTGTCTGATGGTATTATAAATCCGAACTAGTGGGTTCCTGAAGGTTGCCTATTTGTAGATGAGTGTTTTGGTCCTTTGGTTATATGTGAAAAGTTAATCTGGCTAGTTTAATGCTTGTATATGTGATCTTAAGTTTGTTCTTGATTAACTTGATTATGTGCTTATTACAGTTAAACAACTGCGTATTAACGACTTCATAACTTGCTGATGTCAAGCTTCTTTCTTTTCAGGAAATTTATAGCATTTGGATAAACTGCGTTAAGCCGCAATGCAAGGACAACGAAGTGGTTCTGATTTCTTTCCTGAAGTAGGTTTTGAACATGGATCCACATCGAATGATGCTGGTTTGGATCAGCAGATGTTCTGGAATAGTATCGGGAATTCAGGACAAAGTCCGCTTCCCAATTTTATGGCATCAGGTGATACAGATGTGCAATATGTGAATGGTGTCGATTATCATGGACAGACATTTAGTGGATGGAACTTCCAGGAAAGCAGCTCAATGTTGGGACAAAATGTGGTTAATCTGAATGACCCGAAAACTATACATGGATGGTCAGCTCCAATAGTTGCCTTTGATGGAAGTGTACTTCAATCAGAATTACAGCAGCACGGGCATTCGAATGCTCTTTCAACGGGTAATTTCAATGTCAATTTACAAAGAAACGGAGCTGAAGATGCAAACGAGACTCTCTTGGTGCAAAATTTTGGATCCCGTCAGCTACCTCAAGACCTGAACATGAACTCTGGGTTAGTAGAGGATGATGATTGCCAAATACTTGAAGGCCCCCCTATATATAACAAGCCTGGAAGTTCAAGGACTCGACCAATTCAATTTTCTAGCAGCTCCCCCGATCCTTTTGGAATGTCCAATGGAAACAGAGGGTATTTGATTGAAGACATTGTTGGCAGGCCAGGAAGTTCTTCTGATGGTCGCCGCTTATCTCGTAAACGGAAGGTCCTCGAAGGAATTGTTGAACAACCATGTGGAAGTGGAAGTGGTAGTACAAGTTATATTCAGCACTCAAATGCAGCTGCCCCAGTGGGGGGTAGTAGCCATAGCCTTAATCTGCTGGAGCAGGTGAACCCAAGTTTTGGATCTAGTACTAGACAAGTGGCTAGTGAAAGTTCGACTTTATTGGCGAATTCAGGATCAATGGAAACTTCTAGAAGAAATTCTCGCCCGAGGATGAATGGTACACATCAACAACAAGGTTCTCTATCCAGCAGTATGTTCTCTATCGAGAGGCCGCTTCCTCGAAATTCTTTGGCCATTAGGCCTCCTACATCTGTGGCAGCCAACACTAATCCTGAAGCTCAACCAGTCGTAGTACAGCTGTCTTCCTCCTTGCATAGGAATCCACAGCCTGCGTGGAATTCATCATCTGGCTTAAGAATCAGAAATTCATCAAATATTCCAGTTTCTGGTGAGAGAAGTGGGGCATCATTCGACCCCTCTTATTCAGTGGGTGTACCAAGAAACATTTCAGATCATCCAATGTTTGCACAATTGCAAAGTGCTCCTAGCTGGGGCATAGCAGGTGGGAATGTCAACAACCCAGGTAACGTGGCATTGTCCTCTCAAAATGGCGCAGGTGCAAATGCAAATGCACATCCTGCTGCCCCTTCTTGGATTCCTCATCAAAGTCCTTTGCAACATCCAAGTAGTTTAACAGAATCTTCCAGGAGAGCTCTATTACCTGCTGTTGATGCTGGGCCTAGAGCTCAGAATAGTAGCCATCCATCCTTCCGTTCAAGCCCTTCTTCACAAGGGGTTTCTCTGTCTTCTGGATCTAGGAGACAGAGCCGCCATTCACAGTCAAGGCAAGCAATGTTGTTGGAGAGACATATGAATGGTGCTCCCGGGATCCCTAATTCAATACGAGCATTAGCCGCTTCTCATGATGGAAGAACCAGGCTTATGTCAGAGGTATGTCTACCACTTCTATGATTGAGGTTGTCTTAAGTTTTATGAAATCAGTCTATATTCTGATATACAATGTTGTCACATTAATTCTTGATTTCACCCTGCATTCTTTGTTAATGCAGCTACGGAATGCCTTAGAACTTGTGCGCAGAGGAGAGGGGTTACGACTTCAGGTAAAATTTTTGGCAACTTGGTGTCTTTATGTAGATGCATTCAATCTGATTAAGTTGGTACTAATGCATGACTCATAGGCATAGCTTCGAATTCTTTAGATTCATTCAACTTGATTTAAAAATGTTTCTGCTTTACCAACCTGATTTGTACGCGAAGTCATTGGAGAAAACCAAGGAGTTGTATCATCGCATTTGATGTTAAGTGACTTGTACCTAGTAAAGTTAAGATTTTTATAAGTTTAGACTTTTTTGACATTGAAAGAAAGTAATAATTGCCTCAATAAAATTTGAACAATAGTTTGATTGTTTGTGAAGGTATTAATCTACCTTAAACTCAAAGAAACCTTTTAGAGAATGTATCTACTCCGAGTTCGCCTTTTGTACCTTTTTCAGTTTTCCTTTCAAAATAAACGAACAAAAAAGAAATCCGTTAAAAAATGTATCTATTCCGAGAGATTATCAATTCTTGCAAGACATATCAGGCTTATGGATGTTTCAGTTCTTTCTAAGGGAAAAAAGTTGGATAAAGTCGAAAGTTGTAGCTTGATTCATGTTTCCAAATGCACTTTTCATCCATTTCTTAGCCAGCAATAAACAAGAAAATCTGCACTATACCTTCTTATGCTGGACCTCTTATCTTCTTCAATAAAAGCAGCCTATGCTTTACCCGCTTGATTATAGAATTCTGTGCCATTTGACGGGTTTTTTTTCCCCTTTTTCTTTCTTTGTTAGGATGCAATGATTCTAGACCAATCAGTCTTTTTGGGGATGCTGGATATGCATGATCGACATAGAGACATGCGGCTTGATGTTGATAACATGTCATATGAGGCAAGTGAAGTAATGGTGCCACGAATTTGGCAGTTGTTTGATTTAAATCCTTTTTGAATAAGTGCCGAGAGCTAACATTCCAAGTCTTGATACGTACAGGAACTGTTGGCATTGGAAGAGCGCATTGGGAGCGTGAACACTGGCTTGAGTGAAGAAAGCATTGTGAAACAGTTGAAGCAAAAGAAGCGTACCAAAAGAAACGTGGATGAGACGGAGACAGAACCATGCTGTATATGCCAGGTGAAGCTTTGTTCTTGTTGAATCCCTTTGTTTTTTTTTTATATTTTGTACTGGCTGTTGTTCAAGGCACGAAAACGAATCTATTTTTAAGGGGGACCTCAACTTGTTGAATTGCAGGAAGAATATAACGACGGTGACGACGTGGGAACGCTTGACTGCGGACATGATTTCCATGGCAAGTGTATCAAGCAGTGGCTCATGCACAAGAATCTGTGTCCTATCTGTAAAACAACAGGGCTGACCAAATGAGTCATGTTCCTCAATTCTTTGTCCATCTCATTCTCTGCTTCAGACAAAGGTTGTTTTGTTGCCTCCTCTCTCCCCTGCTCGGTTTCATCACATTCACATGCATGATCTAACCGTCCTGAACCCCCCGGTGGATGGATCCGAGGATTTGACCGTCCTGAAAACTCTGTGGGATAGACCTGCTGGAATGGAACGGTTTCTTCATCAGGCGAAAGACATCAAACACCGGGGTTCAGAGTTTGATAAGCGCTCGAATAATCGTTGAGCAGATATTTCATTTCATTTCATTATTGCAAAGCATTAAGATTTAAGGGGATTTTTTCATGTTGTACTTTCATTGAATTTAAATTATTTTTTTTATCATTAGGAACATTGTTGTTGCATTAAATAGTATTTAATGCTGTACTTTCTCATATTATATTTAACTTATAAACAGAAAAATGACTTTGGTACAATATGCTTCTATTATTACATAAGCTTTTTGGTTATGTGGTGTCACAAGCGGTGCCTAATTCTTTCACATGATCTTTATGAATCACTAGCTTTAGAATGCAATTTTTTTGACATGTTTGTAAGTACTTCTGGTGCTCTCCTCTTCTTAAACTTCAACTTTACATTAGTTGCAACACCCTATCTATCCCGAGTATCTGAGCGAATCTAAACCCAATCGGTTGGACTATATCTGATCGGGCCTGTATTATCACGAATCTAATTTGACAACTTACGTCACTTGCGAGTTCATGTGACTTCATAAAATAATCATATATCAATACATAGATCCATTTTTTTACATCAAAAGTATCATTAGCACTCGTAAAATACACCAAGTAGTGGTGGCAAACCACAGGTGTTGCCGTGACTCTATAACAAAAAGTTGCACCTCTTCATTTGCATCAACTTCCATCGGCTGGTTTTCAGTTTTCATGTGACGATGCATGGAATCATCCAAGTCAAATCCGATCGTTGATGCTTTTAAATAAGTTTTGAGAGATGATCAGCGGCTGAAGGTAGAGTGTACCTGTGAAACGAACAAGTCGTTAGGGGTCCCGGAGTTATTTATCCGGGAAAACCCTCCGAGGCTCAAGTCATTAATTTGATAGTAATGTGGAGTATAAAATATTTTTCAAAGATTAAGGATCATCTGAGATTGTGTGAGGGAGGTAATCCCTTTATATAGTTTACCATGGTGGAGAAGGTGGTTCAATAGGTGGTGATGACGTGAGTAAAGAGCTAATCCCGATAGTAGTGGATTGGTGTCCAATGAATGTGAAGCTAATGATGCTTGTGACAGATGACCTTCGTTGTGTCTGATAGTCGAGACATGTAGTGTCCTGTTCCACATCGGCACTTTCTTGTATGTGAGTGACTTGCGCTGTTTTGATGATGATGATAATCTCCTCCTAGGAGAACTGTTGGAAATTATATACCCGACTTACTGACCCGAAAACGAATTTGATCTGCACAGATTAGGGCCTAGCGCATAGACGGTGGGGCTATGGATGTCTCGGTTGCCCCAAAACGTTTTTCAAACAGTAAACAAATCCAATAGCAACGATAGCATTTTCTATGCAACAACACAATACAAATTTTGGAACACATTTTGCTAAATAAAATTTAGATCTACAAACGGTGTTTATAGAGATTATACCAATACTTTGGAGAAGGATGAAAGAGATGAGTGGACTCCAAGATCTTCCGGCAAGGTCCTCCCAACACCAAGGTAGTGATCCATTTCTTAAGCAAACTCCAAGAATTCTTTAAAAAGGATCAAGCCCCATGGAAAAAGTTGAAGATCTTGATCTTGATCTTAGATTCTAAGTATTTAGTGGAGAGAATATTTACCACTCAATGTACTTAAGTAGAAAACGCATATTAGGATGAAACATTTTCTTAATCTGATTAAGTAAATAGCCCAAGTATCCTCTGGATATGGCCTAGTGGTAAGCGGTTGGGGTGGTGTAATGTCACGTTGGGCCGAAAGCCGGAGTGTGGGGGTTCGAGCCCCGTAAAGGGCCGGTCCCTTTCGGTAAGCGGAAAAAACAGCAAGCCTCTTCCCCGAGCTACTAGGTCCCTGATTAACCTCTCCTCGCACTCCTGTGAGATCGGGGGTGAGGGGACCCTTCCGGTTAGGGTTTAACCGTTTTTTTAGTAAATAGCCCAAGTAGGAAACCATATTATGCATGGGTGGGTGTGAATGTGTGAAAAATGGGAAGTTTTTGGGTAGTATATCTATTTACACCTATTTGACGGGTAAACAAATCTAAACCACACTGTTTGAATTCAGTTTAGAAATAAAAGGTTCTCATGATGCCACATTGATGTACTCCGCATATGACGGGTGTACCCAATAACTTTCCGAAAAAAAGATGCAATAATAGGATAAGTTGGTAGGGTAGGGTGGTGATGGAAGGGTGGGATGGTGGTGGTGAAGGTTATCCTGCGTGGGCCACAGGATGATAAGGGCGATGGGTGGCCGGGATGATTAGAGAGGGGGGATGTTGAGGGTGGTGGCAGCAAGATAAGATGTGTTATTTAATTTAATTAAAATTTCAGGTCACCGATTATCATAGAGGTCATATATTTTTCTTATCGAAACAAAATTAATTCATTCAGAGGACTATAACTTACACATGCGCAAGGTGTCACTCGAAGTCAGAATATTTGGTCTTAAGGCCCTAGCTTAATCATTAAGGTCACTCTCGTTGAGATCATTTTGAGGTTAGACTTGAAAACAACATTCTATCCCTAAAAAAATTTGACATTCTATTACGGTGTCTTCATATGAAGACATATGAATGGTGCTCTGATTGTGCCACGTAGTATGTACCTACGTAGGTACACACTACCTAAAAATTTCCCGTGATTAACTATTTAACCAAAAACGTGCAGAAAAACAGTAGAAGAAGAACACAAAAAGTGATTGCATAGTAAAACAAAGCAAAACAAAAGAAGTTGCGTTTCCACTTTCCTTGGTTAAACAAGTCCCATCATTACAGCTTGTTCCTTTTTCCCTCCCTTGTCTCTACGCTATTCTCCTCAGTCCCCACTTTCTAATCATGTCACCTCACTATCCCCACATTTTCACTCAGTTTCTCATTCTTTCCAATTCCTAGCAGGCTAGGCTTGGCTTCTTCTTCTTCTGGATGTTGTTAATGGTGTGAAAACAAAGACTTTAGCACAGCTTAAGAATGTCTTCATTTTTGAACGAGGAGCTATCAAAAAAGACTTCTATATTCGGGTTGCGGTTATGGGTCGTACTTGGAATTTGTGTCGGTGCTGCCATTGTCCTCTTTCTCTTCATCACTTCCCTCTGGTTCATATCCAGACGCCAGAACAAAAAGTCTATGCAGCAGCAGCAGCATGCGCAGAAGAATCATCACATCATCCCCAACGTGTCCAAGGAAATTCAAGAAATCCGGGTCGACCCTTCCAGGACCCGTCTTGAATCCGACACGAAACTCCTGCTTCCAGCTCCGGTTCCTGTCCCGTTGCCTGAATCCGACCACGTGGAGCGAGAAAATGTAAATGGGCATCAGAGAATTCACATAGAAATTGGGAAGGACCATCGTATTTCTTATCCGGAGAGGGTGAAGCAGGGGAGTAGCGGGTCGGGTCATGGTAGTGGGGAGGCTCGTCCGGGTGATCAAGTGGCTATAGCTGGGCCTGAAGTGTCCCATTTGGGTTGGGGCCATTGGTACACTTTAAGAGAGCTTGAATTGGCTACCAATGGATTTGATGATGAAAATGTGATTGGTGAAGGTGGATATGGTATAGTGTACAGAGGTCTTTTGGAAGACTCTTCTTTTGTTGCTGTCAAGAATTTGCTTAATAACAGGTACAAGTAATTTGAATCTTACCCTTGAATCTTTTATTCAACCAAAACAATTTCCCTTTACATAAAGTTGTTTTTCTGTTTTTTCTTTTCTAACAATGTCACTTTCACTTTCACAACTCTTACCCAGGAATCTGTAGGTAGGTAAAAGTTTGTTTCTTTATTAAACAATGTCACTTTCACTGGTCCAAAATTTCACTAGTCTAGACTTTGATTGATTTACTGGTAGCCAAGTTGTGAAAGCTCTTGCTTTTCAGCTTTTTGATTGTCTACTTTTTTTTTGTTGCTGTTGATTGTGGAATTGATCTTATCCTTTTTATTTAGAGGGCAAGCAGAAAGGGAGTTCAAGGTTGAAGTTGAAGCTATTGGGCGTGTTCGCCATAAGAATTTGGTGAGGCTTTTGGGTTACTGTGTTGAAGGAGCTCATAGGTACTTCCACTTTCATACTTTTTGACGTTTTTGAAGGATTGATTCATCACAATAGACCATCAAAATGGAATGTATGTGTACAAACTACACATAAGGCAAAACTATACGCTCCGGCTAACTTGAATGGTGTTTTTCAGGATGCTGGTATATGAATATGTAGACAATGGAAACTTGGAACAGTGGCTTCATGGAGACGTGGGGTCGTGTAGTCCTCTTACATGGGAAATCCGTATGAGCATAATACTTGGAACGGCTAAAGGGTAGATATAGATGTTTTTTTTTTCTTTTCGTTGTTGGGTTTTTTCAATGTGATTAAATTCCTTAACTAGATGAATGATTCATCAGATTAACTTATTTGCACGAAGGACTTGAACCAAAAGTTGTCCATCGCGATATAAAATCAAGCAACATTCTTCTTGATAAACAGTGGAATCCAAAAGTTTCGGACTTTGGCTTGGCAAAGCTTTTGGGATCAGAGAGAAGTTACATAACAACTAGAGTTATGGGAACATTTGGGTTAGTAAAGATGTTTAAATTGATTGTTTTTGTGAGCCATTGAAATGCTTAAACTGATATTTCTTTTTGATTATTCAGCTATGTTGCTCCAGAATATGCTAGTACTGGCATGTTGAATGAAAGGAGTGATGTATATAGTTTCGGTATACTTCTTATGGAGATCATTACGGGGAGGAATCCAGTGGATTATAGCCGTCCTGCTGGGGAGGTTTGTCTATTTTTGTTCCTGGTTGAAATTTTTACTTACTGTTTCTTTGTATCTTATCTAATCGTGTATAACTAACTATCAGGTGAACCTAGTTGATTGGCTTAAATCAATGGTGTCCAATCGAAATTCAGAGGGCGTTTTGGACCCCAAATTGCTTGAGAAGCCTTCTTCAAGAGCACTGAAACGTGCTCTTTTAGTAGCTTTGCGTTGTGTAGATCCAAATTCTCAAAAGAGGCCAAAGATGGGTCATGTGATACACATGCTAGAGGCTGAAGATTTTCCCTTTCGAGATGTAAGTTCGCGATACACGTGTCTTTTTATATAGACAGACACACACACACACACTCACACATAATGTATATATATAGTTTCGGGACCAATGAAGACTCCAATATATGCAATAGAAATTCCTGGCATTTTGGCCTTTGTTCTTAAACATTAAAGAAAAGGATGAAATCATTGGTTTCCCTTACAATCACATTCTTCTGATATTTTTCTCGTTTTACTTGATTTCAGGACCGCAAAACCGGAAGAGAACACGGGCATTCACTACATCATAGTTCAAAGGATAAAGTAACAGAGAGGCGTATAATTGAATCGGGTGACAGCAGTGGATATGATAGTAGTGTACAAACCAACAGATCCTTGTTGATGAAGCAAGAAACTGATGAAGAAGAGCTTGAGCCATAGTCGTTGTCCACTCGTTATCACGTTTTTTCCTTTCATTGATCTGATTGTTCAAGTAATGGTTGCTAGCTACCTTGTGCTATTTGTGTGTACATACAATTCTTTTGATCTTTAGTTTCCATATATTCAAAAATAAACTGCAGGTTCCCGCATTTAGAGCCTTTTATTCCACTCCGAGGTCGGTTGCTACGCTAACTTCAACAGGAAGTCCAATTTGTCGACTGTAAATTTTGGTTTAGGATGAAAATGGTGGATACAAGAATCGACTCGGGAACCGAACAGATGGCTAACAATCAAAAAGGAACTCAATTCTGCAATTAAAACACTATAACAAGTCTAAACCTCAAACCACAAGTCTCCACTAAAAAACTATGCAACTACAAAATCCACAACCGGGAAAATAAACAGTCATAGTTGTTTTTTAGTCACCTTTTGGGTAGGCACAGAGACTTAAAAAAGTGATTACGAAGAAAGAAAATGATTAATGTGTGTGAAATATAGTATAAAATGACAAAATTGCCTTCTCTTCTCACGTGGTGCTTGTGCCGGCGTCTAGCTTCAGGTGGCACTGCCTCCGGACTCTAGCTTTAAGGTGGCACTTCCGCCGGAGTCTTACTTCGGTTGACGGTGCTTTATTCTATTTCTTTGAATTATTGAGGCGGTACTGAATGCTTTTCCATTTATATTTCACATAATTAATAATAGATCTCTCTGATTATAGGTAATTGAACATTGTTTTTCTGTCACATGGCCTAAATTTACTGTTGACTGCCATGATAACTAACAAGTTGGTTCTCTGTTCTGTTTTACTGAGCATGTTTTGAACAAAAAGTGTTTTTTTTTCACCATATATTTGTGTGAAATTTTAAAATACAACCGTTGTAGGAAGGTTTTACTAAGTGACATACATTACAACCACTCATTTCTAACCTCTTACACACGATAAAAGTGTATTATGTGAAAGAGAGTAAAAATGAGAGACTCTAATGTATGCCACTTGGTATAACCTTCCTACAACCGTTGCACCATAAAATCTCTCTATGTTTGTTGCAGAAGTGTTGGTATTTTCATCAATAAGTCACGAGGCTGGGTGTTGGATGGTGTCAAGAGGAGTCACCTGTAAACCATCTTTTTGCAGCAAGGATTTACCGCATGCATTTTTTACGTCGTATTTTTTTTACACATTAACGACGGAGGCTACAACGACGCTTGTGCGTGCGCCCTTAAATTTGATTGCCATGTTTTCTTGTATTGCATGTTTGGATAAATGGTGTAGTGAATAAAGTAGGGAATAAGGTACACTTTTAAAGTAGGGAATAATGTTCCAGTTATAAAATAAAAATAAAAAATTGTAGTAACACAGAAAAGGATGTTATCATGGCCAAAAAAAAAAAAAAAATGTGGTAACACAAAAAAAAAAAAATAGTAATAGTCAATAAAATAGATTTAATTACAGCAAAAAGAAAATTATATAGTGTTATAAAATAGAAGAATACCAACAAAAAAAAATGTAGTAACACTGAAAAATAAGTAGTAACAATCAATAAAATAAATATAATTACTGATAAATAAATAGTAACTAATATTGATCGAGGAATATAGGTAGAGTAATTTTTGCGTTAATATTTTTTTTTTTTTTTGATAAAGTGAGTATTATTCTTCCATCAAAATCAAAATTGTGTCAGGATAATAGATGCTAAAATAATGTTTTTTTTTTTTTGGAGATAAAATAATGTAAAATTGTTTGATAGCTACAATAAATGGGAAAAGTTAAATAAGAATGAATATCTTATTTTTCTGGTTGGTGGAGACCTTGTGTGTGTGTGTTTTTTTTTTTTCATCGGCGAAAATGGAAGCCTACATGAAAAAATCTAGCTGGGTGTTGCTTTTTTTACTTTATTTTTTATTTTCAGATCAGGAAAAATAATCTGTTATATTTTGTTATTTTTTTTTGTCTTAAAGAGCTAGGAGCTGGGTTGTTGTTTTTTTTAATCAGATCTGGAAAAACAATTTGTTATGTTTTGTTGATTTTGTGTCCTTTTAACCTAATTAAAAAATTTATGAACAAATGTTAAAATAGAAAAAAATTATATATTAAATGACATTTAGTCCGATGAAATTGAAAAATGGTGAAAATCGATAAATTGGCATTCCATTGGACGATTATGTCTTTCTTATGTTTTTTTTGCTTTTGTTTTAGCGGATTTGTTTAGTAGTCGATTTGTTTGATATTAAAAAGTTTTATTGGATCATTTTTAATGGATTTACTTGATAGTGAAATTGAAATCGTTAAATTTGACAATGGTAATTTCGTCTTTTTAAAAATGTATTTTGTTCTTTTTCTCCACTTTTCAATCCATTTGTCATTTTTGACAATTTCTTCTCGATTTTCATCCTAAATTAAACATGGCATTCTCAACAAAAAATCTATAAAAAAAAATACGTAACAGCATTTAGGGTATTTCTTGTAAATAAAACACATTTAAAATTGAAACTTAAAGAGATATGCCCGAAAAGATAAACATTGGAAAAATATGTCTGAAAAGTAAACATTTAAAAAATATGTCTGCTTCCACCGCACGAGGGCCGCACGCGTGCCGCACGAGGGCCGCACGAGCACTGCGCGCCGCATGAGTGCCATATGAGTGACGCATGCGCGCCGTATGAATCGAGACATATTTTTTCCAAACATTTACTTTTCGAGCATATTTCTTCAAGTTTTCCCATTTTAAAAACGACAACAACACATCTAAATCAGGAATAGCATCCAAAAATACAACACATCTAAATCAGCAATAGCATCCAGAAGTTTGTTACGCATGACAGAGCGAGAAGATATATCAAATAATAATCAAATATAGTTTAGGAGTACCATTAGTTTGCTATATAAATTGAGATGAGAAAGATAAACTTATCATATCAGTATATCATATTAAACTTATCATCATGCAACATAATATTGTCTTTCTATTTTTTATGTACGTGTCTGATACTATACACCGATGCTTTCAAATTGTCGATTCAATGGCCACCGGCTTTTTGCATAGTGTCATAGATACAGCCATGCTACGGTGGGATACATCTATTCACAATCCACGGTCTATGGCAGGATACTTCTATTCCATGCACGGGCCAGTATGTACAGATTCAAGTAAAGAGTGAGCTAAATATTTTATTTTTTTTTGAATTTTTAATTATTTGACTTTTTATCTACGGTATACAAACCTTCGACAATTGATGGAAGTTTCGTGGCCCGATCTGTACGGATCCAACGACCGATTCTGGGTGATGAATGGGGCAAGCATGGTTGCCATACACGATACGCCCAACAAGATTATTTCTGCCAGGCAATAAGGGCTTTTAATGCCCTAAATATCGATGCTGAGGCATATGCTCGTGGCATATTCATTAATCAACCCAAACCAGTAATTCAACTTTACTTGTTAATGACACAAATCGCTCAAGGGCATAGCGTTCAACTAGTGTACGTGTGAACAAATCCAAGGTCAATACATACTGATTGAAGTGCGGGTTGTTAAGATGAAAGAACGGGTTTCATAGTCCCTATAATTGACTGCCCACCAAATTCACTTTCATGTGTGGACCAAAGTCAAGGAGGTCCAGGAATAGCCACACCAGTCGTACTTATACCATAAATGATTACTCATGCCATTTCTATATTAAAAAAACATAGATTTACGAGAACCAACTAACTAGTAGTATGTAAATGCAACATATGGCTCTTAGGCATGTGATGATCATGATTTTTCCTTATATACTTGTGATGAAACACCAACATTGCCTCACCATTTTGAATCAACAGTCTTCAATCACCTGGGCCAAAACCACCTGCAATGACATCTTTTACTAACAATACATTGTGATATTAATAGTATCAGTAACACAGTAGCAGGCTCATTTAAGGCTTAATTCAATGGACTACTTCAAGACACACATACTTGGGTCATATAAGTCTCATTTAAGGCTTAATTCAAAGGACAAAGTATCATGTATGGTTCATATAAGGCTCATATAAGGCACTCAATATTAGTAACAATATCATATAAGTAACATAGTATCAGACTCATATAAAGCTCATTTAAGGCTTAATTCAAGGGACTACTTCAATAAGTTGAATGAAGTTGTAAATGAGGATAAATGAAGTATATTAGCAAAGATAAATGAAAAATAGTAGTAGGAATTAGTGGAGATTAAAAATAAATAGAAACCATGAATGAGAGAAGCCACAAAGCCTTTAGAAGAAAATTGGATAAAGTCCATTGTCAATGCAGTAAGGCAGTAACATTTGAGTGACAAACTTGGCCAAGTGTTCCTATTTCTGTCAAGAATTCCTTATCTTTCCTCTCATCATTTGATATCTTTGTTAGCATTATCACTGTTATTGCTTGTCCATCTCTTAAATCTCCTTTATATACCTCTACATATCCTCCTTTTCCTACTATATTCTCTGTTCCCCACCCACGAAAAAAACAAAGTAAGAACAAATATTTTGAAATTAAAAAAATAAATTAAGGAAAATAAATTGAAAAATGAACCTGGGCTGAACCCATTCTAAATGGGTCTTTGAATAGGGGAAGATTTTGCAACCGGTGGCGGTGATTGTAAGAGGCAGCGGCGGCGAGATGGAAAGGATGCGGCGGGGGGTGGATTGGAGAAATTTGGAGGGAAACGAGGAGTGTTTGGATGGTGAGAGAAGAGACGAAGGAGTGATGAGCTTCAAAAAAGCCATGGCTTTATCCACTCGAGTTTTGTTTAAAGGCAAGGACCTGTTCTTGCCATCTTCGTTCTGAATTGGGAAGTCTTGGTTGTGAATTACAATGTTAATGTAGGGGTAAAGTAGTCCAGTAGAATTTTTTTGTCCTTATACTAAGTTACTAACAAAATAATTATTACATGATTAAAACTTAATAACAGCCTCTAAAGTGGACTATAAGCTAATTTTTCCGTTTTTATATTATCATTTCCCCCCCGAAAACTATCAAAACTAACAAAATTAAATAAAAATAGGGACAATTATCCAAAAGGACGCATATTGGACTTAATTAGGCAAAAAAGACACAAAAAACAAACACTTAGTTATAATGACACAAATTAGATAGATACCCTTAATGAATAAAAAAAAAGAGGAACAGGGATACGCTGAATGTGTATTGATTTTTTTTATTTGAAACTGAAGCAGTTGTTGTTGTGTTTTTTTTTTAATTTTTATTTTTATTTTTTAATTTTTGTTCCCTGTGGACGTTGAAAGTGTGTGTGTGTGTGTGTGTGTGTGTGTTTTGAACGGTGACAGTTGATTTATTCTTTTTTTCATTGACCACCGTAATGTATTGACCACCCTGATGCTTTGACCACCGCAACGCAGTGACCACCGCGATGAAGTGACACCGCGATGCACTGACAACCGCGATGCATTGACCACCGCGACGCAGTGACCACCGCGATGCAGAGACACCGCGATGAAATGACACCACGATGCACTGACAACCGCGATGCATTGACCAAAAGCTTATTTGGTTATAAGGACACAAAATTAGTACACTGACCAAACTATCCCTAATTTTGTTTTGTTTTTATTTTTTTAATGTTTTTTTCTGGACGCTTAAAAAGCTTTTCTTTCTTTTTTTCCTTTTTTTTTTTTCTGGACGTAAAAAGGTTTTTTTTTTTTCTGGACGCTAAAAGGTTTTTTTTTTTCCTTTTTCGGTGACCACCGCGATGCAGTGACACCCCCGATGCAGAGACGCCGCGAAGCAGAGATGCCTCGATGAAGTGACACCGTGATGCATTGACCACCCCATATCCATTGACCACCGCGATACAATGGCCACCCCCGATGTAGTGACCACCCCCGATGCCGAGACGCCGTGATGCAGAGACGCCTCAATGAAGTGACACCGCGATGCATTGACCACCCCAGATCCATTGACCACCGCGATGCGATGGCCACCCCCGATACAGAGACACCACGATGCAGTCACCACCCCTGATGCAGAGACACCGTGATGCAGTGACCACCCTCGATGCAATGGGCACCCCCGATGCAGAGACACCGTGATGTAGTGACCATCCCTGATGCATAGACACCGCGATGCAGGGACGCCGCAATGCAGAGACGCCTCGATGAAGTGACACCGCGATGCACTGACAACCGCGATGCATTGACCAACGCGATGCATTGACCACCCCCGATACATTGACACCGCGATGCACTGACAACCGCGATGCATTGACCAACGCGATGCATTCATCACCGCGATTCATTGACCACCGCGATGCAGTGACCATCCCGATGCAGTGACCACCTCTGGTGTAGTGACCATCGCGATGCATTCACCACCGCGATGCACTAACCACCCCGATCCATTGACCACCGCGATTTACTGACCACCCCGATGCAGAGACACCGTGATGCAGTGACCACCCCCGATGCAGAGACACTGCGATGCATTCACCACCGCGATTCATAGACCACCGCGATGCAGTGACCATCGCGATGCATTGACTACCGCGATGCATTGACCACCCTAATCCATTGACCACCGCGATGCAGTGGCCACCCCCGATGTAGAGACACCGCGATAAAGTGACCACTCCCGATGCAGAGACACCGCGATCAAGTGACAACCGCGATGCATTGACCACCGCGATGAATTGACCACCCCCGATGCATTGATACCGTGATGCAGTGACCACCCCGATGCAGTGACCACCTCCTATGTAGTGACCATCGTGAAATGACCACCGCGATGCATTGATCACCCCGATGCAATGACTAACAGGATGCATTAACCACCGCGATTCAGTGACCATCAGGATTAGAGGTGTTCACAGTTCGGTTTGGTTTGGTTTTTTGAATTTTCAAAACCACCAATAATTTCGGTTCGCAAAAGATGAAACCAAAACCAATAATATTAACTTCGGTTCGGTTTGGTTCCGATCGTCATTTCTTCGGTTTGGTTTGGTTCGGTTTCTCGGTTTACAATACAAAGAGTTCGATAACTAGATATATTACTAAGTTGAGCTCAAAAAATACATTTTCCCGATTATAGACAAAATTGATTCAATCTAATTTTTTAATTCCTTTTATAAAAAGAGAAAGAGAAACCAAGAAGGTTCAGACTTCAGAGTTCCTTAAAAAAGGTTCAAACATTTTTTTCTTCTTAACTTTGTGTATAAATTAACAAGTTGTTACAAAAGCCACCAATTTCAGAGAATAAAAACAACATTTTGCGCTTGCTTCATTGATTCGAAGAATAGAATGCAAGAAGAAATGAAAATATATCTTTCTCATCTTGAGACTTACAAATGAGCACTTAGCAAAAGCAACGAAACATTTCAAAATAACCATCAAAAGTCCAAAACAACAATAAACAAATAAGGACAAAGAAATTCAAAAATGAAAAAAGATGTCAATACTATTCAGAAGATATAACACATATATAGACAAAATATTGTGATGGACATATTTTTGGCCAAAAACTGTTGAAGTATAATTTTGGATTTCATTTCAAACGTATAATTTTTTTAACAACATTGAAATGTATTTTCTTTTGCTTAAAAGTAGAAATATGTATTTTTATGGCTATCGGTTCGGTTTCGATTCGGTTTCATAAGTTAAAACCAAAACCAAACCAATTATTGTCGGTTCGGTTCGGTTTTATGTCGGTTCGGTTTTACAATTTCTAAAAACTATTTAAACGGTTCGGTTTGTTCCGGTTCGGTCGGTTTGGTCGGTTTTTAAAAATGAACACCCCTAATCGGGATGCAGTGACCATTGCGATGCAGTGACATTTGATGAAGCAACACCGCGATCACATTTGATATTTTTCCAACTTAATTTCAAAAAATCGATTTCTTTTCTTCATAAAATCGACTTCAAAGAGCTATATCTTTTAATATAAAACTACGATCTACATAATTCTTTCACCCCAATTCATATTTTTTTCGTCCTTATTCTAATATCTCATTTTATGAAGTGACACTCAATGACACCAATATTTTACGAGCCGAGCCGAGCCGAGCCGAGCTATATTGAGCCTTTAGCGAGTCGAGACCGAACTTGCCTTTTTATGGCTCGATTGAGCCCAAAATTTTTTAGCCGAGTCGAGCCTGAGCCCTATAGATTATCGACTTGACTTGACTCGGCTCGAGTACACCCCTAATATTGTGAATGACACTACACTTATTTTACAATGTTATCTAATTTGTTTATCAAATTGTATATGCATGACATCAATGTCACTGCATCAATTCTCTAATTGTAAATACAGTGATATCAATGTCACTGCATAAATTCTCTAATTAGTGACAATGCAATCCTAGCTGGCAAAAAACCGGGTGCTACAGAAAGAGTGTGAGCTTTCATACATTGAAAAATTAGCCAAAAAAAAAGAAGGAGACCTAACTCCAATCAAAGAGTGAAAATATGAGATGTAACTCCCAGGGAAATAAAAGGAAAAAGTCTACAAGCATGTGTAACATCTAAAACCAAAGAAAAGCACCACAACAAAAACACTAAAGAGAGAAAGTTGGTGATGCAAGTTGATGAAGCCACATCAAAGCATCTGCCTTCAATCTCCTGGACAAAAACCAAAGAAAAAAGAATTTATAAAAAAATGTAGAAAGATTTATGAAGAATGCCTACTTCTTTGTCTAATTGTAAATGCAGTGACATCAATGTCACTGCATCAATTCTCTATTCAATTGACAATGCAATTGTTCGTGATCAACAAAGAAAGATTCCATACCTCCTCAAACTGATTGGGCCGGACGTAACCGTTTCATCAATTGTTCGTGATCAACAACACGAATTTAAAGATTCTTAATTTTACAAGTCGGAACACAAACATCTTGATGGAGGTTATTTTTAGTGGATCTAAATGATTTTTATCTATATTTCATAACTACTGCAAGTGCTTTGATGGCATTGATAAGGAATCAATATAAAAGGAAGTGAAACATAATGACTTCTCTATTTGCATTATTTTAATGTAATACGTGAAAAAGCAATATGGCCAATGAATTATTAGCAATGTCAAAGAAAATATACAAAGCATGCCAATAAAGCTAGCAATAGTGTTTTTTCCTTTCTAGTTTGTTGATATTGTCAAAAGGTCGGCTATATGATTATTCAGATGTTCTTACTTTGAACCATTGCCAGGCAACTTCACGCCCTTGTATACTAACACCAAGTCCATAAACCGCATCTTGACTTCTAACCTAGATTCAGTAACCACAAAAAATATGCAAAAAAGAACATAGATATTTTAGACACAATTACTCTATTTGTCATAACAAGGGGAAGAATCTCAAACTTAATACAATGATATGGAAGTGAAAAGCCAAAGTACCTCAGGAGACAGCAAAAAGTTGAGAACTTCCAAAACAATTTCAGGATATTCAACCATGCCCAATGTTGTTGGAGGTGTAATTGGACGTTTTAGTATAGAAATTGTTCAAAGGAAATGCTATGTAAAAGTTCATACACAAAAACAAAATATTTTAACCCATACAACCATTTGTTGCAACCAAACTTCACTCTTTAACTCTGTTAATACTCTGTTGCAACCCATATCTTTTTTTTAGAAGATGAAACAAGACGGCAGACCATTAGCTTCTGTTGCAACCCATATCAAATGGTATTCACACCAATTTACTATTAACACACATCCCATTCTTAGGTCTCTGACTCCTCAAATCTTATTTTATCCATTGATCAAATGATGTTCTGCATAAGTATCAACTATACGGTATGCAAATATCAATTCCCGTAATGAATATGGCTTGATTGTGGAATCGACTATGTTATATGAATGGCTTCCTTCTTAGTGCACCCACTGCAAAAATAAAACAGATTTAGAAGTGAGTGCTGGAAAGATGGCCTTCAAACTACAGCCTTTAAGCTTCTCAAGAACGGTAAACAGTGAAGATGTTCAGCCTGGAAATGAACCATCAGCACTATAGCATTCACCTCAGATAGCAAACTGAGGACAGTTAGAAGATCCTCTGACAGATGGCTACACGTTCAACGTACTTTCCGGCTATCAAAAACCGAGCGATTTTGCCGATGGGAAACTGAAGGCCAGCTTTTGAAGACCTGGAAACAGATTTCGAAGCCTTTGGCTTGCCTCATCAACCCTTTGCATTTCCCTCCTTTGAACTCATGACTGATGATGAGAATTGGAAAAGTAAAACAATTGATTAGGCTATCCCCAGTCATAAACCTTTTAAAAGGTTTTTGGCTGCGCCACATCATCGGTTATAAACCTTTTTATTTATAAACCTTTTCTACTCCAATCATAAACCTTTTATCCTGCCACATCATCATTTTATAAACCTTTTACAAAAAAAATAAAAATTGCAGCAATTCTTTTTTGTTGTCAGCAAAAGAAAAAAAAAATTAAAATAAAAATTCCAACTCATCACTCATGAACCGGTTCATACTTACAAACCCATAGAAAAAACCTTTTCATACTAAAAACCTCTCCAACAAACAAAAACTTTTTGCAAAGGTTTTTTATAAACAAAAAACCTTTTCCCTATGAACCATTGGAGATGGTCTTAGTGAAAATTGAAAGATCTGCAAACTGGGATATGTTCATCTGATTAAAGGGCACGATAAATTGATTATAAGGCAATTTAGGAAAGTTGGGAAAGTGTGTCCTTATAAAATATTATTTTTTTATGTTTCATAAATACCTAATTAAGTTAGATAACACTTCTTTATAAACAAATAACATATAAAAATAACAAAACCCACCCTCTTCCCCTTTCCTGTTTACAGCCTCATTTTTTTTTTTTCCTTTTTTTCCCGGCGACCCCCGTTTACTGGTGTGAACCACCAGCCGGACCTCTAATCACCAACATTCTCAAGGCCGGCCCTACAGTGAGGTCAAGGAGACCGCCGTCTTAAGCCCAACGGTGTCGGGAGGGCCCCAGATACATGTTTCGCTAAAAGAAAAAAAAAATTCGCATAAATTCAATCCGATCCAACCTAATGTAGTATGTTAATTTTAGTTTTTGATAAAGGCCCAATTTTTTTTTTACCCCAATCGATAAATGTCTCAATAAAAAAATTTACTTGACCCAAAAAAAAAATAGACATACAAACAAGTGTTATAATTTTTTGTATTTACGGATGTTAAAAACGCAATAAGTATTGGAAAAAAATATAGTACATAGGATTTGACAGAGAATTAGAAACTCTAAAGCTATTAATAACGTTGTCTTTTAAAAGATATTTCGTCCCACACTATTTGTCACTAAGGGATCAAATGAAAATCTCTCTTAGGATACAATGGAGGTGTTTGATTAAAACAATAACTTGTTTAAATCAAACCCGAGGACACTCAAATTTTTTCTGATGATGCTGTCAAACTTATGAATGCATACTTGTGCCTTTTATAGGCTGCAAGTATCCCATAAACGAATGGAGGTACTCCTTGTACGAAAGGGTAGGGTTGTCACTATTCACCGGATGAAAGCATGCAACCCTTACACGAAAGGGTAAGTACATATCAGTTCGAAAATGCATCTATCTGAAAATCCGAAAATGCATATCACTTCTTGAACTGATGCATGCATTGGTTTAGGTTTCGGGGGCGTTGCCCCCGAACCCCCACGAGTTGGCACTGCCCCCTCGACCCACCGAGACATGACCGGGCAAGTCGAACCCCGTTTCGTTGCGATAACATTAATTTGTACTGCAAATCATATACAAACGATAACCAAAATATTTATTTATGAGAAAATATCTAACACTAAGTATGTTTTTTAAAAAAAAAACAACTTCAATTAAAAGACCCAATTCGGAGACTTCGCCTTAAGCCCAAAAAGAACCAGGGCCGGCCCTGACCATTCTACTCCTCTTCTCATCCTCTCTTCCTTCCCTTCAACCATAAAATCCAAAACCTTTACATCCCCACCCAAAAAGAACCCCTCCTCGCCGCCCCTTCCACCTCCACAGCCATAAGCGGATTTTCAGCTCCGATACAGGTAATTTTTTAGCACCCACCACCGGAAACCCAGCCCCAACCTGAACGCGCCACCAATACCACCCAGTCCACCCACCCCTTCCCCTGCTACTCCAATGGAAGAATCCGGCCAGACTTTTTCTATGGCCGATTCCGGCTAATCTGGACCACCTTCAACCAACACCTCCATTTATTCCTATGACACCTGCAACATACTTTTGGTCCTCCCATCTCCACCTTCAAAATTATTGGGTGTATATTGGGGGTCTGGGATGTAAGGTGTATTAAATTAAGAGATTAATTTGTAATATAAAAAAATTGTGTGGAAATAGTTTATATGTGTGGTGGAAAGGTAGAAATTGGGGTGTAATTAAAGAATGAAAAGTATAAGAAATTCATCGTTGTGTAAAGGTAGATCTTAGGTTTTAGGCGTGGTGTTATGTGTAGAGTGTTGCAGTTAAATAAAGATCCCCTTTCATGACGTAGAAGTTTTCTCCACAAACAAATTTTTTTTTGATTTGTTAAAAATGAAAGAAAAAGGGATTTGATTATCATCCGGTATATTGGTTAAAAGAAATATTACGGACCAGTTAGTAAAAAAAAAATTACGGCCCAGTTTACCGTTAGATCTATATTAAAAGAATAGCAACTGTTGGATTGATTTGACGCATTATTACTTATTGCGTACCATAAAAAAATTAACCTCTCAAACAAGTTACCGGTCATCCGTTGAAATAAAAATAAAAACCCCTTTGATTTTTATCTTATGATTGACGGCGGTGATTGACAGACGGAGTAGAGGATTGACAGCAAGAGTGGAGCATATACAACAGAAGAATTCTGGAAATCAGCAAACTAATATGTAACAATGCCATAGGGAAACAGGTTAAGCAATGATTTGCTCATTACAGATTTAGCAGATTATTAAAAGTGAACCAATTAGATTTCAATATAATCAAGTACCAGCAGAATCACACATGCTTATCTATTTAAACGTGTCCGCAACAAAGAAAAGATTCTAGGCTAGGGTTGCCGCAGTTGCCGGACTTCTTTTCTTCGATTCTTGGCCCAGCAGATTTCTTCCAGACTTTATGGCTTCGGCCCTATCATCATTTTTAGCCTAGATTCGTTCCCACTTCGCTCCATGACTTGGCACATCTGAAAGGTACATAAAATAACATGAAACAGTACCAAATTTCGGGGTAAAATGTATAGATGCAGAATTACTAACCAAGGAACTGACTATAGACAATTGACAAGTATTTCATATAATAATCCATCTATCATTCCTTAATTGAGCATAATTCGGCGTAAATAAATATATACTTTATAGTACTAATTTCATGGTGATCAGTCGGCTACCCAAGAATTTTGACTATTTGGATTATAAACTTAAGGAAGTATCTTCCGGTGATGGATGCACCGAGTAGAAGAATGGCTAGTGTATTTTCAACGGTTCAAGAAGTGGTTGGCCAGTTTGGGTTTTGGGTACACGGGTTTGAATAGTTTGGGAAGCAGTACAGTGTTGGTTCAGTGGTTACCAAGATCGGAATCTGTCGGTGTTGTCCGTGGGGAAACAAGTGAAGCTTCGGTCCGGTTTGTGTTGAAGAGAGTGTGCTAAGGAAGATCAACAGATTAAGCACGTTCGAGTTTCGAGGATGAAACTCCTCTTAATGGGGGAGGAATGTAATATCCCGATCTTTCGTAAAAAGGCAGACGTGTTTTTTTACGGTAATGGAATATTATATTTAATATTTTATGGATTTAAGCATGATTTAATAAAAGGAAACGAAAAGAAAAGGGGGTCATATGGGAATTCAGCCTAATTTACGAGAAGTTAATTGTAATTAACCCTTGGGAGTTATTTTCTACAAATAAACTTCCCATGTTCTGAAGGAAGTTATCAGAACTTTGATTTCTCCACAAGTTCGAACTCTACACTCTCAATTGAGAAAGAAAAGAAACAGAAAAGCTTAAGAGACTTCTTCATAATTCTCAGTGAGTTCTTGTAGGATTTCAGAAGCAATTATAGATTTGGAATTAGTAGGAAGAGAGGTATGGGTTGATGTCTTAGAAAGTGCTGCAGATCTTCTTGTGGTTTTTTGCTTTGGTTTTGCTTGCTTGAAAGGTAAGAGGCTCTTCCTAATGTATGGTTATAGTTTTATGATGTTTAGGTAGAGTTTGGTGTTGCTTTGTGGGTAGAAAACATGTCTATATGTTGTTGTGGTGATATGTTATGTTATAGTATGTTTAGAACATGTTTGCTGCCTTTTGGATGTATATTTTGATGATGATCATGTTTGGGATAGGTTGGAAATTGTATTGTGCATAAAACTGTATGTTTAGAGCAGTTATGCCTTTTTTAGCGCGCCCCCTAACCTGAACAGAGAGTTCATTGAACTCTCTGATGTACCTTGGCGCCCCCCGACACTGTTTGAATGTTGTTTTTAGTGTTTTAAGCTATGAGATGAGTTTTAAATGTTGTTTCTTGACCTAATAACATTAAATGAACGCGAACAAGCTTCAATTAAACTTCTGATGCGTTTAGTTCTGGCACCGGATGTACTATTCCATAGAGTTGAAGTTCGGGACCATCAGAAGGGTATGATTGGCTTGTGCTTTGATGGATTAGTATTCATCAATGTCTGTGTATTTTCTAGGTTTGTCCGTGTCTAGTGGTCTAAGAAAGAGAGTAGAAGATGTGAGGGAGCTTATTAGAATATACTTAGGTGGCTAGATAATAAACTAATGACTAACATACTTGTGTAGTTAACAGCTTAAACAACATGTCATTCTTGGTAAGGCGCAAGGTCATATAGCGATGTGTGGGCTATTCGGATAAAGCGAGTAACTCTGTTGGCCTTTAAAAGGCATTGGGAGTGGAGGGGCCTCGTTAATGAATAACTTTACTGGCCTCGAAGGGGCACTGTGAGTAGAGGGACTTCAGCGAACGTGTACGCTATTGGGCTTTCCCCGGTTGCTATCGGTGTGATTCACTGATAGGTTGCAAACGATATCTCATGACGGATCTTCACCATGCGTAGTGCCCATGAATGCGGTTGTAAGAAAGATAAACTAAGCTAGAAACAGTTAGTCACGACTTGTTGATGAGCATGAAGTGAACCCTAGAGTTTGAGTCGGTCTCACCAAGATAACTCAATAATAATAATATAAACATTTCCGTTGTAGAACTTAGTTATACTTTAGCTTCTCAGTCTTTCTAAGTACTTTGTACTTACCTCAATTACATGTTTGTTTGTATGCTTTTGGGGTGAGAAGACGAACTTGTTGAACAAGTGTTGGATGATGACTTTGAGGATGACGTTTGAGATGATGTCTTGCTAGCTGCTTTCTTTTCTTTTGTTATCTATGATGTACTAAACTTTGTTGTAGTTAAAATTTCAGGATAAGTGTTGTACTTTCTTTAAGACCTTTGTAAGATTAGTTGTTGTATCTTTTATTTGGACATCGTGTGTTGTAACTTACCTTTCTACCCTTAGTATGTTTGAAGTTTCCATTCTTAGTAGCATTTATGGTGTTTGCCGAGTCTTTTTAGCTTCTGTTTTGCTAAACCCGATATGACATAGTAGATGCTTACGTGTAATATTGAATTTATTTAATATTATATGTGCCGAACGTTTCATTTCCGGATAAGGACTCGGTATCCGAAAGCGGAGCGTTACTTTCATCGGCGGTGCCGGCGAAAGAGGAAAAAATGGTTGGAGGAAGAGTAACGGTAGGAAAAACGGTCAGCCAGAGAAAAAAGAAGAGAGAAGAAAACTTCAATAAAATTTATTTTATTTTAGTCTGCTTTATTATACAATATAGATAAATATATATTTTCATTTTATTAGTCTCGTTTGACTTTTCACACAGATTAAGAAAAATATAATTAATGTTTTAAATCTCATTAAATGATTCAATATTTTTACATTTATGCTCTTTAAGTTGTTGTTGGAGCATTTAATGCTACACACTTAGAATTATTGTAAATATAGTAAGGGATGAACCTGAACAACGTTATCCCCTTTCTACGTCAGGGATACGGGAATTACAACTTGTGACCGGCCATGAAACTTTGGTTTCAGTCAAGCAAGTTTAAGAAGATAAAAGTCCGAATTTTCTCCCATCTTGTACTGTAGTTAGTTTGAGGAGTGTCAATTTCTTTCATTCCTCAACATTTTATTATGATCCACCATAATGCTTTTCGAGATTGTGAAGCAACTGATAATGTTTTAATTGCTGTTATGTTATGTTTTGTTTCTTTATCCACTATTGTTTTCTTTTTTCAGTAAAAAATTTGTGTTCTTTATCCTATGAGCTTTCATCATCCTTCCATTTCCTTGTTAAATTTTGAAGCTATATTAGTACATTGTTCTTGTTTGTGAGTGCTATGTGTTTCTTCCAACCGCCTAGAGGACAATTGCTGAGTTCTTGTGTTACATTTTACCTTGTAATAATATGCTATAAAAAATGCTTATGTTCATTAGGCCTTTGGAGTTTTTCTTTAGCCATGGAATTCATTAGGCCGGGTTTTTAATCACCTTGCAGACTACGTTCGTGGCACAATAATCAGTAGTGTTTTACTCGATCATCATCATACAAATTCACTTTTAACTTTTAGCCTTTAGCCTGTAGTACATGGTTTTCTATTAGTCTTTTAACATCCCCCGGATATAGTTTAGTGGTGAGGAGCTGGGGTGTTATAATGACAGCGGACCCTAAGCTGGAGGTCAGCGGTTCGATTCCCGTAAAAGGGGTTGATTTCCGATTGATAACACCCTTCAGTGATGGGGAACCTGTAAGCCCCTGACTCTAAACTCTAGGTTACCTGATTAATCTCTTCCCACATTCCTGTGGGATCGGGGGTGGGGGGCCCCTCATGGTTAGGGTATAGTCATTTTTCTATTAGTCTTTTAACTATATATACATCAGAAAATAGTAAATGTTTTTCTACCGTCTTTTAGCATTTCACTTTCACACAGAGTGAGTAAGCTTCTGTGTTGTGCATAGTTATCAAAACCGGACCGGACCGGCAGTCGGACCGGTAAAAAAAAAAAAGCTTTCCATTTCTTCCACGGTTCCACTTCTCTCTAGGTTACCTGATTAATCTCTTCCCACATTCCTGTGGGATCGAGGGTGGAGGGGCCCTCATGGTTAGGGTATAACCATTATTCTATTAGTCCTTTAACTATATATACATCAGAAAATAGTAAATGTTTTTCTACTGTCTTTTAGCATTTCACTTTCACACCGAGTGAGTAAGCTTCTGTGTTGTGCATAGTTATCAAAACCGGACCGAACCGGCAGTCAGACCGGTAAAAAAATAAAAGCTTTCCATTTCTTCCACGGTTCCACTTCTCCTCCTCCTCACTGCTAGTCTCCCCCTTCGGCTTCCAACCCAAAAAATAATGCATTCTCATTACTTTCCAAATATTCCATTCAAAACAATCATTTTTTCTTACATGGACTCCTTTACCGGTGCCGGAAAATATATTCTCATCCTTATATGTTCATGGGTTTCGTGTAAGGATTTGAATTGTTGCAGCCACATTGTATGGATGAAGGATTCGTGCGGAAACGAAATTGTAAACTTGTGATCAAACTTGATATAAGGGGCGAAATAGATTCTGTTTCGTTGATTTTTTTAATATTGATCTAATTGGTTGCGTCAATTTTGGTATGAACTCATTGGTTGTCTCAATTTTGGTATGAATTTTCAAGAAGTTGAATGGTACTTCATTTGATGCATTTGGATGGTAGAAATTCTTTGATAGGTATTTTGGTATGGGTTTTAACTTTTAAGGGGTATTCTGCATTCATGATTATGTCCTAATCTCGAAGTGAATGTGTATAAACGGTTTAAATGCATCAAATTATATAGGTCCGTTCCCAGAAGTAAACGTGATTAAACTATATATTTAAGATGTGTCGGTTGACACTAATATATTCCCAGAAGTGAATGAGATGAAATGAAATATTCGAGGTGTATCGAATTACCCGAGTCCATTACCAGAAGTGAACAGGACCACTTAATAAAATGTATAAGTTAAATCAAACTTTATAGGCTCATTCCCAGAAGTGAATGTGACGTCATATATTTAAGATATATGAAACTACACGAGTCGGTTCTCTAAAATGAACGTGGCCAACCTATAAATATTAACGATACATCAAATTATGTAGTGTCATTCCCGGAAGTGAATGTGAGTAAATTAAATATTTACGATGTATTAGATTATACTTTTCCATCACCATAAGTGGATGTGACTAAGCTCAAAATTTATGATGTGTCCGTTCCTCGAAGTGAACGTAGACAGTTAAAAATTCTAGATGTGTTATGATACACAAGTATGTTCCTAGAAGTGAACATGACAGAATCTAGTTATTATATACCGAAATTTTAAACATGTATCGAATCACGTCAGTTAATTCCTTGAAGTGAACTTGACATAGATAAGACTGTGATTTTAAAATCGTCATAATAAATATCACCAGAAGTGTGTTGATGACGCTAAGGGAAAATGATACATCAGTAGAACACGGTATACTACGAGTTCGTTTTTATATTTTATTTTATATTATATTTACATGTATATTTATTTATGCATTTATTTATTTATGTATTTACTTTTGTATCACTTAGATTGAGTCCTGAAGACTAAGTCTAATATAAAAGATCATTTTGTCTTGCAGACAACATTTATTAGAAAACTTGATCACCAGAAGATGATAATTCATTTAAAGGTATATAGTGATGGACCAGAAGCTCATCAGAAGCACTTGTGTGCTCATAAAAGTGAATCTGAAATTCACAGAAATAAAAACAGACTCAAAGTCCATATGAATTGGAATGATGTTCCAACGAATGACCTGAAGTCTAAAGATAAGAAAAATCAGTAAGAACATCGTGACACTTCTTTAATCCTCGTAAAAGGATTGTATTTATCGTTGCGATAATATGCTCCCGTAGTAGCAATACCAAAAGAAGTGGTTTATATTCAACAAGATGGTTATCATATAATCATCATGAAACACGATCTATTTGGTTTAGACCATTCCCTGAAGCGAATGTCACTTGATTCGTGATATAAAAAGGATCAAGTAGTACTTTGATCAGTTGTATTAGTAGTATAAATTACTTGTGCATTAGTTTTCACAATAGGATATAGATAGCATACGAGTAATAGTTTTACCTTTGTTTTACTTCATAAACGTGTTTAAATTCATAAACTAGATCGCGATCAATATATCCCTGATGGATATCACAAACGTTTGTCTCCTTGGAGGGGAATAATTGTCCACCAGAAGTGGAACAAAACGATATTAAATTCCAGAAGAATAATGAAAATCGATTTTCACAATGTGGCATAGAAGGACACTTGTCGCGTACTTGTCGTACGGCGAAATATCCGGATGAGAATGATGAAGCTTCAAAATCGAAGTAAAGGCAATGTCATGACACAAATACTATATGTTATGGTCATCCTGAAGATGATCTAGATATGATAAATTTTGTTTATCATTTTTCACAGTCTCAAGCGCAGTAAATTGTGCGGATATCCCCTGATGTGGATATTAAATTGAGACATCGAAAGAATTAAAAAGATATAAATCTCTTGAAGAGATAATATAGTTCTTCCCGATTGAGTCGATATCTCGTAATGTTTGTTGATACTCATATAAATGGATACACATTGACATGTAGAATCCCACATAAGGATATCACATCGAAATGCTGAATCCCACAAAGGGTTATTGTAAACTTGTGTAGATATGACTTATAATGAAATGTTTTCCCGAGATTAGGGGGAGGAAAGTAAACTTGAAGTTTATAAATCTCGTGGGAAAACATGTTAATGCACATTTTATCACCAGATGCATTTAATTACTCTTGAAGAGTGAGCAGCTGCAAATGCTTTGGTTGGATTAAATGTCGCAGAAAAGTTTATCCTAGAAGGATAATATTTGTCCCAGAAGGAAAAGTCCCAGTAGGACATGGGAAGGAAAGTCCCAGTAGGACATAGAATATGATACGTATCAAATTAATGAAAATAACGCTATAAGCGTTAAAGACCAATTGGCTCAATGATTAAAAATTCCTCTGAAGAGGTTATGACTGTATGATTTATGAGAACTCCGGGAGAGTAAGCATATGCTCGAGTGGAAAATAATATAATCTAAGAAGCCCCGGAAGAGCAGTGACGTACTCTAGATGAGTAATGAAATCATAAACCCTTGAAGATGTCAAAGCTAGAATATGCCAACAAGTGTTGATAAATAATATATGTGGAACAATTAATATGCAGTTGTTATACATACATGAGGTGGGATAAAACGAGCCTGAAGTTCATTCCCTTATGTTATTTTCTTATAACCCCGGAAGAAAATGTAATGATTCCTGAAGAATCAGAAATTACATAGTGTTATATTGTTAGTAATGTTCAACGCTTGCAGCATGAGAAACATATTAGTTCCAACATATATAAATCTCATAGTTTTGAGATAATGAAATAATGTTATCATCATTTAAATAATGAGATACAATAATGAATACAAACACTTGGTTTATGAACGAGGTTCATAAAAGAGACAAACATGTTTAGAAATGTTGAAACCGCCTGAAGCGAATATAGTGAGGCAAGCATGTTTCGAAATGTTGTAATCGCCTGAAGCGAATATAGTGCCTGAAGCATATAAGACGCTAGAAGCGTTCCAGAAACACATAAGACGCTAGAAGCGTGCCTGAAGCATATAAGATGCTAGAAGCGTGCCTGAAGCTTATAAGACGCTGGAAGCATTAAATGCCTGAAGCATACAAAGTGTGTGAAATGCACAATATATGTTGCATAAGGTACCCCATAAGGGAATAAATAGTTTTGATCTAAGAAAGTTTGGATATGTAATTAAGCTCCGGTAGAATTACAATGATGATAAAGTATGAGTATTTGACTTATACTATTAAGATCCAATACTTGCACATGCAAGATGTCATTTGGCCCTGAAGACCAATGATTGTACTCTTTTTCCCTTTAACAGGTTTTTCCCACTGGGTTTTCTTAGTTAAAGATTTTTAACGAGGCAATCAGTGCACGAAAGCAAATATGTCATGAATCCTTTTCCCTTGGCTGGATTTTTTCCCACTGTGTTTTTCCAAGCAAGATTTTTGGTACATACCATATATGTTATACAAATCAGATCAAACGGAAAGCAAGTCGAAGACTTGTCGGTTACACAAATGATCGATGTTTATCGAACACCCCACCAAAGGCAAGGTCTCGAATTGGTTGTTCATTCAGCAGTAGTGGTACATCGATCTCCTGGTGCTGGACTTAGCAAGCTTTGGCCATTGCGTCCTCAAATCATGGCGGAATGATAGTTATTCATGAAGCAAATCGAGAATATGTTTCGTTCGGATCATTGACAAATCCAAGAGACTTGTGATTTATTTATTGAGTAAGGGAAGCCGACTTAATTATATGAAGACGATGCAACGTGTATTGCTCAGTTAAATGGTGGCTACGTAAAAGACGGCCAGATAAAACATATATCACCAAATCTTCAGAAGAAGGGCCATATTGATGTTCAGCGAATAAGATCAAGCGACAATCCAGAAGATTTGTTCACTAAAGTATTGACTATCGCTATGCTTGAGAGTTGAATCAAGAAGATCGGGACGTGCCAACTTAAAAGATTTAAAGAGATGTTAATATCAGGGGGAGTATAACACAAATGAAGGATGCATTCTTTTTCCTTCATTATGATTTTTTCCCACAGGGTTTTGCCATAATGAAGGTTTTAACGAGACAGATTCTTTGTGGATGGACATCCAAGGAGTAGTGTTATAAATACACACGTAATATGTGGATGTTCATTAGATATAATATCTATCTCCTCCGTATATAACACTAGCCCGCAGCTAGTTTACTTAATAGCCAAGTCTCAAAGCAAACACGACAAACTGGATAAGTATTGACGTAAATATATGGTGTAATCGGCGGATGTATTTACACCATGAAACCACGTGTAATATATCGTGTCTTTAATAAACGGTACCGCGTTAGATAATTATCCCAAAAAATTATTCAGCCGCCTTTAGGATGAGGTAACATGTGGGTTACCACACAACATCACATGAAGGGCTTTGGCAGAGTCATTTTGTGTGTATATATATACTTTGTATATACCTCAAAGAAATAAGAAAGCAGAGCTACAACTTTTCCTTTGAGTATAGTAACAAGAATCTTTCGAAATGTTTTCCGCTTAATTTAGTTCCTTGTTCAAGTTATATATTTTATAACAATTTATTTATTTATTTATTTTTTCTTAAGAAGTTAAGAAGAAGAGTATACAGCCCGCTAAACCCAAATGCCAATCAATCTCCTTCCAAACGGTGAAGCCGCACGTTCTGCAGATAGCCTCCATCGAAAAAAGGAAGGAAAAAAAAAAAAAAAAAAAATTTCCCGATCGAGGATGAATCTGGGCGAAGATGTAGTTTTTCAGATCCTATTGAAATTGCCGGTGCGACCGTTGCTCCGATTCAGATGCGTGTGTAAAGAGTGGTGTGCGCTGATAAAAAGTTGTGGTTTCAAGGACGCCTATCTCGCTCTCCGACGTGCCATGACCGTGGATGATCAAGTAGTCGGCATAAAACGTACGTTAGTGAGCGATATTCCTTACGAGGACATGAATTCCGTTCTTAGGGCTGTGGATGGTGATGGCCTCGTCTTACAGAGGAGGTTACTGAATGATATTGGCCGTAATATTTATACTATTTCTGTGACCTGTTGGTCTGTTGATTACCAATCTATCGCCCTCTCTGCTTTGGATCCACCATCATCATGTAATGATTTTGAGATATCAGGTAATTACTGTGGTAATATGAGGATTATCAATCATGTTGATGGCATAGTTTGCTTTATTAATGGAGATAATTGGTTTGATATAACTCTAGTGAATCCTGCTCTTAGAGAAACCAGAAAACTCCCCATCCCCACCTTCAACCTTGGAGGATTTAAATGTCGCCCACAAGGATACGGATTTGGATATGGCTGTGATGTTGTTACTGATGATATTCAGTATAAAGTGGTTGCAATCGTAACGGTTTTTGAAGAAGATGGTTTTAGATCTCCTTATAAACACATTGGCTTAGTGTACTATCTCAGCACAAACTCTTGGAAAATATTGGGTGACATGTCTGCTTTTGTGCCCCCTTTCGTATGTTTTTCTTCGGATGAGTCTATCTTCAACCATGGATCCATCCATTGGTGCATGCAGACCAATAATATTCTTGATCCTCAAGATCGGATACTTGCTTTCGATATGACTAATGAGTCATTTCGAGTGATCCAGTTTCCTCATGGCTGGAGATATTACACTCCTTACGAAAACGATGCAATGTATCCCTATCTTTTTACGGTTGAAAAATCCACCATTGCTTTGGTGTATTCTACAAATCAACAGTGTGAAGTACAACAACAACTCCAAGTATGGGTGATGAAAGAATACGGTAAAAGTGATTCTTGGACTAAGCAGTACTCCATAAGCACTCTACCAAGATTTTGCAGAGCATTATCTTTTTGGAAAAAAGACAAGCTTCTCCTTGAGTCGCTAAGTGAGTGTTTGGTGTGTTATGATCTACTCAAAGGGCAACTGGATGAACCTGAACGATGTTATCCTCTTTTTTCGTCAGGGATACGGGAATTACAACTTGTGACTGGCCAAGAAACTTTTGTTTCAGTCAAGCAAGTTTAAGAAGATAAAAGTCCGAATTTTCTCCCATCTTGTACTGTAGTTAGTTTGAGGAGTGTCAATTTCTTTCATTCCTCAACATTATATTATGATCCACCATAATGCTTTTCGAGATTGTGCAGCAACTGATTATTGTTTTAATTGTTGTTATGTTATGTTTTGTTTCTTTATCCACTTGTGTTACATTTTACCTTGTAATAATATGCTATAAAAAATGCTTATGTCCATTAGGCCTTTGGAGTTTTTCTTAAGCCATGGAATACGTTTGTTCCATTACTATGGAGTCACCAGAAGTCTGTCCTGTCCCACTGGACTTTACTGTTGTTATTAATCATTATAAACTATTTTCATCCCTTTGTTTAAGCTTCCAAATTTTAGTGATGCCTTTGATTTCATTAGGCCGGGTTTTTAATCACATTGCAGACTACGTTCGTGGCACAATAATCAGTAGTGTTTTACTCGATCATCATCATACAAATTCACTTTTAACTTTTAGCCTTTAGCCTGTACTACATGGTTTTCTATTAGTCTTTTAATTATATATACATCAGATGTTTTTCTACTGTCTTTTAGCATTTCATTTTCACACAGAATGAGTAAGCTTCTGTGTTGTGCATAGTTATCAAAACCGGACCGGACCGGACCGGCAGTCGGACCGGTAAAACCGGTGACCCGGACACGGAACCGGTCCGGTTCAGTCATTCGACCGGTTAAGGAGTCGGACCGCTCAAAACCTTTAAAACCGTCGATTGAACCGCTAAACCGTGACCCGGTCGGTTATTGGTCGAACCGGTTTTTATTTATTTATTTAAATAATTCGGTGAGATTTTATTTAAAAAAAAAACAAAAATAAATATTTTATCTTTCTATAATCACAGCAAATGCAAAATTCTTAATTTCAGTCATCAATTATTAGCCTTTCATTTTGGAGGAAGGGGCAGAAGGACAAAAAAAATAATAATAAATGGAGATAGAAAGACGTTACTATATTTTATGTGATTAAAAAGGACAAATTCATAATAATTAGACAAAAATACCTTTTTACATATTAAACACGTAGTAATGCTAGATGAAGTGTAGTAACAGCCAAGAAACAAGTACTAACAGCCCATAAAATGTAGTAACAACCAATAAACAAGTAGTAACAGCCAAAAAATAAGTAGTAACGGCCCATAAAATATAGTAACGGCTAATAAACAAGTAGTAACAGCCCGTAAAATAGATAAAGTTACATCAAAAAATGTAGTAACGTTAAAAAATTAATAGTAACAACCCTAAACCTTTTTCAAAAAACAAAATGTAGTAACATGTAGTAACGGCCAAAAAAACAAGTAGTAACAGCCCATAAAATATAGTAACGGCCAATAAACAAGTAGTAACAGCCCAATAAAATAGATAAAGCTACAATAAAAAATGTAGTAACGTTAAAAAATTAACAGTAACAACCCTAAACTCTAAACCCTAAACTTTTTCAAAAAAAAATACAGCCTGCTTCTCCGTCAACCATGGCCGCTGTTAACTCCTTCGCCGGTGCACATGTCCCCAGCCCGGCGGCACAGCCATAGAAGATGAAGCAGCAGCCGGATTTTTTGCAGATGAAGCAGCAGCCGGGCTGCTTGACGACGCTGAGGAAATTGAACGTGGCTGCTCGACGACGGTGAAGAAATTGAACGTCAATATCTGTGGTTATACCTTTTGAACGTCAATTTCTGTGGTTATACCACAAGCAGCTGGCAACCCTATAATTGACTCCCTTTTTTTTTCTTTACCGTTCTCAAATCTGGGTTAAAAAAAAAAATGATAAAAAGAGGAATAGCTTCTGAAATTGCAGCCATGTCCATCTCCTCCACCATCACTTCTCCCGCCGCCGCCGCTGTTGATGCCACCTCCCTGCCCCCACTCATCACCATTAATTCAGGGGTTCGAGCACCGATCAAATTGACCCGTGACAATTATGCAATCTGGGAGATTCAGTTTCGATCCTCCTCGAAGGTTACGACCTATTCGGTTACGTAAACGGTACCAACTGCAACCTCCGGCCACCATCACTTCTGATAGGGTGAGTGACTGCCATAGAAACCGGGGATTAGGATTTGAATAAGTAGGCTGTATTGCCGGAGCTCTAGGATTTGTATTTTTTTTTTTGGAGAAGCGGCTGAACGATCGGATTTGGGGATTAGGATTTGAAGGGTATTTTGGGAAGTTTGTATAGGTTTTGTCCTGATTAAATTTTAGTTGCTTTGAATCCTGATATTTTTATTAATGTGTCCTTCTTGACAAAAACCTATTTCATTTTTTCAGCCTTCTTCCATAGGCTCCATTTAAGAATAAATCTCGTAAAAAATCACTATTCCTCTTCAATATCTTTTCTTCTCTATTTTCTTCTCTTTCATTGGATTAATTGT
This sequence comes from Gentiana dahurica var. dahurica, assembly GCA_024500145.1. Classification (NCBI taxonomy): domain Eukaryota; kingdom Viridiplantae; phylum Streptophyta; class Magnoliopsida; order Gentianales; family Gentianaceae; genus Gentiana; species Gentiana dahurica. Next base: position 29,548,429 of record CM044899.1, on the reverse strand, counting down.
GAAAGTTGATATTTTTCGGTCTTCCAATTTGTTATTATATTATGAATTTGGTACTAGCTGGAAAATTATAGACTAATATTGTTATGTTATTTTACAATGTACAAAGTTTATAAACTAGAACTCTTATTCAAAACTTTTGTAGGTTTTCACTAGTATTGTAGTGTTTATGTATTAATTACATATTCCATTTGTATCTTGTTTGTGATTTTGGATGTTGGAATATTTGTGAAATGATTTTTGATGTCATAATATATTTTTCTCTTATGTCTTGAATATATTATTTTATTTTAAATTATATGTATTTTGACCCACCGATTGAACCAATGACCCTTCAGTTGAACTGGTGATCCGGTGACCCGGTGTCTTTTTCGGTTAAATGTCCGGTCCGGTTCTTATAACTATGGTGACGTGTGTGTGATAAAGGGAGTGGAGTAGTAAGCAACTTTCATTGTGGTGGTGAACTGAAATATATATATACTAGTAGGAAACCCGTGCGTTGCACGGAGAACGTATATTCAAAAAGTCGATATGTGTATGTAGAACTGCGTATGTATCCATCAGGGTGTATACATCTATAAAATTTCAAAATGAGTACCAAATGAAAAATGACTACACATGTTCTACAAAAATGCATTGCTGCAAGTTGAAATCATAGTGACTTACATTTAAAAGGAGAGATGGTGCATGTATAAATAATCATTAATCATTACATTTAATTCAAAGTAGTGAATCAGATATTTCGGCCATAAGCTTCCAAGTAGTCAAGCTCTTTATTTTTTCATACTTAATCGTGCTTCGTCACACCTTCAATACAGAAATATCCACAATTTGTGAATACAATTCCATTGTACCGTAGCAAAGTGCAGAACAAATCGCGAGTACTATGTGGACACAACGTATTTTGTTCTCACACCATACCCTCTTTATTATTGACGCAAGTGATGAACATCATCAAAGATATCCCGAGCCACTTCCCTGGAAACCTATGACCACATGTACTGCATACAACGGCAGATTTTAGTTGGCATGATTTCTCTTTCCATTCAATCTGCAAATTAACCATTAATTAGAATGGGTCAAAATTGAGCAAGTGACAAAGCAACCAACAAAATCGATCAATTTCCTCGTCTAAAGCTTGAGTGAGGAAGCAACAAAAAAGATCATATCAGACTTTAATAATCAAACACAGAATGTTAGTAAGGAGCCCGGAAATTTTGAAAAAAAGTGTAAAATAATTTTGGGTACGAACCACTCGTGAGATTTTTGAAGCACACGAACTTGTTCATAAAAGAGCACCTGTAAAACAATACAACTCACTTTCCTACCAAACTTTGCTGATTCTACTTCCACCAACAACCACAAAGTTTCCTGCAAATCAGGTGTCAAAACAAAATATATTGACAAACACCGCTTCTTCACAGGTGATTGGAGCTAAAATTCACCCTTCAAAAACAATTTATAAAGACTCGAAACCGTGGGCAAACTAACTCTCTAACCGGAAGTGTACCGGGTCGATTGCTAGAATAGCTACAGGAGTACGAGGTCGAACCCAAGGGAAAAGTGTTTGTGAGTACCAAAGCGAACGCGTTACTTAGTCTAAGTGATCAATGTTTTTAAAGTGCTTGTTTACTACAAAGACACTAAAGTGATTCTTACTAACGAGTCCAAAGATAGAAAAGAACGAAAGAAGATTAAACTACTAGGTTTTAAAGAAAGATTAAGGGACATAGCCGAACTATGATCAAAATAGCTAGTTTCAACCCCAAGGATAGACAAAACCGGGAGTGTGCAGTATAACAAACGAACTCTCGCATTCAATGTCACGGGTACAAACTCCTAATCCCGGTGCTAAGGTCTGAACAACTCTCTCCTAACACCTTATGCCATGTTAACTACCCTTCCCTAAAGAAGATTCACTAACAAGACATGTTATGCACTAGAGCCGCTTAAACGTTAAAACGAGTAACCTCACTTTGGGCTCGGGCTTAACAACTAAGCCGAGTCTACGCCGTGATCTTAGAACCCCTTTTCCCACATCTCTCTATCTGAACAACTCTTTAGATTGATGTGTGTGACTTTGGCCTAGGTAGCTAATCTAGCCCAAATCCGTTATAACAAATTTTAAGACGTGAAATATGCAAGATACAACAATAAAAAGCACTACCCACATCCAATTTCATCACCCAAAGGGTGATTTCACCAAATTTCACATGATTCGACTATGAAAAGGGATTAGCTACTCATTATACTAATCAAAACATACATAAAACTGTAAATGAAAGCCATATTAAGTAAAAGAGGAAAGAAATTTACCATTAATTTGAAGAAATTCGAGTTTGAGATCCAAAAGTACAAAATAAAGAACTAATTAAAAGGTGGATGCTTTGAAGTTGGAATGAGAATTTGAGCTTGGAAATAGAATAATTAAGCTATGTTTATGCTAATCTATGCTAAGAAAAAGTGGAATAATCCATTAGAAAATTCGTGCTAAAGAGTGGGTATAGTTTAGCTAAGAGAGGGAAGATTATCCAATGAAATTCGATGGAAATGGGTATTTATAGGGGCAAAAATCTGCAGAAAATGGCCCCAAACGCACGTTTGAGAGGTCCCCAAACGCGTGTTTCGCTTCATGTACTCGCTGTTCAAAAATTAGCAGTTGAAACGCGCGTTTGAACGTTTGAGATTTGGCAGTTTTCTGGCTGCAGTAAAACCATGATATCTTCGCGTGTAGAACTCCGATTTGAGTGATTCAAAATGCGTTTGAAAGCTCTTTTAATTATCTACAACTTTCTTGAAGAGTCCATGACCAGAAAATGCCTCAATCATAGGTTAAATTGCTGATGAACAGAACATAGCGTGAAGATACCAACTATTTTTCTTTCTTTTCTTCATTTTTCTTCTTCCTTGGCTCATTTTTGCACCTTGATCATACTTCTCGTCATAAATATTCGCCTTCTGGGTTCTCGTGACACCTAGACCCTACAATCGTATGAACGAACAACACACACAAACGATTCCGGACGGTAAAAGTGCTCGAGAATGGGTTAATATCACTAAAAAGAGGTAGTAAACCATCAAAGCGACGGATTTACTCCCCGTGCTATAAACTCACGATATTACCCGAAAACGGTCTAAAAACACCGAGAATGTGCTAAAAGTGGGATAAACGGGGGTGGAAAAGGCACCAGAATCACGTAAATTTGACTCCCATCAACCACCCCACACTTAGCCTTTGCTTGCCCTCGAGTAAATTAGGCGTTTTAAAACCAACCAAGGGATTCAACTTTGTGATGTAGGTGCTACTACTCACACTCTCGAGGTAACCACAAAGTAAGAAACACGAACATATACACACCGGTATAACATTATCAAGAAAATGGAGTGTGTGTGGTGCCAAGCTAAAGCCAAGTGCTCAAAGTGATTGTCGGGGCTTGAATCCCGACCAAAAGTCTACCAACCGTTTCATACCCACTAGCCTCTCCACTAATCAAGGTCACTAAGTTTGGACACGATTAGGTAGGACTTGAAAGGTTATAATGTTAGGCTAGGGTGATTCCGGTTAATCGAAAAGGATATTTTGGGAACTGGAGAAAAAGAAGTACGAGTGAACCTAATCAACAAGTGTACCACTTCATCTCTACCATACAAACCATCCAAACTCCTCTTTGATTAATTTAAACACTTTGGGAACCATAGGATACTAACATACCCGAACTCATTGCCACACTCAACTATGTTTCAAGTGTTATGAGGCGAGATCGAATATATTAGCACCTATCTAACTATCCTAACTCCAACATCATCAAAATCACTTCCAAGATCATTCCTTTGATTCCAACCTTTTATTTCTATAAACTCCAAGCTTTTATTCATTGAGAACTTCTCAATTTATTTTGAACTTTGATTGATTGATTTTTTTCTTTTTTTTTAGAAGGAAGGAATTACACAGATTTTTCTTCTTCTTGGGCCAAACCCAAACACTAGGCCCAGTTGAGCTCCTCTTCTCCTTATAGCTCAAAAACCGAGAAAACACCAACCCATCACAAGACATCATTTCCCCCACCCCACACTTGCCTTAGCAAGTGTGGCCTAACAAAAGACTAAGTCCACTCGTAGGGTATAAATGAAGGAAATGTGACCATAATTAAGGCTCAAGGTAGGTTTCTGACTAAGTAACAAAAATGGCTATAAAACGAATGGTGGTCAGACCATTCTATCAAGGCTGAGATGGGCTACGAAGGTCTAATGTTTGGGATTAGGCTTATTTGGCTTTGGTAGGGTCAAGGAGACGCCAGGACCGTCATCCCGTATCCTACTTAGGTAAATCTTTCTATTTCGCCTTGAGACTAGTGGTATGTGAGGTGGTAGTAATCAAATTGTGCACAAAGTGTAGCTTACGTGAAATTAATAATCTCCATTCTCAAGATAATATCAAACCATAGTGTACACGTTCGGGGTCCCTACTAAGGTGGTCACCACTCGAATGTGAGAATAACACACACAACACGGTGTTAAAAACCCTAGAAAAATTTTTAAAATTGCCCAAAATCGACTCGAGCCTGGTCATAGGCTAAGCATACCACATATTAAGCACATTTAACAACGAAAACAAGAAAACGGCTAAGTCTCCCACCCTACACTTAAACGAAACACTGTCCTCAGTGTGTGAGAGATAAAAAGAGTAAAAGACTTAGCTGTTTGACCAAAAACCCGGCAGAAAGGCGCACTAGTAGCCCACGTGACATCTTCTAGTAAGCTCCATCTAGAGTATCTAAAACCATATAAACAAAAACCAAGGCAAACACATGCATGGAAAAAGTCCACGTGCCAAAAGATAGTGATAGATACGAGATATATAAATATAGAAGCCATGCCACAAACAAAGTATCAAAGCATATCAACCATACTAGACGGGAATTGCACTGGATGTAAAGATAATCAAAAGAAACACAGAGCATCCACGCATAAAATAAGGCCACAGAGGCTCACATAAAAACATCCCCGCCTACGTACAAGAGCCGGAACCAAAAGGAAATTCTCACCCCAACCTCTCTTTTAATACAAAACTATCACCTCTTGCACCCAAAGACCACTCCAAACACATTATTACTACCAAAAAGGTGGGTTGCCTCCCCCAAGCGCCTTTGTTTTGTGTCGTTGGATCGATGGGATGACTTATACAGTGCCAATTTTTTCAAAGTTATACTATTGGCACAGGCGAGAAAAGGTAGAAGTGACTTGTTTAACGTCGTTAGCATCGACTTAATGTCATCAAACAGACTCATACCTCAAAAGACTCAAAACAACGACCCGAACCACAAAGCATCACAAAGCACCCTAACACATAGCATATCAATTATAAGTATATTCATGAGAGACACCGCGAGGGGGTTTTAAAGGGGTGGAGTTAACACATGGGGTACCTCTTCTAGCTCGTGAAGTTACCTCTTACCAAACACTCAATATTTTCTTTTCTGGTTCCCGCTCCGGTTTCTCTTTAAGGTGCCCTTTGCTTGGGGTTCTTTTTTTCTTCACATTGCCTTTGAGTTCAATTCCCGGTTCTATGATGAGTGGGTTATGGTCCGGTTGAGACAATGATGGTGAGAGACGGGCGATCCCGGTTTATCCTCGGTCTTGATCTTAACTCCATCAACAACCTTTTGTGCATTCACCGTGTCCTCTTCAATTAGCTCCATAACTTCCTGTGGGTTAGTGGCAGCAACAACACAAGTAAAAGTAGATTCGAAAGAATGACAAGCAAGAGATTTAGACTTATAAACATTCAATGTCACGCTCTCCTTACCCACATGAAAAGTAATATCACCACTCTTCACATCTATGCTAGCATCACTCGTAGTCAAGAAAGGACGGCCAAGCAAAACCAAAGTCTTAGAATCCATCGCCATGTCTAAGATGACAAAATCTACGGGAAAGGTAAATTTATCTATTTGCACAAGAACATCCTCCGCTACCCCCATAGGTGTCCTAACCGACCTATCCGCTATTTGTAAGGTCATCCCCGTGGGTTCTAGCTCACCAACCCTAACTTTTCATACAAGTCCCTAGGCATTAAGCTCACAGAAGCTCCTAGGTCACACAACACATTTTCAATCACAGTATCGCCAATAGTAATAGGGATGGTGAACCCACCTCGATCTCTCATTTTCGAGGGTATCTTACTATAAAAAATCGCCGAACATTCTTCATTCAAACATACCAAACCTTCCATTTTACTCTTATCATTTAACAAGCCTTTTAAGACTTTACAGTAAGCAGGCATGTTTGCAAGTGCTTCAAGAAAGGGAATGGTCAAGTCAATTTTACGCAAAATTTCAATGAAACGGTTCTGAGCTTGGTTCAAATGACTTTGTCTTTGACCTTTAGGTGGGTAGGGTAAAGTACTTAAATCAAAATCGGGAGAGGGAGGAGGGATTATACCTTTCTTACATTTCACGCGTGGAGGTGCGTTCTCACTTGTGCCCTTCTTCTCCATTACTTTACTCGGTTCCTCGTCTTCAATGTCAATTGCACAAACTCCTTCTCCTTGTCTGTCACTTTCTCTTTCTTTGCATTCGCCAAATTTTCCTTTACGGCCTTCAATTCTCTTCTCATTGCTTCCAACTCTGTCTAAATATTTCCTTTTTCCAAGTCTTCTTCCTCATCCGGCCTATAGAAATCATCATCTTCATCAATACCCCTTTCTCTCTTTGACAGATTTTGAGTCCTTTCTCCTCGAGCATTTTCAACATTCACCTCTTTACCACTTCTCAAAAATAGGGCCTTCACATTTTGGGGATTATTTTACATGTTGCTCGGTAAGCCTCCTTTCAAGTTCACCAAGGCATTATCGGTGATTTGCCCCATGTGTGTTTCAAGATTCCGAATGGCGGACCCCGTGCTCACCTTGAACTCTCTTATTTCCCGATTTTGTTCCGCCATAACCCAAGCTTGATCTTTCAAATGTTTGCTTTGTTCTAGCATGGTCTTGCACATTTGTTCCAAAAGATTTTCGGTGGAGATCTTTTGCGGAATGGGAGCAAGTGGTTGAGGAGTTGCTTGGTAAGTACCCCCTTGTTGTTGTCTTTGGTGAGAGGGTTGATAGAATTGAGATTTTCCGTGAAAAGGTTGGCCTTGCCCTTGACTTTGGCCTTGGCCTTGATTTTGCGATTGAACTTGAGGTTGTTGGTAGTGAGCTTGTTGTTGATGTTGAGATTGTTGAGGATAGTATTGGGCTTGTTGGTTAGGCGCTTGATAAAATGAACTTTGATTTTTCCTATAAGCTTGGTGTTGGCCTTGGTCAAAATACCGGTTCCAATTATTCCCTTGATGGTTTTGATTCCAACCTTGATTATTATTTCTCCAAGAACCATCACTTTGTTGATCATAATTACCATCTTGACTTTGCCCCACATAATTCACCTCATAACATTGAGAATTATCCACAACCGGTTGCTCGTTTTGTTGGCCTTGTTCGGCGCTTTGAAATTGATTCATAACCGGATTGTAGCCCAAGTGCCCCGCACTCAGTTGCCCCATGGCATACATGTTCATCATTTTCTCGGCTAGATCGGTTGGACTATCTTGTGACGAAAAACTAGCTTGTCCTTGCATTGAGGATCGTGGATATGACATATTTTGAGATTTGTGTGTCATCCCACAATCCTTAGCCAAATGTTGGCCTCCATATATTTGGAAATCCTTGCCTTTTCATTTTCTCTTTCAAGGTTCTCCAACCTTTTCTCCATCGTTTGCATCTTAGCTTGACATTGTTCATTTGTCTTCACTTCCTTTACTTCAATCAATCCTGGCTTTTTACTCCTTGGCCCTTTTCTACTTGAAGACACATATTGCTTTGAGGTCTCGACAATTTTCTCGATTTGATTCATAGCCACCTCCGGTACCATCCTCATAATATCCCCATTACACGAAGCATGCAAGGTCCCTTGGTGCACCGGCTCCAACCCTCGAAAAAATACATGAACTACCTCAAAAGGTCTCAAGCCGTGCCCCGGGCACTCTCTCAATAACGCTTTAAATCTATCCCAGGACTCATACAATTCTTCTCCTTGATAGGCATTAAACAGGGTAATAGCCTCTTTCATGTCCAATGTCTTTGATGGTGGGTAATACTTGAATAGAAATGTCATAACCACGTCCTCCCAAGTGTGCAAAGAATCATGAGCCAATGAGCCATACCATGTCTTGGCTTGTTCCTTCAAGGTGAAGGGAAATAGCATAAGTTTAAGCGCTTCTTCGCCGGCTCCATTTATCTTGGTAATGTGCACAATTTGTAGGAAATGATCAATGAACATATGAGGATTTTCCATGGTGGTTCCCTTGAATATAGCATTGTCTCCCAACAAATGTATGATATTTCTATTCAATTCCAAATTATTGGCAGCCACCGGTGGCATTCGAATTGGGCTATGCCCCATGGTTGCCGTGGGAGCCATCACAAAGTCTCTACAAGTCAAACCGCCCTGATTCTGTTCTTGTTGACCGTTAAACCAGTTAGGCATCGCATTTGCACCTTGATTGTGAGCTTGATTTTGGTTCTGATGAAATTGGTTCAACATCCATGCATTGAACTGTTGCATAACGAGGGGATCCATTTGATTCCCTTGGGCCTCATGTTGAACATTGAGTGGTATTGGCCCATTCACATTCCCATAGTTATTTCCTTGTCCATTCCCACCTCCTTGTGCATTGTTGTTGACAAGAGGCGGGTTTTGATTGGGACCCCATTATTGTCCCCCAAATTTCCTTCCAATCCTTGTTCACCGTTTTGTGCCATACCGGATTCCTCTCCCAAATCACCCAAACTACTTTCTTCAACGACCGGAATCGACTCCTCTACTTGATAGCCTCTTCTTCTTTGACTATTTCTACGCCTTGCGTAAGCCTCAATCCCGTCTATGTATGGCTCGAATGGTGTTTGAGATCTCCGGGTCATGCACTACAAAAAGCAAACAACACGAAAACAATAAAATAAAACCTAGGCCCAAGCCTTCGGTTCACTTGCAAGATATCACAAATAGCACACATTTCCCCGGCAACGACGCCATTTTGATTGAGGCTAAAATTCATCCTTCAAAAACAATTTATAAAGACTCGAAACCGTGGGCAAACTAACTCTCTAACCGGCAGTGTACCGGGTCGATTTCTAGAATAGCTACAGGAGTACGAGGTCGAACCCAAGGAAAAAGTATTTGTGAGTACCAAAGCGAACGCGTTACTTAGTCTAAGTGATCAATGTTTTTAAAGTGCTTGTTTACTACAAAGACACTAAAGTGATTCTTACTAACGAGTCTAAAGATAGAAAAGAAAGAAAGAAGATTAAACTACTAGGTTTTAAAGATAGATTAAGGGACATAGCCAAACCATTATCAAAATAGCTAGTTTCAACCCCAAGGATAGACAAAACCGGGAGTGTGCAGTATAACAAACAAACTCTTGCATTCAATTTCACGGGTGCAAACTCCTAATCCCGGTGCTAAGGTCTGAACAACTCTCTCCTAACACCTTATGCCATGTTAACTACCCTTCTCTAAAAAAGATTCACTAACAAGACATGTTATGCACTAGAGCCGCTTAAACGTTAAAACGAGTAACCTCACTTTGGGCTCGGGCTTAACAACTAAGCCGAGTCTACGCCGTGATCTTAGAACCCCTTTTCCCACATCTCTCTATCTGAACAACTCTTTAGATTGATGTGTGTGACTTTGGCCTAGGTAGCTAATCTAGCCCAAATCCGTTATAACAAATTCTAAGACGTGAAATATGCAAGATACAACAATAAAAAGCACTACCCACATCCAATTTCATCACCCAAAGGGTGATTTCACCAAATTTCACATGATTCGACTATGAAAAGGGATTAGCTACTCATTATACTAATCAAAACATACATAAAACTGTAAATGAAAGCCATATTAAGTAAAAGAGGAGAGAAATTTACCATTAATTTGAAGAAATTCGAGTTTGAGATCCAAAAGTACAAAATAAAGAACTAATTAAAAGGTGGATGCTTTGAAGTTGGAATGAGAATTTGAGCTTGGAAATAGAATAATTAAGGTATGTTTATGCTAATCTATGCTAAGAGAAAGTGGAATAATCCATTACAAAATTCGTGCTAAAGAGTGCGTATAGTTTAGCTAAGAGAGGGAAGATTATCCAATGAAATTCGATGGAAATGGGTATTTATAGGGGCAAAAATCTGCAGAAAACGGCCCCAAACGCGCGTTTGAGAGGTCCCCAAACGCATGTTTCGCTTCATGTACTCGCTGTTCAAAAATTAGCAGTTGAAACGCGTGTTTGAAACCTCCAAACGCGCGTTTGAGATTTGGCAGTTTTCTGGCTGCAGTAAAACCATGATATCTTCGCGTGTAGAACTCCGATTTGAGTGATTCAAAATGCGTTTGAAAGCTCTTTTAATTATCTACAACTTTCCTGAAGAGTCCATGACCAGAAAATGCCTCCATCATAGGTTAAATTGCTGATGAACAGAACATAGCGTGAAGATACCAACTATTTTTCTTCCTTTTCTTCATTTTTCTTCTTCCTCCGCTCATTCTTGCACCTTGATCATACTTCTTGTCATAAATATTCGCCTTCCGGGTTCTCATGACGCCTAGACCCTACAATCTCATGAACGAACAACACACATAAACGATTCCGGAGGGTAAAAGTTCTCGGGAATGGGTTAATATCTCTAAAAAGAGGTAGTAAACCATCAAAGCGACGGAATTACTCAACGTGCTATAAACTCACGATATTACCCGAAAACGGTCTAAAAACACCGAGAATGTGCTAAAAGTGGGATAAACGGGGGTGAAAAATGCACTGGAATCACGTAAAATTGACTCCATCAACAGGAAGTTATAAAATTAATTTGAAGATTTTTAAAACGTCAATTAAATTCTGAAAATCTTACCTCGTTTAATCCAAACGCTCTTCTGAAATTTTGCTGGAAACAATGCTAATGACTTCATTCCATTTGCATCCATTACCTTGACATTTGATGAAGACAAAAGTACTCGATCAATAAAAGGGAAGGTACCAAATGACAGAATGGGGATAAGTTGAAAGAGCATCATATGTCAAGGTTTATGCTTCGATAATATGCAAATAATTTTTCAAAATAAGCTTATAAGTATACTTGTAAAACCAAAAAAAATAAAATAGGAGAAAATAAATGAAAAACTTACATGTCACGAATCGCAAAAACCAAATACTAAGTATCTTTGTAGAGGAAGAAATGGAAAACCAAGCACATAAAGAATTTATCTTTAAAAAAAACCGACAACTGATGCTTATACCAAAAACTTTGCAACCGAGGAATTCTGAGAGTGATCTGTGCTTTGACATAACAATGTTCTTACCCATGAAAGAAAAAGGGAGCCATAAACCAACCATTGATGAAATACAATACCATATCCATCTCATGATTTCCTCAAAAGGAAGACCAAGTCAAAAATATGTAGGCACATATTCATGTAGTGAAAATTCACCAAATAAACTGGATGATATACCTTAGATGATAAAAAACCTTCAATATCAGACATAGGCAAATATTGAGCACCGTCCTCTAAAGTAGAAATGCCATCAAATCCTCTAGAACCTGTACGAACACTAACCATATCACGGAAAAGAACCTGTACGAACACTGACCATTTCACGGAAAATGAACAAATAAGTTCTGTAAATGAAAAAAAGAAAGTTTGACGTTGATCAAGTACTCAAACGTCTAGAGTGCTTGTAAAATGTCAAAAAACAAAAGAAAATAAATGAAGATACAAACTAAACACCATGAAAGACAACCGATAATTTTGAAACCTTTTGTTGAAAAAAAAAAAAAAACAGCCTGAGACTTGCAACAATTAAATTGTTAATACAATGAAATTATAAACGTTTCAGTGTCAACGGATGCAGAGAAAATGTAGATACAATTTTTTACTTGAGAGAAAAACTCAGAAGCATCCCACTCAGACCAAAAAGCTACTCAAATTAAGAAGGATCAATGGCAGAGCTGCACACCAGAGCCATGCTAAACAATTGATCAACTTATCTATCATAATCCATGTCCACCAAACAATGAGCAACACTAAAAGATAAGAAAGAAAGCATATCTCGAATATGAACCAAAAATTACCGCATAGCTGCAAATCCTGAAAACATCCTCTCATTTTCCATGACCAATTTCATAACCCATCTTAGGTCCCAATACTCTATCTATAACGTGAAGGCGAAGCAGGATAACAAAACTTGCGGCTCAGAGATGGCTGGCTAGCTCGAGTCATCACAGAAATACTCTCTCTAGATTTGGAAGAGTCCACTGGTTCGGCTAGCAGCTCATCGGCTGTCGGAAAACCAACAGGCAACTGATTATTATATCTACCCGAGTAAATGGAACCACTCATAGTCCGACGGGGTGTTGTGGATCTAGAAGCGCAGCCAACCCCTTCTTTTTTCTCAAGCAATATTACATAGAAGTGACATCAGGTAACTAAAAAGCGAAGCATTGCTAATTGAAGATGAAATGTTCGGAAGATCATTCTGTAAACTCATTAACCTTTCCGGTCATCCAAAGGACAAATTTTCCGCATGAATGAATATCTCCATCCCTGCAAACAATACAAACACTAAGAATGGAAAAGTATAGTTCTCAATAAACCAAAAGTTGATCATAATCGCTATACCAAATCCAAAAAGAATTAATAAAATAAAAATGTTAAAAGACGAAACAAAATAAACAATATGGTTTAGCACAACAGCTGTTTGGCTCAAGCTTAATACAAAATTTTTTCTAGTAATACAACATGTTTCATTAGAGTACTTTTTTTTTTTTTCTTTTTTTTTTTTAAGGGTAATGGGATAACTTTGAACACATTCTCGAATATATATGCATCAAAGGCTTCCATTTCCATAGAAAGACATGTTGAGATTTGAAAATGTTAAATGATCGCACTCGGCATTAGTGATGTGTTGGAGTTCCATAAGATTATCTGCGGTACGGATTAGAAATAAGTCATGACATGTCTTCAACAAAGTAACAAACTTTTCAATAGTTCACTTCAGAATGCACAGGATTTCTCTTTCTATTGAATCAACAAATTAACCATTAATTAGAATGGGTAAAAATTGAGCAAGTGAGAAAGCAACTAATAAAATTGAGCAATTTCCTCGTCGGAAGCTTGGGTGAGGAAGCAACAACAAACATCATATCACTGTTTAACGATCAAGCACAGAATGTTAATAAGGAGTCCAAAAAAATAAAATAAGAGAAAATAAATTAAAACTTTACATGTCACGATGAGCAGAAACCAAAAACCAGGTATCATTGTAGTGCAAGAAATGAAAAACCAAGCACATAAAGGGGGCAGATGCTTGAATTATTACAAATCAAGAAAAAAAACACGGCTTTTCTCTCGAATCTTCTCCATCCCTCTCCCCTGCTACACTCCAGCACCGCCTAAGCTTTGTTCGGCTTTTTCCGGCGCCGGTGGCGCTATGCTGCCGGCGTCCGGCTCATGTAAATAGCTTCCCCTTGTCTTTTCTCCCTCTGTTTTTCCCCCGCCGTAGCTCCTCGACTTCAAGCAGCAGGCTTCATCTCTCCGTTCTCAAGTTCCCTCGGAGCATGCATCATACCTAATGATGAAGGATCGAAGTTTGGCTGTTGGTGGTTGGCGGCGCTGGTGGGTTTCTGTGTGTTGTGGCCGGATTTGCAGATCTAGCTCATCCCCGCCTAGATCTGAGCTCCAGTCGCCGGTAGTGGTGTCCGCGTCTAGTGGTGGAGTTGATTGCGTCTGGGCGAGGGCGGTGGTGCGGCGGTGTTCCGGCGACGTGGGCCTCTCATATTCCCACTAAGGCTCCGGGCTCTTAGGCGGCGTTTATGGCAGTCACTCTTTCTTCGGAGGTGTTAGCTTTTCTTTCGGGCTTCATTCTCCGCTTGGAGGTGGCGGGCAGCGGCAGCGGTTTGCTGACGGTGGCTGATTTGGATCATTGCTCCTCCCTTAGTTTTCAATCTCGTTGCTAGACGCTTTGTAATTTGTTTATCAGTATTTAGTTTTTTTTTTGTTGGCGGGTGAAGTCTTTTTTTTGGGATCAATATCAGCAATGCAGTTCATCCAACGATAAACCTACATACGAATTATAGAGCTATGACACAATCAAACCCAAACGAACAAAATGTTGAATTGAATCGTACAAATCTCTACTGGGGTTTATTACTCATTTTTGTACTTGCTGTTTTATTTTCCAATTATTTCTTCAATTACAACAAGAATTTTTTTGATCAAATTAACGAGTTTCTTGCGTATATTGTGGGACATATCTCATTTAAAAATGAAATCCTATTTCTATTCTAGTTTATTTTGAATTCTTTATTCCTCGGTTCGGGCCGAAGAAGCAATGTCACTCGATCATTATCAAACCGGCTTTTCTGTCCGTGAAGATCCCACCAGAGCGCCTTCAAGACATTATGGTATTAAGATTTCCAAGGTTTAGCCAAGGATTAGCTCAGGTGACTCATTATTTTGATGAATCGTTTCTTCGGACAGAAGAAGATTATGTAAACACTTACTCGAGATCTCACTTATCAGATTCCATTGTGGAAGACACAAATTTTTCTGAAGAATTCGCCATGATTATGCTCCTACCTATTATCTGGATATACCAAGAAAGATGTACGGTCTAACGAGGCTACTATGAAATATTTACTCATGGGTGGGGCAAGCTCTTCTATTCTGGTTCATGCTTTCTCTTGGTTATATGGTTCATCCGGGGGCGAGATCGAGCTTCAAGAAATAGTGAATGGTCTTATCAAGACAAATAAACTGTCCAAGACTTATTATTAGAGAGGTCTCTTCGTAACAACTGTGACGGATAAAATACCAATCCCAAACAGATCCTCCTACATCTATATATAAAGGCTGGTTTATCAAGAATACGCAAGAAAAGCACTTCAAATTGTTGATTAATCGTCAGAGATGGCTTTTTATTAATTCTTTCTTCATCTGCTTCATTAATATTTATGAATTTTTTGATAAATTTGTTTATTGGGTCGAGAAAAAGTTGTCTAATGAGACTTTTGGTCTTGATAGCCTTAATTGGCGTTGTTAGTGCGGCAATAGGCCGCGTTGTAGTACGGCTTTGGCCGTGTTGTAATCTTTGTTTGTTCAGTTTTAATAAAGCTTTCGTCTTTTGGGGAAAAAAGAAGGGGGCAGATGCTTATACCAAAAACCTTGCAACCGATGAATTCGTAGAATAAAGGGCAGATGCATTTGATAGCAGCGAAGGTGACGACAAAGCAATTCCGATTCAAATCGGTAAACTGAGAGCATGAATTGGACGTCGCCTATGAAAATTGAGGATTTTCCCATGAATTCGTAGAATAAAGGGGGCAGATGGATTTGATAGCAACGAAGGCGACGACAAAGCAATTCTGATTCAAATCGGTAAACTGAGAGCATGAATTGGACGTCGCGTATGAAAATTGAGGGTTTTCTCGAAACCTCTCCATGTCAGCCGCCGTTTATAGGATAACATAATGGTGGGTGTGTGCAAGAGTTGGAGCAGAAATTTGATGATAGTGCGGTGCGCAGGCTTTCTGCATAATCAGAAAGTGTGAGAAGGTGAGATAAATGGGAGATGCCGTTTGACGTGTTCTGATCGTGTTAGGAAAGGAGTTGTAGGTTAGGGAAGCAGATCATGGGGAGGTTTTTGTGGGAGGAAATCGTGGAAGGAAGGAGAGAACTTCGTTTGCGGATTTCTACGTTTGAAACGGGTCAAAATACGGGTTAATTGGCAAAAAACGGGTAATTTGGCAGTTGTTTACTCGAAAATATAATACAGTACTAGTATAAAACCCGTGCAATGCACGGGCGAATGTAAAATTTGAAATTAAACAGTAGAGGAAAAATGACAACATAAATTAAGGAAAAATATTGTTTTTGTATTTGAAACTTATGAATAAATATTTACATTTCACATGTCAGTTATTGCTCATAAAATACGTTTCACGACCATAATTCAGCCACCGAAACAAATTGAACATTAGTTTAGCGAATTCAACATTTCCATGAATTTGATTAATGTATGTCATCTTTCTAATGATAATGGCACTGCAGCTGCAGGTGCTGTAATTCTTATCTACAAATTCCGACCAAAAATAATATTCAGTACACCACATTAGCCCCACTTGAGCTATAGCATTACTGACTATGTTCTTGAGTTCCAACACCATCTACATTATGTTGCACCTGATTATGACCACATCCATCCTTGTCCAGTGAATAAATCGCCACCTCCCAGACATTGCACCATCAACGTGCCCCCTTGTTGATCTGTTATAATCAACATTCTGTATACAGAAACTTTGACATTCTCGAACCATAGAGGGAAGTAAACAATTTATCGACTATAATTGTTTTTTTGTGGGAATAAATGACTATAATTGTTAAAAATTTAAATAAAAAAAGTATGATCACGTAATAAACTAATTAAATACGTGTACAACTCCTCAGTAATTAAAATATAATGAAGTGTAGACATTTGCAGGAGCCATAATTACAGATGGTTGACCAACTTGTTGGTGGCTAATTAAAAACCCTATATACTAATTAATCATTTTTCATAAATGCATAAACATAATCATAACGCAAACGCTCAACTGCATTCATCATTATGAACGCTAGAACCTCGGAAGATGTTGCAGCACTTCTACTTTCCACCTCGTCAAGCTCTCCCTGGAAATTTTTGAAACACACGTGCCACTCGTTAATTGGCAAGCTCCAAAATATTTAATGCAAATACAGAAATTTTACGATACAAACTATCATATCATAGGTCGTATCAAGTGGATTGATATGATGCATTTAACTAATCTCTACACACAGCAACTAGGGCTGAGCAAAAAAACCGAAAAACCAATCCGAACCGTAAACCAATCCGAACTGAACCGAAATAAACCAAACCAAAAGAAAACCGATCAAATCGGTTTGGATTGAAACCGAACCGAATTTAAATGGTCTGGTTTCGGATTACCCTAATTAGAAACCACCCAAACCGAAACCGAACCGAATTCCCAACCATATATATATACCCAATATTACTCAACCCAAATAAATCCTAGTAGTAGTACATTAGATGTTGTACTAATTAGGCACATGAGTTGCCACTTTTATATTTTTTTTGTATTAATTAGGGCCATGAATGAACTGATGATGTACGTTTGTTGTTCTAATATATGTAATAACAACTAACTAGTAATTAGCCCTGATGTACATTTGCAATATGTATTTAAATGGCTTTTGAATATGTTGTGTACACTAATGTTATTAAGTAATTAGCCCTGATGTACCTTTAATATGTTTTTACTTTATATTTAAATACTTCTGGTGAAAATTGGGATTTATAATAATGTGTAGTTCAGACTTGTGAAACCGAAACCAAACCGGATCCAAACT
Source organism: Gentiana dahurica var. dahurica (assembly GCA_024500145.1). Classification (NCBI taxonomy): domain Eukaryota; kingdom Viridiplantae; phylum Streptophyta; class Magnoliopsida; order Gentianales; family Gentianaceae; genus Gentiana; species Gentiana dahurica. The sequence goes on along the minus strand of CM044899.1, from coordinate 29,530,964 downwards.
GAAACCAACCCGAACCAAACCATTGGGTTCGACATAGTTTGGGTTTGGTTTGGGTGGTAAAATATGTCGACCAAACCGAATAACTATGTGTAAAACCCGAACCGAAACCGACCAAACCGAACCACGCTCACCCCTAACAGCAACTATGTGAGAAAGGCAAAATAGTTCGTCGCGTCTATCCACCTGGTACAGCGGTTGGACCTCAAACATGCAAAAATATTTATTTCATGACTTGATGCTAAAGTGAATCATGTGAATTTTTTAGGGCTGAGCTTGGGTTGGGTTGGGTTGATTTGGGTTGGGTTTTTTCATGGTATAAATCGGGTTGGTTCAAGAAAAAACAAACCCAAACCAAATCAAATGACTATAAAACCCAATGGGTTGGTTCGGGTGGTTTCGGGTTGGTCTGGGTTGGGTTTCGGGTTTTCAACCATAAAACATGCAACTATAATAAAACATTAATGCTATAAAATCAACACACGTGTATATATCAAAATTCGAGCTCCATACCATATGTTTATAACAATAAGCGTTAAAGAAAACATTCTTTTAGGAAAGAGTCCAGCAACATATAACAAACCAACAACATATAAAAATAATAATTAAAATCCAATAGTCATACATAATAACATCATACACGGATTTTTTTTTTCTGAAAAAAGATCAAAAGAAACCGAAAATGAACTGATAGCCGTAATATGTTAACATCCATTTACTTTGGATGGAATATATATATACATATATTGGGGATTGGGTTGGGTTGGGTCAACCCGAATAAAAAATTTAAAAAACCAAACCAAACCAAAATGTTTTCGGTTCGGGTCCAAACCCAACCCAAAAAAATTGGGTTTCAATTGGTTTGAGTTTTCGGGTTGGTTCGGTTTGGGTTTTGGGTTGGATTGGGTTCACTGGGTTTTCTGCTCAGCCCTAGAATTTTTTGTCAAATTTCAATGTTCACTCAGAATACCTTACATGATGTCCTAGGCAAGATTCAATACAAAAAGATTATGCTTTAATGGTATAATTCTCGCTTATGAATGGGGGCTGTTCTTTCTAAAATGTACGCTTCCACAAAATTCCAATGGTAAGGAACAATGCAAAAGAAGACTACATAAATACCTTAGCTTGACGGTATTTTTTGAGAATGCGGCGATACTGCCGACGTGCCTCAAGAACTACAAACATTGGAGGCGCCCTGGGGGCCAAAGGGCCATGGCCCGAACCCCCGAAAATCAATGAATTTAAGGCCCTAAAATTTCGACCTAATATTATATATATATATACTGCATTTATATGAACAATGAATGTATTACCTTAATGGTTAGCACTCTAGTTCTCTAGATAAGAGGCTCGGTTTTGAATCTTGCTAGCCACAACAATTTTTGTTTTTTTAAACATAGAAGTCAAATAAGTAGGTTTTTTTTCTTCCAAGTTCCAAACCCATGATTATCTCGCGCAGCATTTTTGTTTGACTTTATATACATATATATATTTTTTGGTTGACAAATGACAATATTCTTATTTGATTTGGAAAATTTCTACTTTTTTGTTACTGTTTTTTTTTGGCCCCGAACCTAAATTTGGACAAGAACGCTCCTGTGCTGGAGACAACTTCATCAGTTGCCACATCAACTTTCTTCATTCGGAGGACGTGAAGAATATCTTCATCATCAATATCATCGACAAACTCAGTCTCATGTCTAAATCCCCCGTGGTCTGCGCCGCCTAAGAAGCAATGGCGGCTGCAGGATATTCGTGACACGAATAAGTAATCGAGAGCAACACATCGTATTATAAATTTCTAATGTATTAATTTTAAAAATCCAAGTAGATATGGGGGTGAAGGGTAAATATTTTAAAAATCCAATTAGATATAGGGGTGAAGGGTAAATATTCTAAAAAAAAATAGTAAACAAAAGATGTGCATCAGATCTCTGCATGCCTAAACAGTTGTAGATTTGGATAAACTAAATGCGAGAGTTAAAAATAAAAATAAAATAAAATAAATCACATTATCTTCAAGACGTACTGGTGAGCTTCAAGAAACCTGTACATAATGCACTTGAAGAATTAAGTCTTATAATAAATAAGTAAAACCAAACCTAAAAAAATACAATAAAATGTAGGGAGAATGAGGGAGAAGGACAGAAATATTTCATCAATTGAGTAGAAGGACAGTTTTTTGAAACTTTTGCATAAAGGACAAAACTATTTATTCACTGTCAAAATTCACTTGTGTTCGAAATTCACTGTTTAAATTCACTGACGAAATTCACTGTCGAAATTCACTAATTTTCAAAATTCATCGTCGAAATTCACTAATTTTCGGGATTCAATGTCGAAATTCACTGATTTCGGGATTCACTGGGGAAATTCACTGATTTTCGGGATTCACTGTTTGTCCTTCTCGCTATAAAAATTATGCAGTTGTTCTTCTCCCAATAAAAAATATGTAGCTGTCCTGTTACTTAAAAATATTTCAGATTGTGTCATTATCCCTAATTTTCCATAAAATGTAACAGTGTGAAACACTTGTGTCACATGATCATATTTAATTAATAAAAGGGTTAAGATGGTATGGATAGAAAAATATCCGAAAATCTTCCATATCACGTACCTCTATTATAATAAAGGCATCTATCTTATGCTCCCATTAGATCTACCATCACCTACCTGAAACTGAGACATGTCATTTAGCTTATTTCAAAAAGCATAACACATTCCAGTATAAAGTAGTCTTACACTTAATAATCACATTCCTAAATCCGTTCAATCAACGTCACCACTCTACCGAGGTCCTTCAACATAAAAACTTTTGTTACATTACAATGTAAAGGAATAACATAACTTCCAAATGTCATATACTAATCGACCACATGCCCAAAACGTATTCAACAACAGAAAGAAGATGCAGCAGATGTATGTTGTTGACCACAGAATAAGAGTTGCAGCAGATGTGAATCTCTAAACCATCTGCAACACTTTGAAATTGTTGTTCAAAGATGTATTGGTGTATTATAACCCATATATGGTAATACTCTTTGTATGATATTTTCTTCCCGATTATTGACCACATAATAAGAGTTGAAGAACAAATAGAAGACAAATTTAGAATATGTGATGACATGATTTTGTGACTTAAGCACAACACACATTATGTAACCAAAATCTTCACCAAAAATTTATAAATTTACAAATCATGAAATTGAAGTAATTAGTTGAATCAAAATGATCAAACTATCAGCCTTCCTGTCTGATTGAATAGTATTAGCTTAACCTAAGGAAAATATGTAGCTAACTTTGCCGACGGCGGTGTGAGTTGAAAATGTCATATCAATTTACTTGTGGCACTAAGAGAATGCAGGTAAGTGATCGCCTGCGAATTGCCACACAGATTTGTACCATGAAAAATATAACAACCAAAGCACCAAAGATCAGACAGTCGGAGCTGAAATTGGGATAGAAAAACTTCTTGGCTGAAGACCGACACCATATGAAAATTGACAATGAAACCAGCGATACGATTCAGAAATGACAGCGATATCATCGTTACAGATCAAAATCGATTATCATTCGTATAGAATCAATACATTATCAAGATGCATGATAGTTGATTCCAAAACTAAAAACGAAACACACTTACTTTATATAAAATCGATGATAATGTCATTGAAAAATTTATCAGGTTCTAATAAATCAACGTCCCTCTTATTCATGGAGACAGCATCAGGATCCCCTTCTGGGTAATAAATCTTCAAAAGAATTGAAACTGCACAGGACAAAAGTGTACCAGGTATTCTTTAGGAACCAATCACAAACTATGATAAGGTTTCACCAATCCCTCTTCCTCGTGGTTTGTAAAATCAGCCCGATTTCCGAACTCCATCTTCATCGCCGAAGACGACATAGATTTCTCAACGGAAATAATCGACATCTCTGCAAAATCAGTCCGATTTCCAGACTCCGTCGTCATCACCGACGACGACGTAGATTTTCTTAACGGAAATAATCGACACCCCTGCAAATCTACATCGTAAATATGGTTATCGTGAAATAATATCCCAGCAAAACCACAAAACCAAGGCAGCTTCAAGTTGCATTGAAACAGAACTTTTTAATCAAATTAAGTTCATCAAAATACTTGCACCGTTCCGCTCACCTGCGTAGCTAGTAGGGAAAGTCGTATCACCATACTCGTCAAGCCAGGTGTTGTAGCACAGGACAAAAATGTTTCTAAAAATAAAATAAAAAAAATCCAAAAACATGTCCGTTAGAAAGAAATAGGAACCAATCACAAACTATAATAAGGTTTCACCAATCCCTCTTACTCGTGTTTGTAAAATCAGCCCGATTTCTGAACTCCATCGTCATCGCCGGTGGCGACATAGATTTTCTCCACGGAAATCGACATCACTGCAAAATCAGCCCGATTTCCGAACTCCGTCGTCATCGCCGGTGATGGCGTAGACTAAAAATAAAATAAAAAAAAAATCCAAAACGTGTCCGTTAGAAAGAAATAGGAACCAATCACAAACTATAAGGCTATCACCAGTCATAAACCTTTTAAAAGGTTTATGACTGTGTCACGTCATCGGTTATAAATCTTTTCGTTTTATAAATCTTTTATCTACTATCATAAATCTTTTATTTTGTCACGTCATCGGTTCATAATCATTTTACAAATATTCATTCCTCCATATATATATATATTGAACAGTAATGAGTATTATTATTTAAAGCTTATCTATTAAGTAATATATAAGCTATAAAAGATACCCTATTCCAAAACATGAAAGACAAAATATATATATATATATATATATATATATATATATATATATATATAAACGCCTGTTATAATATTCATAGATACCTGTAATAAAATTCATAGACACATCTTCTACAACAGTACAATCATTAATCGAGGTAAACATGCGACCATACAAATAAATATACAAAATAATTGATCCCTCGTAAAAGTAGGAAAATTCTATCCTAAGGACTCCCTACTAGGAAACTGTCTACGTGGCAGCATTTAGACCACACAATTTCCATACACGAGGCACTGTGTATTCCACCTCAGGAAACTGTGTGGTCCAGATCCTGCCACGTAGGCAGTTCCCTACTAGGGAGTCCCTACAGTAGAACGACCCGTAAAAGTAATACCGGTGTGAGTGGGCCATCTCTCAAACATGTATATATCTGAATTTCCTTGACGGTTGATTATTGGGCATTTGTTCAACATAACAAACCCGCACTTCAGTCGGTATGTATTGATCTTGGTATTCTTGACACACTAATTTAATGATACGCCCTTGAGCGATTTGTCTAATTAACGTGTGAAAGCTGAATTAATGGCATGGGTTTAATCAATCTTTAAGCCACCAGCATATAACTCGGCATCAATACTTAGGGCTTATTGTCGGGTAGAAATATCTATCGTGGTCGTGGGCGTATGCTGTGCGCCAATCGTGTTCGGTCCATTCATAATCCCATAATTCGCCGTTGAATCCGTATAGATTAGGCCACAAAACCTCCATCATGTGACGGTGGTTTGGATACTGTATATTAATTTAAAGGATTAGTTTAAATAATAAAAAGTCAAATAATTAGAAATTCAAAAAAAAAAAGTTTAATTTTTTACCTGAATTGGTACATGGGGGCCGTGCATGGATTACATGTATCCTGCCACAGACCATTGATCGTGAATCGATCTATCCCACATTACATGGCTCCTCCGACTCAATGCAAACAGACGGTGGCCAATGAATTGATAATTTAAAAGCATATGTGTTGATGGCATCAGACCAGGGCCGACCCTCGCATTTGTTGGGCTTTAGACCAAGTCTCCGAATTTGGTGTTTTAGTTGAATTTTTTTTTTTTAAAACTATACTTATCGCGTTTTTAACTTCCGGCCCTCGCATTTGTTGGGTCAAGTAAATTCTTTTAACGGGACCTTTATTAATTGAAGTAAAAAAATGGCCTTTATCAAAAAAAATTAACTTATTATATTAGGTTGGATCGGATTGAATCTACATAAATGTTTTTTTTCTTTTAGCGAAACATGTACCGTTGGGCCTCCCGACACTGTTGGGCTTAAGACCCGAGTCTCGACGGCCTTCAAGTAGGGCCGGCCCTGCATCAGGCACATGAAAAAAAAATTTAAATTTATGTTGCATCATGATAACTATAATATGACAAGTTTATTGATAGGATAAGTTTATTTTTTCGTTAAAACAGTTGCTAAATTAGTTTGGGGGAACGAGGGAGAAAGACACAAATATTTCATCAATTGAGTACAAGGACAGTCTTTTGAAACTTTTGCATAAAGGACAAAACTATTTATTCACTGTCGAAATTCACTTGTGTTCGAAATTCACTGTTTAAATTCACTGCCGAAATTCACCGTCGAAATTCACTAATTTTCAAAATTCATTGTCGAAATTCACTAATTTTCGGGATTCACTGTCGAAATTTACTGTCAAAATTCACTGATTTCGGGATTCACTGGGGAGATTCACTGATTTTCGTGATTCACTGTTTGTCCTTTTCGCTATAAAAATTATGCAGTTGTCCTTCTCCCTATAAAAAATATGTAGCTGTCCTGTTATTTAAAAATATTCCAGATTGTGTCCTTATCCCTAATTTTCCAAATCAGTTTTTCTTGCTTTTCTTTTTGGAAAATAAACATCCCTATTTAAAGAGATGAAACGCATGAAGAATGTGCACCGCTATTTGTACCGGACCAAAGGTACTGTTGGGGATCCAGGCCCAGAGAGGTTGGGCTGATACATTTACCTTTTTGCCCTTACCAAAAGTTATATTTATAAGATACCGTAAATATCCTTTAATATTTATCTTGACTCTATTTGTTTAATTAAAACATAACCCATTAAAAATATCAAAACACAAAAAAATTATAAAAAAAACTTTTATACTGTTTACGAAAATACTGGGTATCACAACCAACGTATTTTAATTTCTTCACCTCTGTGTTTTAGAAGCACGGCCGGCTGTAGTGAAATGGAGAGCATTAATTAGTTCATAAGTTATGATTACAAACTTCATATAGTTCTAACAAAATTGAAATTACCTCATCAAAAAGCATCAAAGATGTCGATGCTAAATGCAGAAAAAAAAAAAATTTGATGTATGGAAATTCACCTTATCTGGAGTACTCTTCTCCCTTCTCAAAAATGCATTAAAGTTCATGTCTACTCATTGCCTATTATATCGTAGTGATTTTATTTTATTTTTGAATTTTTTTTCCTTGAATTGAGAAATTTGAGAAATCCAAAAGGGTTTTGATGATCAGGTGGTCAGCTGGATTTTGTTGCAAAAGCGAAAAGCTTGGAAATTTGGGGATCGTCGGTGATGTGCTGGTTTGAAGGCTTCCGAAGAAATCTAATAGGACTTTATTTATAGATTGAGCTTGCAGAGGATGCTCCGGCGGTGAGGACGGGCGGAAAGCTGTGAGGAAACAACGAAAAGTAGGCAGAGGTTAACTTTTGTACGTACACAGCACATATATACATACATGTTCTTGCATTCAAGAACCTAACTTTATACTTTTGTTTGCACAACCTAACTCGAACAGATTAGGTATTTCATGTCATTCGTGCATAGTATTGCATTACAAGTTCAGAGGATTTTTTAAACTTGTGCTGGAGAACTGACCGTTTTTCATCCATTTTTCTTGTGATCTATCTACTCTTAAGAGCAAGAAATGCTCTTCCCATTCCCAATGGCCTTTAGCTAGAATTGGTTTTGTAATATATTTTTTCCCCTTATTTTAAATTAGGACATTGTTAATAGCACCATGATCAATTTATTCGGACACTACACCTCGTGTAAATTTCGATTTTGTATAAGTCAAAATATGTTTTCAACACCTCTATAGTCGAATTTTGTGCATAATTTCAACCCTTCTAAAGTCGAAATTTGCACGAGGTGTGGTGCTCGAGTAAATCGGGTGTGGTGCCATTAACAATGCCCTTTAAATTATTATATATTTTCTTTTTTGTGGTTTAAAGAAGCTGGGAGGAAGCTTCACAGGAAAAATCTTGGATCTCAAATTCATTTTTTTACCTGTTAATTGATTAACCATATTAAATGTATTTAAGATCCCTCTGAGGCGTCATGTTGAAAATGCCTTTGACTATGCATTACTTCTGAGTAAGAGTTAGATTCTGCAGACAATGACGGATCCAGAAATAATCTTTAGGGGTCCGTAAATCTTTTCCTAAATAAATATTTTTTTCACAGTGTCCTATATATTTTTCTATAGGTAAAATGTAAAGTATTCATATTTTTAACGGTGTCCGCGGACCCCATATGGTATAGTGTGGATCCGCCTCTATCTGCAGACACGACCCAGGCTGAACTCAGGATTAGTCAGACCAATTAGTTCTAGATACCGAAAGCTTTAAGAAAAAAAAAAATGAAATTGAGACACATGCTTTCTTCTCCTCGATACACTAATTAATCATATGTCATTTCTCCTTTAGCTCACTCCACTCCATAAATTAATCACACATCGATTCCTGATGTGATCCGTAAACGAATCGTATCTGAAAATACCTAATTAAGGATTTGACTGAATGCACCGATAAGACAAGCACCGAGACCCTTGGCTAACCCGTAGGTATATATGGATACCAACAAGGTTCGCTCACAACCTTGATAAATCCGGTTTGGAATCCACCAACGTGAGAAAACTCAGAAAATCTTAAAAGTTTCAAATAAAATATATCTATCTATATCAAAATTTGTCTGATTAAAAAGAATACAACTAAAGCCTTTTTATAGGCTATAATGAAAGAAATAAAACAACTTCTATCCAATGTGGGACAAAAGTAAATAATAAAAATAAAAACCTAATAATAAATAATAAAACTAATCAAATCTGTCATAAAAACAATGTGGGATAAATGGAGTCCAAATCAAAACATCGCGTCTTCGATCACATCAGATTCTCACTCCTCAGTCCTCACTCACACTCTCCTATAAGATACGTTTCTATGTTGGAAAAAAAATTGTCAAAGCGCAAAAACAATAGGGAACATGAAGAGCAAAAGTTCTGCAACAATAACAACTGAAATAATAAACAACCGTCAGGGACGGAACCAAGTGTACGTCTATCCGGATTTTATTTTCGATAAATCAAAAATCTTACATAACTCAGTCCAACACGGTTAGTTGTTTTAATCCAACCCACTGACCATTCAAATATAGTCCATTAGCCCACCGACCTCCAATTTCTGGTTCCGTCAATATCAACTGTAATAATAAAGTGCCAAACATAATATAGAGTTAAATTCAGAATAAGCATGTTGTAGCGTTATATTTAGAGAGTAAAATATCCCCACTGCACTAGTAAATATTGATAGTGTATTGCTCTCTTAAGATTCGACAATCTGTTGGTACTGTTCTATTGCAAGGAGAGAACCCCGAACCAGCTTTTTGCCCAATGCTCAAAAATCGTAAGGTTGAAAGAGTGTATAGGTTTTGTCTATCTATTAGCACAATTTTATAAATACTAAATAGTCTGCAAATACGCCAACAGGTGGAAAAGAAAGGCCTTTTGGTTTTCTCCCCTTTTTTTTTTTTTTTTTTTTGGCTTATTGCTATAGAGAAAGAGAGCTATTGATAATAAACGTATATTTTGGTTTAAATAGAAAAATGATAAAGACCTATTCAAACTAGGGTCGTAAGCGAGTCGAGCTACTTGTGAGTAGCTCGAGATCTGTTCAAGCCAAAATTTGATTCGACTCGGTTTAAATCAGCTCGAATTCGAAATCGACTCGACTCGAAAATTAAACGCTCGATACTCAAGTAACGTAATACTCGACTTGACTACTCGCGAGCAAACTCAAATATATATATTTATATAAGCATATATGAATATTTATCTTTATATATGTAATGAATGTAATTATAATATCAAATTCTATTGTTTTCGTTGATTTTATATTTTTTGTATCATGCTGTCTATCAAATGCTTTACACTAATAATCTAGTTTAGGAGTCAATAAATTATTCTTTGCATCTTAAAGAAAATTCATATAATAACCATCGAAAATGATTTTTTTTGCTATTACTATGTGATAATTTAAACACGCATCTGAATCGGAGCAACGGTCGCACCGGCAGTTGCACTAGGATCTAGAAAACTACATCTTCGCCCAGGTTCATAGTTGGGGAATTTTGTTTTTCATCTGATGGAAATTCGAGGGCGCTGCTATTTTCAGTACGTGGAGATTCACCGTTTGGAGGAAATTAATGGGCATATAGGTTTTTTTTTTTTTTTTTAAAGTTAATTTTCATTAAGATTCAATATCTGCTAATAAAGTAGAGCTTACACATTGTGGGGGGTTTAGTGCCCCAGTTACAATAGCCAGAAAGAAAAAGGGATAGAAAATCCCAAATTGGCAAGTCTATCTACTGGAATGTTACAATCACGCTTTACATATTGAAAACACACTTCTTAAAAAATCTCCTCATATTCCATATTCTAATAGCCACAACCCCCATTGTCGTTTGATCTTCATCTTCTTCAGAATTGAGTCTGGCTATACACAATGAGGAGTCCGAATCTATCACCACTACTCCACTCCAAATTCAGGCTGCCTCTTTCATTCCATGTAGGATCGCTGTAAGTTCTGCGAATTCAATTGAAGCAACAAGCCCTAAATCCACAGATGTAGCAGAAATTACCAGTCCTTCATGATTCCTTATCACTATTCCAGCTGTGCCATGATCTTGCGAACACCTGCATCCACATTAACCTTCAAGGTTCCAACTTTCGGTATGATCCAGCGATTCGGGAAGACACCATCACAAGGAGAAGTCAGATCGACACTTACTGTTTTGTGAAATTCTCCCAGAAAGGCCTCAGGTTGAATAAGAATTCTGGTCGGCATCAGTGAATCACTATTAAAGATAGCCCCATTGCATCCCAGCCAGGTGAATCACAGAATCACAAAGAATAACTCAGCCTCAGGTAGTGGATGGTTAATCAAATAATAGCAAATATCCAAAAGAATTTTAGGATTCAAGTTCACAATCGCCTATAAATTTGAATAAGCGGTCCAAATTCTTTGTGTCCATTTGCACTTGAAGAGGCAATGGCTCCAAGTCTCTATTTCTTCGCCACAAATCTTGCAAACTCCATCGGATAGATGACGACGAAGCAGATTGGCTCCAACAGGTAAGGAGTTCGTGGCAATCCTCCACAGGAAAGCTTTGATTTTTGGTGGTACTCGAAGTGACCAGAGGTAAGTCCAAGATTTTGCATTCGCTTTTGAAGTAGTAGCTTCCCCATTTGTTTGAGTCTGATTTCGAATTTTTTGTGCAAGTTTATATCCAGACTTAACTGTGTAATCCCCCTTCTTCTTGTAGTGCCAAATGAGCCTGTCTGAATTAGATTGAGGACTTATAGGAATATATTTGATAGTATCAACTTCATGGGGTAGAAATAATTGAGATAGTAGATTCAGGTTCCTGTATCCATTTCCTAAAAGCTGATCCATTGTTTGGATTTGACTGTGCACCCCATAAGTTGATATGGAGAAACTGGGCTCCAAAGGCACCCATGGATGATTCCAGATGTTGACAGAGGCTCCATCTCCAATAGACCATCTTACTCCCTTTGACAGTAGCTCCTTGCCTGCATTTAACTCCTCCAGAGATAGGATGGCCTTGTTCTCAGTTTACTGGCCAGGAAGGAGGTCTTCTTGTGATATTTGTACTTGAGAATCTGGCTTACCAGAGAGTGAGGATTACTTACAATCCTCCAACATTGCTTGGCCAGCAGGGCATGATTGAATTGCTCCAAATTTTGAAGCCCAGACCTCTCTGGATTTTAGGCTTACATAGATTGCCCCAAGAGATCCAAGCCATAGAGTTCCCCTCCTTATCATTCTTGCCCCACCAGAATCTCCTTATCATGCACAAAATCTCATTAAGTAGTTTTTTTGGAAGGAGGAAACATTGCATTACATATATTGGGATAGCCTATAGAACTGCCTTTATAAGAACCTCCTTGCCAGCATTTGTGAGATACATTGTCTTCCATCCATTAATCTTCTTCCAAACCTTGTCTTTTATGTATTTAAAGATATCATATCTTGATCTCCCAATCATAAAAGGGAGACCAAGATATTTTCCTTTGGAATTACCAATAGGGATCCCAAGTTTCTGGATAATGGGGAGTTTGATATTATCATTCAGAGCTTTGTTGAAAAAGATGTTAGACTTGGCAAGATTCACCTTCTGTCCGGACAGCTCCTCATAAGTCTTCAGAATGTCCCGAATGGCATTTGCATTATTTAAATCAGCACTTGCAAAAAGAAAGCTATCGTCCGCAAACAAAAGATGAGAAAGGCAAGGGCATTCTCTCCCAAATATGAAAGAAGTGAGACATCCATTAAGAACAGATGACTTGATAATTGCAGAGAAACCCTCAGAGCATATAATGAAGAGGAAGGGAGATAGAGGATCCCCTTGCCTTATACCTTGGTTGGCCAGAACCTTGATGATGGCTGACCATTGACTAGCACCTGGAAAGAAGCAGAAGTTACGCGTCTCATAACAAGTTTAATGAATTCAATAGGGAAGCCCATCTGAATAAGTGTTGCCTCTAAATAGTCCCACTCCACCCTGTCAAAGGCCTTCATCATGTCTAATTTGATAGCCATTTGATGTTTTCCATAAACCCTAGATCCACAAAGAGTGTGGAAAGCTTCAAATGCAGCGATGGCATTGTCAGTAATCAACCTTCCTTTTTGGAATGCACTTCGAGCCGGATCAATGATAGTGTCCAAGGTCCTTTTGAGTTTGTTAGCCAAAACCTTTGATATGAATTTGTAGATGGTGTTGCTAAGGCTTATAGGCCTGTAATCCTTGAGTGATGTAGCGTGCTGGACTTTAGGTATCAAAGCAATATGAGTGTCATTAATTGTTTCCGCAATCTTCATTGTATTGCTTTGAGTTTTTTCAATGTATTTCCAGATTATTTGCTGTAGCACGTGTTGCAGTTGGAAACCTGTAATATCACACTCTATGAATCCGAAAAGAAAAGAAGAAAATGTTCTTGCATAGCCCTTGAATTTTCACGGTTGGGTGCTTCATTTTGGTCTTTTTGCACATTATATACAGGTTTTGACTGGAGAACAGGACTTCTCACAGCTTGCTGATGCTGCTGGAATAAAACTCGAAGATCTTGGTTAAGCGAATTAAGTGATCAAGGTGTCTAATCAACCTCAATGTTCATCTTACAAACTTTCCAGTTTTCCTCATAATACGCGTTTACTCTGAAACTTGATGTTTTAGATCTTGTTTGTCCCACGTTGAGGACTTGATATTGTTTCACTCACCATATTAAGTGTTGGACTCCCCTCATCTCACAACATAGGTTTTGAGAGACTTCATTGCTTATATGTTGTTGGCTTGGTTTTCTACACCTGTACCCGCGTTTTAATATGTTCAAAATGTCAATTAACAAAAGGTTTTTTGCTAGATAATAAGAGGACCAGTTTTCTAATATTCATGCTTGTACCTGTATCGTTTGATTGTTGAAAAATATAGTTTTACGCTCCGGTGACCCCATTAGAATAATTTTTTTGATAAAAAAATGTAGTTTTATAATCAGGCGACCCCTCTGGAAAACGTTACTGGATCCGCCCTAAGTACAAGTATGATGATACACTTATAGTTCATGAAATGGATGACAATTTGCGTAAGAAGAGAAGGGTTGATAATGACTCTGGTTCTTCAGTTGTACTTATACGAAAAATAGGCAGAGATCAGGTTGATGATGATTATTTTTCATAGTAGCACTTATACCAGGTACAAGATCATTTTCTCTCCTAATCTCGGGAAAACTATTTCATCTAAATGGAAGTTTGAAAACCCTGCAATAAACAAGTCAACCGTAAGGGTTCCAAAATCTAATGATGCATGGTGAATCATATCCAACATACTACCTATGTTCCCAAATGTAAGTCTGTTTAGAATTTTTCAAACAAATTCATAAAATGGTTAAGTGTCATTAACTTTAACGGTAAAAGTCTAGAATACCCTTTGACTATCATTGATGTAATGATTGTAAAGTACGTAAATGTATAATAAATTAGGGGCAAAAAGAATATAAATGTAATATATGCTCCATTGGCATTCTAAATGGACTTATATTATGGGACAAATTCAAAAAGTAAACAGGCTTATATTTTGGTATGGATGTAGTAAATGCCAAATCTTCTTTGTTGGCCCATTTTAGTACATTGCGCTGCGCGCAATCGGTACATAAATTACGCATCCCAATGTGTGTAAATGAGAAATATTAGGTTCATGACCAAAAGCTAATCGATAAGGAGAGAATTTATTGTAGTTTGAAGGTCTCATCAGCAAAAGGGATGTCGCATGCATTATAGCATGCCCCCATGCAAGCTCATGTAGCTTTGTTCTCATTAACACCGGTTTAGCAATCAATTGTAATCTTTTAATACAAGATTCAGCTAGACCATTTTAAATGTGAACATGAGGTACCGGATGTTCCATGGTAATTGCAACATACATACAATACTCATCAAGCACATATGATGTGTTGAAATAGTGTCCTAAACCCAATCGGGTTGGACCGGATCCGACCGGGTCGGATCATTTCTACTATTTCTTTATGTTTATACATATATTAAATGGCTTTTATGTTGTCATATATATGTTCTTTTAAAGAACCAATTATGAATTGTTATATGATAACGTCCTTAGTATTAAACTGTGATAGAGAAACCATGATAGGCGATTATGGTTGATGAGATCTCTAATCAATTTAATAAGTTCGATACTTAAATGTCTCTAGGCTGATGTACTATTAAACATGGCATTGATAGTATAAACAGACTAGCACGTATTAGATGTCTTCTGTCTTTAGGGCAGGGATAGATCTCGTCTATCGAAGTGTAGAGACACTTGGACTGTACGTGGACGTGTATTAGAGAATGCGTACGTTAGACTGACCCACTTACACGGATAAGTGTGACACTATGTGGCGGTTGTGTAATTATCCTTAAGACCGGAGTCTTCATGCATCACGGTGTGGATTGTCATGCTTTGACACTATTGAGGTTTCCCCTAGCCACAGGGCGATCATGCGGTAGTGATTGGGTATGATACTGAAGCATGCGGAGAATACATGATTGGTCGTCCGGGAATCGTGTATCTTATGTTTGGGATCGAATATCCGAAATGGCCTTCTTATAAGGAATGTCTTACTCTCGTGAATCTTTACAAAGTGGGAGTAAACGAGTTACTTCGAGAGAGCATGATATCCAGATTATAAGATACAGTCGTTGATGTTTTGACACTCGACTAACGACTGTATGGGTATTATTACAGCGATAGGATTGTAAGTTACACGGTAACTGTTTCACATGAAAGGTAGTAGTCATTGCATTTGACTCTTCCGATGATTAGGGGTCACGGTGTGTTGCTAGACGCTATCCCGTGATCGTTAGGCATGAAGGGCATTTTCGTAATTTGCACTTTGTGTCTACGGCCAACATATTCGGAAGCCTATCGGGTCACACACATAAGAACATCTAGCCGGATTAAAATGTGGTTATAGATGATAACCAAATAAGGAAAGTTTATCTCGAGACTATAAAGGTTATAGTGGTAAATTAATATGGTGGTATTTATTATGAATAAATATGATACAAGATATTAATTATGATGATTAATTAAATATGTATATTGATACATATGAATTTCGAAATTATGTATATATGTGATATACATGGATTTTGCAAATTAATTAATCATAGTATTATATTATTAATTAAAGAATATTCCGGAAGCCAATTTATGGCTAAAGGTGACGCCAATATTAGTGTATAAAGATACACTTGGATTGTGCAATTTAATTAATGGTATTACCAAATATTAATATTAGATATTAATATATATATATATATATATATATATGTAACTTGTGAATCCATGCGTGGCTTGTACATATTGATGTAGATGTACACATTTGGATAGTTATATATAATATATAGATTTATATTTGTAATAATATATATGTGATATATATACATGTGTAAATTGATTTATGGTAATAAGATAAATATAGTCAATATAAGATATTGACAAAATCTTGAAATATTCAATATAAGATATTGACAATATCCTATATTTATTTAATATGAGATATTGTAATAAATGAGATAAATCAATTAATTATATTTTCCTTATTTTATTGGAAAAATGTTTTCTTCCTTTCTACTCTATTTGGGGCGCCACTTCTACTATAAATAAGAGGTGGGTGTCAAGCTCTTTTGTACATCACAATTCCAAGAACTAATAGTTCTTGTGTAAAATAGAGAGCATCTTTTGGAGAGTCGGAGAGAGGGGAAAAGGACCGGTCTAGCAACCGGAGTTTTCCAATAGCAATCCATGATGGGATTCCGGCGGGTGCTCGTGTGGACAAGCGGTAGAGGCCGAACACTTGGGCGGCTCTATGCAGAACTACTCTCCTTAGACGGTCAAAGCGTCGATCTTTTAGATCAACCAAGGTAACCACCGTCTACTACTTGTTTGTTTATTGCTTAAACGAAGTCGATCGTGGGTCGATAGGAAATAAATTTTTGAATTCCGCTGCGTTCCCGCGTAGATTTCCTAACATGATGAATATTGCTCTGCTGGTAGGTGAATTATTTGTGCAAACAACTTTGCAAACGCCATATTACGAGTTGACAACAGTAATACATTCGACCATATACTAGATGCATAAATTAGGACCATAAAATATGTGAACTGCCCACTTTGTGAATGAATAGGTCCACATAACACCTAGAATTCTCTATAAGAATGCTGGGGATTGTGTTCCCACCTTCTGAAAAGATGGTTTTATAATCATTTTCCTTGAGAACAAGCAATTTCTCAATTAAAATAAATATATAAGGGGACGACTTTATCGTCTGTTTAAATAAAACAGAATATTGATTATAAACTATTGATAACATTTATAAATGTTATTCATGAAATTGATAATATTTAAAAATATTTAAAGGGATGACATTGTCTTCGCTTAAAAGCACCTTGTCCACATGGATTTCAGGCTGGCATGTTGTCGTCCCAAAAAAAGGACAGTGTCGTCCCTTCAAACCAAATTAATTTCCCGACAAATTTTTTCCACCAACTCAAATATCCCTCCAATTCAACATGTCGTCCCAAAAAAGAACCCCGCCAATTTTTCCCACCAAAAAATCATCAGAACTGGACTTTTCACGGGTTTTATTTAAAAGGATGGCCCGTCGTCACAAAAAACATCTTTTTTGGGACGACTTGCTGTCGTCACGCAAAAGGTAGTCCCGAAAAAGCCAAATTATTGTAGTGTTTGGGAAGAGTCGATTATGTGGCGCTCTATTCCTCGATGCCATTGTCCAACAACACATGAGTTCAAGGATTATGTGGAGGCGCGCAGATTAGTGATACGGTTCTTGAGAGGGTTAGTGGTATTGTGATGTCATTCCACATGAATATAATGATAGTCAAATAATAGATTCAGAATACCTGAATAGCGAAAGAAATCATCAGGATCGTTCCTTACATCCATTGTTACTCGACTACGTCTTAGTTTTGCCATGATGTTGTTGCCGCCTTGATGAGGATTCCGATATCTCTCTCCTTACCTACAACCATGATGTGTTGGTTTATTTCATATACTTTATGATGGAACGGAGAGAGGGCCGAAATACGAAATTGACTTAAGGTTTTGCTTTAATTTCAGCCGTCCATCAAAACCAAGTTTTAATCGGATTACAACTCCTTTTAAGAAAAATTAGCATATTTTCCCATAAGACCACTATTACGGGGAAGGAAATTACATTGGCTCAAGTAATGGGCTGACATAATTTTCTTACATTCTCCCACTTGGTCGATAGGAATATTCATCAGCGTTTTCCTTTTACGGATCATAAGACACGTGTTATATGCTAAACTTTTCCTTTAGTCGGTTGGCGTAAGTGTCATCATTAATCTAGTTGCCAATGCCAGTTATAGCGGTTACACATCATTATGCAACATGCTTCTTTCTGTGTACCACAACATTGACAACCGTATTAACTAGACCATAATCAGAGATTACATAACAGTCGCATTATGTCTTTGCAAGTGACAATTTATGTTATAATTTATCCATTCGTAAGGTGTGTGCGTAATGGAAAACATAAAACAACAATGAATGTAGAGGAGTAACATTGACAGCTCAACATATGTCAAACATAAGTACAAAATAAATGGTAGAACACGTTAATTATGAGCTATCGATTGACCCATGCTTTCAGTGTGTCTACGGAATGTATTTGGGGGTAGTCCTTTCGTAAATATGTCTGCAATCATAAGATTTGTCCTAATGTGCTCAATGACAAAAATATTTCTTCTAACATCTCGTTTCAGTAATAGATATTTAAGGTCCATGTGTTTTGATCCCTTACATATTCTATCATACTTAGAGAAAAAAGGTTGCCGCTTCATTGTCACGATAAAGAGTCAATGGTTTAGAGGTGCAAATACCTAAGATAGTTCTAAACGTCATGCAACAACCTAGTACACTTTGTCCGGTTCAACAGTTCACCTTTAAGAATTTAATTGACCGAAACAAGATTAAGAACGAGAGCCGCTTGATTCACAACCGACAAACCTCGTCACCTAATCGAATCTAAACAACTCAGACAATTATAAGCAACGATCTTAAAACCCTTTTTCTCACACCCCTTCGCAACATACATTTATAAAAGTGGCGTTTGAGCTCATGAATCAAGTGATCGAGCTAATTCAAGCTTTGAGAACAAGTTTTAAGACACGAGTTCATCGATATAACAACAATCAAACACTACCAATTCCTGCAAAAAAAAAAAAGTACA
This sequence comes from Gentiana dahurica var. dahurica, assembly GCA_024500145.1. Taxonomy (NCBI): domain Eukaryota; kingdom Viridiplantae; phylum Streptophyta; class Magnoliopsida; order Gentianales; family Gentianaceae; genus Gentiana; species Gentiana dahurica. The sequence continues at coordinate 29,512,034 of CM044899.1, read as the reverse complement.
CGTTCCCAATTTCATCAATTAGAGGGGGATTTCTTCAACTTTCACATTATTTAGCTATGAAGATGTTTAGCTACACATAATAAAGCTAGAAATAACAATCAAGGAAGAGATAAAGCCATAAAACAAGAAAAGAAGTGATATTAATTACCAAAATAAGAGGAAGATGATGTTTCTTCAATCTCCATACAAACCTATTTCAATTGGGGAATAAGAAGACTTCCAAATACCAAAATCCAAGAAAGGGAGCTAGAATCTAAGCTAGAGTGTGTTTAATCTAAGAGAAATAGTGAATGAATGAGCTAATCTAAGGTGAATGAATGGAGGAAATCGGCCTAAGTATGCCCTAAGTAAGTCTAAGTAAGAGTAGATATGAAATAAGGGTGAAAAAAATATGCTTTATGACCTCTAATAAAACGCAGCAAATCTGTCAGGACCACTTCGGCGCGCTCCAAGAGTTTCGGGTGCACGCTAAAAGTATAAAAAAAACTGGACAGGATGCAAAAAACGTCCCTGGGCGCGCGCCAAAAATCTGGAACTTGACAGCACTAATACATCTTCAATAATCTGGCAATATCTTTACGTGTAGAGCCCCGATTCGAGTGATTTAAGTTGCGTTGGAAAGAACACTCAATTATCTACAACTTTGATGAAGAAAAAAAGTCCATAAAATGCCTCCAACATTGATCGAACAGCAGATAAAAGGAATGTAATGTGAAAACACCAACTATATTTGATCCGTTTCGATTACCGGGCTTCGGTTACGCCACTTTAAGCCTCATGCCTTGTCTCCCGGGCTCATTAGTCACCTATACCCTGCATCAAAACACCTTGCAAAAACTACGTAGAATCGACGAAGGGCGTGCAAAAGTGGTGGAGACAGATGTTGTGAAAGAGTGTGATGTTGTGAGGGAGACTACGGATAGTGCATTAGTTGTGGATGAGGTCGTTGTGGAAACAATTGAAGAGTCAATTGAAGATGAAATAATCAACGAGAGAAATGAGAATGTGAAGAAGACTGATGATGCACATACGCCTACACTTGTGGCTGAGACCTTGGAGGAGGAGATAGGGGAATCTGATTCTCTCTCTTTAGTCCATTGTTCGAGCTCTATCTTATCTTCTTTGTAGGTATATGATGAGAATACACTTGAGGAGAAAACCGATTATTGGCTGTGCTCGAGGCAACACCTCTAGTGCATATGGATGATCTTGACACCATTGATATTGGTGGTGATGGCCAAAATAGTGACGGTCCAACTTTAATCGGCAGGGTACCGAGTCGGATGCACTATAGTAGCGAGCAAGGTCGTATCCCACGAGGAATTTATCGAATACCAAAGTCACTTTCGGATTTAGTTTAGGTTAACCAGGATGTTTCAAGTTCAATTACACTAAAACGATATATAGATTAAAGATAATAAGTGATATAAAGAGAAACATAGCCAAATCATGATCCAATTGATTACTTTTGCCCCTCTAATCGATTAACTCGGGAGTGGAATTTACCAACCTACCAACCTACACTTATATCGACTCATTCATGGGTGCAAACTCCTAAGCTAGTGTAAGACGTCATGCAACAATCAAACACCCTTTGTCCGGTTCAACAGTCCGCATTTAAGGATTTAACTGACCGAAACAAGATTAACGCGCTAGAGTTGCTCGATTTCACAACCGATTTACCCTCACTCCCTAATCAATCTAAACAAATCAAATGATTATAAGAAATGATCTTAAAACCCTTTTTCCCACACCCCTTCGCAACATACATTTATAAAAGTGGTGTGTGAGTTCATGAACTAGGTGTACAAGCTAATTCAAGCATTAAGAACCAGTTTTAAGACATGAATTCGTCGATACAACATCAATTAAACACTACTCATTCCCAATTTCATCAATTAGAGGGTGATTTCATCAATCTTCACATAATTTGGCTATGAGATATTTAGCTGCTCATAATAAAACTAAAAACAACAATCAAAGATAAAATTAAAGCCATGGGTAAAGGGAAACTGAAAATAATTACCAAATTCGTAGCAAAAATCTAGATTACATCAAGCTTCATCAACACCCAATGTCAATTGATGATGAAGAAGAACCAAAATGACAAAATACCAAGAATAGAAAAGAAGTTTGAGCTAGATTATGCTAATTCTATGTAATAACTAGTGTAGAAGTGAATCTAAGGATGAAAAGAAGGAATTTCGACCTAAAATGGGTGAAAGGGTATGAGAAAGAGAATTCTAGGTAAAGTGTAGTATCAAAAGTATATCCAACTCTGTGCAAATAACTCTATCTATATGTGCCTCAAAATTGCTCTTTAAACTATCCAATGCGTACACATCCCTGTCTGAATGCGTATGCATTGCTCTGTGGCTGTCTGGGAAAACTTGATCCTGCTGAGATGGATGCGTACGCATTGCCCTGCATGCGTACGCATTGAACGTTTTGCCCCTAAATCCTTGACTTGCTGCTGCTTCTGGAATGCGTACGCATTATACGCAATGCGTACGCATTGTTCCTGATTCTCCAAGCTTGAGCATCCTGTATCAAGGATGCGTACGCATCACATGGAATGAGTACGCATTAGCTGCATTTCTCCAAACATTTACATCATGTACCAAGGATGTGTACGCATAGCTTAGAATGCGTACGCATTGACTGCATTCCTTCAGCTTCTGCACTCTTCTTCAGCTTTTCCTATCCCTGAACCTCGGTCTTGCCTTTATGAGCTCAATACCTTATCTTCCAGGCTTACGAGCACCTATATCATGCGTCATGAAATCTAAACAGATACCGAGCATAATCTCGCAAGATAAATAGGACTCGAAAGGACTAAAAACTGTTAGGTGTGATGCCCGAAAGACAATTTTGTAATTGTATTATTTAATAAATGAAATGATATTATTATTCATATTTATTATTCTCATATTCACCGATGTGACAATAGTATTTACACTACAGAAAACCCTAAAGTATATCGTTTATGTAATCACTTAACTCAGTGTATGGGATATACACGGGAGGATTGAGTTAGTGAAGATGTACTTAAAATACAATTAGCCCGTAGTGAAGTTAATTGAGAGTATCGGGTCTCTCCTTTAACGTGCTATTAATGCGCCCATAACACAATAGGTGTGATAGTCCTATCCGGACTTTCGGTTAAGAGAACCTAATGGGGCATTTATATATGATAGATATATCATATAGGGCTGGACCGATTTGATTAGAGTTCACGATATAATTCCGTAATCGAGAATTCTTATCGAATCAATGGATGATCATATTTATGGATATATCTTAATCCTGAGGTGATCACAGTCAACTGCTTGAATCAGTATGAAGTTTGACTTGACGGTTAAGGATTACACCGAGTCTGTGGTCTGAATCACCCCATCTTGGCATTGTACTGGATTGAGTGAGTAGTCTGTGTTATCACAGATACGGAATCCATTCCTTCCATTTATGGAAGTAGATAGACAGTTCCCTTATTTGTTAATCCTAGAAACCGATCGATCGCGCGAGTTCATATTACACTGATTAGCTACCAGTGAGTTGTATGAATTAATTGATCACTAGGGGTTAATGGTAAATAAGGATAAGAGGTTCTAAAAAGGGTTAACGGTAATTTCCGATTTAGAATGAACAGTCTATGGAGGATTAATCCATATGTAATGATTATATCAATGGGCGCTTATTATTATTCTCGTGAGGAGATAAATATAATCTCATAATCGGAGGAGTGCGATCACGGGATTATGGTGGCATATTCTGTGATTGATTTATCGAATATAATTATTCTGCTCGTAAGATAATTATTTATTTGATTTATCGGAGCCGCTGATTATTAGTCCATGGTCCCCGACGTGCCTCCAATATAGCATAGCTATTCTCGGACGTCGAATCCTAATAATGATATTAATTTAATTCTTATTAGAATTTAATTAATCGATATGTGAATTAATTGTTTAGTGACTATTTAATTAGTTGGAACTAAATAATTAAAATAAGTGGAAAATATATTTTCCATAATAATTGGCAAATTAGTGTGTATGACAAAAATTAATTGACTAGGTCAATTAAAGATGCAATTCACGCCACATGCATATTTTTTGGTAACAAGAATTAGTTTCTTGTGTATTAATAAGACATGTGCATAAAATATTTATTGGATAAATATTTATGGTAAATAATAAAGATAAATATTATTCTAGATTTGTTCTAGAATATTATGGAATTATCTTTTATTAAAAGGATTTATTTTGTTTGATAAATAAAAATCCTTGGGGCTTAAGTTTGACTCTTCTATAAAAAGAGAGTTCTCTCAAACTTAATATACACACAAAATTCGAAATTCCCTAATGAATTAGAGAGGGAATTTTCGGCCATAAGCAAGGAGGAAAAAGCTTGGAGTTTTTTTCGGGTAGCATATCGTAAGGATTCGAGACGAGGATTTCCTTCCACCGGGAGTTGCTCGGATCACACGTACGGAAGATCGTGGTGCTCTTCACACCATCTCATGTTTTTTCCATTGCGGTTCTTCAACTTGGATTTAGAGATCCAAGAGGTATGCTCTACATCCCCTTTGTAGAATAGATCTAGTTGTTTTATTACGTGTATTATATAGATCTAGATCCTCTAAATCGCTTCCGCTGCGGATGGTATTACTAACAGTGGTATCAGTCGCCAAGGTGATCTATATTTATACGTATAAAATATTAGATCTAGGAGTGGTAAACATTTAGATTTTTTTGTCCCAATTTTTTTAAAAAGGGGCCGAAATTTATATTTATTTTTTTTTATGTTATGAATGTCTTGGTTGAAGAGATGGATTGTGGTTGGTACTGTTTACCCGTAGATCTATTTTGTAGCTCTTTTGATTAGCATCAATTGAGCATAGGATGTGTAATTTATTTATGTCATGCGAAAAATTGTAAAATGTAGTACCTTTTGTATTTTATTTTTGATCCGGGTTCGAGACGACGAAGATGATGTGTTGAAGATGATGTTGAAGATCATCAAGAAGGTAAAACGGGAGGAGGCCGATATTGTTGTTTTATTTTTATAATTGGCTCGGCAGATTTTTTTTTTTTTGGGTTCACGGCTGTTGTTTTGGATGCGGCGGAAATTTTTTTTTTATTTTTATTTAGGAATGCGGCAGCTTATTTTTTGGGATATGGCAATTAATTTGACCAATAGGTTAATTGGTTTCATAATCACTGCCGGCAATAGATTTATAAAATTTATAAATTAAAAAAAAAAAAAAAAAAAAAAAAAGGGTTTCGGCCGAGACTTGATATTAAAAAAAAAAGGAAGTTTTTTTATAAAACAATTGATAATATAGATATATTTTTAATATATTGGTATATTACGGCCTCCTCTCCTCGTCGTTCGTGGTTCGTGTTAAGATCGAAGGTTTGAGATCCGGAAGTTTCAAGATCAAGATCGAAGATCGAGATTTGAAGACTAAGATTTAATTTTTTACTTTTCCTTAGAAAATAGGTTAGTCGGGGGTACCAACAATCCATCTCGGTGTTTAAATTTTCCGCAATTTATTTTTTATGTGTTCGATCATAAAATAGATATAAAATCGGAATTGCCATGACATGCATCATATCATAAATCCACTCCATGCATACATGTAGAATTTTAATTTTGGTAATTAAAATAGGCATGTATACAAACTCATGTAATTAGTTGAAATTTAATTAATACGTGGTAATTAATAAATTTAGTAACTAATTAATGATCCGAGGACGGGTTATGAAATCGTTAGGCCTTTCGGTGTGTGTTCTCGGTGAACCGCCTTAAAGCCCAAACGAGATCACGTTCTTCAATTCGTAGTGTCTACGAGATTGAATGATGGTAAAAGAACAATAAATCTTGGATAAAAGAACGGTTCGCTTATAGGTTGGGTAGTCAATCGAGCTAGGCTCGACCGACTTAACCCTCCTAGTGTGATGTATGCACGGGGTCCGGCAAGACTAAGCTACACCGGAGAACGGAGGGGTGATTCCTTCTTATCTCAATGAGGCCGTCTTGACCCGATTTCGTCCGACTGTCACATATGTTCCAACGAATAGGACGGGTAGGCTTGCCTACGTTACCGACACCATTCGGAATCCTTGGTTTGATGAGCTTTTATGTTAACATCAAAAAGACGTGGTTAGTTAACCCACCACCACTTCCAAAATATTGAGTGGGAGCGGGGGAGGCGACAGCCAACCCCACGGCCTCTACTATAGATACAAGTAAGTGAGAGAAGGGTGACGCCTCGAGGCGCTTTGATTTCGTCCCCCTAAGGATGGTGTTCACCCCTATCAACATTCATGGCTTGGTCTCCGAAAGGATAGGATTTCTGGGTACTCGTCGGGTCACCGACCTATCCTAAGACGGCACACTCGGGGCGTACCTAAGAGATCCGATATAGTAGGTCACACTCATCATGGGTATTCTTGATAATATCTAGGCTAAAAAGGAAGGTAGTCAATGAATAAAGGGATGTTCGATTCTCGTGGGATGTTCGATTCTCACAAGTTATTCATTGATGAGATTGTCTCGATTTAACCGTCATCTCTTTGACCTACCCTAAGACGGCACTGAGATGCGAGGTTAAAACCTTGGAATGGTAGAGTAGACTTAATTTTAGTTTACAATTCCTAAAATAAAATATAGTAGTGTTAAACTTGAATTAATATATGTCATTTTATTTACAGCATTATATCCCTTACTAAATTGCTTAAAATTTATAATTGACTAGTATTGACTTCTTTAAAAAGTGGAAAGTAACTAGGACGTTGAACTAGTTAATCGATAATGCAATTATTTTTCGAAAGAGATATTTTCTCTTAAGCCTTTTAAAATCGAGTGACATATAGGTATGTCATTAGTGTCATTCGTGTCAAACGGGAGACAAACTTAGTTTGATCAAAGGTGATTTCGAACTTTGAAATTCTTTTAGTGAATTTTGAATGTGTAGTAATTACATGAGTAATTTTCTAATTGAAAAATCGGAAAATCATGAAGTATTACTAGTTGGACGATATTTGGAATCGATGAACTAGTGTGAGCTTTATTTTTTGTTGTTTTTCTAGAACATTAGAAAAGTGTAACTGACTACACACGTAACCGTTCTAATTGAAAAACCGGAAAGTCATGAAATGTCGCTAGTTGGACGATATTTGGAATCGATGAACTAGTGGGAGTTCTAATGATTTGTTGTTTTTCTGGCAATATTGGAACTATGAGATTTTTTTTTCTAAATCGAAAAAATCGGAAACTCATAAATGAAGCATTGCTCGTTAGACGGTATTTGGAACCGATAAACTAGTGGGAGCTTTAATATGATTTGTTGTTTTTTCTGGTATATTAAAAAATCCGAGAAGTCTCGACGAGTAACACTCGATATAGACATCCCACGGTTCAAGAGTAGTGTCTACTCAAATGAACCGCTGGTTCAAGACTGTTTCCATTCACGGAAAGTCAAGAATGGGAGAATATGTCTAAAAAGTGTTAGTCATCTAAACCGAGAAAACTTTAAGGCTGAATCAAAAATTAATTAACTGAAAATCATAGGATAAGGACGGTGATTTTGGATCACCAACCTATGAATCCTTGGCGATTTTCTCGAGCTAAGTTCTTTGGAAGAACAAGGTAGCGGTGCATTTAACGATTAAAAGAGTAAACAACGGGCAGTTAATTTTAGCTAGAAAAGTGGGAGTGATATAAGGTAATGAATCTCGGATTCAATCCTTGAATATCGCGGGAAAATTATTTTCCGTTTACGATTCGTTGGAACGAATGGGTTTACCTTCTATTCGATAATTTGTTTGTCGCATAGAAAGTGAATATACCATTTGTAGTACGAATCCAAGACTCGGACTTTTGTTTGATAAAGTCAAAACCACTTAGAATCTGAAATATGTATATAAAACACATCTTAAGAACTATTAAAAGCAATTGGTTTCTATATTTAGATAAACGCTTCTTCATATTCCATAGTTAGTGCATAGTCCCTAAAAGACAAGACCTGAAGACTGGCTCAGGGTGATTCCTTTCTCCCAGTCTGGTTATATTGTCTCAAAGGTTCAATGACTATGTTTCTTTCAATCGGGAAAGGATAATGGATATAAAGAAGTAACATAGCTTGTTCATGACGACCTTCGGGGTCTGATGAAAGATACGAGCTAGTAGGAGCTTCCGAGTAGTGACTTCTTGTCTGATAACTATTCAAACACTCCGGTAAGTTTATCCAAAATATTATGAGGTTTCTCTGTTTTCAACAGAGATAGAGTATTCTATACTCAGAAACGGGCCATCACATAGTCCTAGGGACTGATGCTCGGCCTGCCTCATAGTGATATGCTTTCACTAAGTGAGAAACCGTTAAATTGCCTTATATATGTTTTAGATGTACTACAATATACTGCTTAACTCAATAAAGATTTTGGAAGCGAAATAACGGTTTACATTAAAATGTAAGACCGAGAAGTCTACCTAGAATATGCTTTAGAATTTACGGATAAGGTCTGGATTCGGTTCACCCCACTTCCATAAATATAAGCATTTAGCACACGGTGCTTGAAGGTAAGACTGGGAATTTCATGCATACGTTCGGTCAATGACCATTCGTGATATATCTTTTAACCTATTGAGTATAAAGGTTAGATATAGGATTCTTGAAATCGGGAAGGGACAGTTATACTGTTGTATCCTTTTCTGATAGAATCCATGTTCAGAAAAACCTTGAACCTTGAAGTACGTTTACTCAAGGTAGGTACTAACTGATTAAAATCAGGCCACATCCAACATCGGTTGTTGGTGATAACACTAAATACTACTAAACTATATCAGAATTTCGATCCACCCAGAAAGTATTGAGAGTATGGTTTATCCATTACCCATTACGGGTTTCTGCGGACTTTGTAGTCTGAGGATCGATTGATCACCTATGGCTCTTTTGTGAGCAGTATAGGATTCTGATAATAGAGGTTGGTTTAATAGCCATAACCCTGTGAATGGAGTTCGGTACTCCAATTCTGTTCATGCTCTTGTAGAACCACCTGAGCGTCTCAGGCCCAGTGGGAGTAATTGGATCTACACGGAAAAGAGTAGAATGAGTTCGGTATTGCATGATTTCGTTCAAAAGCAGAAAATAGGGGTGATTCCCTGAGACTTTCTTGCCAAACAAACGGAGTCTGGATTCATTCGGAACAAAAGGGTATTGCCTTATGACAGGATGACTGTTAAGGCTTATGTCCTTTGTGGATAAAAAGCAAACCTCTTGGTCATTGGAAGTCATATATTTCTACAATATGTGGATTTGACCAGAATATTCATAAGTCTTTTGTAGACTGGATATCAATTTTAGTATAGTAGTGAATATATATACATATATTAGTGTTTGTGAAGGATAACACTGCACCAGTTGGAATCAACATGGGTGTGTTATCTGAAGTCAGAATCTGACAATGCCACAATTCTCTACAATAGAGATTTGGACAACATTCTTAAGAGTTTGACTCGGTCAAATTCATTAGAATCAGTCACTGGTTTCCCATCCATCTTATTGGTTAAGATGATGCATCTATGTATGCAACATTCAACGAGGAAGTTCTACCCTATGCCTCAGGAATGACTCTCTAAATCTTCGGATCAAGAGAAATGGGATAGATTCTCTTTCTAGTAAGAGATGGTCAGGTTATTGAACGTCAACTTTGATCGAATCTTAGATTCGACGGTTAACAAAGCAAGTTTAGTATATCCTTTAGTATCTTGAAGAGAACGAGGAACAATATGCGGACATATTCATGTGTGAACTTGGATATGTGTGATACACTGATTTTGACTTTAAGTCAGATTGAGGATGGTCGTTAAGTCGATCTCGGGCTCAGTGTTTACTCAGTACCACATGATTACATGGACCGGTAACGTTTCAATTCTACGGATCGTCTCGAGCCGACAACCTGACTAATCATTAAGACCCATGACATTTGGATGTAGGTAATCCCCGAGTCACTGACCTATCCTACGACGGCATACTCGGAGTGTACTTTGGAATCTGAAATGGTTATGACATGCTTAGTGGGTACTACATTACGGGATAAGTCTCCATTGCTTTAGAGGAGAACCTAATGGGGCATTTATATATGATAGATATATCATATAGGGCTGGACCGATTTGATTAGAGTTCACGATATAATTCCGTAATCGAGAATTCTTATCGAATCAATGGATGATCATATTTATGGATATATCTTAATCCTGAGGTGATCACAGTCAACCGCTTGAATCAGTATGAAGTTTGACTTGACGGTTAAGGATTACACTGAGTCTGTGGTCCGAATTACCCCATCTTGGCATTGTACTGGATTGAGTGAGTAGTATGTGCTATCACAGATACGGAATCCATTCCTTCCATTTATGGAAGTAGATAGACAGTTCCCTTATTTGTTAATCCTAGAAACCGATCGATCGTACGAGTTCATATTACACTGATTAGCTACCAGTGAGTTGTATGAATTAATTGATCACTAGGGGTTAATGGTAAATAAGGATAAGAGGTTCTAAAAAGGGTTAACGGTAATTTCCGATTTAGAATGAGCAGTCTATGGAGGATTAATCCATATGTAATGATTATATCAATGGACGCTTATTATTATTCTCGTGAGGAGATAAATATAATCTCATAATCGGAGGAGTGCAATCACGGGATTATGGTGGCATATTCCTGTGATTGATTTATCGAATATAATTATTCTGTTCGTAAGATAATTATTTATTTGATTTATCGGAGCCGCTGATTATTAGTCCATGGTCCCCGACGTGCCTCCAATATAGCATAGCTATTCTCGGACGTCGAATCCTAATAATGATATTAATTTAATTCTTATTAGAATTTAATTAATACGATATGTGAATTAATTGTTTAGTGACTATTTAATTAGTTGGGACTAAATAATTAAAATAAGTGGAAAATATATTTTCCATAATCATTGGCAAATTAGTGTGTATGACAAAAATTAATTGACTAGGTCAACTAATGATGCAATTCACGCCACCCATGCATATTTTTTGGTAACAAGAATTAGTTTTCTTGTGTATTAATAAGACATGTGCATAAAATATTTATTGGATAAATATTTATGGTAAATAATAAAGATAAATATTATTCTAGATTTGTTCTAGAATATTATGGAATTATCTTTTATTAAAAGGATTTATTTTGTTTGATAAATAAAAATCATTGGAGGTTAAGTTTTACTCTCCTATATAAAGAGAGTTCTCCCAAACTTAATAACACACAATAAAATTCGAAATACCTTTTAGTAAGGAGGAATTTTGGCCATAAGGAAGGAGGAAAAAGCTTGGAGTTTTTTCCGGGTAGCATATCGTAAGGATTCGAGACGAGGATTTCCTTCCACCGGAGTTGCTCGGATCACACGTGACGGAAGATCGTGGTGCTCTTCACACCATCTCATGTTCTTTCCATTGCGGTTCTTCAACTTGGATTTAGAGATCCAAGAGGTATGCTCTACATCCCCTTTGTAGAATAGATCTAGTTGTTTTATTACGTGTATTATATAGATCTAGATCCTCTAAATCGCTTCCGTTGCGGATGGTATTACTAACAATTACGTCCAGCATCTCCTCATGAGTTGCTGCAAGATGAGATAGCATTCTTATTTTATATTCATCAAAATTATTAACATGTACTTTTGACATAAAGTTTGAGGAATCCATAAGCACAAGTAATAGATTTATATGTGAATGAATAGAAAACTCAGATTTGAAAACTACTTTGAAAATATGTGATCTCCTTGTTACCAGAAATTAGATCTGAACAGGTTCTGATACTAGGAACACTGCTCTGATACCAATTGTTGGTCCCAGAGAAGGGTAAAACTATAGTCAGAGGGGGGGGGGGGTGAATGACTATAGTGGAGTTTCAAAAACTTTTCTTGTATTTAAAAGCTTTTGGGCAGCGAATATGTTGTTTCAAAGTAGTTTGGACAATCACAGATATGGATTATAATCTAAGCAATTTAAATGAATGCAGTAAAGTAAATTGCAGAAAGTAAATTGACATAAGGCTTATAGTGGTTCAGGGTGGTGTAATCTCTTAATCCACTCTTCTCCTGTGATGATTGGAGGAATTCACTATTGTTTTTATAGATACAATAGTATGATTGTCCTTGACTTCCCAAGCTTCATAATCTACAAGACTATCACTCCTTGACTGCAACAGCTTCACTGATTCAGTCTCTTTCACTGCTCCTTGAGATTAAATCCTTCAGCTGCTATCACACGAACAACTCCTTCTCAGATGAATTCTAATTCAGTTGCTTCAGTTTATTGTGAATGAGATTCACAAACTTGATTGATCAATCTCAGTGCTAGATATGAAGTTGTAGTTCTGATGTCTGAGTTGATCTCTAGATAAATCCTTATAAGTTTAGAGAGAAGGCTTTTCAAATTGACAGAGTATCTGCTTGATTTTCCTTTTCTTATCGTTGTTTTTTATCTGTCTGTCAATGCCTTCTATTTATAGCCTTGAGTATCCTAGAATTGAAATTCCGTCCGTTGGCTATATTTATGAGGGGAATAATCCTTGATTTTATTCTTGATTACCCCTTAATTATATTCTCCTTGATTTCATTGATAGCAGAAAATCCGTCCGTGAATGATCCTCTATTGATTGTGCATTAAATGCATGATCCTCTGAATCTTCATCATATTTCAATTCTGTTCTGATAAGGATTACTTCGCCGTTCTTTGAATGGTCGAGTGATCCATCTGACTTTGCCGTTTAGATCTTCCTTCACTGTTTTTGCCTTCACTTTGCCGAAACTCAGTTTACTCTGCCGATTCACTGTTTCCTTCATTACATCAGTTTAAGGAGAATCTTTGTACTCCACCGATCATTGATTTGGGTAAGATCAGTGTACACCATATTTGAACATTAAATTTCATCACTTGAATCATACTTAGACTTATCCAAGGTCATCACAGACTTCCTTGGTTATAAGTCATACCATTAAGTTTTCACTGCTTTTCTGCTGGTGCTTGGCTGGCTTCACTCTGCTGAATGTTTGTTTTACTTTTCCGTTCTATCAACTAGTACAATACTTGTCTGACTTAACTTATACAATATGTCAGACTCTAAGTAAAGACTTATACAGAAAATTCTAACTTATTTCAGGCTTGCTATAACAGCTAGTATGGCCATCATCAAAACATAATAAAGTTCCTAACACGGTATTACCTTTCTAGGAGGCAGGGGAAGTCGTCCGACATTCCCATACTTCCCCTAGGTAAGGATTCTTTCAAGCGATGGAAGGAAAGGTTCTTCTATGTGCGTCACGAAGATCACCCTGAGCTGAGCGTATGGAATACGGCCGATCTAGATAAAGATGAATGTCTGGACCTATCGGACTCGTTGGTGGAAAAGATCTAGGAATCTGGATATTACCTCAAGTGGCAAAATCTGTATGACGATCTGATCATGGCAGCTCGTTTGGAAGATGCGGGGCCCGACCTCTATGTTGAGTTTACCAAGGCTGAATGGCAGTCCTGTAGGACCTTTTCTCTATGATTTTGTTTTGCTGTTGTACAAATGCTTTCACCTGGCTAATGTTTTTTACATTTACAATGGCCGACTTTGCTGATCTGCTAGCCGGAGCAGAGAGAGAAGATGTGGTTCGTCCGCCCGTGCCGACGCCAGCCGTCCGGATTATTCCCGTAGAGGATCCTGCTGTGGGATAGGCGGGTACTTTATCTGCTGCTCCTTCTCAGGAGCAGGTCAACCCGAAAGATGTTGAGGAGGTGGCGGAGAGAAGCTTGATGCTAGGGAAGAAAGGACGGCTGAAGCCGACCCCATACGATGGTCGTCCCCCAAAGAGAGGCAACTCTAAAGCTTCCGAGGGGACTCAGGAGGAAGCTGCGTCCGAGCAGTAGCGGGTTGCCAACATGTCTGACGAGGAGTTGGCGATCATTGGCTACAAGACTGTGGAGCTGGTAAGCGTTCTGTCCTTACTCTATTTTTGTTTTAGAATCTAGCTGCTGGTGATCCTAATTTTTTCTCTCTATTTATTCAGGGCGGTGATGACGGTCAAATTGGTACCATTATTTACCATCAATCTACCCCGGATTTGTGTTCTCAATGGGGATAATATGTATGAAATCATGAGTTAATGAGCTTAATGTCATTAAGCCACGTCCGGGGTGACGAAATTTGTATTTTGCGTATTAACCGTCTATTTTATTTGTTATTTTCCAGAAATAGATGCTACTATGTGTGCTATGGTTTTATTAACAGTTGGATGAGTGTTTGAAGAATCATTTGGGCTGAATATAAGAGTTAATCGACAAAGAACTGAACCGAGCTGAAGGTTGAAGTGTTTCGAGTGAAGATTGGACCCGAGAATCTGATTGGTGATGTTACAACGCTGTTTCAGGATACTTACCAGACGAATTGGGCTTGGACTTATTCATGAAAGTTGTAGGAACTGAAACATGGATTCCAACACACTTTGAATCACTAAAATCGGAGGTACGTAGGCCAAGTTATGGTCCAAATACCAAAGCTGGGCCTATGGTATTCCAAGTTAAGTCGGAAGCAGGAAAAAGATGAACATACCCTCGGTAACACGGGAGGTACCGCCGACTTACCGAGGCCCAGAATCATCCAGAAACTCATTTTCTTGTCCTCCAAGCATTGGGTTTACCCTTAAGTCGGTTTATACACCTATATAAAAAGCCATTAGAGCTGCGAATTTTGTATTCATCATCTATTCATCTCCATTCCTCATCTCTTTTGTAGTTCTTCATCAACTAGATACAATGTAGTATTTTGGGAATAAAGTCTTCTTTTATTTTCTTCTTGCAAATAAGTCATGAGTCTTTCATTATTGAATTGTGCTTGGTTTACGATCTTCATGGATCGTCTTGAGTCGCCGGAGGGAGAGTGAATAGAAGAGTAGACCTGTTCTTCGTCATGGGTAAGATCTATTCCAATGTTTTATTTCTTTCTTAGATTCATGATTGTTCTTATGTTTGATCAAGATAATGCTTGCATCTAATCATCTATGATTTAACTAGACGAACCTTAATCTTTATTCGATTCATTAATTGGAAACGTAGAATTACGGGTTGCGCTCTTCAGATCTGCGACGGTCTTTATCGCTAGATCTGAATACATAGTAAATCCTAATTCTATGGTTTGGCGTCAGCTATGTTGATTGGCAGCAATAATTAAAACGAGTAATAGGTCTGGCCAATCTAGTATTCGTAATTCGTAAATTAACCTGAAGGACCGCAAGTGAAGTGTTAATTAGGACATCGTCTTGATGGACCCTAGGAACGTGCTGGTCAGTGACGACAGCTGTCTAGGCGGGTTAGCGGTATGAGGTAACCCTCAATATCGGCAATTCTAGTTCTTTATGCGTATGTGCTATTACGGACCAATTAATGAGGGTAGCTTGCATATAGATGGTCTACTGCCATTGTCGGAGTAGATAGGGTTAGGAATTGCACCCGTATCTTAATTACAAATATAGATCAGATGAGGATTAAGGGGAGATTAGTTCTGAATAGTTTGGTTAATGCCTTTTTGATACATGATTGATGATTGGTTTATTTGCATCCCTTTTATTTACTGTTCCTTAATGTTGGTCAATGACCACCCCTATCCGGTTGACCTATGAATTGTGGTTGTGTTTAGCATTATTAAATAATAGTCTATGTGGGATCGACCTTGACTCACCCTTGCTATACTCCGATTGACCTAGTAATCTTGCTAGTATATCGTGTGTGTTAAGCGACTTACACGCGATCAAGTTTTTGGCGCCGTTGCCGGGGACTATTTATTTAATTGTTAGGCATTGCCATTAATTTATAGTTAACCTTTTTTGTTAATTTTTTTTCTTTTCGATGATTGAATAAAATTGTGGACGTTTTTTTTTCATTGCCATGTTCCTAAGGCTGTTGAGCAAAGGATGTGCTGGAGTTTTTTTACATCACATGATTATTCGGTTATTATTTTATGTCTTGAGTCTTTTTTATTTTTATTTGGAGTCTTGTAATAGTTTTTTTGTGTTTAGGTAATTAAGTTGTTATGTATTGGCTTAAATTGTTTATTGCACTTCCTCCCTATAGTTGTGCTATTTACTGCCACATGACATAAATATTTTGTTACTTATTCGCGTCTCACGGTACTAATGGCCTTTGTGCAAGAATCGTTTGTATTAGCTGACCTAGTGCAGATTAGTCCTTTGGAGAAGACAACTTTGGTTCCAGTTCAGTGATATGATTTGCTTCAGACAGTTAGCCGAGTTCTTCTATTTTCCAAAGCTAAGTGTTCTTCTTCTTCCTACTTTTTTTTGCTTTACTTTTTCACATTGGGGACAATGTTGAGTTTTAAAGTGGGGGGTAGGCATAGCACTTAGTTTGAAAAAATTGAGACACAAATAGACTTACTTTTGTGAATTTCGATTTTTTTGAATTGAATGAAATAAAAGCCTTAAATCGTTGAAATTGCTTAATTACATACTTATTTCATTAATGATGAATAAGGGGTTTGTCAACTATTTGAAGTAGTGGTTTATTAATCATCTATCTTGTTGTGTACTCGAGATTTTTAAGCACATATAACTCACTTCTTCAGGATGTAGTATAGATGACGCTTTTTTCAATTTAGTATGGAAGAATGAGAATGAGTTATGTTGCATGAAGTAGTGACTTATTAATTATTATTTTACTATTGCACTCAATTTTTGAGCACATAATCTGAGTGGGAAGTATTTGGATGAGATGAAGAGTTATCTAAGACCGGAAATCGATATTTGTCGATGGATATACTTTAACCAATTGTTGTAGGATGATGGTAGCAACTTGAATGCTAAACAAGGTAAACCGGGACAAAACGGACTTGTGAGTGAGAGAGAAAGAAATAGTGAGGAAATCTGCGAGAAAAAAAAAGAAAAGAAAAAATAGATATGCAATAAAGGCGGTGAGGGAAGCGAACTCATGTAAAAAGGGCACAACCCTCGCATAAAAAGAAACAAACGAGGACTTGAGAGCGATGCTCAGTCCCCGAGTCCGCCTGATCGGGGTCAATCAGGTTATAATATACTTGACCACCATAAACTAATACTAGCAAGAGGACTAGGCCCATCGTAGTATAGCTATAGTGAATCAAGGTCGATCCCACAGGGAACCAATTGTGGATCATCTTATATACAAACAATTAATTAAACATGTCAAGGACATAGAGGCGGTCTACGACCAACATAAGACAAGAAAGGTAAAGACAGGACTCGACACAACGTAATTAACCTCCCCAATTATAGTCTTTATCGTTTGGACCTAGATAATTTATATAATAAACTGAACTTATTAACTGTCAATCCATTTGTATCTATCATAGATTGGCTACGGGAGTCATCCTCTTTAACTTGACTTAGCATCGGTTAGGTTGCTAGATCACTGTGCTACATTACGTGACTTCACCTTTAGGGTATCCATCTCATATAACTTGCACGCTTACGAAACTGAGGACGCCGATATTAATCATACACCTCGTCTAGGCAACATTCCTATGATTAGGCGTACTTCCTAAGCGATTACTCAAGCTCTCGTCCAAATAGCAATTACCAAGTTATAGTCTCATGCTAATCTACGACGTATGTATAAGCAGGTGCATGCAATTCCCGAATATAAACCTACCTAGATATTGCTGAACGTCCGTGAAGAGCAATTCATAAGCCTACCTAAGAGTTTTATATTGGTATTTCCTTTTTACACGTTTTAATTAAACTAAGAGAGTAACGTAGCCATAGCCATACCTACCGAGATAATAAATTCAACTAGGCTAAACCTACCATAAAGACGTGGCAGAAATAACTGATGAAACAGGGCTCGGTCGACCGAGTGTAAGGCCTCGGTCGACCAAATGACACCTTTCGGTCACCCGAACGATTTCAACCCAGAATACATCTTAGAATATCTCTCTCAGCGTTTCATCATACAAAACAGATTAAACAGTAATTCGCACAGTATTCATATAAACTAACATAGATACGCATTAATTAAATCAAGTAGATTCATGAATAAATACTAAGTGTATGACGTAGGTTATGGGATCCCCATAGACAAGGAGTCGCCACATCCCTAACGTCATAGCCTAGATCTACATCATCTAGCTATGATTAACTAATTCAAACGATAAAGCATAATTGTGAGGGATTAATTACTTAAAAGAAAGAAACAGAAAATAAAGGCTTACATATTGCAGCCCTTAAATTGCTGGAAACCCTCAAATTATTCTACATTGTATCAAAGTTATATTATGAATTGTAAGATTGAAGAAAGAATGAAGGGATTATATGTATGTCTAAGGTGTGTTCTTACAAATTTCGTAGCTGCTGCTTATATAGAGGCTATAACCGACCTAGGGAGGATCTAGAAGATATACACGCGAAAATCCCGTGAGTGACCGAACTGACATACTCGGTCGACCGAATGATAGGGCTCGGTCGACCGAGCCTCCCTCTGTTCGTGTTAAACGCGCTTTTCGTCTATCTTGTTCCCCACTGCATCCTTCCGTGCTGATCTGATTCCTCTGATTTATCTCTTGATTAATGCTCCGATTTTCTTCCTTATTATCTCGAGATTTACTGATTGAATGACATTTATCCTCTCGATTTGTCGTGATCTGCAAAATTAGCATTTATCGCACAATAAATCGGTCTTTTAATAATAAAAATAGCTAAATACCAAATATCATATTAATAATCACTTAACATTAAATAATAAATATAAACGAGTGATTTAATATGAAATATACATTATTAATCTCGATTTAAGGTCAATGTTGATGACTTTTACGGGTATAATTTGACCGTCATCACCGCCCGACCCAAGTAAGGTTTCATGTTGTTTGCCTGAGTCTGAAGAGGAGCGAGTGTGCACATTGATAAGTAAGAATTGTGGGGTCTCTATAACTTCAATCTTTTCTTGAATGCACTATCACAAAAGATTTATCACACGACACATTGATGCATTGGTAATTGGTGATTAATGGGGAACTTATGGAATGATGCATGATATATGTTTTGCCTGACATCCTTGTTGATATAATGTTATTCTGTCTGCGTTTCTGTTGATTGGGAGTTATTCACTCACAAGTCGGTTCTACTACGAGATAGTGCTTAATGGATCACTGATGGATATGTGTTGACCCTCATCCTATTTATCATTTTATGGGGTTTGTTTGATTTGGTTTTTGCTCGGGACGATCAAAAGCAAAGTGGTGGGTAGTTGATGATTGTCAAATTGGTACCATTATTTACCATCAATCTACCCCGGATTTGTGTTCTCAATGGGGATAATATGTATGAAATCATGAGTTAATTAACTAAATGTCATTAAGCCACGTCTGGGGTGACGAAATTGGTATTTTGCATATTAACCGTGTATTTTATGCGTTATTTGCCAGAAATAGAAGCTACTATGTGTGCTATGGTTTTATTGACAGATGGATGAGTGTTTGAAGCATCATTTGGGATGAATATAAGAGTTAATCGATAAAGAACTGAACCTAGCTGAAGGTTGTAGTGATTCGAGTGAAGATTGGACCCGAGAATCTGATTGGTGATGTTACAACGCTGTTTCAAGATACTTACAAGACGAATTGGGCGTGGATTTATTCATGAAAGTTGTAGGAACTGAAACAAGTATTTCAACACATTTTGAATCACCAAAATCGGAGTTACGTAGGCCATGTTATGGTCCAAATACTGAAGCTGGGCCTAGGGTATATCAAGTTAAGTCGGCAGCAGGAAAAAGACGAACATACCCTCGGTAACCCGGGAGGTACCACCGACTTACCGAGGCCCAGAATCTTCTAGAAACGCATTTTCTTGTCCTCCAAGCATTGGGTTTACCCCTAAGTCGGTTTATACACATATATAAAGCCATTAGAGCTGCGAATTTTGTATTCATCATCTATTCATCTGCATTCCTCATCTCTTTTGTAGTTCTTCAACAACTAGATACAATGTAGTATTTTGGGAATAAAGTCTTCTTTTATTTTCTTCTTGTAAATAAGTCATGAGTCTTTCATTATTGAATTGTGCTTGGTTTACGATCTTCATGGATCGTCTTGAGTCACCGGAGGGAGAGAGAATAGAAGAGTAGATCTGTTCTTCATCATGGGTAAGATCTATTCCAATGTTTTATTTCTTTCTTAGATTCATGATTGTTCTTATGTTAGATCTGTTAGATGTAATATCGTCGGATCAATCATAGATTGACCCGATTACGCAGCGGAATGCATCAGATCTTGATCTAAACGAAACAAAGAATATAATTAAAGATATAAATCTACAAGGGGGTATAGGAGTCTACCTTTTTATGGTGCTTAACTCCAAGAACAAAAGGCTCCAAGAACACGTGATTGAGCAGCCACCGTCTTCCAACGTTTGTCTCCCAGCAACACCAAGTGGATGGTGTTTCCCGCCGCCGGACCTCCTTAATATGCTACCGGAATAATCCCAAAGATTATTCCAACTCGAAACCCGAAGAACTATAGCCGAAAATTCCAAGCTATATTCTTATGATAATGGCTTGTTTAATGTGTTGTGTGATAAAAGGCTTGGGAGAACTCTCTTTATATAGGAGAGTAATCATTGTCCTCCAAGGATTTATTTAATTAATACAAAATCAATTGAAATAATCATTTTCCTAAAAAGATATATCTAAGATATTCCAAAATAAATAAGGATATATAACAGATATTCTTTTCCTTAAATTATTTAACACATAAATAATTTAATCACATGTCTTCTTATTAATTTAGGAAAACAAATTTCCTAATAATAATATATAAATATGCGCCACATGTAAACCCCAAAAAAAGGTCCACACGCACATTTCTATATTTGACCAATTAGGTCAAAAGGTCAACACACTAATTTGGGCCGAGGCCACGAAAAATGTCTTTTCCATGTATTTAATTATCTAATCCAACTAAACAATTAATCCACATATCAAATAAATAGTCCAATCCAACTATTTAATTATAATTGAGGTGAAGCGACGAGAAAACCTATATGCTATATTAGGAGCCGCGTCGGGACCATGGACCCATATTTAGTAGCTACAATAAATCGAATAAAATTATTCATCAGACAGAATAATGATATCCAACCTATTAATTCCGGGATTACACCACCATAAACCCGAAACTGAAGTCTATCGAATATAGATAACATACACTCAATTTATGAGTCGAAAGCGTCCACTGATATGATAATTACATACAGATAAATCCTCCATAGACTGCTCACTTCGATTCGGGATATTTCCGTCAATCCTTCTCGAAACAATTATCCTTATTTACCATTAACCCCCTAGTGATCAATTAGTTCATATCCAATATAATATGAACTCGGCCGATCGATCAGTTTCTAGGGTCAACAAATAAGGGAACTGTCTGTCTACTTCCCGAGGGAAGGAATGGATTCCATATCTGTGATAGCACAGACCACTCACTCATCCCAGAATAGAGCCAACGAGAAGTGTTGGACCACACACTTCGAAGTGATCCTTACTAACACATCAAACCCTACCCTAGTCTAAGCAGTTGTCTGTAATCACCTCAGGATTGAGATTAATCCATATATGATCATCTTGTGATTCGATAAGACTTCTCGATTACGGAATTATATCAAGAACTCCAATCAAATCGGTCCAGCCCTATATGACTACCATCATATATAAATGCCCCACTAGGTACCCTATTACCGACAGTCAGGATAAGACTGTCACACCGTTAAGTGTTCTGGGCGCATTATTAGCATATTAATCATGAGACCCGTACTCAGATTAATCAACGCTACGGACTAAGTTAATTTTAAGTACATCTCACTAACTCAATCCTCTTGTGTATAGCCATACACTGAGTTATGTGATTACATAAACGAGGTACTTAGGGTTTTTAGTAGTGTCTTAATTATAAGCACACATGCATATAATAAGATGAATTATTAATTCTGTCCTAAAACAATTACATAATTGACTTTCGGACACTACACCTAACAATCTCCCACTTGCACGAAAGGCAAGTAGATTAATTGTTTTAGAGCACACCCTTTATATCCATATTTACAACATTCTCCCACTTGCTCAAAACAAGTGAGACGTATCCCTCAAATCTGTACCCTCCAAGCGCATCTTAGTAATTCATCCTTCCAAGCACGACCGGAGTGTGCCGCTGCAGGGTAGGTCAGTGACCCGGCGCGTACTTAGAATCCGAATACCATGTGACTCAGTACACTGATCAGGTAGGTTGTCGGCTTGAGTCAATCTTTGGGATCGAAACGTCGCCTTTCCATCTAATCTGGTGGTACACTTTTAATATGCCTTTGAGTAAACACTGAGGACAAAATCGACTTAACGATCATCCTTAATCCGACCTAAAGCCAGAATTAGTGTTATCACTTATATTCTTGAATATACTAGCATATTATTGCTCATTCTCCCGAAGAGACTTGAGGATTCACTAAACATCCCATTTAGTATTAATCCGCAGGTTTAGATAATCATTCCTGAGAGGTAGGGTAGACTACATCGTTGAATGCTGCATAAATGCAAGATCTTAACCAGGTGAATGGATGGGATTGCCAATGATCGATTCTCGTGAATTTGAGCGAATCAAATCCTTTAGAATGAATCCCGATGGCATGTCAGACTCTGACTTCAGATAACACACCCATGTTGTTTCCAACTGTTTCAGTGTTACCATTCACAAACACTAATCTATATACTACTTTACTAATATCGATGCCCAGTCTATGAAAGACTTATCTATATTCTGGTCAAGTCCACATATTAAAATATATGACTTTGAAATGACCTAGAGGTTTGCTTTAATCCCTAAAGGATATAAGCTATGGCAGGCATCCTGCCAAAGGTTCTTTATGAATAAATTAAGATACCGTTAGTCTCGCAAAAGGTCTTAGGGAATCACCCCTATTTTCTGCTTTGTAACGAATCCGTTATTTGTTCTTAGATAAAACCTTTCTGTTCAGAATGAATTCAGATTCCGTCGTTCGGCAAGGAAGTCTTAGGGAATCACCCCTATTTCCCGCTTTCTGACGAAATCAAGCGAGACTGAGTGGTAAGAGAGATCACGGTTTGGTTAACTCTCTACCTTTTAGGGAATCACCCCTAAATTACTCAGCTTTTGGTGAAAGTTAAACTTTCCTATTCATTCGACTCTTCTCCGTGTAGTTCCAATTACTCCCACTGGGCCTGAGATACTCAGGTGGTTCTACAAGAGTTTCAACAGAATTGGAGTATCATACTCCATTAACAGGGTTATGACTTTTAAACCAACCTCTATGATCAGGATCCTATAGACTCAACGAAGGACTATAGGTCATCAATCTACCCTATAGACCATAAGGTCCTGCAATGGGTAATGGACAAACCATACTCCCACTGCGTTCGGGGTGGAGTGATATACTGATCTAGTTTAGTAGTTTTTATTAGTGTTATTACCAACTGCCGGTGTTGGATGTGGACTGAACAAATACTTCAAGATCTAAGGTTGTTATTTATAGACTCTATCATATCGAGTTTGACAGTATCACCGTCATTCTCTGATTTTACCAGTTTTATAACCAACCTTTACTCAATGCATTAAGATATTTCACGACCTGAACGTGTATTCAAAATTTCCAGTCCTACCTTCAATCACTTACAAGATATCAAAACATAGCACACATCTCCCCGGCAACGGCGCCAATTTTTGATGAGCGTAATTTACCCCTCAAAAATACAATTTATAAAAACTCGAAATCTATGGGTAAACCAACTCTCTAACCAGCAGAGTACCAGGTCGATTGTTAGAATAGCTACAGGAGTACGAGGTCGATCCCAAGGGAAATGTGGTTGTGAGTACCAAAGCGAACGTGTGTCTTAGTCTAGGCAATCAAAGTTGTGGTGGAGAGTATTATAACTAATGCAGAAAATAAATATTATTCTAACGGATTTATCTAGGTGATTAAAAAGCATAGCCGAATTATGATCCAACAAGTTATTTTCACCCCATAGGAAAGAGTTGACAAGGAGTGTGTTTTATCCAATTTAGTTTATATTACATTCACGGGCGTCAACTTTTTATTCTTGCGTTAAGGTCTGAACAACTCTCGCCTAACTCCCATACCAGGCTTATTAACCTTCCCTTTAGAAAGCTAACTCGCCTAACATGGTTGACCAGAATAAAAAGCTGATGAAGACCTCACATATGCATAGTCCTAACTTGTCACTAAGGTTGTCAATCTAACTATTAAGGCTATGTTTAGTGATTCTAATACCTGTTTCCCACATCTCGTACCGATATGAATCTCACATATGCATAGTCCTGACCTGTCACTTAGGTTGTCAATCTTACAATCAAGACTATGTTTAGTGATGATACCCATATCCCACATCTCGCCGCAAAATGCATCTATAAGCTCAATGTAACAGTGAACAAGGTTGTCAATCTCATTCAAAGCTATTAAAACGATCAAAACAAGTTTTAGAACATGAGTTTATCATACGAACGTTTAATGACGCGCTACACAACTCCCATCTCATCTCCCTTTTAGGGATTTTCACCCGTTTTCACATATTTCGGCTATGTATATATTTAGCTACACATAACAACAGAAAAGGAAAATATACTATATATATATATATATAGGTACATTGATATATATAAGTATATAAGCATATATATATAGTTATATGTATAACAAAAATGAAAGAAACAAGAAAGAACAAAAGGAAAACGATATTATAACAATAACGATTTGAATTACAACTATGATATTATAACTACATACATAGATATATATAGGCCCAAAAACAAAGAAAAATGAAGGGAAGAAGAAGAGAAAGGAGGGGGAAGAAAGGGGCAATTGTTTCAATGGAAATGGAAGGGTATTTATAGGAGAAAATCTGGTCCGGCGCGTGCCGGAATGTGTCCGGCGCGTGCCGGAATAGCGGAAATTTGATTCTTCTGACAGAGGCCATGTGATGTAATGATAATTTCCGGCGCGTGCCGGGATGTTTCCGGCGCGCGCCGGAATGTGTCAAAATATCCGTTCAGTAAAATGCCCATAACTTGAGGCATAGACCTGCAATTGACATGATTCAAAAATAGTTGGAAAGCTCGTTTGAAGATCTAAAACCTTCATGAAGAAGTCATCCCCAGAAAATGCATCTAAGTTGGGTCAATTGTCCGTCGAAAACAGGTTACGGTATAAGCATGTAGGAAAAATGATCCGTTTGAACTCGTAAGCTTGTGGCATCTTCTTCTATCCCTCTAAATACATCTTTTAGGGCTCAAAACGTGTCGTCACTTGGGATATCGATCAACCTATAATCCTGCAATAAATCACCAAAATACCAAGCGTAAATCCGACACGACACTCCGGTTACTAAACCGGTACAAAACCTGATAAAAACATGATATTTTATAAAATACTTACTACTTACACATTTATATAAAACTAAGGAATTAATGACTTGAAATGATATAAAGCTGCTCAAAATGATATCAGAAATGGGGTAAAAAGTTATGATAATAACAGTGAATTTATCCCTCATCACGTATTGTAGCACATTAATAACTATATAAGGCAAATTTATTGTGTATCCCTTAGTGAAAACATTTAATTGGGAGGCAGGCCGAGCATCAGTCCCGAAGACTACGCAATAACCTATTTCTGAGTATGGAATACTCTATCTCTGGTGAAATCAGAGATTTCCTCCAAATATTTTGGATAAACTTATTGGAGTTTCGAGTAGTTGTCAGACCAGATGTCACTACTTGAAAAAGCTCCCACTACCTTGTATCTTTCATATGACCCCGAAGGTCGATATGAATAGGCTATGTAACTTCTTTAAATCTAGTACCCTTTCCCGATTGAAAGGAAACTTAGTCATTGTTCCTTTGAGACAGTGTTCCTTTGACTGGGAGATAGGAATCACCCTAAGCCAGTCTTCAGATCTTGTCTTTAGGGAATATGCACTAATTAATAGAATAGAAAGAAGCGTTTATCGAAATACGGAAACCATTTGCGTTTATATATTTTAAGATGCGTTACTAATACCTTTTCAGCAATGCTTAGTGGTTCTGACTTTATCAAACAAAAGTCCGAGTCTTAGGTTCGTGCTACGAATGTTATATTTATCGTCAATAAGACAAACAAATTATCCTATTGAAAATGAATACGTTCGTTCCAACGAATCCGAAAACAGAAAATGAATTTTCTGTGATACTCAAGAATTGAATCCGATATTCATTTCCTTGTATCACTCCCATTAGTCTATCTGAAATAACTGCCCGTTGTCTATTTTATTTATCGTTTTAATGCAAAGCTACCTAGTTCATCCAAAGAACATTAGCTTTTGAGAAAATTACTAAGGATGCATTGGTCAGTGATCCGAAATCACTTTCCTTATCCTCTAATTTCCAATTTATTAATTTTCCGGTTTAGCCTTAAAACTACTTAGTTTAGATGACTAACACGTATAAACGTTCTTTCCCATTCTCGACTTTCCTTAGATGGAAACAGTCTTGAACTAGCAGTTCGTTTGAGTAGACACTACTCTTGAATTATGGGATGTTCAGTGTTACTTGCTTGGACTATCGATTTTTCTAATCGTCAAATCATAAGACCAAAGTTCGCACTAGTTTATCGGTTCCAAATACCGTCTAACTAGCAACACTTTGTATCGAATGGTTTGAGAGATCATAATAAAGCTCTCACTAGTTTATCGGTTCCAAATACCGTCTAACTAGAAACACTTTGTATTTATGATTTTTGAAAGATTAGAAAATCACTCAGAACTAAGCTCCCACTAGTTTATCAGTTCCAAATACTGTCTAACTAGCAACGCTTTATTATAGTTTTTCCGATAAATGGAGAAACTCATGTGCAGTCTATTACACATTTCTAATGATTCAGAAAAACAACAAATCATAAGACTAAGGCTCCCACTAGTTTATCGGTTCCAAATACCGTCTAACTAGCAACGCCTTATGTATATGATTTTCCAATTTTTCAATTTAGAAATTTGTTGTGTAATTACACTTTTGAAATTCACTAAATGAATTTTATATGATAGTCCTATGTCATCTTTTGTAAACTAAGTATGGTCGTCTCTCGTTCAACACGAGTGACACCCGTGACATACCTATACTATGTCACTTAAGTTTTTAAAGGCTTAAGATCTAGAATAAATCTTGAAAAATTAACTGCATTGTTTGATAATTACAACGTACTTGTTACTTTCCACATTTTTAATGAAGTCCTATTACTAACAGTTTAGTAACCTAGAGATTTAGTTGTAAATAAAATGACAGAAAGTTAAATTCAAAAATAAATTTTCACTACTAGATTTATTTTAGGAATAATAAACTATAAAAAAAAGTTTATCCTACCATTCCAAGGATTTAACCTCGCATAGTACTGTCCGAGAGGGTCGATATCAGCACTATGACGGTTAAACTGAGACAATCTCTCTCAATGATTAAGCTTCGAGAATCGAACATCTCACGGGAATCAGACATCCCGGACCTTAATCATTGATTACCTTCCTTTTCTAGCCTAGATATTTCGAAAATATCCATAAAGAGTGTGACCTACTATATCAGATCTCAGAGTACGCCCCGAGTATGCCTACGAGGGGCAGGTCAGTGACCCGGCGAGTACCCGATATCCTATCCTTTCGGAGACCAAGCCTTGAATTTTGATAGCGGTGAACACCATCCGAAGGGGGCCGAAATCAAAGCGGCATAAGGCGTCACCATTCTCTCACGTGCTTGCACCTATAGTAGAGGCCGTGGGGTCGGCTGTCGCCTTCCCCGCTCCCACTCAATATTTTGAAAAAGTGGTGGGTTTACTAATTACGGTTTCGGCCTTGACAATAAGAAACAATAAATCAAAGTACTCCGAATAGGGTCGGATATGTAGACAAGCCTATGCCGTCTTATTCGTTGGAACATATGTGACAGTTCAGGCCAATCCGGCAAGAGAAGCCCCGTTTAGCCCGAAGGCTTATCGGCTATGCTAAGTCCTGTCGAACTGCTGTAACATACATCACACGTGGAGGGGAGTCGATTGAGCCGAAGCTCGGTTGAACTCGCCCAACCATGGTTAGACCATTTCCGAACCCATGTACTAAGATTCTCCGATTTCTAAATTGTCACCCAAAGCGTAATCTCGTTTCTTTTTAAGGTGGGTTCACTGAGAAGCCATCACCGAAAAGCTCAACGATTTATCCAAGTGGGATTCACCGAGAATCCATCACTAAAATCGTAACGATTGATAAAACCCGGGTCCTCGGTTTTTATAATTAGCTACTTATTATTTAACTACCACATATTAAATTAATAAGCATTCATACTAATTATTCGAGTTATACACGTCTATTTTAATTTGAAATTAAAAAACTACGTGTATGCATTGGAGTGGAATCATGAAGATGCAAGTCATGGCAATTTTCCGGTTTTAAGCACATAATCTTGATCAAACACAAAATTATACCGAAAAGTAAACACCGAGATGGACCGTTGGTACCCCCGACTAACTATTTTCTAAGGAAAAGTAAAACTTATACTATGTCTTCGAGTCTTGATCTTCGAATCTTGAACTCGAACCGTCGGATCACGAACCACGAACACCCGAAAGGAGAAAAGGCTTTTAAATGTAATAAATCCAATTTATTATAATTAATCATATATTTATTTTATTTATATGCGGCTGCTATTTAATTATTTTCCAAAAAAATAAATTTTATTTTTATTTTTTTATTCGGCAGTTGAAAAGATCATAAAAAAAATTAGGTCACCAAAAAAAAAAAAAAAAAAATTTCATGCAGCCGCCAAAATAAACCCTAGCCGCATCTTTTTTATTAAACAGGACTTATAGCGACGCTTTTCAGCGTCGCAGAAAGTCCTGTAGCAGTTTTTTAATTTAATTCATCCGTTTCTCCTCGTTCATACCTTGGGTTTCGACTTGATCTTCAATTTTTCAGCAAGATCTTCATCTTTTCCAGCCCGGATAATCAAAATTACAATAAAAGATGCTACTTTTTACATAAATTTCGAAAAAAAAAGGAAGACATAAAAAAAATACAATTCCTATGCTCAATTGTTACTAAACAAAGGAGCTACAAAATAGATCTACGGGTAAACAATACCAACCCCAATCCATCTCTTCAACCACAACATTCACAAGCATACAACATGAATAAATTTCGAATTTAACCAAAAAAAAAACGAAATAAAAACATCTAAAACATGTTTTTCCACTCCAAGATCTAAAATTCATATACTTTGATGGTTAGATCAAAGGCTCTGATACCACTTGTTAGATGTAATATCGTCGGATCAATCATAGATTGACCCGATTACGCAGCGGAATGCATCAGATCTAGATCTAAACGAAACAAAGAACATAAATTAAAGATCTAACTACAAGGGGGTTTAGGAGCCTACCATTTTATGTTGCTTAACACCAAGAACAAAAAGCTCCAAGAACATGTGATTGAGCAGCCACCGTCTTCCAACGTGTGTCTCCCAGCAACACCAAGTGGATGGTGTTTCCCGCCGCCGGACCTCCTTGATATGCTACCGGAATAATCCCGAAGATTATTCCAACTCGAAACCCGAAGAACTATAGCCGAAAATTCCAAGCTATATTCTTATGATAATGGCGTGTTTAATGTGTTGTTGATAAAAGGCATGGGAGAACTCTCTTTATATAGGAAAGTAATCCTTGTCCTCTAAGAATTTATTTAATTAATGCAAAATCAATTGAAATAATCATTTTCCTAAAAAGATATATCTAAGATATTCCAAAATAAATAAGGATATATAAAATATATTCTTTTCCTTAAATTATTTAACACATAAATAATTTAATCACATATCTTATTATTAATTTAGAAAACAAATTTCCTAATAATAATAATATTACATGCGCCCCAAACCCTAATTATTTGGGTCATACGCATTTTCCATTTGACCAATTAGGTCAAAAGGTCAACACACTAATTTGGGCCGAGTCCACGAAAAATCTCTTTTGCATGTATTTAATTATCTAGTCCAACTAAACAATTAATCCACATATCAAATAAATAGTCCAATCCAACTATTTAATTATAATTGAGGTGAAGCGACGAGAAAACCTATATGCTATATTAGGAGCCACGTTGGGGACCATGGACCCATATTCAGTAGCTACAATAAATCGAATAAAATTATTCATCAGACAGAATAATTATATAAACCTATTAATTCCGGGATTACACCACCATAAACCCGAAACTGCACTCTATGGAAAATAGATAACTTACACTCAATTTATGAGTCGAAAGCGTCCACTAATATAATCATTACATACGGATAAATCCTCCATAGACAGTTCACTTCGATTCGGGATATTTCCGTAAACCCTTCTCGAAACATATTATCCTTATTTACCATTAACCCCCTAGTGATCAATTAGTTCATATCCAATATAATATGAACTCGGCCGATCGATCAGTTTCTAGGGTTAACAAATAAGGGAACTGTCTGTCTACTTCTTGAGGGAAGGAATGGATTCCATATCTGTGATAGCACAGACCACTCACTCATCCCAGAATAGAGCCAACGAGAAGTGTTGGACCACATACTTCGAAGTGATCCTTACTAACACATCAAACCCTACCCTAGTCTAAGCAGTTGTCTGTGATCACCTCAGGATTGAGATTAATCCATATATGATCATCTTGTGATTCGATAAGACTTCTCGGTTACGGAATTATATCGAGAACTCCAATCAAATCGGTCCAGCCCTATATGACTACCATTATATATAAATGCCCCACTAGGTTCCCTATTACCGACAGTCCGGATAAGACTGTCACACCCTAAAGTGTTCTGGGTGCATTATTAGCATATTAATCATGAGACCCGTACTCAGATTAATCAACGCTACGGACTAAGTTAATTTTAAGTACATCTCACTAACTCAATCCTCTTGTGTATAGCCATACACTGAGTTATGTGATTACATAAACGAGGTACTTAGGTTTTTCAGTAGTGTCTTAATTATAAGCACACATGCATATAATAAGATGAATTATTAATTCTGTCCTAAAACAATTACATAATTGTCTTTCGGGCACTACACCTAACAAGATCTAGATCATCCTTGCATCTAATCATCTATGAATTAATTAAACGAAGCTTAATCTTTATTCGATTCATTAATAGGAAACACAGAATTATGGGTTGCGCTCTTCAGATCTGTGACGGTCTTTATCGCTAGATCTGAATACCTAGTAAATCCTAATTCTGTTGTTCGGCGTCAGCTACGTTGATCGGCAGTAGTAATTAAAATGAGTAATAGGTCTGGCCAATCTAGTAATCATAATTAGTAAATTAACATGAAGGACCGCAAGTGAAGTGTTAATTAGGACATCATCTTGATGGACCCTAGGAACGTGCTGGTCAGTGTCGACAGCTGTCATGGCAGGTTAGCGGTATGTGGTAACGCTCAATATCGGCAATTCTAGTTCTCTATGCGTATGGGCTATTACGGACCAATTGTGGTTGTGTTTAGCATTATTAAATAATAGTCTCTGTGGGATCGACCTTGACTCGCCCTTGCTATACTACGATTGACCTAGTACTCTTGCTAGTATTTTTTGTGTGTTAAGAGACTTACACGCGATCAGGCGGCACGATCAGCCAGGAGGTTTTCAAGAGGTTGGGCAAGGCCACTGCAGACCTGGCTGGCCAAAAGAATAAGACTGCCGAGCTGAGGCAGACACGGGAAGAGCTCAAGGCGGCCTCTAAGCTTAGGGAAGCAGAAGTGAAGGCCCTGCAAGCTCAACTCTTAGCTCAAGAGGAAGAGCTGAAGTCCTTGGCGAGTGAACTTGTTGAGGAGAAGAAGATGAAAAAGGAGGAGGTTGCCAACCTCCTAGAGGGTAGCCGATCTGGAAGCTGCGATTCCGGTTCCGTTTGCTGAGGCCATTCAAGAGTACAAGGCTTCGGCAGAGTTTGTCGAGGCCTTAAAGGTGTTGCTGATCCCAGTCCTTAACCATGGGTATACCCAGGGAGTGGACGAGGCGATGATCCAATACCCTTCCCTTGTACAGGATGACCTTTCTAAGAAGGTTTATTATAAATAGGAAATGAGCGCAGTCGACACGGAGCGTGTCCATGACTTTAAGGCTAGGGTGGACATCGTGTCCAAGTATGTTGTCCAGCCGGCTGGTGCTCTTGGTCCGGTCCCTTCATCAGAGCATCAGAAGAGTCCTACCCCAGACTCTTGATGTCTTAGGAGTTTGTTTTTGATTTGAAAAATTTTGTACTATGATTTTATTAAAGAAGTTACTTTGTTAGTTTTGTGTTCTTGTGTGTTGGACTTTGTTAAGTTTTGTTTTGGTTATATTGTCGGGAAAGTATTGCCGGAGGAGTGTTCCCCCAAGTATGCCATTTATTAGTCTCAACTTTTGGATGCATACTTGTTTGTGTTGGTGAGCCTGCCGTTGGAGTTCGGCCCGTGCAGACCTAAGTTAGTTACTGAACTCTACTCGTGAGTTCGGGAAACTATTCGTTTGGCCTTAAAATCTCGCGAGTCAGTTTAGCTTTGGTCTTACGACGAGCAGGACTAAGTTTGATCATCTTTAATATAAATAGTTAGCCTAGACGAATAACTTTACGGCGAGCAGGGCAGGATTGGCCAAACTAATCACGTAACGTTTTAAGGGCGAGCAGTCGAAAGTTGCTCTATTTGTTTTGAGTTATCTGTTGCTTATTTATCGTTGATATGTTTGTCATTGTTGGATTGTGTATGCCCTCCAGTATGTCATGTACTCCCTAGGATTGGTGGATGGCATACTTGTTTAGACTACATATCTCGCCGAGCTCATCGCTCGGAATTAATTGTATCAAGCTTAGTAAAGTTCTTCAAGGGGAGTGCCACCCGATATGCAGCTCTGAAATTTTTAGATTTCACACTTATGTTTATACATGAGGCCGAGCTCTACTCGTGAGCTCGGGTAACTACAAGTTAGGTACTAAATCTGAGCAACTCAAGGTAGCTTTAATCCTATATTAGCTTACAATAAACTGGACTAAGTTAAATTGATCTTAGGACCAACTGAGTAAGGTTAGACGAACTAAACTTGACAGTACAGACTGAATTCATGCGTGAAGTTTTAAGGATGAGCGGGGCCAGGCTAGTGCTGTCCTCTTGTTTAAGGGCACGGCGAGCAGGCCAAGTCGGACAGATGTCTTGCGTGGAGTTTTTTTATTTTTATTTTTTTTAAGGACGAGCAGGGCCAAGCTAGTGCTGACTTCTCGTTTAAATGCACAAAGAGAGGTCCAGGTCAGACTAACATCTCGCTTGACGTTTTAAGGACGAGCAGGGCAGGCTAGTACTGATTTCTCGTTTAAAGGCACGGCGAGCAAGACCAGGTCGGACTAACGTATCGCGTGAAGTTTTAAGGATGAGCAGGGCAGACTAGTGCTGACTTCTCGTTTAAAAGCACAACGAGCAGGGCCAGGTCGGACTTACGTCTCGCGTGAAGTTTTAGCGTGGGGTGTATGGACTCTTGGTGATTTATAAAGTAAGGCAGAAAAAGCAAGCATATTGACGCAAAGCAATATGATTCAACGAAAACGGAAATATCTAGAACCGATATCAAAAAGGATGAGACAAAAGTGCAGAAATGAAACAAAAGATCCAAGGCAGATAGTAAAACAAAATAAAAAGAGCCAAAGTGCAGAAATAAAAGGTAGTTCAAAAAAGCAGTAAATGATAAAAACTTGCCGATTTGATCAAGCCAGAACGATTCCTTTGTCCTTGATAGTGGTCGCGTAGCAACTTTGAGTGACCTCCAGATCTCCTTTCATCTCAACCGAGCCATTGGCGGTCGAGAACTTCAGACTGATGTGAGCTGGTGAGGTTACGG
This sequence comes from Gentiana dahurica var. dahurica, assembly GCA_024500145.1. Taxonomy (NCBI): domain Eukaryota; kingdom Viridiplantae; phylum Streptophyta; class Magnoliopsida; order Gentianales; family Gentianaceae; genus Gentiana; species Gentiana dahurica. Next base: position 29,478,004 of record CM044899.1, on the reverse strand, counting down.
CCCAAAGGTCAGTCCGGGCTGGCCTTTCAAGAATGATGTTGTATGCTGCTGGTGACTTGAGTACGATGTAAATGACCATGAGGGTCCTTCCTACTGAATCCTTTCCGAACATTTTCACAAGCCGAACCATCCCCATGGGATGAACAGGTGGACCATCAAATGCAAACTGGGGTGTATAAATAGGATTCAGTTTGGACTCTTTGAGATGCATAGCCTGAAAAGCTCTAAAGTATAAGTCGTTGTCAGCGCTGCCCATGTCGACACAAACTCTCTTCACCAGATTCTTGTTTACTACAACCTCGATGACCAATCCTTTATTGTTCGGGAGCAGAAGGAGTGGGTCCTTAGGTCCGTAGCTTACTTCCTGAAAAGGAATATGACTTCCTCTACTCACTTGGACGCCCCCCGATCGGGCGTTTGGGATGCCAACCTCGAAGGCACTGCCAGGGCCTCCCACAATAGTGTTGATAGTGTTGATCGGCCGATTGTCCATCTGCTGATCCTTATCTGGGGACTGATCTCTTCTTCGATGGGGCTCTCCCTGCCGACTATGGTCTCGGTAATAGTTCCTCTACTGGTAATCCAGTCGTCCTCGATGCTCACCATACTGAGGTCGCACCACAACCTCATCCAACTTCCCTTCCGCAATTGCTGCATACACGTCTCATTGAAAATCTCTACAGTTGTCCAGATTATGCCCAGTGTCTTGATGGTACGTGCAGAACTTGCTCTGATCCCTTCTATCCGGGGGGATTCGCAGTGGTGTAGGGGTTTTACTAGCCCTTTTCGCTCCATGATGACGAGCACTTGTTCACGAGGCCTATTTAACGTTGGAAAGTCTCACGGCTGTATGGCACTTTTCCTCTCAGGTCGTCCGCCCGATGATCCAATTGCTCACTCTCCATATGGCATCCTTCTCTTTTCGGAAACATCATCGACCTTATCTTTCCTGGACTCTGACTTTTCCATTTCTCGCTTCAGCCGGTTAGCCTCTTCTCCTTGATAATGTTTAAATGCCATCCCCATGCACTCCTCCATAGACGTAGGGAGCTTGCTGCTCAACTTAGCATACAAACTGCCTTCACATATTCCTACCACAAAGGAAGTGATCTGAAACATGGTCGTCGGCGTCTCACACTTGAAGCGATTCCTTGCTGAACCGTTTAAGATACTGTAGCACGGTTTCATCTTTCTTCCGCTTGAGAGAGAACAAGTGGGTAGAATTCTTCAGAAATGGCTTTACCGTGATGAAAGCGTTGAGGAACATTTTTCTTATAGTGTCAAAGTTGTAAATAGTTCTGGGCGGTATCTTCTTAAACCACTCACGGGCTCGGCCCGTACGCAATGCTGGAAACGCCTTGCACTTCATCTCTTCGGGAGCACAGTTGAGATTCATGTGCGTAAGGTACTAGAACAAATGCTGCCGAGGGTTCTTAGTCCCATCATAGGGCTCTAAATTTGGGATGTTGAACTTTGTCGGATGGGGGTAGTTGTCAATCTATTATGAAAAAAGGGATTCGAGAGCCAGGAGCGTAGATATCCTTCCGACTATAACATCCAGTTCGGTGCGAGCTGCCTTCATTGCCTGGAGTACAACCAGCTGCTTTCTCAGGATGGAGGAGGAGGACCGATCATCTTTTCTATTTTCTCTACGTCTTGGTTGTGAAGGCGTTTGCTTCCATGACCCATCATTAGGGTCATCCTCCTCCTCTAGCTCTTGATCCTGAGAATTTTCCCCAGACGAACCTCCCTTCGGCTGATCCTGACCTTGCGAGTTTTCATCAAGAGGGGCTTCTTCATCTAAACCCTCCCAGTCTTCGTCATCATTGTCCTCTTCTACCAAGACGACGTTGAGAACAGCTTTTTTTGTTGTATCATCTAGAGCCGTGAGTTGATCTACCAACTCCCGATGGGTTGTGTCGAGAGAGACTGGTTCATGCTACTGGTTCTGGTTGTTGGCATCCAATTCAGTTGTGTTGTTGGTACCGTTGCCGTTAGTGGCTTGTTGATGTGTGGTCACCATGGTCGATCTTAGAGCTTTTCCTGAAATTATCAAATTAGGGGACCCTCCTTCTTACGCCAATGGACGATCCAAAAATCGTCAAGGTAAACTTCTAGGGTTCTTTCTCTTGATGATAACCTAAGGATGCTCTTTTAACATAAAATTATGAAAGAAAAAGGAGGGTGATTTGGTGTGTTTTAGACTGCATCTGATAGTGATCAAGCTACCTACGTATCCAATGCTGGGATGGGAATCAGGTCTCTGTAGTTCCTGTTGGACTTATTTTTATGTTTTGATGATGAGTGCCAGACTAGCTGTTATAGTGCAAAGGCAAAAAGATGTCTAGATCAAATGTATAGGTTTATTAGAGTTTGATTTATGAATAGGTTTGATCAAACAAGCACTGTAATGGTCAGCTGGTTCATATCATAAGACTGGTCTATATCGGTAGGGTAGTTAGGTCACTAGACTTTTCTGGAACCTGCTGAAGACTGAAGGCTGAGGGGTCAAACTCAGTTAATGAAGGCTAAGGGATCAAACTTAGTATTAAAGTCAAGGATATGCAATAAGAATTTAGGCAAGTCTATGATGACCTAAACTGATTTCATATACCTTGTGTAGAAGGTCTAAGTTCCATAAGTTGGATGATAATTGGAACTTAGTTATAATTAAAAAGGTGTAATCTAACTTAACAAATAAAAGTTATATAAAAGTAATCAGCTGCATTGTATTTGACACATAGCAAATTGCTGTTCAGCAGTTTGATTTGTATTACAGCAGACTGATGAACCTGCTGATAATATACCTCGGTTAATTCAAGATTACATTGGAAGATTACATGGATAAGGACAACCAACCACCTCTGATTTATCAAACAAATCAAGGGCTGAGATTAAAAGGACGTTGGGATGATTCAGAACTTTATCCAATGGTTATAAGTCAAAGGGTGGACAGACTGTACTGTCAAAAAGGAATTCTGACAGTGTCAGTCCTATGAATAGTGACAGAAAGCAAGTCAAATGGGACAAAAACCAGGAACGGTTATATTTGAATTTCAAATACAAGTCACATGCATTCCTACCTATAAATAGAGGACTTTCAACTCAGAAAAATATGATGATGATTGATGAACTTTAAGAGAAAAATATAAGAGATAATTCTGAGCTGAAAAAGCACCCTGCTGAACCTACTGAGCTTAACCTTACTGATCCAAAGAAAATCTTCAAGTGTATTCTGTATTCAAGCTACATCATGTTTACACACTTGAAGACTGCAAGCTGCTGATTATATCATCCTAATCAAGATGCTGCAACTGAATCATTTACTTGATTAATTCTTTACTTTATAAAGAACCTGCTGAAGACAGTGAAGCATCTGTTGGGTGTGAAAGACTGTTGTTTGTGGTGGAGCTGGTGAAGAGGCAATCCTACCCTTCATGGACCAGTGGAAGACTTTGGAGCAGCAATCCTACCTGTTCCAAGTGTTCAGTTTGTGAAGCCATAGTTATTGGTGAAGGACAAGCAACTTAGGAATCTTTGTAACAGCTACATCAAAGATCTCTAGTGAATTACCTCCAACATCACAGGAGAAGAGTGGACTGACAGGATTACACCACCTGGAACCACTATAAAATCTACCTACTTACTTTCTGCACTTACATTCTGCATTTAGTTTACCATACACATCAACCTACTGAATCTAGCAACTGAAATCACACACTCACACTACTGAGTATCCAATACTTAGTATCATATTTAACAACAAGTAATAAGGCTTAATTTTTGATATAAATCCGCTGCACAAATTCAGTAAACTCAACCATCAGTAGACTACTGTTATCACAGCTACTGAGGTATCAGCAGACTGCTGAAGTTGCTGAGTTTGTTAACTCCAAAAAGTTTTAAGTGTTAAGTTTATTCACCCCCCTCTAAACTTAACCAAAGCCTTTTCAAGGGACCAACAATTGGTATCGGAGCAGTGCTTCTGTTCTGAAGTAATCCTACTTGTTGTGCTTGTGAAAATACTTTGAAACTTTTTCAAATCACTGATTTTCAAAGACTTGCATCATGGATAACAACCAGTATGATAGAACAATGTTGATGTGTTCTGCAGATCGTTTTGATGAATATAAACGTCGTATGCAGGCTTACCTTGCTGCAACCCATGATGAAATGATGGATGTGCTCACAGATGGACCACTGGAGATTACAAAGTCAGTAACAGTGGGTGAAGAGACACAGTACATTCCAAAGCCTAAAAAGGAATGGACTGCTGAAGATAGAAAGAGAGCAAATATGAACAACATTGCTATTGATATTATCTACACAACTCTAGATAGCAATATGTACATGAAATTGAAAGATTGTAAAACAGCAAAAGAACTTTGGGACAAACTACAGTTGATCTGTGAAGGCATTGATGAAATAAAGAAGAATAAAATCAGTGTGGCAAAGAAGAAGTTCCAAAAGTTTGAAATGAAACCCAATGAAACCATTGAACAAATGGAATCTAGGTTCAATGCAATTCTGGATGAACTCACCCTGCTGTGTGTTAATTACTCAAAAGAAGAAATCAACACAAAAATCATGGAAGCTTTACCTGCTACTGATGAATGGAAGATGAAGGTGACAGCCATAGAAGAAATGAGAAGACTACATGAAGAAGATACATTCAAGTTGTTCTCAGATCTCAAAGCGTATGAATTCAAAAAGAAGTTGCCACCTACCACTGAAAAGGAAGAGCCAAAAACCACAACACTTGCTGCTTCACATCAAGAAGAAGGATCATAAGCTCAAGATGAATTACTGGATGAAATGTAAGAGCAAATAGCATTGCTGAGCAAGAAGATCAGGATGATGAAAGGTGGGAAAAGCTCACTTAGGAATTTCACAAAGAAATTCACTGAAAAGAAAAAGGAAGAAACAAAGAAAGACAATGATTTCTTGTGTTTCAATTGCAAGAAACCCGGACACTTCAGACCTGACTGTCCTGAATTAAAACAGAAAAGGAACCATATTATCTTTGCTTTAACTGCAAGAAGCCTGGACATTTCAGACCAGATTGTCCAGATCTTCAAAAGAACAAGAGTCAACAAAGAAGACATGTCAAGAAGGCTATGGTTGCTGAAGATGAATCTGGTTATGAAGTGGAATCTGAAAAGGGAAATGAATTAGATGACACAGCATTGGTTGCTGATATGGAAGACTATGCATTAATGGCTAATATGGATGAAACAGAGGAGGTATACAATATTGTATCTATTAACACTCCTGCTGAAAGTGATTGTGAATCAACTTGTGGTTCAAATCCTAGAAACTCTTACAATGAAGAAACTTTGGATGCCATCCTCAATCAAATGAGGAAAATACAATCTGGTTATGAGATTATGAAGGCTGAAAAAGAAGCTCTTCAAGTTGAAGTTGAAAGATTGAATGCTGAATTAAGGGTTCTCAAAGGTAAAGAAAAAGTTGTTGGACAGAATCAGTATAAGCCTGCTGAACATTCAGTAGCTTCTGAATGTGCTGATCCATCTTGTTCATCTACTGCATACAAATCTGGAAAGCCTTATGGTGATAGAACAGGGCTTGGATTTGGGACTCAACAATCCAAAAAGAGTGGATCCAATAAGGGTACTGAACCTAGTGTCAGAATTGGTCCTAAGTTTGTACCTGCACAAGATCCAACTCCCAGTAAGGTTGTTGAGGCAGTAAAACCTGCTGAGAATGCTTCAAAGAAGCAAAATCAGAAGTCAAGGAAGCCAACAGCTCCTAATAAAAGGAACAAATCCAAAAATAGGACTGCTGTGCCTTCTAAGCCTGCTGATAGCAGACCTGCTACCAAGTCTGCTGGACCACAGAAGGGTAAGAAACAGAAATATTCCAAGGATAAGAATCCTAAACCCAAAAATGTTAATCATTCAAGGGATACTTATCTCAGGGGGAAAGGTAGATTGTTCCCTGCTGATAATGATTGGAATATTCCTGCCCCCACTGATAGAATCAACAGATACAACCATACTGCTAGGGTAAAACCTAGGCAATGGATTCAGCAAAGGACTCAGCAGAGGACTTATATAAGACCTCAGCAGAGACCTCAGCAGACTCCATATTACAGGGTTGTCCCTAACAAACAGCAAACCTATGGTTATGCTGCTGCTTCTAACAAGAAAAACCACTTCAAACAACAATATATACCAAAAAGCCAGAAAACATATGTGAATCCTACACAACCAACTGTTAGATCTTATGGATGTGTGGAATACATTTATGAACCTAAGTAAGACACTTTTAAAAGAAGACCTTATGGAAATTTACCAGGGATCATGCTTACCACTGACCATTATGGACCCAAACAGATTTGGGTACCTAAAATGCATTGATTTTGTTTTGTAGGGTGTCTGGTACTTTGACAGTGGATGTTCTAGACATATGAAAAAGAATAAGCACTGTTTTACAAGCTACATAGCAAAGGATGGACCAAGGGTGAATTTTGTCAACAAAAACACACCTGGTTATACAAGAGGCTATGGCACACTTGTGAGGAATGGACTAACCATCAAGAGTGTTGCTTATGTGGAAGGACTGCACTACAACTTGCTGAGCACTGGTCAATTCTGTGACATGGGATACAAGGTCACTTTTGACAAAAACAACTGTATTGTCATTAGTGAAAAAGGTGATCAAGTTGTATTGGCTGGTAGAAGACAACAAAACATGTATGTTGTGTATTGGTCTACTGCAGTTCCAGAAACCTGCCTGACTGTGCATACTAAATCATAACTCAATTGGTTATGACACAAGAAGTTGAATCATCTAAATTTTGATGATATCAATCAGCTAGTAAAGAAGAAAATGGTAATTGGCTTGCTTGAAATTACATTCAAGAAGGATGTTATTTGTGATGCCTGTCAGCAAGGTAAACAAATAAAATCAAGCTTCAAGTCAAAAACTAAACTATCAACTAAGAGAGTGCTGGAACTAATGCACATGGACTTATTTGGACCTGTCACTCCAACTAGTATAACTGGAAAGAAGTACACTTTAGTTGTTGTGGATGATTATTCAAGGTACACTTGGGTGGTTTTTATGAATAATAAAAGTGAAACACTCAAGATGATGCATGATCTCTTGAAGAGATTACATAATAAGAAAAGTTTGACAGTAGTGAAAATAAGATCAGACAAGGGTACTGAGTTTCTCAATAAAGTTATAAGAGAATACTGTGAACAGAATGGTGTACTGCATCAACTTGCTGCTACTGGCACACCTCAGCAAAATGGGGTTGCTGAAAGAAGAAACAGGACCTTAAAAGAAGCAGGAAGGACAATGATTTGTGAAGCTTTACTAACTGAGAGGTATTGGGCTGAAGCAGTCAATACAGCATGCTATACACAAAACAGAACCTCAGTGAACAAGAAGCTGCTGAAGACACCTTATGATATTTGGAATGGAAGAAAACCAAATATATCTTATTTCCATCCATTTGGACGTAAATGTTTTATCTTGAATCATAAGGAGCATTTAAAGACATTCCAACCTAAATCAGATGAAGGAATTTTCTTGGGATATTCTTCAGTCAGCAAGGCATTTAGGGTACTGAACAAGAGGTCACTGAAACATGAAGAAACCATCCATGTTGTGTTTGATGAACCTAAGTTCACTGGAATGAATGATGAAGTTTGTGAACTAGCTGAGAATCTACAATTCACTGATCCAGATTGTGTTGAAGTCTTGGAAAGGGTTAATGACTTAAAAGTTTCTGATACTGCCTCTGCTGAACATCCTGCTGATGATACTACTGATGCAACAACTGAAGCAGTTCAAGGATCTGCTGAGCCCCCTATTGAAGATACATCAGACCCTACTGAAGATGAGGTCCCTGAGATTCAATCTAACCAAAATCCACAATGGTTAAGGGATCACCCTGCTGAACAAGTTATTGGCAACATTCAGCAAGGTGTAAGGACAAGAAGACAAATAGAAGCTATGTTCACTTGTTTTCTATCTAAAGTTGAACCTAAAGTTGTTGAAGAAGCAATTTCAGATCCAGATTGGATAATTTCTATGCAAGAAGTGCTAAATGAATTTGAAAGAAATCATGTTTGGACACTAGTTGAAAGGCCTAGTCATGCAAATATCATTGGTAAATGGGTATACAGAAACAAACTTGATGAATCTGGTACCATTGTGAGGAATAAGGCCCGACTAGTTGGAAAAGGCTATTCTCAAGCTGAAGGAATAGATTTTGATGAAACTTATGCACCTGTTGCAAGATTGGAAGCTATCAGATTACTCCTAGCACATGCTGCATATAAAAACTTCAAGGTATATCAAATGGATGTCAAAAGTGCTTTCTTGAATGGCATTCTAGAGGAGGAAGTGTATGTTCAGCAACCTCCTGGATTTGAAGTTAAAGATCAAGAAGATAAAGTTTATAGACTCAAAAAAGCACTTTATGGACTGAAACAAGCACCAAGAGCATGGTATGAGACTCTATCTCAATTCTTGGTGGACAATGGCTTTACAAAAGGCACCATTGATAAGACTCTTTTCAGAATCAGTGAAGGGGACAGCACCCTGCTGGTACAGATTTATGTTGATGACATAATCTTTGGTTCTGAAAATGAATTGCTATGTGAAAAGTTTGCAAATCTAATGAAGAGCAAGTTCCAAATGAGTATGATGGGAGAAATGAACTACTTCTTGGGACTGCAAGTCAAACAATTGAAAGATGGAATCTTCATTCATCAAACCAATTACACTAGGGAGATGTTGAAGAAGTTTGGTATGGAAAATAGCACCAAGATATCAACTCCTATGAGTACAAACATCATATTGGATGAAGATAAAGAAGGCAAATATGTTTATCAGACCATATACATAAGGATGATAGGCAGTCTGCTGTACCTTACTGCCAGCAGACCTGATATATCCTTTGCTGTAGGTGTTTGTGCAAGATTTCAATCTAAACTTAAAGAAAGTCACTTAGGTGCAGTTAAGAGAGTTCTCATGTATCTAAAAGAGACTTTGGGAGTAAGGATATGGTACTCCAAGGATGGAAGCTTCAAAGTTATATCCTACTCAGATTCTGATTATGCTGGATGCAAGATTGATAGAAAAAGCACCTCCAGAACCTGTCAGTTAATGGGAAATAGACTGGTTTCCTGGTTCAGCCAGAAACAAAACTCTATATCAACCTCCACTGGTGAAGCAGAATACATTGCTGCTGGAAGTTGTTGTGCACAAGTATTATGGTTAAGACAACAGTTAAGGGATTATGGAATTGAAGAAAAGGAAATTCCAATCATGTGTGACAACACAAGTGCAATTGCAATCACTGAAAATCCTGTTTTGCACTCAAGAACCAAGCACATTGATGTAAGACATCACTTTATAAGAGATCATGTTGAAAAGAAAGATGCGGTGGTTCTATACATCCCTACTGAAGATCAACATGCTGACATTTTCACTAAACCACTTGATAGTGAAAGATTTGCTAAACTAAGGACTGAACTTGGAATTATAATAGTTGACTGATAATCAGCAGTGTACTGGAAATCACCAAGGGGATTAGTCTTTTCTATGTTGAGTGAGCTTACTTAGCAAATTAGTCATTGGTATCAACAATTCCATGTACATATGTTTGGACAATTGAGCAAATGAGGTTGCCAAGGGGATTGATCTTTGTCATGTTGGGTGAGCTCACTTGACAGATCAGTCATTGGTATTAAACTTCATCTTGTATTATCAATTGAACAAAACAAGAAGAATTCAAGGATCAGCAGAGTCACTTTGTCAGCAGGCTGCTGAAGCATATTTGTCAGCAGACTGCTGAGTCAACCCTGCTGAGGACAACCCTGCTGAATGGAACGTTTCACAGTCAAACTTTATTAAAGTCAAAGAGCAATTGGCGGGATATTTATTTTATCCTTTATGACCACGGTTACATGATTTAACGGTTACAATACGTTTTGGAAAGTAATGGGCCACGTGTCAAGCTAACATTCACTTAGATTAATCATGGTCAATATGGATGTACGTGCACTGACAGTTACAACCACTCACTGTCTATTTATACAGGCCTATCACAACAGATTCATTCTACTTACAAAATCTCAGATTTATACTCTCTGGTTTTACACTGTGTGAACACAGATTTACAAAGCTTTCTTCCTCATCTTTTTCTTTTATCAATGGCGGAAAAGATTGATGTTCAAATAGAATCAAGCCAAATTGTGAGAGGTTTTGTTGTTGATGCTAATAAGACAGAATTAGCAATCAACATTGGTCGAAGAATAAGAAGATATGCAGGATTGGAGAATGTACTGAACATAAGATTGGAAACAATCTCATACAGTTTTTGGAAGAATATTCAAGTAAAGGAAGGAACTGAAGCATTCAAAACAGTTGTGAATACACAAGTAATAGATGTTTCCTCAAGTCTGCTGAGGGAAGTTTTTGGTTTTGAAGAAATAGTAGATGGTCCAACAAATCCTGAGGCAATGGGATTGTTCAAGATGGAGTTTGTTGATAAAATCAAGACGAATAAAGACACCAAATCAATTCCTGGCATCAATTGTAGACATATTGGGAATGAGTACAACCTGCTGAGCAAACTCATTGCAAAGAATATACTAGGGCTGGTTGGGAGTATGGATACTCTATCAGGACCCAAGATAGAGCTGATGATGATTATCTGCAGGAGTATGAAATTTGATTGGGCTGGATACTTTATCCACTACATGAGGAAAGTAGCCAAGGAGGAAAGAGAAGGAAAAAGGAAATCCAAGGCCTTGCCCTTAGGATTAATGGTTCAGACCCTGCTGAACCATTTGGAGATCCCTGATGTTGCACCTGAGAAGATTAATCAATCTAGATACAAGAAAGAGATTGATTATGCTATCCCTGGTCTGGATGATGATGAAGAAGGTGCTGCTGAGGCTGCTGATGATGATAGTGATGGAGATGATGGTGATGCTGGTGGTGAGCAGATTAAGAAATCTGTTAAGTCTGCTGCACCAAAGAAGACCACTGAGAAAAGAAAGGCTGCAGATACAAAGAAGATAACAGAAATCTTAAAGCCTAAAAGAACAAAGAAGCAAACAGCACAGACTGTTGAGTCTGCTGAGGGTCCAGCTGAAGTTGAAATTACTGACCCTGCTGTAGCTGCTAGAAAAACTGTTGTTGAGATTTTGAAGGAACAACAGAAAGAAGCCAGTAGAAAGAGGAAGTCTACTGTGGTTGAAATTGATGATGAGCCACTTTCCAAGAGAAGGAAATAGATTAACCACAAAAAGAAACATGGAAAGGGGAAAGAATTGAAAAACTTAGAGGCTCTAAAGGCACAAGAAAAAGAAGATGATGTAGTAGAAGAAGAAGAGGCTATTGAGGCTGAGCCCTTGACTATTATCAAGCCCAATGAGGAAGCAAAGGTTGTTGTTGAGCAACCTGCTGAAGAGTCACAGCAGACTACTGAGATTGAACCTCCTATTGATGTTGTTGAATCCTCATCTACTAAGGCTGCTAAGCCTACTGAGAGTGAACAGGTTGTTGCTGAGCAATCTGTTGAAGGATCACATCAGTCTGCTGCCCCAGAGACTGCTGAAGAATCTGTTAAAGAACCACAGCAAATCACTGAGACTACATCTGCTGTGGAGATGGAAACACATGTTCAAGACCCTGCAAATCCTGCAATAGTTCAGGGGGAAGAGCAGTCTGCTGCTAACCCTCCTGATGAGCATATAAGTCAGGGGGAACCAAGTGTGGTACAGATGGAGGTAGTAGGAAGTAATATCCAACCTGAGCAACCTACTAGCCTTGAGGCATCTGTAGAAGAAACATTGAATCTACTTGTTGAGACTTTTGGAGGTCAGCAAGGTACTGCAACAGCTCCCAAAGGATCATTCCTGCCCTATGAAAAACATGAGAAGAAAAGGAAAGAAGGGTATGTTGATCCAAAGCTCCTGCTGGTGGCTGATTACTTCTAGTGGAAGTTTGGATTCTATAAGAAGCAAAAACCTACTGCAGAACCTATGACAGACTTTGAAGAATGGGTTTTTGAGAAATTGGGAGTGGAGAGTCTGCTGGATCTGATTGATACCTCCTTGTTACAATCAAGGCTGATGGATCTATTTGATGATCAACAGAAAGATGAGGGTATCAAGTTCAGGAATCCAAGAGGTGATGATGGTGATTCTTCATCATCTGATTCTGATGATAATCACCCCTATGGTCCAGGAGAAGTCAGTGGAAGTGCCATGTTTATTGAACCAAGAGTAGAGAAGTCTACTGGTGCTGGACAGTCCATTGAGAGAGACCAAACTGGACAAATGAATGAGGATAAGGACAATCTCACCATAGATGATATTGAGGCACAAATCAATGAGGGAATAGATGGTGGTGCAAACAGAATGGTTGGTGAGATTGATGATTTATCTGTGGTTGAACCTACTGATCAACCTGAGGATCAACAAGCTGAAGATTTGGATGATGAAAGAGTTACTGATATCAGTGAATCTAGTGCCAGTTCAGAGGAATCAATTCAATATCAAGACTGGATTGACACTGAGGCTGTCTTAACCAAAACTGCAAATTTACTAAGGGGAATCATTGATATGGGAGAATTTCAATAGGAAAACATAGACATTCTCCCTGATCAAGTTGTTGTGGCATTCATTGCACCAGATCCAACAGTTGAAAAGGAGGTACAGGTTGCTGGGCTACAAACAGCACCTGCACAAAGGTTGGAACAGGAGGTACAGGCTGCTGAGTCTCAAACAGCACCTGGACAAAGGTTGGAACAAACTTTGGGCTTGGAGGAAACCCCTATTGTTGAAGGGGCTGCTGTAGTAGAGCCTACTGGAGTGAAGACCACTATAGGGAAAGATGGTCAGCAGACTGCTGTTAATGAGAATGAGCAGCTGCTGGACTATGACTTTAGTGATGAGGAGTTCCAAATGCCAGAAGAAGAAGATGTTGATATTGATCCCCCACAGGCATTTGTACCTATTTTTGAAGAACCAGCTCTTGATCCTATCTTAGAAGAATATAAAGGACCTAACCCTGCTGGACTAGATAGGAGTTGGGCAATGGTGGTGAGCAATCAGAGGCCACAATATAATGTTGAGGAGCCTGCTGATGGAGTTGCTGGAGAAATGACTGGTGGAGTGCCAGTAGAAGTGTTGAATGAGTTGAGAACTGTCAGGAATGACATGCAACAGTTAAGAACTCAACTGGATAGACAGGAACAAAGATTTGAAGAACTGATGAAGCTGGTGAATGACAACATACAATCTACTGAAACAGTTGCTTCAAATTTTACATCTACTCAAAATGCTGTTAATGATATGATACTAGATGTGAGGGGAATCAAGGTAGGAAACACAGTGAAAGAAAAGTTTCTGAAAAATCAACTTGAAACAATCCACCAGAAACTTGACAAACTTGCTGAGGCACCTAAGCCTGCTGAGGCTGCTGGAACATCTCAACCTGCTGGATTGGATCCTAAGCTTACTGAAAGGATCAATCTACTGGAGTAGACTTTGCAATCAAGGATTACTGCAGTTGATACAAGAACTGAGATTATGGAAGGACAACTGAGTAATCTGATTATCACACAGGAGAGTGTTCATGGTCAACTGTCCCGGTTTGTTGATGATGTCACTAAGGGGGAAGAGGGCCAAACAGCAGTAGCAAAAGAGGCTGCAAGAATTTTTGCTAAGAAGAAATGGGAGAATGAAACTAATGCATTCAGGGAACCTGCACCTGGCAGAGTTCAACTTACTGATGATCTCCTCAAACAATACAAGAATGAATACTATAACAGAAGGAAACCTTACCATGACAAGGGATTTCATGAAGGTTTAAACTCATTATTGGGATTGAAGTTTTGGGAAGCAAGGGTTAGAGCCTTAAGGGCAAGTTACAGAGGTGGAAGAAGTGGAAGAGGTGGAAGAAGTGGTAGAGGTGAAAGGAGTTTACCTATCATAAAAGCTAAGGACTCACTGAATGAATTTAAAGCGCTTTACAAGAGAATGGGATTCAGAGTCAATCAAATCAACCTCCTTCTACCAGAAGCTTGGAAGTGGTGGAAAGAAGTGAATTCCTACATTGATTTCACTTTGATTGAGAATGAGTGGATGAGGGATATGATAGAAGAAATCAGAGCCTATCAAGAGCAAGTGGAGAAGGAAAGAAGAGAGAGAGAAAGAAGACAGTAGATCATCATACTTAATCTATTTTATCTTTGCTGCATCTAGACTGTAATAACTTGAACAAATGTTTATAATGAAAGATGACTGAAAATTTATTCTGTTTTTGTTTTAATCTTTTTGCTTTGCTGTTAGGTGAGGGTAGTGGCATCATCACCAAAAAATAGGGAAATTGTTGGACTTATTTCTATGTTTTGATGATGAGTGCCAGACTAGCTGTTATAGTGCAAAGGCAAAAAGATGTCTAGATCAAATGTATAGGTTTATTAGAGTTTGATTTATGAATAGGTTTGATCAAACAAGCACTATAATGGTCAGCTGACTTGTTTCAGCAGACTGGTCTAGGTCAGTAGGGTAGTTAGGTCAGTAGACTTTTCTGGAACCTGCTGAAGACTGAAGGCTGAGGGCTCAAACTCAGTTAATGAAGGCTAAGGGATCAAACTTAGTAATTAAAGTCAAGGATATGCAATCAGAATTTAGGCAAGTCTGTGATGACCTAAACTGATTTCATATACCTTGTGTAGAAGGTCTAAGTTCCATAAGTTGGATGATGTTTGGAACTTGGTTATAATTAAAAAGGTGTAATCTAACTTCACAAATAAAAGTTAGATAAAAGTAATCAGCTGCATTGTATTTGATACACAGCAAATTGCTGTTCAGCAGACTGATTGGTATTACAGCAGACTGATGAACCTGCTGATAATATACCTCAGTTAATTCAAGATTACATTGGAAGATTACATGGATAAGGACAGCCAACTACCTCTGATTTATCAAACAAATCAAGGGCTGAGATTAAAAGGACGTTGGGATGATTCAGAACTTTATCCAATGGTTATAAGTCAAAGGGTGGACAGACTGCACTGTCAAAAAGGAATTCTGACAGTGTCAGTCCTATGAATAGTGACAGAAAGCAAGTCAAATGGGACAAAAACCAGGAACGGTTATATTTGAATTTCAAATACAAGTCACATGCATTCCTACCTATAAATAGAGGACTTTCAACTCAGAAAAAGATGATGATTGATGAACTTTAAGAGAAAAATATAAGAGATAATTCTGAGCTGAAAAAGCACCCTGCTGAACCTACTGAGCTTAACCTTACTGATCCAGAGAAAATCTTCAAGTGTATTCTGTATTCAAGCTACATCAAGTTTACACACTTGAAGACTGCAAGCTGCTGATTATATCATCCTAATCAAGCTGCTGCAACTGAATCATTTACTTGATTCATTCTTTACTTTATAAAGAACCTGCTGAAGACAGTGAAGCATCTGTTGGGTGTGAAAGACTGTTGTTTGTGGTGGAGCTGGTGAAGAGGCAATCCTACCCTTCAAGGACCAGTGGAAGACTTTGGAGCAGCAATCCTACCTGTTCCAAGTGTTCAGTTTGTGAAGCCATAGTTATTGGTGAAGGACAAGCAACATAGGAATCTTTGTAACAGCTACATCAAAGATCTCTAGTGAATTACCTCCAACATCACAGGAGAAGAGTGGACTGACATGATTACACCACCTGGAACCACTATAAAATCATTCTACTTACTTTCTGCACTTACATTCTGCATTTAGTTTACCATACACATCAACCTACTGAATCTAGCAACTGAAATCACACACTCACACTACTGAGTATCCAATACTTAGTATCATATTGAACAACAAGTAATAAGGCTTAATTTTTGATGTAAATCCGCTGCACAAATTAAGTAAAATCAACCATCAGTAGACTACTGTTTATCAGCAGGCTACTGAGGCATCAGCAGACTACTGAGGTATCAGCAGACTACTGAAGTTGCTGAGTTTGTTAACTCCAATAAGTTTTAAGTGTTAAGTTTATTCACCCCCCCTCCCCCCTCTAAACTTAACAAAAGCCTTTTCAAGGGACCAACAGTTCTTTAGGGATTGTTTATATAGAGGGGCTTGTGCCCTAGAGTTAGTGTGTGGCGTGTCTGTGATGGACACTGATTGGCGTGTTCCATAAGGAAATGGATTATGATTAGTTAATCTCCTTGATTTTAGGAGATAATTATAGTATTCAAATATTTGTATTAAGTGATAAAGATTGGAGCCTTTACGACTCATGATTCTTTCCATAGTTACCCGTGTATTATACACGTGGGTAATATGATTAAGGATTGACTCTGTTCGACTTAGACGATCATGGCTAGACTGGTTGAAACCTTATGTGCTAGAGCCGACCTGATGAGGAGAGTAACCGAGCTGCAATCGGCTCGGACACATGTAAGTAGAATGGTAGGTCTGAGAGGGACCTAACCCGACCGACAGGATAGGTCATGGGTAGAATAGAGTACAAGTGTTGGCTGACCTTCAGAGGTCGAGACTTAACCCGGGTATATCCACGACTATTGGAAGCTGGTCCTGAGCAGTGGTCGATCTGGAAGAGGATGGGGCGAGTAGCCGGGCTATTCTAGTCCGGCCACTGGAACGCCAAGCACCGTTTTCTCTCCATACTTAACATTGAGCCACTAAAGAGGTGTCACCTAGGTAGGTTCAATTCCTGGCATCGTCACAATCCAATAAATAAAAACTAAAAAAAAATTAGTGTGGTCCACGATCAATTGTTATTTATTTGACATCATTCATTTCTACTAATATCTCATGGCAGGTGATTGGCTGGGTGTGAATGTCATTAAAAATCAAATTCAGGTACATGTCTTCCTATGTTTAACAAAATAGCTTTCCAGGCAACTACATGCGTATAATTCCAACAGTCCGAACTCCTAATGGTGCCATGGAAACTGAAGATTGAGAGATGAAAGTGAAATTTAGCAAATGAGTGACCTACGAAAACCACAAAGTTACTTAAGCGGATTGACATTTCAATTTCAAGCTCCATTGAAGGCGAATGCCTCTTATTGAAGCAGCTGAATTATGACAAGAATCAGACAAAACAAATTCAGACAAGAAAGTCAACTGCCAAGTTTAAAACTCAACATTATCCTATCAAGTTCGAGTTGAAACTCCCCAGATTTGCCCATTTATCCGATCAAATTAAATCAAATAATTCAAGAAATTCAAACCTAAATTCAAAAGAAAGATAAAGTACTACCTGTGATCAAGGAGAGATAAGGTTGGAATTTGATCACAGCCAAATTCATTGAATCCGGTGCAAGCCTTAACATTGGTGAACCCTCGCCCGTTCCTCCTACGCGTTCTTAAATAGTTAGCATGTGAAGCAACCCAAAATAATTTCCACATCCATTGCTGCATTTTTTCTCCTTCTGCGTCGATCAAGCAACCCCAAATAC
This sequence comes from Gentiana dahurica var. dahurica, assembly GCA_024500145.1. Lineage (NCBI taxonomy): Eukaryota > Viridiplantae > Streptophyta > Magnoliopsida > Gentianales > Gentianaceae > Gentiana > Gentiana dahurica. Next base: position 29,460,523 of record CM044899.1, on the reverse strand, counting down.
CATGTTCATCAAATGATTCTGACCTCACTTTTGTCTTCCATATTTTTCATTCGTATATTGTAACGCCCCGTTCCCGGACACCGAGTCCTTATCCGGAAAAGGAACGTTCGGCACGTATAAAATAAAAATGAATTCACTTTATACGTAAGCCTCTACTACGTCGTATCAAAAATAAGCAAACGGAAGCAAAAGACTCGGGTATAAAATTCCAAACAATCAAGAATAGAAATGAAATCTAAAGATGGAAATGTAACTTATTACATTCAAGGGAAAGTACGAAATCCAAACAAAACGTACGATACTACAAGTCTCGAAAGACCAAAAGTCTAAACAGTCTAATAAATGAATAGCTAAATAAATAATGTAAAGTCTTCAATGAGGCGTCTTCAAACGTCATCATCGAACTCCTCCTCGTAAACAATATCAACCTGTTCGTCTTCTCACCCCCAAACACATAGAAAACATGCATTTGAGGTAAGTACAACGTACTTAATAAGAAAGAGAAGCTATGACAACAATTATAATTTATAAAGTGAAGATAATTAAAAGTTTAGTTGATTATGTGTGACCGACTCGATCTAGGGTTCACTCCATGTCCATCAAGATGAATTGACTAAACGTCTCTACTTAACTTATCTATGTTACAACCACACTCAATGGCACTATGCTTATCCACTTTTGGGACACTCTTGGCAACATATTAGTGGATCACACCAATATCCACGGAGGCTAGAATAGGTAGACTCCGATAGTACGCACATCTCAGCGGATTCCCTCCGTACTTAGGGTTTTTTTGACCTACGGAGTTCTTCCACCTTCAGAGGTAGGCATACATCGCGATATAGACTGGTGCCTATCCAAGAGAGACATGTTGTTTAATCTTTTACTAGTCAAGTACGTATTTTATTAGGGTGATTAACTAACCACCTAAGTGTTTTCAATTAATCTCCCTCACATTAACTACTCTCTTCCTAGACCACTAGACATGAACAAGGCCTAGCAATTACATAGATAGTGATGAATGCTAACTCATCAAAGCCCAAGCCTATCATGCCCTTCTGACGGATCCGAACTTCAACTCCCTTTAAGAGTACATTCGGTGTTTTAACTGAATGAATCAGAAGTTCAATTCAGGCTTGTTTAATTTATACCATGTTACCATATCATAAATAAGGGTTTAAAACAATAATAATACAATTATAAAACCCAAAACCAAACTAGAATGATAAAACCGTAAAAACAAAGTAGAACAGGCCAGACGCCCGTTTGACCTCCTATGGACGCCCGTCCGTAACCAGATGCCCATCCACTAAACCCAGACGCCCGTCCGTCTAAAACAGCTACATCCTAAATCAAAAATCTAACCTCAGACGCCCGTCTGCCTACTGCAAACGCCCGTCTGGGCTACTAGGGTCTCGGACGCCCGTCTGCCTAAGTCAGACGCCCGTCCGCCTTGGTTTTTCCCAAAATGCTAAGATCGACAAAACTCAATTTTCTGCACCGTTTCTAACTTATTTAGCATCGAATTAATCCCAGAAAAACATAGAAACTATATCTAATCCACCACAGCATCTATGATCCTTTGATCAACATAAAAGAACAACTTTTACTAGCATCTACACGTCTCAAAATCATAATCTAACTTTACGAATTATAACCGAAATCATAGGAAGAGTTTCTTACCTAATTGCTGCTCCAAAACAGATCCAAACAGCCTCAGAATCCTGCATCAACTTCCAACAAACTGATATCCAAACGTTGCTCTTCTCACAACGATCCCAAATCTTCTGATCTGAAAACGGTTAAGCTTTGCCTCAGAAATCGCGAAAACTATCCAAGCCCTATTTTTTCTCCTCACAGCCGCAGAGAAGGAAAAGCGTGTAAACTGAATTTTCTGAATTCGTGTTTAGGTTATGGGATTATTGTGTGTTAATTTTCCTTAAATACCAATTCCCAATAAATCTCTTTTTCCTTAATTGTCCCTTTAATTACCAAAATCAGAATAATCCCTTAATTAAATACACATAACTCGAAAATTACATATATTTAATTAATACAACACTTAACTCCAATAAAAGAAAAGAAATAATAATATTTCGTTTTCACAAAATGACACGTCTGCCCTTTCCCGAAAATCGGAATATTACATTCCTCCCCCCTTAAAAGGAGTTTCGTCCTCGAAACTAGAACATACCTGGTAAATCCACGAACTCTTGGAATTCACTGATCATATCATCTTCAACTTCCCAAGTTGCCTCCTCGGGTGAATGATTACTCCACTGAACTAAGACCAAAGGAATCATCCGTCTCTTTATCATCTTCTCCTTCCGGTCCAAAATATTGATCGGCCTCTCATCATAAGCAAGATTATCTTGTAGGATTTCCGGATCAATAGTTGTTTCAACATCATTCTTCATCAGACACTTATTCAACATTGAAACGTGAAACACACTATGGACCCTTGACATCGATTCCGGTAACTTAAGCTTGTAAGCCAACGGTCCAATCCTTTCCAGAATTTCAAAAGGTCCAACATACCTTGGACTTAGCTTTCCCTTTTGTCCAAAGCGTTTCACTCCCTTCATCGGTAAAGCTCGTAGATACACTCTATCACCGACTTCGAACTCAAGCGGTCTTCTTCTAACGTCCGCCCAACTTTTCTGCCTGTCTTGAGCTGCATTCAGATTCTTCTTAACCAAATGAACTCTTTCCTTACCTTGTGCAACCATTTCCGGCCCTGTAATCTGTCTTTCCCTGACTTCATCCCAAAACAACGGCGTTCCACATCTCCTTCCATACAACGCTTCAAACGGCGGCATGCCTATACTTGCATGATAACTATTATTGTAGGCAAACTCTGCTACCGGTAGGTAGTCATCCCATGATCCACCTACTTCCAAAACACAAGCTCTTAGCATGTCCTCGAGTGTCTGGATTGTCCTCTCAGATTGTCCATCTGTCTGAGGATGAAAGGCCGTACTCAAATCCAACTTTGTTCCAAAAGCTTCTTGTAAACTCTTCCAAAACCGACTAACGAATCGACTATCTCGATCCGAGACTATGGAGATAGGAACCCCGTGTAACTTCACTATATTATCCAAGTATAGTGTTGTCATCTTCTTCAAAGGCATATCAACCTTATACCGTAAGAAATGGGAAGATTTGGTCAATCTATCCACAATTACCCAAATCGCATCATGACCGCCTCTCGTCTTAGGTAACCCGGTGATGAAGTCCATCGTGATCTTATCCCATTTCCATTCAGGGATATCCAAGGGCTTAAGCATTCCCCCTGGTCTTCTATGCTCCGCCTTCACCTTCTGACAAATGTCACACTCTGCTACGAACTTGGCTATCTCTACCTTCATCGAAGGCCACCAAAACATCTCCTTCAAGTCTCGATACATCTTGGTAGCTCCTGGGTGAACTGCAAAAGCAATCCTATGAGCCTCTTCCATAACCCTTTGTCTTAGGTTGCCAACATTAGGCACACATAAACGATCCTGGTACCAATGGTTTCCATTCTTATCCAAGACATAACCCACTGTAGGTTTCTCCCTAGCAACTCGCTTCAAATCAACCAAAGCTGGGTCTTCATCTTGCTTTTCCCGAATGTCCTCCATCAACTCTGACCTTGCTAACTACGGCGCCACAAACTGTCGTTCCTCAATCTGATCAAACCTGCTGATTTCCAGTCCATCTAACCTTTCTGCCACATCTTCGACACTTGAAACTGCAAACAATGGTTTCCTGCTTAAGGCATCTGCCACTACATTGGCTTTGCCTGGATGGTACTGAATATCCAAATCATAGTCCTTCACGAATTGTAGCCATCTTCTCTGTCTCGTGTTCAGATTCTCTTGAGTGAAGAAATACTTTAAACTCTTGTGGTCGGTGAAAATCCTTGCCTTAACTCCATACAAGTAGTGCCTCCAAGTCTTTAATGCAAACACTACTGCTGCCAATTCTAAGTCGTGTGTCGGGTAGTTCTTCTCATGCACCTTTAACTGCCTAGATGCATAAGCAATCACTTTTCCTCCTTGCATCAACACACAACCTAGATCCTGTACCGAAGCTCTGTGTAGACATTGTAGTTATAAAAAATCTCCGGAACTGCCAACACTGGGGCTGTAGTCAACTTCTTTTTCAACGTCTGAAAGACCATTTCAGACTCTCTAGTCCATTCAAACTTCACATTCTTCTGTGTAAGCTTAGTGAGTGGAGTAGCTATCTTCGAAAAGTCTTGCACGAACTTCCTATAGTAGCCAGCCAAACCAAGAAAGCTCCTTACTTCTGAAACTGTGGTAGGTTTTGGCCAATTCTCAACTGCTTCTATCTTGGCGGGATCAACTTGTATGCCATCTCCAGAAATGACATGTCCCAAGAAGCTGACTTGCTTTAACCAAAAGTCACACTTCGAGAACTTAGCGAACAACTGGTTCTTCTTCAAAGTATCTAACACTATCCTTAAGTGTTCTTCATGTTCTTTCTCATCCTTAGAGTACACTAGGATGTCGTCTATGAACACTATCACAAACTTATCCAAGTACGGCATGAAGACCCACTGCATCAAATCCATAAATGCAGATGAAGCATTAGTGAGTCCAAAAGGAATAACTAAGAACTCATAATGTCCATACCTCGTACTAAAAGCCGTCTTCGGTATATCTGCCACCTTGATCTTCAACTGATGATATCCAGACCTAAGATCAATCTTAGAGAACACTTTCTTGCCTTGCAACTGATTAAACAAATCATCTATCCTCGGCAAAGGATACTTATTCTTGATGGTAAGATTATTCAACGCTCTGTAGTCGATACACATCCTCATGCTACCATCTTTCTTCTTCACGGATAAAACAGGGGCTCCCCAAGGTGAAGTACTGGGCTCAATTATATTCCTCTCAAGCATATCCTTAAGTTGAGCCTTCAACTCCTTTAATTCAGCCGGTGCCATTCTATAGGGTGCCTTAGCAACTGGTGCCGCTCCGTGTACCAACTTGATCTCGAACTCGATTTCCCTATCCGGCATGTTTCCCGGTAACAGGGTACTCTCTCACTACCGGAGTTTCTTCTAGTTTAGGCTTCACTTGTTCCGCATCCACTGCATACAACAAGTAGCCTTCACAACCCTTCTGACAAGCTCTGATTGCCTTGACCACTGAAATTATCGGATGTCGCTTCTTACTCGGCATGTACACATTCCCTTGATAAGTCTTGTCTGATTTCCCGGGTACTTTGAAGGTCAATTTCTTCTCTCTACAATCTAAGTGAACAAAATTCTCGGATAGCCAATCTACCCCAAGAATCATGTCAAAACCTGAGATGTCTAAAACTGTGAAGTCGCTCTTGCAGCAATACGATCCAACTCGAACTTCCACTTGAGGTATCATCCTAGTTAGCTTTGTTACCTTCCCTAATGGTGTAGTTATCTCCAAAGTGTTTCTTAAAGGTTCTGAGGGTAAACTCAACTTCTTAGCTACCTTGGTCGACACAAAGCTGTTAGACGCTCCTGTATCGAACAAAGCTCTGACCACTAGATTATCTAACATTATCGTACCTAGGATGCATATTCATTCATTTAAGTAAAATTACAGCATGAATAAACGTGCTATAAAAATATCTTAAAAAAATAAAATAACAACAAGGTACCTGAGATAACGTCATCCTCGGGTTCTGCATCCCTTGCATCAGCTGCAAAGACTCGGACTGGTCGGCTTGGGCCGCTTCTACCGTTTCCCTGGCCCGAATTGCCCTTGTTTCCTCTGTTCGGACACGCTCTAGAAAAGTGCCCTGGCTCTCCGCAGATGTAGCAACTATTAGTATTTTGCTTGCACTCCCCTGAATGATTTTTGTTGCACTTAGGACACTGGGGTGCACTGTTTGGGGCCTTAGCTGCCGTGGGAGCTGTTGTCTTCTTGACGTTCTGTTGCGGTGCTCCTCGATAGTTACCTTGACTCGTCCCAAAGTTCCGCTTGTTTTCAATGACAAATGTAGCCTTCTCGAAGCTCCTTATCCATTCCTCGGCCTTTGAATGTTCAACGTTTCCATAGAAATTCTCAACCCGATTCCTTCTCAATCTCGTATACCAATCCACAACCAGTGCTTGCTCAAATGCTGGTCTAACCGGTGGATAAACCGGAGGATAGCCGAAAGGTACTTGCTGCTGGTACTGCTGTGGCTGAGGGTAGGCTGGATGCGCTTGCTATTCAGGCTGGAAAAGGTAGTATCCTTGATGATAATTCTGGTGGTGCTGCGGGATTGGCTGATCTTGCTGTAGACAAAAAGGTGGATAACCCAAACCTTGCTGACGGTCGAACCGCGGAGAAAGTGGTACAGTAGGTCGAGGGGTATGACCTGCAGGAGGTGGGTAGAAGGTCTGCTGTTGTTGGTGGAACACCAATGGTGAGGGGTGGCTCATTGGTGGAGGGTAAACGCTAACTGTTGGAGGATAAACACTGATTGGTGGAGGATAAAAGGTTTGTTGGTGTGGAGGGTAGCTTACCGGTGGCGGTACAAATCCTGTTGGAACATCACTCACCAAGGAAAACTGAACTGAACTCCCCACGTGCCATCGTGGAGGTTCCTCCTGATGGGGTCTCGGTGACAAACCCTGCTGAGACCTTGGGGTGGGTGTCGCGGTACGAGGTGGTGGTGATAAGCTCCGCTGGGGTGGTAGAATCTGCCTCACAACACCGCCTCCTACGACCGGTGTTGGACTTTCCCGTCGAACTCTGAAAGTTTCTGCACCCGCTCCAGTTCTCGTGAACACCATCCTGATGATCAAAAAAACCAGAACGTTACTAAAAGGTCTAGAGAAAACTTATCTTATAAGAAGGGAAGCCTTAAAGACGCTTCTCTCTGATACCAACTGTAACGCCCCGTTCCCGGACATCGAGTCCTTATCCGGAAAAGGAACGTTCGGCACGTATAAAATAAAAATGAATTCACTTTATACGTAAGCCTCTACTACGTCGTATCAAAAATAAGCAAACGGAAGCAAAAGACTCGGGTATAAAATTCCAAACAATCAAGAATAGAAATGAAATCTAAAGATGGAAATGTAACTTATTACATTCAAGGGAAAGTACGAAATCCAAACGAAACGTACGATAATCTCAAAAGAAACGTAACGATACTACAAGTCTCGAAAGACCAAAAGTCTAAACAGTCTAATAAATGAATAGCTAAATAAATAATGTAAAGTCTTCAATAAGGCGTCTTCAAACGTCATCATCGAACTCTTCCTCGTAAACAATATCAAACTGTTCGTCTTCTCACCCCCAAACACATAGAAAACATGCATTTGAGCTATGTACAACGTACTTAATAAGAAAGAGAAGCTATGACAATAATTATAATATATAAAGTGAAGATAATTAAAAGTTCAGTTGATTATGTGTAACTCCAGACGCCCGTCCGTCTAAAACAGCTACATCCTAAATAAAAAATCTAACCTCATACGCCCGTCTGCCTACTGCAAACGCCTGTCTGGGCTACTAGGTTCTCGGACGCCCGTCTGCCTAAGTCAGACGCCCGTCCGCCTGGGTTTTTCCCAAAACGCTAAGATCGACAAAACTCGATTTTCTGCACCGTTTCTAACTTATTTAGCATCGAATTAATCCCAGAGAAACATAGAAACTATATCTAATCCACCACAGCATCTATGATCCTTTGATCAACATAAAAGCACAACTTTTACTAGCATCTACACGTCTCAAAATCATAATCTAACTTTACGAATTATAACCGAAATCATAGGAAGAGTTTCTTACCTAATTGCTGCTCCAAAACAGATCCAAACAGCCTCAGAATCCTGCAGCAACTTCCAACAAACTGATATCCAAACGTTGCTCTTCTCACAACGATCCCTAATCTTCCGTCTGATCTGAAAACGGTTAAGCTTTGCCTCAGAAATCGCGAAAACTATCTAAGCCCTATTTTTTCTCCTTACAGCCGCAGAGAAGGAAAAGCGTGTAAACTGAATTTTCTGAATTCGTGTTTAGGTTATGGGATTATTGTGTGTTAATTTTCCTTAAATACCAATTCCCAATAAATCCCTTTTTCCTTAATTGTCCCTTTAATTACCAAAATCAGAATAATCCCTTAATTAAATACACATAACTCAAAAATTACATATATTTGATTAATACAACACTTTACTCCAATAAAAGAAAAGAAATAATATTATTTCGTTTTCGCAAAATGACACGTCTGCCCTTTCCCAAAAATCAGAATATTACATATATCAATTACACAATTCCTGTTGCCAGCCAAAAGAAGAAAAAAAAACAAAAACAAAAACAACAACAACAACAACAACAACAATCCTTATCGCAAAAATCACCAAACTTTCTACCCAGCACCAAAGCCCATCCATTTGCCAACCAAACTCCACAATAAACCAACATATTTTCTCTATTTGTTCAACCCCAAGTCGTCCGTATTCGTTCCATTTCAGTTTTTTAATTTTATTATTATTTATATAAATCATTCTCCCCTCAAAAAAAAATTAAAATAAAATAAAATTATATCAGATTTTATTTTCTTTTGGCATTCTCTCTATCTCTATTTTTTCCATGTGTGATGCAGATCAACCGCACCGTCGAAATTGGAGGCCGATATCATAGTTATTCTTCAACCATAATCACTACAACAAACAAGTCTCTCGAAAGAGCCGGACATACGGCACTGAGGAATTCAAACCTACAAACTAATGGACTCCGGACAGAGATGCCCTGAAAAATCACACCACTAATGGACTTCGGAAGAACCGCCGGAGTGGAGATGCCCTCCAAAATCACACCACTAATGGACTTCGGAAGAACCTCCGGAGTGGAGATGCCCTCCAAAAATAACACAACTATGGACTCTGAAAAAATCACTGGAGTGGAGATGCCCTCAAAACATCAATACTAATGGACTCCGGAATACCTGCCGGAGTGGAGATGCCCTCCAAAAATACCACAACTATGGACTCCGGAAAAATCACCGGAGTGGAGATGCCCTACAAACTGCACAAGTATGGATTTTGGAAGAACAACCGGAGTGGAGATGTCATCCAAAACATTACAAAAATATGCAAAGACAAACTCTGCCTCCAAACCTGGCCTCATTTGAGGGAGGGTATTAGAAGGAAGATATAAATAAAAAATAATGCCAAACAGATAGTCTCGATTGTTGCAAATTTGAGACCTAATTGATTTTAATCCTCATTAGTTTATTGATATTTATTCATTTTCTGGGCATAAATTGATGACTTTAAATTGAATTAGTTGTTTCTAATGGATAATTAATCCAATTATTTAGTCGAATACCAATTGAAACGATAAATACATCCACGTTTATTGGTTTTAATATAGTGGTAAGTGATATGATTTTGCCGGTTCGTACCCCGTAGAATACACTATCACGAAGATGAATAATCTAGGTTAAAATTTGTCAGGTTGGGAGTTGTCGGTGGCTATAACCAATTTGTTAATGAATTACTGAGTCATTCTTGCATCAATGATCAATCGAGTAAATCGAGGTGGAAATAACTACTTTACCTTATTCGATACTCAATTATTATTTATTTCATTGTTAATATGTTGCTACTATCACCATTTATTTTACGTGTTACTCTTTCTTTTTTATTTTCTCATCCACTCCTATTATTTTATCCGTTCCAAACTGAAATAATCATCCGTTCTCTGTGGATTCGACCCCTACTTTCCCTATACTAGTTATAGAGGTAGAAGGGATATATTTTTGGTTGGTTCACGACACACCAAATTATTGCGCCGTTGCCGGAAAACAGTGAAATTATTTCTTTTTTGGAACCTACTGCACTGATTATTTCAGTTTATGCCTAGGTTCTCAAGAACGGGTGAACTGATAATTGATCCAAAAATCAAAAAGACAGCTAAAAGACTGACAAAGGAGACAAAAGAAGCTAAAAGACAACTTAACGCTTTCACATCTTCTCCAGATTTACCTTGGTGTTTTGCTTTAGCAAGTTTATCATCTGAAGACGTGGTATTTTCAGAGACAAAATCAGAAGATATGGAGGAGAATCATGAGCCAAGGAGGACTTTAAGAGAAATGGAAGCTCCGGATTTTGATCAATATCCTATATGCATAGCATTCCCGGAGATGGAGCAGCCATTCGAGTTTAAGGTATCATTGATGCACGCGCTACCTAAGTATGATGGATTTGCATTAGAAGATCCGTATAAGCAATTAATGATTCATCATTTGGCTCATACCACACAGAGACTTCAGGGTATGATAGAGGATCAAATGAAGCTCAGCACTTTCGCATACACCTTAGAGGGTAAAGCAAAGAGTTGGTTCTATTCATTTCCTGCAGGATCAATAACTACATGGGTATCCATAAGGGCAATGTTTATGGAAAGATTTTTCCTTACTTCACGGGCTGCTAATATCAGAAAAGAAAAACGTGGAATTAGACAACAACCAGGAGAAACATTGTCTGATTATTGGGATATATTCAATCATATGTTTGCAAGTTGTCCACATCATCAGATTCCTGAACAATTACTCATTCAGTATTTCTATGATGGACTAATACCAAGGGAAAGGAAAAATAATTGAAGCAGCAAGTGGTGGAGCTTTTATGAACCAAACATGTGATAGAACCAAGAAGCTGATTTAGAATATGGCAAGTAGTGTGCAAAAAAGTTTGGCTCAAGAGAGGATGAGGCTCAAACAGTGAACGAAGCAAACTTCTCCACCACTGACCAACGCCTCGACACACTGACTTCGTTGGTAGAGAAGATGGCGTCATGGAAGATACATCAAGTTAAGGCTTGTGGTGTATGCTTGATGGTGGGATACCAAACTGATATGTGTCCTACTTTGCAAGAGGAGAGCACTGAGCAAGTGAATGCATCCAGTGGTTTCCAAGGGCAGCAACAAATGAAGTATGATCCATATTCGAACACGTAGAAACCAGGTTGGAGGGATCATACTAGTTTTAGGTATAAGCCACAAGGAACCCAACAACAATCTGTTAGGTGTGATGCCCGAAAGACAATTTTGTAATTGTTTTATTTAATAAATGAAATGCTATTATTATTCATATTTATTATTCTCATATTCACCGATGTGACAATAGTATTTACACTACAGAAAATCCTAAAGTATATCATTTATGTAATCACTTAACTCAGTGTATGGGATATACACGGGAGGATTGAGTTAGTGAAGATGTACTTAAAATACAATTAGCCCGTAGTGAAGTTAATCGAGAGTATCGGGTCTCTCCTTTAACGTGCTATTAATGCACCCAGAACACAATAGGTGTGATTGTCTTATCCGGACTTTCGGTTAAGAGAACCTAATGTGGCATTTATATATGATAGATATATCATGTAGGGCTGGACCGATTTGATTGGAGTTCATGATATAATTCCGTAATCGAGAAGTCTTATCGAATCAATCGATGATCATATTTATGGATATATCTTAATCCTGAGGTGATCACAGTCAACTGCTTGAATCAGTATGAGGTTTGACTTGACGGTTAAGGATTACACTGAGTCTGTGATCTGAATTACCCGATCTTGGCATTGTACTGGATTGAGTGAGTAGTCTGTGTTATCACAGATACGGAATCCATTCCTTCCATTTATGGAAGTGGATAGACAGTTCCCTTATTTATGAATCCTAGAAACTGATCGATCGTACGAGTTCATATTACACTGATTAGCTACCAGTGAGTTGTATGAATTAATTGATCACTAGGGGGTTAATGGTAAATAAGGATAAGAGGTTCTAAAAAGGGTTAATGGTAACTTCCCGATTTAGAATGAATAGTCTATGGAGGATTAATCCATATGTAATTATTATATCATTGGACGCTTATTATTATTCTCATGAGGAGATAAATATAATCTTATAATCGGAGGAGTGCAGTCACGGGATTATGGTGGCATATTCCTGTGATTGATTTATCGAATATAATTATTCTGTTCGTAAGATAATTATTTATTTGACTTATCGGAGCCGCTGATTATTAGTCCATGGTCCCCGACGTGCCTCCAAATATAGCATAGCTATTCTCGGACGTCGAATCCTAATAATATTAATTTAGTTCTTATTTGAATTTAATTAAAACGATATGTGAATTAATTGTTTAGTGAACTATTAAATTAGTTGGGCTAAATAATTAAATATGTGAAAAAGACATTTTTCATAATCTTGGCAAATTAGTGTGTTATGGCCGAAAATTAACATTGACTAGGTCAATACAATTTTCGGCCAAGAGCATGTATTTAGGAAACAAGAAATTGTTTTAAGACATGTGCACAAAATATTTATTGGATAAATATTTATGGTAAGAAATAAAGATAAATATTATTCTAGATTTGTTCTAGAATATTATGGGATTATTTTTATTTATTGGATTTATTTATTTGCAAAATAAAATCTTTGGAGGACAAGGATTACTTTCCTATATAAAGAGAGTTCTCCCAAGCCTAATACACTAAACATAATTTCGACTTCACCTCTTAGAGAGGAGAAGAAATATTTTTTCGGCCAAGGGGAGAATAGGGGAAATCTTGGAGGGTTTTCCGGGTAGCATACCGGAGGGATTCAAGACGAGAATTTCCTACCACCGGGAGTTGCTTGGATCACATGTACGGAAGATCGTGGTGCTCTTCACATCTTCGTTCGTTCTTTCTATTACGGTTCTTCAACTTGGATTTTGAGATCCAAGAGGTATGTTCTACAACCCCCTTGTAGATGTAGATCTAGTTATTTTATTACGTGTAATTTATAGATCTAGATCCTTAAATCGCTTCCGTTGTGGATGGTATTATTAACAGTGGTATTAGTCGCCAAGGTGATCTATATTTATACGTATAAAATATTAGATCTAGGAGTGGTAAACATGTAGATTTTTTTTCCCAATTTTTTTTATTATAGGGGCCGAATGCATATGTTATTTTTTTATGTTGCGATTGTTGTGGTTTGAAGAGATGGATTGGAGTTGATACTGTTTACTCGTTAGCTCTATTTTGTAGCTCCTTTGTTTAGTAACAATTGAGTATAGGAATTGTATTTTTTTTTTATGTCAATTTTCGAAAATACCATGTAAAAGTAGCATCTTTTATTGTAATTTTGTAAATCCGGTCTAGAAAAGATGAAGATCTTGCTAGAAAATTGAAGATCAAGGCGAAACCCAAGGTATGAACGAGGAGAAATGGATAAATTTTAAAAAAAAAACTGCTACAGGACTTTCTGCGACGCTGAAAAGCGTCGCTATAAGTCCTATTTATAAATATTGCATGGGGCTAGGGTTTTTTTTTTTATGCTGGCGGCAGCATGTAACTTTTTTGACCTAATTTTTTTTATTTATAACACTGCCGATTGGCAGAAAGGAAAAAAAAAATATTTTGGGAAATAATTTTTTTGTAACAGCCGCATAATAATAATTTTTTTTAATTATAATAAATTATATTTATTTAATTAAAAAAACGGCATTTTCTCCTCTCGGGTGTTCGTGGTTCGTGATCCGGTGGTTCAAGGTTCGAAGATCGAAGACTTGAAGACAACAAGATTGTAATTTACCTTTTTTCCTAGGATAGATTAGATATGGGGGTACCAACAATCCATCTCGGTGTTTAAATTTTCCGCAATTTATTTTTTATGTGTTTGATCATAAAATAGATATAAAATCGAAATTGCCATGACATGCATCATATCATAAATCCACTCCATGCATACATGTAGAATTTTAATTTTGGTAATTAAAATAGGCATGTATACAAACTCGCGTAATTAGTTGAAATTTAATTAATACGTGGTAATTAATTAATTTAGTAACTAATTAAATATCCGAGGACGGGTTATGAAATCGTTAAGCCTTTCGGTGTGTGTTCTCGGTGAACCGCCTTAAAGCCCAAACGAGATCACGTTTTCGATTCGTAGTGTCTACGAGATTGAATGATGGTAAAAGAACAATAAATCTTAGATAAAAACGGTTCGCCTATAGGTTGGGTGGTCAACTGAGCTAGGCTCGACCGACTTAACCCTCCTAGTGTGATGTATGCACGGGGGTCCGGCAAGACTAAGCTACACCGGCGAGCGGAGGGGTGATTCCTTCTTATCTCAATGGGGCTCTCTTGACCCGATTTCGTCCGACTGTCACATATGTTCCAACGAATAGGACGGGTAGACTTGCCTACGTTACCGACACCATTCGGAATCCTTGATTTGATGTGCTTTTATGTTAACATCAAAAAGACATGGTTAGTTAACCCACCACCACTTCCAAAATATTGAGTGGGAGCGGGGGAGGCGACAGCCAACCCCACGGCCTCTACTATAGATACAAGTAAGTGAGAGAAGGGTGACGCCTCACGGCGCTTTGATTTCATCCCCCTAAGGATGGTGTTCACCCCTATCAACATTCATGGCTTGGTCTCCGAAAGGATAGGATATTCGGGTACTCGTCGGGTCACTGACCTATCCTACGACGGCACACTCTGGGCGTACATAAGAGATCCGATATAGTAGGTCACACTCATAAAGGATATTCTTGATAATATCTAGGCTAAAAAATGAATGTAGTCAATGAATAAAGGGATGTTCGATTCTCGTGGGATGTTCGATTCTCACAAGTTATTCATTGATGAGATTGTCTCGATTTAACCGTCATCTCTTTGACTTACCCTTAGGCGGCACTGAGATGCGAGGTTAAAACCTTGGAATGGTAGAGTAGACTTAATTTTAGTTTGCAATTCATAAAATAAACTTATATAGTAGTGTTAAACTTGAATTAATATATGTCATTTTATTTTCAGCAAAAAATGTCTGCTCAAATTTCTGCTTTACTGTCTGAAAAATTATCTGGAAACAACTTTATGAAATGGAAGAGTAATCTAAATGTGGTACTCACATACGAGAATGTGCAACATGTACTCACTTCTGAATGCCCTACAGTGGTGATCCAAAAACCTGGAAAAGCTGAGATCGAACAGCGTAATCGCTGGATCGAGGCAGATAACCGGGCTCGTGGGTTCATCCTGGCGGAAGTGTCGGAGGTTATTAGGACCCAGATTGAAGAGTTTGAGACTGCAGGAGAAATCATGCGGAAACTTACTTTGATGTTTGGATCACCTAGCAACCAAGCAAGACACGATGCCATCAGGATGGCTGTTAACACGAAATTGAAGAAAGGTCAAGCAGTGAATGGTCATGTTTTGAATATGATCAGTTACTTCAATGACACCGGTATTCATGGATCGATGTTAGATGAAGCAACTCAAGTGTCGATGATTTTGGAATCGTTGACTCCTGAGTTTATCCCGTTCAAAATTCAGTATCTGATGGGAAAACATGAGTTAACCATGATATAGATGCTTAATGAACTGACTATCTACGAGGGCCTGCTATCGAAAGATAAGGTCCAAGTAGGGGATAAGAAAGCTGAAGCAAATATGGCCGAAGCTAAGTCATCAAACAAGCCTAAGGCCAAGCCAAAGAAGAAGGGTAATGTTGCACCTGTGCCCAAACCAATGAAGAAGAAGAAAGCCAATAAAGTTGACGAGGCCAAGCCCAAGGGCAAATGCTTTTACTCTAAGGAGGTAGGACATTGGAAACGCCATTGTCCGGAATATCTTTGTGATGTAAAGGATGGCAAAGTCAAGGCTATCTCTGGGAAATATAAGAAAGGTAATTCGGAATTACTATTCTTGGAATCTTTTAATGTAGCTAAAGATGTGTCCACTTGGATACTTGATACTGGAGCTACTAACCATGTATGTTCTTCATTGCAGATTCTTAGTTCGTACGGAGCTAGAAGAGGGTTCTCAAGTTATGCGAGTAGGCACTGGGGCACTCATTTCGGCTAAAGCAGTGGGAGATGTGGACTTGCATTTTAATAATAGAATTTTACATTTAGAGAATGTTTATTTTATTCCGAATTTCAGGAGAAATTTAATTTCTCATTCTGCATTAGTTGAACAATCATTTTCTGTTTCAAATTTGAATGGTGAATTTGTTATTTTGAAGAATGGCTTTGAATTGTGTTCAACTACGAATGAAAACAGTTTATATTTTATAAGACCACATAAAGCTCCCCTACTTAATACTGAAATGTTTAAAACTGCTCATCAAAGATCTGCTAAAAGGCAGAAAGTTTCTCAAGTAAAAGAAGATAAAACATACTTGTGGCATTTAAGGCTCGGCCATATTTCCTTAGAAATACTCAAAAGACTAGAAAATGTTCATGCCTTAGGTGAGTCATCTGTTGACACACTGCCTATCTGCGAGTGTTGCCTGGAGGGAAAAATGACTAAGCGTCCCTTCTCATCAAAGGGTAATAGAGCCACGGGAACTCTAGACTTAGTGCATTCAGACCTTTGTAGTCCGATGAACGTACAAGCTAGAGGTGGATAGGAGTACTTTGTGACTTTCATTGATGACTACTCGAGATTCAGTTATGTTTATCTGCTGCATAGGAAGTCCGAGGCTTTTGGTAAGTTCAAGGAGTTCCAAGCAGAAGCCGAAAGGCAATTAGGCAAGTCATTGAAATGCCTTCGCTCGGATCGTGGAGGTGAGTATTTAGATACTGAGTTCATTGACTACTTGGCTGAAAAAGGAATTTGTTTCCAACGTTCAGCGGCTAGGACACCTCAGCAAAACGGAGTTGCTGAGAGGAGAAACAGGACATTGATTAACATGGTTAGATCAATGATGAGCTACGCCTCACTACCTATATCCTTTTGGGGTTATGCTTTAGAAGCAGCGGTCTACATTTTGAATGCAGTGCCGTCAAAGTCTGTCGAAAAGACACCCATAGAGATGTGGTCCGGACATCGTGAAAGCTTTCGTCACTTCCGCATATGGGGTTGTCCTGCACATGTGCTGATGGACAAGACTACCAAGCTACTATCTCATACGAAAGTATGTTTGTTTGTAGGCTATGCAAAAGGTACACGTGGTGGTCTATTTTACGATCCGGAAGATAACAAAGTGCTAGTCTCGACTAATGCTATGTTTTTGGAGAAAAGTTATATGAAAGACCACAGAACTCGAAGTAAAATTGTACTAGAGGAATTACTCTCCGATGACGTCAGGCCTATTGTGGCTGTTGATGTTCCTGTAAACAACACTACTAATACAACAGTCACTTCCGACATTCCTGTTCCACCTAGACGTACTGCGAGAGTGGTTCGGCCACCGGCTCGGTACGGCATGGATTTAGAGGCAAACATAGTCGCCTCTGATGGGGTGGAAGATGATCCTCCGACCTATAAGAAGGCCATATTAGATCACGATAAGGATAAATGGATTGACGCAATGAATAAAGAGATAGAGTCTATGTACTCTAACTCAGTCTGGAAACTTGTAGAACTTCCTCAGGGTGAAAGGCCCATTGGATGTAAATGGCTCTACAAGCGAAAGAGAGGAGTAGATGGGAAGGTCGAAACCTTCAAAGCACGGCTGGTAGCCAAAGGTTACACACAGAGAGAGGGTATAGACTACGAAGAAACCTTCTCACCTGTGGCCATGATGAAAACCATCCGCATCCTCCTTTCGATTGCTGCATGTCTGGATTATGAAATCTGGCAAATGGATGTTAAGACAGCGTTTCTAAACGGCTTTCTCGACGAGGAAATCTATATGCAGCAACCAGAAGGATTCATTGAAGAAGGTCGAGAGCACATGGTGTGCAAGTTGCTCAGATCCATTTATGGGTTGAAGCAAGCATCTCGTTCCTGGTATCATAGATTCGATCACACGATCAAGTCTTATGATTTCGAACAACAATTTGTTGAATCTTGTGTGTACAAGAAGGTTATCAAAGATAGTGTTGTATTTCTAGTGTTGTACGTTGATGACATACTCCTAATTGGCAACGATAAGGGGATGATGTCCGACGTGAAAAGTTGGTTGACCACGCAATTCCAAATGAAGGATTTGGGAGAAGCGAGTTATGTTCTAGGGATCCAAATTATAAGGGATCGCAAGAACATGATGTTAGCTCTGTCCCAAGCAACTTATATAGATAAGGTGCTTGCACGCTTCAGTATGGAGAACGCAAAGAATGGTTTTCTACCAACCCATCACGGCATTTACCTCTCTAAAACTCGGGGCCTCAAACTCCTGAAGAGATTGAAGCTATAGGAAGAGTGCCATATGCCTCGGCTGTTGGTAGTCTTATGTATGCTATGAGGTGTACGAGACCTAACATTGGTTACGGTGTTGGATTAGTCACCATTTTCAGTCAAATCCAGGCAACCGCACTGGACAGAAGTAAAGAATCTCATCAAGTATTTGGAGAGAACCAGAAATTATATGCTCGTCTATTCGAGTGGGAGTTTGGAGTTAGCGGGGTACACCGATTCTGATTTTCAGTCAGACAGAGATGATTATAAATCAACCTCTGGTTCAGTGTTTACGCTTGGTGGCGGTGCAATAAAATGGAGAAGCCAAAAGCAATCCAACACATCCGATTCAACAATGGAAGCTGAGTTCATAGCGGCCTCGGAGGCGCTAAAGAAGCAGTTTGGTTAAGAAAGTTCATCGCCAGATTAGGCGTTGTCCCGAATGCTCAAGATCCTATTACTCTATATTGTGATAACAATGGGGCCATTGCCAACTCTAAGGAACCTCGAAAGCACAGTAAGTCGAAGCATATAGAGAGGAAATACTAGGTGATCAACGATTTTATCGATAGAGGTTTAGTCGACACTGGGAGACTATAGGTATTAGAGACATGTCTCATTTGCATTAGAGCAAGTGGGAGTGATAGTTTTCTGTATTTTAAATAATAGGGTGTGCTCTAAAACAATTAATCACATGCTTTCGTGCAAGTGGGAGATTGTTAGGTGTGATGCCCGAAAGACAATTTTGTAATTGTTTTATTTAATAAATGAAATGATATTATTATTCATATTTATTATTCTCATATTCACCGATGTGACAATAGTATTTACACTACAGAAAACCCTAAAGTATATCGTTTATGTAATCACTTAACTCAGTGTATGGGATATACACGGGAGGATTGAGTTAGTGAAGCTGTACTTAAAATACAATTATCCCGTAGTGAAGTTGATCGAGAGTATCGGGTCTCTCCTTTAACGTGCTATTAATGCGTCTAGAACATAATAGGTGTGATTGTCTTATCCGGACTTTCGGTTAAGAGAACCTAATGGGGCATTTATATATGATAGATATATCATATAGGGCTGGACCGATTTGATTAGAGTTCACGATATATGTCCCGGATTTTATCAATACAAAACAACAAGTAATAAACCGGTTAACCTCAAGTGCAAGGATCGTAGTATGGAGGCTAATGCCGGGTCGATCTTACGGGGAACTAGACTGTTGTGAACCCTAGCTTTTGTTTAAACTAACCTATGTCACGAATCTAACCTAAACGAATAACTAACCTAAACAAATATGCAGAAAAAGTAACTAGACAGAGGATTGCTCCAATGCTAGGCAAGATTGAAAGCGATAAAAACTAAACTAAACTAAAGTACAGAAAAGTAAACTAAGCTAAACAATTCAAGTTTTAAGGATTAAATCAAATTATAACGAACGAACAAGCAATTGATCCACCTATCCTATCAACATTCAATTCTAATTCGGATTAATTCGTGATCTCTACTCAAGTCGTGATTCACCTAATCAACGGCATAAACTCCTACTCTCGTAGACGAGTTCGTTTTCTAATCTTTTATCTTTCGATGTTAAAGATTACGTCTTTCTAACCAAGGCGTGAAATCTTTCAATTTCTAATCTAGAGATTCAATCTAATAACTTTCGTTGTGATTAGATTAAAGGTCTAAACTTTTATCATGGTGTTCTAAAGTTAACATGACTTTCATCAAGCAAACAATAAACAAAAGCACGGATCTTTCGATATAGCATGCAATCAACATATAAAAACATGATAAAAGTAACAACTTTAATAGATACTCACAAAATAATCACGAACTAGAGATCAAACTGTTGAAACGGACGGCTTCACAACGCTTGTTCAAGGAGGATTTAGCCTCCTAGCATCCTTATGCAAACTCGAATTGATGGAATAAAGAACATAAATCTAACTATCTAATCTAGATGTTTTATTGCATAAAAACTGGAAAATAAAGGAGTAAAAACGCAGCCAAGCTGCTCCCTAGGGTTTAGGGATCGAATTGTATGTTTAGGGTTTGGTGAAACGCGCCTATTTATAGATTTTTAGGTCGGTTTCGCTGAGTCGGTGCCGTGGACGCCCGTCCACTATCTTGGACGCTCGTCCAGCCTCTATGAACGGAGAATGAACGCTCGTTCAGAACGCGTCTGAACTCTCTGAATGTAAAATACGATTCTGGACGCCAGTCACTTTTATGGACGCCCGTCCACTACTCAGCTCCAGTATTTTGCTCATAACTTCACTTCTAGGGCTCCAAATGAGGTGATTCAACATGCGTTGGAAAGCTATTTCAATCCTCTACAACTTTCATCAAGACAACTTTCCCTGAAAGTGCCTACAAGTGTGGACAAAATCCCCATGAAGTGCCTGGTTCCGGTTTCTTCAATGATTCTTCACTTAAACATCTTCCAACTCTTCCATCTTCATGTGATCATCGTTTAAGCTCCTTACTCATCACGAAAACGTATCTACCAACATGATAGAAACATGCAAAATGTAACATCATACGAATAAACATAAAACACCGATAAAATCACGTGAATATCTCGATTTTGCATTTAAACACATTTAAAACTCGTTTACTCAATAATTCGATAAAACCAACACTTTTCTATAAAAAGTACTAAAATACCAAGGATATTGTTATGGGAATAACGTCATATAAATCATAAATTTCACCCTTAACAACTCCCCCACACTTAAACTTTGCTCGTCCCGAGCAAAACAAAACAAGATAAAGGCTCGGAAAGAATATAGACATCTCAACACATATACCATTTAGTCAATAAACTAGAAGTTCACCCGTGTGTGTGCATAGCCATAGAAAATTTCCACTAAATCCAAACTTGAGGAACTCAAAGCAAAACTAGCTAATACCCCCTCGTGGACTAGTAATAAATGACACTCATAAGATGCACCCTACAAACGTGACATATCCCGAAAAGAATGATCGAATGAATCTAGGGCCTTTCTGAAATACTCAGAGGACAATCCCTACAACATATCCATCGGTTTATACTGGGGATAAGATTAACGAAAACTAAGCCTTATATTCAATTTCGTAACAATATCTTAGTTGATTTAGCCATTTCACTTTAAACACACATTAGAACAAGCTATTGCCCTCATAGCGTAATAGGACATTTCGAGATAACACCCTACCTACTCCAATCATAAGGCAGCTTTTTCTAACTGTCGTGAGCTTTTAGTCATCATAGTGGTATAGGACATACGTGGTATACCCTACCTCACTCAAATCATCGACTAGCTTCCGACACACACATTGTATTCATTTAAATTTTTCAACTTCCCATTTGACATTAGTTACGTGTTACTTATCACATTCAAACCTCTAGATATTCACAGTATCTCATACTTCGGAACTAAATACAAACTATCATAAGTCTCACGATATATACGTAGCACTAAGCACATGACTTATAAGGAAATCAAAAACCACTAATCCAAAACGGGGTATAACTTTATAAAAATAGCTCATCGTTCACTATGGCTCGTGAAAAATAAATCTTGGTGAAACAACTAACTCACTAAAAATATGGTATACAGCATCAATGACTATAACAAACCGAACAAAAACGTGTATTGCCTACTCGGAACAAAACAAAAATTTTGAAAATTTAGCATCATTTTAGCATAGAAAATAATATCATGTATTAACCAAATGGTCGATACATAGCGACCATTCCCCTCCCCCACACTTAAATGACAACATGTCCTCATGGTGTGCAAAATAAAAGAAAAGAGAACTTAGCTGATTGTAGTTCTAAAGAGGGCAACACCGGAAGTGGCGTACGTCCAATCCAGAAATGCTCAAGACGTCGAGATTGTGGACCATCCACCGGAAAACCGACATCGTCTGAAACTCACAAACGCTATCAAGACTATCCTGCACACTTGACAAACACGAAAAGTATCTCGGGGATAGGGGGAATTATATCATATGAAACACAAGAGAGAATCGTATTAGATGGAAAAAATCATCGTCCAAGGAAAAGTGCAGAGCATCCAACCGTCAACTACAAATACAGAGCGATTCACACAAAACCCTAACTAGACTAAAACTAAACGAAGACACACAAAAGAAAAACAAAAGAAAATAAACAAGAGAAAAACAGATATCTAGGGTGCCCCCTAGTAGCGCTTTTGGTTTATGTCGTTAGCTCGACACCATTAAAGCTCAGCCTGGATCAGGCCATTTGACTTTTCTTCCAGCCACTACATCGTGTAAGCTCGAATCAGTAGTGTGGCCGCAGAAACAGCAGCGAACACATGGGGTTAAATCTTTGAAAGCTCTCCATACCTTTTTAAGTTTCCCCATGGTTGCATTCTTTCTTCTCCGGTTCCTCCGATGACGTTTAAGTTGTCGCTCCCTTTCAAACTCTTCCATATCAGGACTACCGCTAGAACATCTTCAGATTTAACACAACCGTCATCCTCGGAAAACAAATCGGGTGAAAACTCGTCAAAGTGGTTGACTTCGGAAGTCCCACACCCGAGGATTTCGAGGAATTTAACAATCAAAGGCTTTTCTTTATGTTCACCTATATAGTGCTTGCACCTCGACCATTAACTCGGAACGGTTGATCACCATAACCTCGTAATTCTAGCACACCTCCAGGAATGATTTGGAGAATCTCGAAAGGACCGGACCAACGTGTCCTCAACTTGCCAGGAAACAAATGCAACCTGGAATTGTATAAGAGAACTTGCTCGCCGACCTGGAATTCTCTCTTCTTTATCTTGGCGTCATGGAGTAGTTTCATCTTCTCTTTACTGATCCTGGCACTTTCATACGCCTGAGTCTGAACTCGTCCAGCTCATGTAACTGCTGAAGTCGATGCTGTCCACAAGTTTGGGAATCAAAGTTTAAAAACTTGGTAGCCCAGTAAGCTCTATGTTCTAGCTCGACAGGCAGATGACATGGTTTCCCGTAGACCATTTGATATGGCGATGTACCCATAGGGGTCTTATAGGCAGTCCTATATGCCCAAAGTACATCGTCCAACTTCAAACTCCAGTCTTTTCTATGACTATTCACCGTCTTCTCCAGGATTTTCTTAAGACTCTGGTTGCTTCGCTCAACCTGACCACTAGTCATCGGATGATATGGTGTGCCGATTTTATGGCGAACACCATACTTCTCAAGGACTTTTTCCAAAGGTCGGTTGCAGAAGTGTGTCCCTTCATCACTGATCAAGGCACGTGGACATCCAAACCTCACAAAGATGTTTTTCTTCAGAAATTTCATGACCGTTTTATGATCATTGTGAGGAGTGGCAATTGCCTCCACCCATTTCGAAACATAATCAACGCAGACTAAGATGTATTTGTTGCCACAAGATGATGGGAATGGTCCCATAAAATCGATGCCCCAAACATCAAAGACTTCGCATTCAAGGATGGGTTTCAAAGGCATGTCAAAACGCCTTGTCAAAGCTCCGGTTCTCTGGCATCGATCACAAGCTTTACAGAAAGCTTCTGTGTCTTTAAAGATCGTTGGCCAATAAAAACCGGATTGAAAGATCTTCGCAACTGTTTTCCAAGGACCAAAGTGACCACCTGTGGGTCCACTATGGCATTGCTCGATTATATTGCGTTGCTCAGATTCGGGAACACACCTCCTTAGCAAACCATCTTTGCAGATCTTGAAGAGGTAAGGTTCATCCCAAACAAAGTATTTCATATCAGAGAAGAACTTCTTCTTCTCTTGATAAGACATTTCAGGATCGAGATAACGGGCATGAAGGTAGTTTACAATGGAGGAATACCAAGGAACATCGGGAGAACGGCCATCGATCAACATGATGTTTTCTAGAGGAAAGTAAAGATCTATATCATCTGGTTCATTCTTTTCCTCATTTAACATCCTAGACACATGATCCGCTACTACATTCTCACTGCCCTTCTTGTCTTTGATTTGAACGTCAAACTCTTGTAGGGTCAGTATCCAACGCAGTAGGCGCGGTTTAGCATCCTTTTTAGTCATCGAATACCGCAAAGCAGCGTGATCAGTCCACACGATCACTTGAGCACCTAACAAGTAACTACGGAACTTGTCCATAGCAAACACTACGGCCAATAATTCCTTTTCGGTAGTCGTATAGTTAACTTGCGAAGGATTCAACGTGTGACTTGCGTAATAGATAGGCTGGAACTTTCCCTTGATCTTTTGCCCTAGAACAGCACCAACAGCATAGTTTGATGCGTCGCACATAAGCTCAAATGGTAGGTTCCAGTCAGGCGATATAAGAATCGGAGCAGATATTAAACGATCCTTAAGCTCCTCAAACGCTTGCTTGCAGCTCTCATCAAAATTAAACTCAACGTCTTCCTTTAGTAAAGTGGACAGGGGCTTGGCGATCCTTGAAAAGTCCTGGATGAACCTCCTATAGAAGCCGACATGTCCGAGAAAACCTCGGACTTCCCGAACATTCTTAGGATAACTCATCTTCTCAATAGCTTCTACCTTGGCCCTATCTACTTATATACCTTTGGCGGACACTTTGTGGCCAAGGACTATACCTTCATCTACCATGAAATGGCATTTTTCCCAATTAAGCACTAAGTCCTTTTCCACACATCTTGACAACACCCGATCAAGATTATCGAGGCAATCATCGAAGGAGTGACCAAAGGCCGAGAAGTCATCCATAAAAATCTCCATGCACTTTTCAACTAGCCCGTCAAAGATTGCCATCATACACCTTTGAAAGGTGGCTGGGGCATTACAGAGACCAAATGGCATCCGCCTGTAGGCGAAAGTACCATAGGGGCAGGTGAAAGTGGTCTTCTCTTGGTCAACAGGATCGATGGGTATCTGGAAGTATCCTGAATATCCATCCAGGAAGCAGTAGAATGCGTGTCCCGCCAGACGCTCAAGCATCCGGTCAATGAATGGAAGGGGAAAATGATCTTTCAGTGTGACCTCATTGAGCTTTCGATAATCGATACATACTCTGTATCCAGTAACGAGCCTCAATGCTATCTCTTCTCCCTTCTCATTCTTCTCAATAGTAATTCCCCCTTTTTTGGGGACTACCTGAGTCGGGGAAACCCATTCACTGTCAGCAATGGCGTATATGATACCCATATCTAGAAGCTTAATGATTTCCTTCTTGACTACTTCTTGCATGTGAGGGTTGAGCCTCCTCTGAGGCTGTCTAACTCGTTTTGCACCCTCTTCAGTCTTGATCTTGTGCATACAGATGTCGGGAGATATCCCTCGGATATCTCCCACCTGCCATCCAAAGGCTTTTACATTTTTGCGCAAGACGTTTAACAGTTTAAGCTCTTCTATACGAGATAGCTTGGCAGAGATGATCAAAGGAAGCTTGTCACCTTCTCTTAAAAACACATACTTAAGATGTTTAGGCAACGGCTTCAGTACCAAATCTACGGGAGGATCCTCTAGACTTGATTTAAGATCGCCACTCTTCAACTCAACATCGCTGAGCTTACTTAGTGGTCCTACTGCCAAGGCTTCTTCTCTTAGCTCATCCTCAAAATCAGCTGCTAACTGGTCTAGATTAACCATACCATGACTATTCAGATTATCGATCAATCGCTCATATTCCGCTTCCACAGCCTTGACTTGCTCGTCCATACAGTCATTGAAGTCATGAAATGACTCCTCAATGGAAAAGCCGGTTGGAGAACCAGAGGGTACTTGAATAGATTTAAAGACACTATAGCTCACCTCTTGGTCACCAACTCGAATAGTTACTTGCCCACCATCGCAATCGATGAGGGCTCTAGCTGTAGATAGGAAAGGTCTTCCAAGAATCAGAGGGACATTTTCATTTTTCTCAATATCTAAGACGTACCAATCAACAGGAAAGGTAAATCTATCGATCTGGACTAAAATGTCTTTCAGAATCCCTGAAGCTTTCTTAGAAGATCTATCGGCGAACTGAAGGTTCATGGAAGTGGGTTCTAGAAGACTTTGTAAACCCAGCTGCTCACACGCAGACAATGGCATCAGGTGATGGATGCACCCAAGTCACATAAAGAATTTGGAAAGACTAAGCCTCCCATCTGCAATGTGAGCACGAATTTTCCGGGGTCACCTCTTTTGATTGGTAAGTCTGGATAATTGATCATTGAACAATCCTCACCAATTGCCTGATCCATTTCTGCTAACTTCTTCTTCAAAGAAACAACATCCTTGATGAATTTAGTATACTTAGGCATTTCAACCAAAACTTCCGAGAGTGGAAGATTAACTTGAGTATTTTTCAGCAGATTAAGCACCTTTCCGTACTTCTTATCTTCATGCAATGGGATGTTGCTCTTTCTCGGTGGAAATGGAAGCTTTTTCAAATCATCCTTGGAAAATACTTTCTTCGAGGACGAACTAACCGCTTTGTCTTCCACATCTTTCCACCTCACCGTCTTATCATTCTTTTTATTAGTCAGGGGATCAGCCACCTGATGATCATTTGATTCATCACTCCTCGGGATCACCACCGAGGAATCTCAATTCTTTCACCTATCGGGGGATCACCACCGATTTCTTTCAACTTCTACACCTCTCGGGGATCAGCCACCGAGTACCTGCTTGTAGCCAAGGGGATGATGGGTGCTGACTTCCCCTCCCGCCTTATCACTGGCAGGAGGGGCTAGTGGTTTCCATGGTTGGGGGAACCACTCAGTTGAGTACCACTTCTTAAGTTCATTGCACCGGCCTCTCCTCCACCGTATGGAAGTGAAGGAACCAAGTCAGTGCATTGGCCAAGATTCAATTCAAGATGAGCTACATGACCACCTTTGGGATTTCTCTCCGTGGAGTTTGGCATCTGCCCTGATGGTCTAGAAGCTTGCTGGTCAGCCATTTGCTTCTCAAGGTGCTTGATCGAATTTATCAACAACTGGATATTATTATTTTGCTCCCTCTGGAAGTTATTGTTCTGCTCCTTCAGCTCCTTCTGATAGGAGTCCAATCTAGCTTCCAGATCATCAACGTGAGATGGACCTTGAGAGTTACGAATGTTTTGAGAGAAAGGTTGGTTGGACCGACTTTGAAATGCAGGATTTGGATTGTTAGGCCAACTTTGATTTAACCCTTGATTTGGATTGGAAGAATTCAAGTTCGGGTTCTGATTAAAACCCTGGTTTCGAAAGTTGCCTTGGCCAGTGAATTGATTACCAAACCTTTGATTTGGCTGGCCATTGAAGGCATTGATTTCAGCGTTCTGTCCAATCATAGGACAGAAACGAGCAGTATGCCCCATATCGTCACATACTTGGCATGCGACTTGATTATACTGTCCATGATTCTGGACAGCATTGACTTGATAAGGAACAGGGGAATTAAATTGACACCGGCCAACCATATGGCCAGTCCGAGAGCAATTCTCGCTGTACAGAACTTGAGAGTTCTGTAGAAATGAAGGAGTCTGATAACTCGGATTTGGAGATGTCGTGAGAGTAGCCAGCTGCTGTTTCAGCATGGCGATTTCATTTTGCATTTTCACCTCCTCAATCTTAGGAGGAGGAGGTGGTGCCTGAACAGCTTGAAAGGAGGGGGCATAATTATATTTGGCAATGTCTTCGAACAATGCCCACCCTTCTTGAGGCGTTTTCCTCAGGAATGCCCCACTGATGAACTATTGACCATGCCCTTGGTGAGCTCGGTCAATCCACTGACAAAGGTATTGACTTGCCTCTGCAAGTCTAACCCATGGTGGGGGCATTTACGAAGAAGAGCCTTAAATCTCTTCCATGCCTCAAAGAAAGACTCTGTTTCCGCTTGATAGAAATTATAAATTTCCCTCAAACACTGGGCTGTCTTGGCCGGTGGAAAGTATTGGCTTAAAAATTCTTTCTCCAATGCAGCCTAGGTGGTAATGGATTCGGAGGAAGAGAGCTATACCACTCTTTAGCTTCTCCCTTCAATGAGAACGGAAACAGTGTAAGTTTAATCACATCCTCACTCACACCTTGAATGCGTGTCGTACCACATATCTCCATGAATGTGTGTACGTGTGTGTGAGGATTTTCAGTAGGGAACCCGTGAAACATTGATGCATGCTGCATCATCTGAATGAGACCGGGTTTGAGTTCGAAAGTTTGTGCGGTAATGGCTGGTAAGACGATAGCTGGGTTGACAGTTACTGCACCAGGCATGGCGTAGTCTGCCAATGTCCGTCTATCTTCGGCGGCCATTATTACAATTTCTTCGATTTCCCTTTGAAAAGATAGCTCAAACTCTTGATCTTCGGCTTTTCCTTCGTCAAAACGAAGTCTTCGCCTATTGGGTCGGACTATGGTACGCTCGATGTCAGGGGAGCTAAGTAATGGTCCCTTGTGACTACGAGTTTGCATAAACCGATCCCAAAATCAAGTTGAGAAAACCTAAATCTAAGGAAAGGAAACCTAAAAACTAATAAATTAAAGACCTGATATCTAAAAGATTAAAAACCTTAATCTAAGATCAAAAACCTAACGAAAAGAGAAGAAAAGAGAAAGATTAAGAAAGAAAGGGGGACGGACGGGCGTCCACTTATGTGAACGAGCGTCTGCCCAGA
Organism: Gentiana dahurica var. dahurica; assembly: GCA_024500145.1. Taxonomy (NCBI): domain Eukaryota; kingdom Viridiplantae; phylum Streptophyta; class Magnoliopsida; order Gentianales; family Gentianaceae; genus Gentiana; species Gentiana dahurica. The sequence goes on along the minus strand of CM044899.1, from coordinate 29,431,810 downwards.
AAATAGACTGAACGAGCGTCTAAACTGGTGAACGTTCGTTCAAGGATCGGAAAACGCCACTGGAATGAAAATTTTACAGTGAACGAGCGTTCAAACTAGTGGACGCTCGTCCATAGGCAAGATTTTTCAGAACAGAAACGATATCAGAACAGCAGGAAAGCATGGGAAAAAGAGACAGAGGGAAAGGATAACTAAACCTAGAGTAATCAAAGACTACGAAACTTAACTACGAAAAACCCTAATAACCAAAACTATAAACTACCTAAGAAAATTTAAAACGAGAAAAACAGAAAACACTAAAAAGAGGGAAAAACATGTGTTGAAATCTTCTAACCCCAAAATGGAAGGGAAAACAGTGGATTTTGACCTCGAAAACGGTGTCGGACGGCCTCTGGCCGTCTGCCACGTCGTCGGCGTCGGAACGAGCTTTCCGAATTGGGGTCCTGCGCGCCAATCCGACACTCGAGCCGAAAGTTATGGCCAAAATACTAAAGAGTACTAAAACGATCCCTTTTATCCAAAAATTTGATCGTGAAAGATGTGGAGTCAGATGATTCACCTAAGAAACCTACCTACGACACTTACCTACGAAAAAAAAAAGAAAACCTAATTGAAATAAAATAAAAACTGATGGCAGACAGGACAGACGGGCGTCCAATTTGGATGGACGTTCGTCTGACCAGTTTTCAGAATGGACGGGCGTTCAAAATATGAACGCTCGTCCGCTTTTCAGAATTCCTGTGGACGGGCGTCCAGAAGTATGAACGCCGTCTGCAGGTCGAATTTTGATTCAGGATTGAGGAAATTTCAGCGGACGGGCGTCCAGTCAAATAAACGCTCGTCCGATTGAAACAAGAACTGGACGGGCGTTCGGTAAAACGGACGCTCGTCCAACTGGGCAGAAACGGTTAGAAAAACAGAGCGTGATAGACAAAAAACAGAGTATAGACTTAGAAGCTAAAATTTATACTAACTACTGACAGAAACACGACAGATAAACGCACTAAAACGACTAAACTACTAACTACAGAAAGAGACTGAAAAGATCTAACCTAAAAACAAGAATTGAAAACAAACTAAAAACAAAAACAAAAACTAGGCAACCGTCCGGTTCCCCGGCAACGGCGCCAAAAACTTGTCCCGGATTTTATCAATACAAAACAACAAGTAATAAACCGGTTAACCTCAAGTGCAAGGATCGTAGTATGGAGGCTAATGCCGGGTCGATCTTACGGGGAACTAGACTGTGAACCCTAGCTTTTGTTTATAACTAACCTATGTCACGAATACTAACCTAAACGAATAACTAACACTAAACAAATATGCTGAAAAGAAACTAGACAGAGGACTGCTCCAATGCTAGGCAAGATTGAAAGCGATAAAACTAAACTAAACTAAAGTACAGAAAAAGTAAACTAAGCTAAACAATTCAAGTTTTAAGGATTAAATCAAATTATAACGAACGAACAAGCAATTGATCCACCTATCCTATCAACATTCAATTCTAATTCGGATTAATTCGTGATCTCTACTCAAGTCGTGATTCACCTAATCAACGGCATAAACTCCTACTCTCGTAGACGAGTTCGTTTTCTAATCTTTTATCTTTCGATGTTAAAGATTACGTCTTTCTAACCTAGGCGTGAAATCTTTCAATTTCTAATCTAGAGATTCAATCTAATAACTTTCGTTGTGATTAGATTAAAGGTCTAAACTTTTATCATGGTGTTCTAAAGTTAACATGACTTTCATCAAGCAAACAATAAACAAAAGCACGGATCTTTCGATATAGCATGCAATCAACATATAAAAACATGATAAAAGTAACAACTTTAATAGATACTCACAAAATAATCACGAACTAGAGATCAAACTGTTGAAACGGACGGCTTCACAACGCTTGTTCAAGGAGGATTTAGCCTCCTAGCATCCTTATGCAAACTCGAATTGATGGAATAAAGAACATAATCTAACTATCTAATCTAGATGTTTTATTGCATAAAAACTGGAAAATAAAGGAGTAAAAACGCAGCCAAGCTGCTCCCTAGGGTTTAGGGATCGAATTGTATGTTTAGGGTTTGGTGAAACGCGCCTATTTATAGATTTTTAGGTCGGTTTCGCTGAGTCGGTGCCGTGGACGCCCGTCCACTATCTTGGACGCTCGTCCAGCCTCTATGAACGGAGAATGAACGCTCGTTCAGAACGCGTCTGAACTCTCTGAATGTAAAATACGATTCTGGACGCCAGTTCACTTTTATGGACGCCCGTCCACTACTCAGCTCCAGTATTTTGCTCATAACTTCACTTCTAGGGCTCCAAATGAGGTGATTCAACATGCGTTGGAAAGCTATTTCAATCCTCTACAACTTTCATCAAGACAACTTTCCCTGAAAGTGCCTACAAGTGTGGACAAAATCCCCATGAAGTGCCTGGTTCCGGTTTCTTCAATGATTCTTCACTTAAACATCTTCCAACTCTTCCATCTTCATGTGATCATCGTTTAAGCTCCTTACTCATCACGAAAACGTATCTACCAACATGATAGAAACATGCAAAATGTAACATCATACGAATAAACATAAAACACCGATAAAATCACGTGAATATCTCGATTTTGCATTTAAACACATTTAAAACTCGTTTACTCAATAATTCGATAAAACCAACACTTTTCTATAAAAAGTACTAAAATACCAAGGATATTGTTATGGGAATAACGTCATATAAATCATAAATTTCACCCTTAACAATATAATTCCGTAATCGAGAATTCTTATCGAATCAATCGATGATCATATTTATGGATATATCTTAATCCTGAGGTGATCACAGTCAACTGCTTGAATCAGTATGAGGTTTGACTTGACGGTTAAGGATTACACTGAGTCTGTGATCTGAATTACCCCATCTTGGCATTGTACTGGATTGAGTGAGTAGTCTGTGTTATCACAGATACATAATCCATTCCTTCCATTTATGGAAGTAGATAGACAGTTCCCTTATTTGTTAATCCTAGAAACTGATCGATCGTACGAGTTCATATTACAATGATTAGCTACCAGTGAGTTGTATGAATTAATTGATCACTAGGGGGTTAATGGTAAATAAGGATAAGAGGTACTAAAAAGGGTTAACGGTAACTTCCTGATTTAGAATGAACAGTCTATGGAGGATTAATCCATATGTAATGATTATATCAGTGGACGCTTATTATTATTCTCGTGAGGAGATAAATATAATCTTATAATCCGAGGAGTGCAGTCACGGGATTATGGTGGCATATTCATGTGATTGATTTATCGAATATAATTATTCTGTTCGTAAGATAATTATTTATTTGACTTACCGGAGCCGCTGATTATTAGTCCATGGTCCCCGACGTGCCTCCAAATATGGCATAGCTATTCTCGCATGTCGAATCCTAATAATATTAATTTAGTTCTTATTAGAATTTAATTAAAACGATATGTGAATTAATTGTTTAGTGAACTATTAAATTAGTTGGGCTAAATAATTAAATATGTGAAAAAGACATTTTTCATAATCCTGGCAAATTAGTGTGTTACTGCCGAAAATTAACATTGACTAGGTCAATACAATTTTCGGCCAAGAGCATGTATTTAGGAAACAAGAAATTGTTTTAAGACATGTGCACAAAATAATTATTGGATAAATATTTATGGTAAGAAATAAAGATAAATATTATTCTAGATTTGTTCTAGAATATTATGGGATTATTTTTATTTATTGGATTTATTTATTTGCAAAATAAAATCCTTGGAGGATAATGATTACTCTCCTATATAAAGAGATTTCTCCCAATCCTATTACACTAAGCATAATTTCGACTTCACCTCTTAGAGAGGAGAAGAAATATTTTTTTGGCCAAGGGGAGAATAGGGGAAATCTTGGAGGATTTTCCGGGTAGCATATCGGAGGGATTCGAGACGAGAATTTCCTTCCACCGGGAGTTGCTTGGATCACACGTACGGAAGATTGTAGTGCTATTCACACCTTCGTTCGTTCTTTCTATTGCGGTTCTTCAACTTGGATTTTGAGATCCAAGAGGTATGTTCTACAACCCCTTTGTAGATGTAGATCTAGTTATTTTATTACGTGTAATTTATAGATCTATATCCTTAAATCGCTTCCGTTGCGGATGGTATTACTAACAAAATCATTCTTTCCTCAACCACAATATGAACAACCACAAGTACCCGCACCTACAGGACCTACTATGGAAGAAATGATGAAGAGTTTGACTTCTTTTATACAACAAACTTTGCAAACATAGACTCAGAAGATGCCGTAACTATGCAACAAGAGACTCCAAAAATTCAGCAAGGTATGCAACAAGAGATCCGTCAAATACAGCTGGACCACTTGAAATTTCAATATGAGACAAGAACTGGACAAAGAAACCTGGAGATCCAAATGTCTCAATTAGCTTCCACTGTAAGTCAAATGCAACAAGACCAAGGAAAACATCCTTCTCATGTGGTAATAAATCCAAAGGAAAATGTGAGTACAGGGGTGCGGAGGAGTGGAAAGGAGTTAGAAGAGCCACATGGGAAAGGTAAAGTTGAAAAAGAGCCAGTTAAAGAGAAAGAGGGACACCATAGGGAAGAGTTTAATGCAAATCAATAGGGTAATTCTGTTGGGGATAAGCTGAAATATGTGGAACCGCCACCTTTCCCTGGAAGGTTAGCCAAAATCAAGAAGGATGATGAAGATTGAGCCTTATGGGAAACTTTCAAAATGGTGGAAATTAACCTTCCATTGATCGAGGCAATCAAGCAAGTCCCTAGATATGGAAAGTTTTTGAAGTAGCTAGGCACAATAAAGCTCAAAGTGGGTCAATGAGAAAGTTTTGGTAAACGAGAACGTTCCGGAGGTCATACAGAGGAAATTACCATAAAAATGTAAGGACCCAGGTATGTATGCTATTCCTTGTGTAATTGGTCAAAAGAAAGTTGAGAGAGCTATGTTAAACTTGAGTGCATCCATAAATGTTATGCCATTGTCAGTCTATAAGGAACTTAATCTTGGTCTATTAAAAGAAACAAGAATGGTCATTCAACTAGATGATAGATCTCACACTTATCCGGAGGGTATGATAGAGGATGTGTTGGTTAAAGTGAATGAACTCATTTTTCTGGCTGATTTTTACATAGTTGACATGGATGATAAATATTCATCACACGCATCTCTAGTCTAGTTATGAATGCAATTCATGACAACAGCCAAGACAAAGATAGATGTTGATAAGGGTATGCTCACTTTTGAGTTTGATGGTCAGTTAATCACTTTTAATACATTTGAGGCCATGAAGTATCCGTCTGATAAACAGTATGTCTATCATATTGATGTAATCAATGATGTTGTCAATGAGGAATTTGTGGGTAACCATATGCAAGATGAGTTTGAGTATGTTTTACAGGAAGGTTTGAGAGAATGGGAAGCCATGGTGGAGATTGAGGCCGAAGTAAGGGAGGCGATTATGGCATTGCACTCCACATCCGAGTTTCACCCTAAGTATCCTGATCAATTTTTGCCATTGCTTGTCTCCCAAAAGAAAATTCTTTATTCTATTGTTCAGGCACCTTAACTGGAGCTGAAACCATTGCCTGAGCATCTAAAATATGTTTATTTGGGAGAGGGAGTGGCACTCCTGGTTATCATATCAAATAAGCTTGATGCATTGCAGGAAGAATGATTGATTCGAGTTTTAAAGGATTACAAAGAGGCGATCGGATGGACACTAGCAGATATTAAAGGTATCAATCCATTCATGTGCATGCACAAAATTCTACTTGAACCAGATACCAAACCGGTAAGAGATCTGCAGATTATGTTGAATCCTACTATGAAGGAAGTTGTGTTGAAGGATGTTCTTAAGATGTTTCAATTGGGAATTATTTTTCCTATTTCTGATAGACGTTGGGTCAGTCCCGTCCATATAGTTCATAAAAAGTCTTGTTTTCAATTGGTACCTAATGAAAATAATGAGCAGGTACTCATGCGACCCCAAACTGGTTAGAGGATGTGTATCGACTTTCGTAAGCTTAATGCTGCGACAAGAAAGAATCACTTCCCTCTTCCCTTCATTGACGAAATGCTAGAGAGATTGGCAGGGAAAGCTTTTTATTTTTGTTTCTTGGATGGCTACTCGGGATATTACCAAATTATGGTAGCCCCTGAGGTTCAAGAGAAAACCACCTTCACATGTCCAAAAGGGACATATGCATTCTGTCAAATGCCTTTCGGATTGGGCAATGCACCAGGGACGTTTCAATGATGCATGATGTGCATTTTTTAGATATGATTGATGAATGCATCGAGATATTCATGTATGATTTCACAGTCTATAGGATTCCTTCACTCAATGTTTAGACAACTTAGAAAGAGTACTTAAATGATGCATTGAGATGAACCTTGTATTAAACTATGAAAAATGTCATTTCATGGTTCAAGAAAGAATAGTGTTAGGCCATGTTATATCATCTAGAGGTATAGAAGTGGACAAGGACAAGGTTCATTTGATCAGCCAACTACCCTCCCCCACTAATGTAGGAGATATCCATAGTTTTCTTGGGCAAGCAGGGTTTTACCGGCGCTTCATAAAGGATTTCTCAAAGATTGCACAACCTTTATCGAGATTGTTGGGACATGAAGTGCAATTTGAGTTCGATGAGAAATGTAAGGAAACTTTTGAGGAGTTGAAAGCAAGGCTTACTTCTGCCCCTATTATTCAGCCCCCAGAATGGGGAATGCCATTTAAGATTATGTGCGATGCTAGTGACTACGCGGTTGGGTCAGTATTGGGGCAAGAGTCGGAAGGAATACCCATGTGATATAGTACGCGTCCAAGACCCTTAATCAATCACAGTGTCAATAAACCACGATAGAAAAAGAGCTTTTGGCGGTAGTGGTCGCATTAGAGAAGTTCAGATCTTACTTTTTGGGTCCCAAGGTAGTGGTGTACATGTACACCGACCATGCAGCGTTGAAGTATTTGATGACAAAGAAAGAGTCCAAACCGCGGTTAATCCGGTGGATTTTTCTATTGCAAGAATTCGATCTTGAGATCAAGGATAGAAAATGAGTGGCGAATTCTGTAGAGGATCATTTAAGCCGAATTGTCAAGGATGAGGAGTTATCATAGGAACATTTCCGGATGAGCAACTTTTCCACACAAGTAAGTGAGGTAAGAAGCCATGGTATGCCGACATAGTCAATTATTTAGTTACAGGCATCTTTCCCTCGAATATGCCCACTGCCAAGAGAAGTAAATTGAAAAGTGAATCCAAATACTATATATGGGATGGCCCTTATTTGTGGAAGCTTGGTTCTGACCAAGTGATACGATGATGCATTCCTGAGGATGCGATTCACTCCATTATTAAGTATTGTCATGAATTGGCGTATGGGGGCATTCGGGACCTAAGAGGACAGCACCAAAGCTGATTGACAGTGGATTTTACTGGGAAACACTATTCAAAGATTGTTATCTCTTTTGTAAAATCCACACTCGATGTCAAAATATGGGTAACATTTCTTTGAGGGATTAAATGCCCCAACAAGCACTATTGTTTTGCAAAATCTTTGATATGTGGGGAATGGGTTTCATGGCCCTTTCCCTAGTTCATTTAGGAATTTATATATATTGTTGGTTGTGCATTATGTCTCTAAGTGGGTTGAGGCCAAGGCCACCCGTACTAAGAATCCAAGGTTATGTGTGGTTTTCTTAGATCTTACATTTTCAGTCGATCTGGGTTCCCACGAGCATTGATTAGTGATCAAGGAACGTATTTCTACAACCGTGGTGTAAAAGCTTTGATGTTAAGGTATGGAGTACACCATAGAGTAGCCACCACATATCATCCACAGACCTACGGTCAGGCAAAGGTTTCGAATAGAGAAACAAAAACCATTTTGGAGAAGATGGTAAATCCAAACCGCAAGGACTGGAGTTCACGTTTAGTTGACGCTCTTTGGGCATACCGCATGGCCTATAAGACACCGATTGGAATGTCACCATATCGTTTAGTCTTCGGTACGTTGTGCCATTTACCTATTGCTACTGAGCATAAATCATATTGGGTTGTAAAGGGTTGCAATTAGAGCCTAAAAGAAGCGGAGTTGGAAAGGAAATGACAACTACAAGAGTTAGAGGAATTATGGTTGGAATCGTATGAGAATGCAAGGATGTATAAGGAGAGAACAAAGTTGTGGCATGACAAGCTAATCCGGCACAACGAATTCCGTGAAGGTCAGAAAGTGTTAATGTTTAATCCGAGACTGAAGCTTATGCCCGGTAAGTTGAAATCAAGGTGGACGGACCTTTCATTGTTGTAAGTGTATCTCCTCAAGGTGTTACGGAAATCAAGAGTCTTGAAACGCACAAGACATTAAGGTGAATGGACATAGACTTAAGCCTTATTTAGAGGGAGTTTACGGCCCTGCTTGGATTGATTGATTTGAAGGGAAAGGAAATGATAAGATTTGGACGGATTTAAATTTTGGTGTTTGGATTGTTTTAGTTTGATAGAAAGGAAAGGAGAGTAAGGGAGAAGGAAGGATAAGGTTTTTTAAAAATTGGGTGGTCTCGTTTCCTTCCAAAATAGGTGAGAAACGGAAGGAAACAATACATTTTTCTTATAAATGTACTGACATTCCATGTATCTCTTTCCTTTCTGTCTAGTTCTATCCAAACACTCAAAATAGACTTCACAATCCCTCCTTCCCATTTTCTTTCTTTTCTGTTACTATCTTTCATTTTCCTTTCTATGTAAATCCTTCAATCCAAACGGAGCCTACGTCTCTACGGTAGAAGTGATCGACTTAGCAGATTCAATTTATGACTGAGAAGTGTTGAGAAGCTTTGTCTAGCCAAAGATGTTAAAGAAAGGCGCTAGATAGGAGGCAACCCATCATTTTTTTTTATTGATCAAATTTGTGCAGATTGATGTCTTGCATTGAGTGCTTTTGATGTGAAGGTTGCAGGAGGAAAATGGCTAAGGTGTTGTGGTGAAGGCATAGAAACAGCGGGTAATGTTTTTTTACGATGTGATCACATCGATTTTAGAGGTGTTTCAACATGTTTCTATCCAAAAAAACCAGTGAGCGAAAAAAAAAATGATGTCATCACATCATTCTTGGATTGTGTTATCACAATAAATGGCCAAGATACGGAGACTAAAAATATGATGATGTGATCACATCAATTGGGGTGCTTGACGACTTCTTTCAAAAAAAAAAAAAAAATCTTTTCCTTCACCATATTTTCTCCCAGTTGTATTATTTTTCCCTTATTTTTTTACTCCACCCATTAATATAATTCCAAAGCCTAATCACCTAATCAGACACCCGACCTCCCGTCCGTAAATTGCTTCACTTCTTCTTTTCTCAAACCATTTGCCATCCACATAATCCAACGAAATTCCCCGTCTATGTTTCTGAACTTTCCCCGCTTCTTCAGTTCAATTTTATTTCTTTCTAACCATGGCTAGAACCAAGAAGGAAGCCAAATTCATGGGGCGAGCTGTGGCAGCTACACCACCCGTACATCATTCATCCTTACCGGAACCCTCGCCGGAAACCACCAAAACGCCACCACCCAAGACCTCTGCAACACAATCATCTTCCCCATCACTGGATCCCAAGAACTTGTTGTCCAGCCACATACCTCTGATCGACGGGAATCTTCCCGCCAACACACAGCTCTTACACTGTAACGCACCGTTCCCGGACACCGAGTCCTTATCCGGAAACGAAACGTTCGGCACGTATAAAATAAAGTAAATTCACTTTATACGTAAGCCTCTACTACGTCGTATCAAATTAAAGCAAACGGAAGCAAAAACTCGGGTATAAAATTTCTAAATGTTTAAGAATAGAAAAGGAAATCTAAAAGCGGAAATGTAAATTTATTACATTTGAGAAAATACGAAAATCCCAAAGGAAAAGTACTATGCGTCTTGAAAGACCAAAAGTCTACCTCAACAGTATCAAAAATAATCCAAGAGTATACGTAAAGCAGTAAATAATAGTCTTCAACGAGCGCCGTCAAACGTCGTCGTCGAACTCCTCCTCGAAAACCTGTTCGTCTTCTCATCCCCAAACACATAGAAAACAATGCATTTGAGGTAAGTACAACGTACTTAATAAGAAAGAGAAGCTATGACATCAACTACAATTTATAAGGAAAAGATACTCAATTTGATGTGTTATTTATGTGAGACTGACTCAATCTAGGGTTCACTTCATGCTCATCAACATGTTGTGACTAACTGTTTCTAACTTAACCTATCTATGTTACAACCGCACTCAAGGGCACTACGCGCATCCACCTTAGCAGAATCCCTCCGTACTTAGGGTTTTGCTGACCTACGGAGTTCTTCCACCTCAGGGACACTCTTTTGCAACATATCAGTGGATCACACCAATATCCACGAAGTCTAGAAAAGGTAGACTCCGATAGCACGCGCGTCTCAGCAGAGTCCCTCTGTACTTAGGGTCATTGACCTACAGAGATCCTCCACCTTCAGAGGTAGCACATGCATCGCGATTTAGCCTGGTGCCTAGCCAAGAGAGACATGTTGTTAATCTTTTACTAGTCAAGTACGTAGTTTATTAGATTATTAACTAACCACCTAAGTGTTTTCAAGTATTCTCCCTCACACATACTACTCTCTTCCTAGACCACTAGACACGGACAAGTCCTAGCACATACACAGACATTGATGAATCCTAATTCATCAAAGCACAAGCCTATCATGCTCTTCCGACGGATCCGAACTTCAACTCCCTTTAAGAGTACATTCGGTGTTTTAACTGAACGAATCAGAAGCTCAATTCAGGCTTGTCTAAGTTATATCATGTTTAACATATCATATATATGGATTTCAAGTAAGTAAAGCATGTATATATGGCTGAACAACAATTAACAATAGAAATGAGGCCATACAAAACTGGACGCCCGTTTAAAGACTTGGACGCCCGTTCAGTTTACTGGACGCCCGTCCACAATAGTGGACGCTCGTCCACCCAAAACAGTTCAATCCTGAATGTAAAATTACACCTCAGACGCTCGTCCATTACAACCAGACGTTCGTCCAGGGTGGAACCTAGGATGGACGCTCGTCCATAATACCGGACGCTCGTCCACCTGGGTTCGACTGGAACCCTAATTCTTCATCATTCGAACCCCAGATCGTATTTCAGCCAAAAACCAGAAAAATAACAACACAATGAGCACATAGACCTCATCTAACAATACCATAACATCTATAGTCATTTACCAAGGCATCAACTCAATTTTCTAACACCAAAACGTCCTAGAACATGATCAAATCCCTATAACCAGTAATTGATTTCATAGGACAGGTTCTTCTTACCTTAAGCAGCCGCAGAACTGATCCAAACAGCCCTCAAAAATCTGCTGCTTTGCAACCGAACTGATACCAAAGCGATGCTCTTATCACGACGATTCCGAAACTCTTGCGTGATCTGAAAACGGTTAACGGAGGCCTCAATTATCAAGAAAACTCCTTGGCCTTTTCTCTCCTCAAACTTGCGCAGAGATGGGGGGATTCTTAGATGAATTTTCTGATTTTTAAGTTAGGTCTTAACTTAATAAAGGAGTTAATCTTTCCTTAATCGCCCTTGATCTCTAAAAACTGAGTTTTCTTTTAATTATATATATAAAACTCAAATTATATATATAAAAATGTCCAAATAAATAACTCCAAACAATAGGAGATCGAACCTAATATTTCGTTTTCGCAAAAAGACACGTCTGCCCTTTCCCGAAAATCGGAATATTACATTCTCCCCCCCTTTAAAGGAGTTTCGTCCTCGAAACTAGAACATACCTGGTAAATCCCCAAACTCTTGGAACTCACTAAGCATGTCGCTTTCCACTTCCCAAGTTGCCTCCTCGGGTGAATGATTGCTCCACTGAACTAACACCAAGGGGATCATCCGCCTCTTAATCATCTTTTCCTTCCGGTCTAGAATCTTGATAGGTCTTTCGTCGTACGCAAGATTATCTTGTAGAATTTCCGGATCAACCGTAGTTTCAACATCGTTCTTCGTCAGACATTTCTTCAACATCGAAACGTGAAATACGTTGTGAACTCTCGACATCGATTCTGGCAACTGAAGCTTATAAGCTAACGTTCCAACTCTTTCCAAGATCTCGAAAGGTCCAACATACCTTGGACTTAGCTTTCCTTTCTGTCCAAAGCGTTTCACTCCCTTCATCGGTGAGGCTCGTAGATAAACTTTATCACCGACTTCAAACTCAAGAGGTCTTCTTCTAACATCAGCCCAACTTTTCTGCCTATCTTGAGATGCCTTCAAATTCTTCTTGACCAACTGAACCCTTTCCCTTGCTTGTTCAACCATTTCCGGCCCTGTAATCTGCCTCTCTCCGACTTCGTCCCAAAACAGTGGCGTCCGACATCTTCTCCCATACAACGCTTCAAACGGCGGCATGCCTATGCTTGCATGAAAACTGTTGTTATAGGCAAACTCTGCTACCGATAGGTAATCATCCCATGATCCGCCTACCTCCAAAACACAAGCTCTTAACATGTCTTCAAGTGTTTGGATGGTCCTCTCAGATTGTCCATCTGTCTGAGGATGAAAAGCCGTGCTTAAATCTAACTTAGTTCCAAAGGCTTCTTGTAAGCTCTTCCAAAACCGACTGACAAATCTCGAATCACGATCCGAAACTATCGAGATAGGGACTCCGTGTAGCTTCACTATATTATCCAGATATAGTGTCGTCATCTTCTTCAATGGCATGTCAACTTTGTATGGCAAGAAATGGGCAGATTTGGTCAATCTATCCACAATTACCCAAATTGCATCATGCCCTCCCTTTGTCCTAGGTAATCCGGTGATGAAATCCATCGAAATCTTATCCCACTTCCATTCAGGGATGTCCAATGGCTTAAGCATTCCCCCGGGTCTTCTATGTTCTGCTTTAACCTTCCGGCAAACATCACACTCGCCACAAACTTGGCTATTTCCAACTTCATCGAGGGCCACCAAAATCTTTCCTTTAAATCTCTGTACATTTTAGTAGCACCTGGATGAACCGCAAAAGCAATTCTGTGTGCCTCTTCCATAACTCTTTGCCTCAGTCGCCAACATTAGGTACACATAGACGATCCCGATACCACAGATTTCCACTTTTATCCAACACGTAACCAACCGTAGGCTTCTCTCTAGCAACACGCTTCAAGTCCAACAAAACCGGATCTTCGTCTTGCTTCTCCCGGATGTCATCCATCAACTCAGATCTTGCTAATAACGGTGCCACAAACTGCCGGTCTTCGATCCGATCAAAGCTTCTGATGTGCAGCCCATCTAGTTTTTCTGCTACTACCTCAACACCGGAAGCCGCAAACACTGGTTTCCTACTCAAAGCATCTGCTACTACATTTGCTTTTCCCGGATGGTACTGAATGTCCAGATCGTAGTCCTTCACAAATTCTAACCACCTCCTTTGTCTCATATTCAGATTCTCTTGGGTGAAGAAATACTTTAAACTCTTATGGTCGGTGAAAATCCTTGCTTTAACTCCATACAAGTAATGCCTCCAAGTCTTTAAGGCAAAAACTACCGCTGCCAACTCTAAATCATGCGTCGGGTAGTTCTTCTCATGCACCTTCAACTGCCTAGATGCATAAGCTATCACTTTTCCTCCTTGCATCAACACACAACCCAAACCCCGTCCCGAAGCATCCGTGTAGACATCGTAATTATCAAAGATCTCCGAAACTGCTAACACTGGGGCCGTAGTCAACTTCTTCTTCAATGTCCGAAAAGCTATTTCGCACTCTCTAGTCCATTCAAACTTCACATTCTTCTGTGTTAACTTGGTGAGCGGAGTAGCTATCTTTGAAAAATCTTGTACAAACTTCCGGTAGTAACCACCAACCCAAGAAAACTTCTTACTTCCGAAACGGTGGTAGGTCTAGGCCAATTCTCAACTGCCTCAATCTTCACTGGATCAACTTGAATACCATCTCCAGAAATCACATGACCCAAGAAACTAACTCGATCCAACCAAAAGTCGCACTTTGAAAACTTTGCATACAACTGATTCTTCTTCAGTGTGTCCAACACTATCCTTAAGTGTTCCTCGTGTTCCTTCTCATCCCTAGAGTAAACTAGGATATCGCCTATGAACACTATCACGAACTTATCCAAATACGGCATGAAGACACGTTGCATCAAATCCATGAATGCAGATGGAGCATTAGTGAGTCCAAATGGCATGACAAGGAACTCATAATGTCCATATCTTGTACTGAAAGCCGTCTTCGGTATATCTGCCACTTTAATCTTCAATCGATGATAGCCAGATCTCAAGTCAATCTTGGAGAATACTCTCTTGCCTTGCAACCGGTTAAACAAATCGTCTATCCTTGGTAGAGGGTACTTATTCTTGATGGTAAGGTTATTCAGCGCTCGGTAATCGATACACATCCGCATGCTACCATCCTTTTTCTTCACGAACAAAACAGGGGCTCCCCAAGGCGAGGTGCTGGGCTGAATTATGTTCCTTTCAAGCATATCTTTAAGTTGAGCTTTTAACTCCTTTAATTCAGCCGGTGCCATCCTATAAGGTGCCTTAGCAACTGGTGCCGCTCCGGGTACCAACTTGATCTCAAACTCGATTTCCCTATCCGGCATGTTTCCCGGTAGCTCTTCCGGAAACACCTCGGGGTACTCTCTTACAATAGGAGTTTCTTCTAACTTTGGCTTTACTTGTTCTACATCCACTGCATACAACAAGTAGCCTTCACAACCCTTCCGACAAGCCCTGATGGCCTTAACTGCCGAGATGATCGGGTGTCGCTTCTTACCTGGCTTGTACACATTCCCTTGATACGTCTTGTCTGATTTTCCAGGTACTTTAAAAGTCACTTTCTTCTCCCTACAGTCCAAGTGAACATAATTCTCGGATAGCCAATCTATTCCGAGGATCACATCAAAATCTGAGAAGTCCAAAACCGTGAAGTCGCTCTTGCATCGATAAGGTCCAACTCGAACTTCCACTTGAGGTATTACCCTAGTCACCTTTGTTACCTTCCCTAACGGTGTAGTTATTTCCAAAGTATTCCTTAAAGGTTCTGAAGGTAAGTTCAATTTCTTAGCTACCTTGGTTGACACAAAAGTATTTGACGCTCCCGTGTCAAACAAAGCCTTGACCACTAAGTCTTCTAACATTATCGTACCTAGGATGCATATTCATTTATTTAAATATAGTTACAACATGAATAAACACGCTATAAAATATCTTAACAAAAGAACAAGACAACAACATGGTACCTGAAATAACGTCATCCTCTGGTTCCACAAAATTAGCATCAATCGCAAAAACTCGAACCGGTCGGCTGGGGCCGCTCTTTCCGCTTCCTTGACTCGAACTACCTTTGTTCCCTCTGTTTGGACACGCTCTAGAAAAGTGTCCTGGCTCTCCGCAGACGTAGCAACCGGTATTGTTCTGCCTGCACTCCCCTGAGTGATTTCTGTTGCACTTAGCGCAAAGCGGTGCACTGCTCGGGGCCTTAGCTGCTGTAGGAGCCGTCGTCTTCTTGACATTTTGTTGTGGTGCTCCCCTATAACCGCCTTGACTAGTCCCAAAGTTTCTCTTGTTCCCAACAACTACTGTAGCCCTCTTTCTAAAGGTCTCGACTTCCAAAGCTTTATTCAAGAGCTCTGCCATATTCTTTGCTGTAAATCCCAACATGCCCGATTGGATTTCATAGGCCAAGCCTTCCTTGTAAAGAGCCATCTTTCTTTCCTCCACTTTCATCAACTCGGGGTAGAACCGCCCCAATTCGTTGAACTTATTGGTGTACTGGGTCACTGTGTACTGAGTACCTTGCTTGAATTTCAAAAACTGACTTGCCTTATCAGCTTGCACCGTAGCCGGAAAGTATTCGTTGTAAAACATAGCCTTAAAACCTTCCCAGTCCGTAATCTTCCCGTTACTGCTTTGAATGGCATCGATCCATGCTTCTGCTGCGCCTAAGAGGAAACTGACTGCTAACTGTGCCATTTCTGTCTCCGGAACATGTATATTCCTGCAAGCCTTTTCAAAACCTCTCAGCCATTCTTCTGCCTTCATATGCTCCACATTTCCATAAAAGTTTTCAACTCGATTCCTTCTTAACCGTGTGTACCAATCTACAACTGGTGCTTGCTCAAAAGCCGGCCTGACTGGTGGGTAAACCGGTGGGTAACCATAAGGCATCTGCGGTGGGTACGGTTGCTGAGGAGGGTAAGCCGGATACGCTTGAGATACAGGCTGGTAAGGATAGTATCCTTGAGGGTAAAACTGATGAGGCTGTGGAGGGTACTGGGGTTGCTGAAAACCAAAAGGTGGGTAACCAATGCCTTGTTGATGATCAAGGCGTGGTGTAGGTGGTACGGTAGGTTGAGGAGCATGCCCTACAGGAGGAGGGTAAAAGGCCTGCTGCTGCTGAGGATACACAGGTGGATAAACACTTGTTGGTGGAGGGTACACGCTAGCCACAGGTGGTGGTACATAGCCACCTGGGATATCACTTACCATGGTGAATCGAGCCGAACTTCCCACGTGCCATCGTGGAGGTCGTTCCTGATGTGGTCGGGGTGACAAACTCGATGAGACCTCGGTGACGGTGTCGCCGTATGAGGTGGTGGTGATAAACTCTGCTGGGTTAGGGGTATCGGTCTCACTACACCACCCCTACAACCGGTACGGGACTTTCCCCTCGAACTCTGGAAGACTCTGCACCCGCTCCAGTCCTCGTGAACACCATCCTGATGATCAAGAAAACCAGACGTTACTAAAAGATCTAAAGAAGCTTATCTTAAAAGAAAGGAAGTCTAAAGGACGCTTCTCTCTGATACCAACTGTAACGCCCCGTTCCCGGACACCGAGTCCTTATCCGGAAACGAAACGTTCGGCACGTATAAAATAAAGTAAATTCACTTTATACGTAAGCCTCTACTACGTCGTATCAAATTAAAGCAAACGGAAGCAAAAACTCGGGTATAAAATTTCTAAATGTTTAAGAATAGAAAAGGAAATCTAAAAGCGGAAATGTAAATTTATTACATTTGAGAAAATACGAAAATCCCAAAGGAAAAGTACTATGCGTCTTGAAAGACCAAAAGTCTACCTCAACAGTATCAAAAATAATCCAAGAGTATACGTAAAGCAGTAAATAATAGTCTTCAACGAGCGCCATCAAACGTCGTCGTCGAACTCCTCCTCGAAAACCTGTTCGTCTTCTCATCCCCAAACACATAGAAAACAATGCATTTGAGGTAAGTACAACGTACTTAATAAGAAAGAGAAGCTATGACATCAACTACAATTTATAAGGAAAAGATACTCAATTTGATGTGTTATTTATGTGAGACCGACTCAATCTAGGGTTCACTTCATGCTCATCAACATGTTGTGACTAATCGTTTCTACTTAACCTATCTATGTTACAACCGCACTCAAGGGCACTACGTGCATCCACCTTAGCGTAATCCTCCGTACTTAGGGTTTTGCTGACCTACGGAGTTCTTCCACCTCGGGGACACTCTTTTGCAACATATCAGTGGATCACACCAATATCCACGAAGTCTAGAAAAGGTAGACTCCGATAGCACGCGCGTCTCAGCAGAGTCCCTCTGTACTTAGGGTCATTGACCTACAGAGATCCTCCACCTTCAGAGGTAGCACATGCATCGCGATTTAGCCTGGTGCCTAGCCAAGAGAGACATGTTGTTTAATCTTTTACTAGTCAAGTACGTAGTTTATTAGATTATTAACTAACCACCTAAGTGTTTTCAAGTATTCTCCCTCACACATACTACTCTCTTCCTAGACCACTAGACACGGACAAGTCCTAGCACATACACAGACATTGATGAATCCTAATTCATCAAAGCACAAGCCTATCATGCTCTTCCGACGGATCCGAACTTCAACTCCCTTTAAGAGTACATTCGGTGTTTTAACTGAACGAATCAGAAGCTCAATTCAGGCTTGTCTAAGTTATATCATGTTTAACATATCATATATATGGATTTCAAGTAAGTAAAGCATGTATATATGGCTGAACAACAATTAACAATAGAAATGAGGCCATACAAAACTGGACGCCCGTTTAAAGACTTGGACGCCCGTTCAGTTTACTGGACGCCCGTCCACAATAGTGGACGCTCGTCCACCCAAAACAGTTCAATCCTGAATGTAAAATTGCACCTCAGACGCTCGTCCATTACAACCAGACGTTCGTCCAGGGTGGAACCTAGGATGGACGCTCGTCCATAATACCGGACGCTCGTCCACCTGGGTTCGACTGGAACCCTAATTCTTCATCATTCGAACCCCAGATCGCATTTCAGCCAAAAACCAGAAAAATAACAACACAATGAGCACATAGACCTCATCTAACAATACCATAACATCTATAGTCATTTACCAAGGCAACAACTCAATTTTCTAACACCAAAACGTCCTAGAACATGATCAAATCCCTATAACCAGTAATTGATTTCATAGGACAGGTTCTTCTTACCTAAAGCAGCCGCAGAACTGATCCAAACAGCCCTCAAAAATCTACTGCTTTGCAACCGAACTGATACCAAAGCGATGCTCTTATCACGACGATTCCGAAACTCTTGCGTGATCTGAAAACGGTTAACGGAGGCCTCAATTATCAAGAAAACTCCTTGGCCTTTTCTCTCCTCAAACTTGCGCAGAGATGGGGGGGATTCTTAGACTGAATTTTCTGATTTTTAAGTTAGGTCTTAACTTAATAAAGGAGTTAATCTTTCCTTAACTGCCCTTGATCTCTAAAAACTGAGTTTTCTTTTAATTATATATATAAAACTCGAAATTATATATATAAAAATGTCCAAATAAATAACTCCAAACAATAGGAGATCGAACCTAATATTTCGTTTCGCAAAAAGACACGTCTGCCCTTTCCCGAAAATCGGAATATTACATACACCATTACAACTCCCAGCACCAAAGCGGAAAAAGGCATGACAAGCTTGTGGCGCACCCTCTCTACCGCCGGCTGCATCGCAATTGAATGGTCATCTGAAATTCCCCAAAAAGTTTCAAGACAGGTATGATAGTATTGCTCCTAGACCTTTTCTACCTTGTAAGGCTATTGATTTCGAATAGTTGAGTAAGTGTGATTTAGATCAGAATGTTCGAGCTTACTTGTCTAATGTGGGTTGGGAAGGGTATTTAGCATTGACAAGGCAGCTTTTTATGAGTTGACCCAAGAATTCTATTCGACCTTTGTTTTTAACAAGAAAAATGGTATCACCACTGAAACTCCATGTTGGGTGGAACTCTCCTTTATGGAGCCCACTAAGTAATAGAAAAATAAATAAGAAAAAAAGTATTATTTAAAGGAACAAGCTAGGTTATTTTTCTTTAATCTTTTGTATTCCTCACAATAAAATGAGAGGCAAAAGGAGGAAAAATTTGCAGGATTTTTGGTGTTGCAACAGTCTCTTTCCGGCGACGATCGGCCACCGAAACAGACTCCGATCGGCACAAAATTTTGTGGGATTGTTCGTCTCTCATTCTTCTTCAATCGGAACGGTGGAATTTGAGTTTCAACGTTTCAATTTTATGTAAATCGTCCGCGACCTGACTGCTGCGTTTCTGCTGCGTTTTCAATGATATTTTTCAACAACTCATGTATTTTGCATTCTTAGTTGTTGCTTTGGTATAGTTGAGTTGGTTGATATGTTTGAAACACTTGTGTATCATCATTTTCTGATTAGTGGAGTTTTGGTGGGCATCGGCTCGTGGTTTTTACTCTCTCACATCGAGAGGGGTTTTCCACGTTAAATTATGGGGTTGATTTTCTTGTGTTTACGTTTTACTTTATCTGTGATTTGATTTCATTGGGGCTGCCTAGTTAATTCCGTTGCATGTCATTGAGAAGACTTTGTGGGTATTTGTTATACATGTGGTATTGTGGTTTTTTGTTTTCCCAACAAGTGGTATCATAGCCTTGGTTAGTTGATTTAGTTTTGAAGTGTTTTTGGTGAACTTTTTATTGGTGTAATGGAAGCCAACTCGAATAGAATGATCACTTTAAATGGGTCTAACTATGCCATATGGAAAAATAAAACGGAGGATCTATTGTATGTGAAAAATTATTTATTGCCAGTTTTCAGTGCTGAAAAACCTAATGATAAAACAGATGAAGAGTGGAGTTTGTTGAAAAGGCATGTTTGTGGTTATATTAGACAATGGGTTGATGATAATGTTTTAAATCACATTAGTGATGAGAAACATGTTAGGTCTTTGTGGAAAAAACTTGAAGACGTGTATGCCCGTAAAACGGGAAACAATAAGATGGTTTTGATGTATAAATTGATGAATTTGAGATATCATGATGTAACTCTATGGCTGATCATTTGAATACTTTCTTGGGTATTATGAACCAACTTAATGCTATGGGTATTATGTTTGATGATGAAGTGCAGGGATGGATGCTTCTTGGCTCTTTACGTGAATCGTGGAAAAATTTTCAAAGTTCTCTATCTATTTCTGTTGGAAATAAAATTTATGTTTTAAAGATAATTCATCATATTTATTCAAAGTATTATCTTAATCCCATTGATGAAGTGCTGAAGCCAGCTGTTATAGTGAAAAGCTAAAAGATGTCTAGAACTGAATGTATCGGTTTTACTAGAGTCTGATATTTGTATAAGTTACATCAGATAAGCACTGTAACAGTTAGTGTGCCGTAAAACTGAAAAACTTTAAATCATTCAGAAAACTAGAAATCATCAAGATAAACAAACTGACTCAGAATACACCTACAAGAAACTGAAGAAGGTAATTTCGCTGAGGGACACAGACTCAGTTGGCTAATCTAGAAGTTGAAGAACTGAGGGTCACAGACTCAGTTATTGAAGATTGAAGAACTGAGGGTTCAAACTCAGTTATGAAGACTACGCCGAGATTGTAAAGTTAGACATCAGGCAAGATTGTGGTGACCTGAACTGACTTTATGGATCTTGTATGAAGACCTAAGAATCATAAGGACAATGAGTTCTTAGATGATAACGAGTCATGGTGTACTCTGATTAAGTCAATTATAATCAGATGAAACTGGAGTACTGATATTTGAAGAAGAGTAAAATCTCAGTTAACGCTCCAAGTCAGTTAAGAAACTGACAAGTGATAAACTCAGCATAAAACTGATAAGGAAACTCAGTTTTATATGTCAGTCATCCAACAAACTGATAATACAGTTGAACGTTTTAAAGGAAAAACTTTATTGCAGAACGGTCAGAAAATATAGCCATTACAAAATAGACGTGGATACAATTCGAATTGAAGCCAGATGAACGTTGGACTTCATACTATAAATAGAGGACTTTTCACCAAGGATTAACATATATATGATATACAAGATATCACAATAACAAGAATTAACGTGTGCATTAATCATTCGAATTGCTATCATCTTTGCGCTATAACAAGATCTTATCTAGAAATTCTTCAAGTGTTCAAGCTACACAGATTTTATCAAGAATCATACACTTTGAAGAACCACAAACAAGAATCAATTTATTGATTCTCAGCACAACTTTTATTTTACATCAAAGGTTTTAGACTGGGAAGCAAACCGGGAAGGTTTCGCCAAGGACATTTGTGACAAGCAGTCGGGTAGACTGTGTTTGTGGTGGTAGCTGGGGAAGAGGCAATTCAACCATCTAATGACCAGTGTTCAAGCAATTGAAGAGAAGCAATTCTACCTGTTCTACAACTGTTTAGATAGTGACACTATGGATTAGCCAAGGACAATTGTTTAGGACATTTTATAACAGTTCACCTCAAGAAGTTCTAGTGGAATTTTCCTCCGCACCATAGGGGAAGAGAGGACGTACAGGATTACACAACCTGGAACCTCTATAATACTTGCCTTATTTACTTTACGCACTTACTTATTTATTCAGTATTTATTTACAGCATTTTGATAATTGATTGTTATACACCTCACAGTTCATAAACTGACATTCATCAGAATTCAGTTTACTACACTCAGTTTTCATAGAGAATAACAAGATCAAGAAAAAGGCTAAAACTTTATCCACTGCCGGTTGACTCAGTTTTACGCTTAAGTCAGTTTGACTTAAACTCAGCTTAGTCAGCTTAACTCCACACAAGTTTAACTGAACCTCAATTTGTTTTAAATCCAGTTTTAGGGACAAGTGTATTAACCCCCCCCCCTCTAAACTTGTGTTAGCCTTTCCAAGGGACCAACAATTGGTATCGGAGCAGTGTTTCATTGACAAGATATCATTTGCTCTATTTCTCCTCTAGTTGTTCTTATTTGAAAGCTTAGTTCCAGTTAATTTACTATCAGTCTTCACTTACAATGGATAACAATCAATATGAGAGGCAGATGCTTATGTGCAACATGGACAGATTTGACGAGTATAAACGTAGTATGCAGGCCTTTCTAGCAGCTACTCATGATGAAATGATGGATGTACTCACTGATGGACCAATTCAGATTACTCATATGCAAACTGTTGGTGGATAGCAAGTTCGAGTTGCAAAGCCCAAATCCGAATGGACCAGTGATGATCGCAAGCGAAACAATCTCAACAATGTTGCTATGGTCTTTATCCTCAGGACTCTTGACATCAACATGTACTTAAAGGTGAAAGAATGCACAACTGCCAAGGAAATGTGGGACAAACTACAACTTGTTTGTGAAGGAACAGATTCAATCAAGGAAAACAAAATTTCTGTTGCAAAACAAAAGTTTGAAAATTTCAAGATGAAATCTGGAGAAACCATTGATCAAATGGAAACAAGATTCAGTGCTATCATGGATGAATTAGATCTACTCAAGATTGAGTACTCTAAGAAAGTTATCAACACAAGAATCTTGAAGGCATTACCAATGTGCTGGAAAATGAAGGTCACTGCTATGGAAGAATCTATAAGACTTGACATAGAGGATTCTTTCAAAATCTTCTCAGATCTGAAAGCTTATGAATTCAGTGAAGATTTTACAAGTACAGCTGCAATAATCAAAGCTCTGGAAGAAACAAAGACCACAGCACTCGCAGCAGCATCAAATGACATTCAAGAAAACTCATCAATCAATCTTCATGAATTGGATGAGATGGAAGAACAAATGGCTCTAATGATGAACAGAATTCGAAGAATGAAGAGTGGACACCGAGTCACTCAGAAGTTCATCAAGAGGACTCCTGAGAAAAGAAAAGATGATGAATATCTCTGTTTCAACTGCAAAAAGCCAGGACATTATAAGGCTGAATGTCCAGAACTGACCAAGAAGACTCCACCAAGAAGAGTTGGTAGAAGAGCACTCCTTGCTGGAGATGAGTCAGATTATGAAGCCGGTACTGAAATATTATCAGATGACACAGCTTTAATGGCACACATGGAAGATACAAATGAGGTATGTGAATCAAATTCCAAATATACTTCAGCTCAGATTTCCATGCAAAATTCATGTTCTTCGACTGCTGACTCCAATCCAAAAAATCAAGAATCATAAGAAACACTTGATGAATTGATGAATCAGCTAGTAAATATACAAGCTGGTTATGAATCAATTAAAGCTGAGAAAGAAAATATAATTCTTGAAGTTGAAAGATTGAAGTCTGAATTAAAAACGTTGAAACTGACTAGAACTGATAAAGAAAAGATTCAGCATCAGTCTACTGCATCAGCAGTAGCAACTGAATCATTTGCTCAATCAAGTTCAATTACCGGATTCAAATCAGGAAAACCGTATGGAGACAAAACGGGTTTAGGATTTGATACACAACAATCTTCTAAAAATGGAACTGGCAAAGCTGCTAAACCTAGTACCAAAACTGGCATTAGGTTTGTAGCTGAGCAACCTCCACAAACTGAGAAAATTGTTGAACCAGTAAAGCCAGTATCACAAAAATAAATCAGTTTTCCAAGAAATCAACTGGATTTACCAACAAGGGTAAACCAAATGGTAAATCAGCTGTATGTCCCGAAAACCGAACTGGGAAATCAACTACCAGGTCCACAAAAACCAATCAAGTCAAGAACCAGAAAAATTACAATCAAAGTAAATCCAAGAATGTCAATAATTCAAAGATTCACACATTCAGGGGGAAAGGAAGACTATACCCCACTGATGATGATTGGAATTTTACTGCATCTATTAGTAAAACTGATAATTATCATCATTCCAGACAGAAAAGCTATCAAATGTTTCAGTCCAAGACTCAGCAGAGTGCTAATTTCAGTTCTCAGCAAAAGTCCCAGTACCAAGGTCAGTTCAGACCTCAGTACAGAAGGAATGACGGTTATCATTCTAGCTTTAATAACAGAAAGCAACATGGAAAAAAAATTCAGTCAAAAGATCTGAGATATCATATAAATAAGACACAATCCAAACATAGACACTATGGAAGTGTGGCTTACATATATGAAAACAAGTGCAACAATGTCCAAAGAATCCCAAAAGGATATATTCCTAGAGTTGTACTGACAACTGACCCTTATGGACCCAAACTGAGTTGGGTACCTAAAAATGTTTAATTTTTATTGCAGGATATATGGTACTTTGACAGTGGTTGCTCTAGACACATGACAAAGAGTAAAGACTGTCTCAGTAATTTTATTGCAAAAGATGGACCAAAGGTTAATTTTGGAAGTAAAGACAAACCTGGATACACCAGAGGTTATGGCATCTTAATCAGGAATGGACTTACAATCAAGAATGTATCTTATGTAGAAGGACTACACTACAATCTATTCAGCGCCAGTCAATTCTGTGATATGGGATACAAAGTTACTTTTGACAAAGATTTCTACGTGGTCGTCAGCGAATCAGCTTATCAAGTTGTTTTAGCTAGAAGAAGAAAAGAAAATATGTATGTAGTAGACTGGACAACAGCCGTAGCTGAAACTTGTTTGCTTGTGCACACTAAATCAGAAATCAGTTGGCTATGGCACAAGAAACTGAGTCATCTTAATTTTGATGACATCAACACACTTGTTAAGAAATACCTAGTCATTGGACTACCAGAAATATCATATGAGAAGGACAGCTTATGTGATGCATGTCAACAAGGAAAACAAACAAGAGCAAGTTTCAAGACTAAATCTCAACATTCAACAACCAGACATCTGGAGTTGCTACACATGGATTTATTTGGACCTATTACACCAATTAGTATCAGTGGAAAGAAGTATACATTGGTGGTAGTAGACAATTTTTCAAGATACACTTGGGTAATCTTCTTAACCAAGAAAAGTGAAACCAAGCAAAGACTTACAGAATTACTCAAGAGACTTCATAATCAGAAAGGAGTATCAGTTGTAAAAATAAGATCTGGTAAGGGAACTGAATTCCTCAACATCGTAATTATTGAATACTGTGAAGAGAATGGTGTCTTACACCAACTGGCTGCCACAGGAACACCTCAACAGAATGGTGTACTGAAAGAAGAAACAGAACACTCAAAGAAGCTGGGAGGACTATGATCTGTGAAGCAAAACTACCTGAAAGATATTGGGCAGAAGCAGTTAACACAGCTTGTTACACACAGAACAGAGCTCTCATGAACAAGAGACATGAGAAGACTCCTTATGAGATTTGGAATGGAAGAAAACCAAATGTTTCATACTTTCATGCTTTTGGAAGCAAATGTTTCATGCACAATAATGGGAAGGATGAACTTCATGTTTTTCAGCCTAAAGCTGATGAAGGAATTTTTCTAGGATATTCAAGTGTCAGCAAAGCATTTAGAGTACTAAACAAAAGGACACTCAAGCATGAAGAGTCAATTCATGTGGTATTTGATGAACCAAACTTCCCTGGTGAAACAACTGAAGACAGACCAGAACCAGTTTCTCAGTCTCAGTTACCAGTCCTGCCAGAACCAGGTATAGTTGACATTTGAAGACTACAAATTTCAGAATGTTCAGATCCATATCAGTCTCAGTTTCCAACTACTCAACAAACCACTCCTGAACTACCTGTTCCTGATCCAAATGAAGAAATTCAAGAACCATTTCTTGAAGAACCAGTCAAACAAGAAATAGATCCTTTGATGCAAACACCCACGTATCAATGGATGAGAGATCACCCTGAAGATCAAGTAATTGGTGATACTCAAACTGGCGTTCGAACAAGACATCAACTAGATGCAATGATTGCATGTTTCCTATAACATTCAGAACCTAAAGAAATTGAAGAAGCTTTGAAAGATCCAAACTGAATATTAGCTATGCAAGAAGAACTCAATGAATTCGAGAGAAATCAAGTATGGGAATTGGTAGATAGACCAGTTCATGTCAATATCATAGGAACCAAATGGGTTTTCAGAAACAAACTTGATGAAGATGGGAATATCATCAGAAACAAAGCTAGACTTGTAGCTAAAGGATACTCTCAAGCTGAAGGCATAGACTTTGATGAAACCTATGCACCAGTTGCAAGATTAGAAGCAATCAGATTATTTCTTGCCTTTGCAGCTCA